>OX465097.1:1710811-1873311 GCA_949987625.1 Chalcis sispes
TAATTTCTGTTTATACTGGGTTTTTAACTCGTCTTTCATTTTTCTAAACTTACTCATTATATTTTCGGCTAAACACATTGTTATGAGAATGTAATTTAAATTTGGAAACTCGGTGAAGTCTTAAGCGTTTTCTTTTCGGAACATATACTTTACTATAGACCGAGGATACAAAAATAAAGTCAGAAATTTATGATCTTGCAAATCTCAAACTTCCTTATCTCCTAGATCAGAAAGACGCGACTAAACTTTCATAAAGTGTACGAAGATAAAAAAAAAAGAAAATAATATACCGAGGTGAATAAGCATAATAATAAATAGTAACACGCAAGGTACAATAGAGCAACGGTAATAAATAAAGGAGGCAAAAAGAAGAAAAAAAAAATTTATCGTCTCGGAGGAAAAACGTAAAAGGCGCGCGAAAAGCCGAGTCGCGCATCTCGAGAGCGTCGGAGAGGCATACGCGAGTCTCTCAAGGGGAGTTTCATTCGCGCGCGAGGAAGCATAATTACACCGGGAGCGAGAAAAAAGAAGAGGAAGAGAAGTGCGGCGCGTGGAAAATGATCGCCTTTTTTCCCAAGGCCCGCTGCTCTCGCGAGGAAAACGTCTCGAGCTACGTACGATACTCGTACGGCCCTCGTCGCCCGCGTCGAACGATGAACTCGACACCGGGATATCGCGGCGGCGAGCGCGAGCTCCGCTTTCGCGAGAGCACCGCCCAGCCGCTTTCACGGGACTTTTCCTCGTTTTAATTTGGACGGCGCACGGTGCCTGCTATTCACCGCTGCATTCTCGGCTCGAACGACGTCGTAAGTTCTCTTTAGGACGCGACAACGGTGCGCTCGCGTTCGCGCCTCGAGTCGTATCAATCTTTAGAAATAACGCGTCGGGTTCGCGTTTCCAGCGTACATCTACATACGTGTACGTCGATACAGCGCAGCCCTTTTCTACCGATCCCCTCTCTCTTTCTCTCTCTTTCTCTCTCTCTCTCTCTCTCTCTATCTCTCTCTCTCACTCTCTTATTAGCTGTGACGTAAGAAAGTGCCCGTGGGGCTCTAATAAACCAAAGAGCAGTAGGTAACATGCCAAGGCAATTAAACCGACCGGCCAAAAGGTCGCTAAACCGATTTTAACCTCGCACGGGTTAAGGTTTCCGATGAATTAAACGCTAAGAGTATTATCTAATTTTTAAATTCGCTCACACTTTGTCTTAATGTTCGTCGCAAAAAAAAAAAAAAATAAAATAAAATAAAATAAAATAAAATAAAATAAGAGAAAATGAGAATATTCAACAACTTTGTTAAAAATTTGATTTATTTTAAGACGATAATAAATATTTTGTGTTAGATGTATACAAGATATTTAATAAAGCCCGTCAAAATTATTTTAATAAAGTACAAAATAACTTTGACGTGAGATAAATACTAATATCGCTCATCTGTCAGGCTCGTAACGCAGCTTAACTCCAGCTAGACTTAATTAAATATCGTAAGATACTAAAGCGAGCTTGGACAGCCCAGTAATCAAGGTACACGCATCTCAAGATGTCATTATGCGGGAGAAACGAGGGCGTGAGCATTAAGGCATCTTTCATGCAATCAACGATCTGTCTGTTTCTCTCTCTCTCTCTCTCTCTCTCTCTCTATCTCGTTCTCTCTTTCTCAATTCAAACGAGGGAAGGACGACGTCGCGTGAACGAAACGCGGTGTAAAAGCTATCCGTCAACGCTGTGTGAGCGCGAGCGCGACAATAACGTCGGCTCTCGTTTTCTTTTGTTTTTTATCCACAGAGCCAACGTTGCGCGGCTTATCGCGCGCGCGCATCTCGCGATAGGCAGTCATTAGTTGGCGCACTTTACCATTCACCTTGTCAGTCAAGGCTTTATAGTTGCCGTCGCGATGCCGCATATACGTGCGTGGATATGTTATATCCTCTGTGATGTGGTACTTTTTGAATTTCACGTTGCGTAACGCGACGAAGACACGTGCCCTCGTGCGCAAAAGTGCTTCTATCTCGCTCGCGTAACGAGCAATTTAAGCTGCGTGCGCTCAGGAATGTATCCGAGCGATAAGAACGAGCGAGAGAGAGAGAGAAAAAGAGAGAAAAAAACAACGATTGTGCGCGAGCGTTTGACGGCTTGTTTGCGGAACGACAACGAGTGCAATAATTTTTTTTTTTTTTTTTTTTTTTTTTAATCGGTATCGATGTAATCGCTCCAGCCGTTGATCGCCGTTAAATTATTGTATCGTTTGATGCGATGAAAACTATTTTAAGTTTCGAATTAAGTACGCTCAGAGTGACGTTACAATTGAGCGCGATTTATATAGAAAACCAAAAGTAAAAGTATCGCGCGATCGCTGATGGAAATTGTCCCGTGCATTATGCAGATATACACATACGCCTTATTCTACGATCACGATCGGCCCTCGTCGTCGTTAAAGATTCCTAAAGAGTGGTGAAATTAGCTCACCCGGTTATTTTTCATCGCGCACAATGCACACGCGCTATGCAAACAAAGTGCACGTACGCGGCTTTCTACGCGCGCGGACTAAATTTCACTTCGATTCGAACGCGAAAGCCGCGCGGCGACAATTGGGCCGTGCATTTTTAATCATCCGTCATCCTCCCCTAATTGCATGCGCGCGTCGCGATTTTACTGCGGAAACTCGGTCGCGAAACCTTCGCGATCGCGATTACGCGCGCGATAATAAGCGCACAAGTAGAGCCTGGAAAGGAGTCGTGTAAAAGTGTAACGGAAAAACGGAAACGCGTACGCTTAACGCCGAGAGAATGAGCGAGAGGAGCTTTCTCCGGGAAGAGTTCCTCGGATGGTTTCGGTCTCGGCGCGAAGGTTACTGCTCTCAAGGTCGTTATACTCGTTCCTCTTCTTCCGAGATGAAGAAAGAGAGAGAGAAAGAGAGAGAGAGAGAGAGAGAGAGAGCCGCTTCGCCTCTTCTTCTTTCCTCATAACTAGAGCTGCACGCTTTCGTACAACATCATCACGTGCCTGGCTGGCTCGCTCGCCTCCGTGCTGCATCGCTATATAATGCACGTTATGCGCCCGCGCTCGCAATATCGAATAATACCTCGGAGAAGAGTGCTGCCGGGGCTGTTATGGCAGGCCTTTGCTTCCTACGAGCGGCTTCTTTTTTTTCTCCGATTAATCGCACCGCGCCGAGAAAATTTCGAGCTTGTACGGGACGTTTCTTTTTCCTTTATTTTTATCGGCGTGTACCGAGCAATTTGGGATATATTTTTTAAGATACCCGAGCGATTATCATTTTTTATATTGATCGAGTCTCTTCCGCATATTCCTGTAAATTCAAACTACACTTTTAATGACTTTTACGATCTCGCGGCCCTTTTTTGTTTTTACAACGCACGCTTCGTCAAAATTAATCCAATTTGCTTTGATTTAAAAGTTGGTAAAATTTTGTTTGGCAATAAACGTAATAAAATTTTGTAGCGAATTAAACAAAGACGCGATTATGAAGAGAAATGAATTAAAAGCAGAAGCGCTGCTTTTGAATGACGAAAATAACTTTTTGACCATAATAAGTACGGAAAGCAGATTACTCGGACTTTCTCGGCGATTCGTTCTTTTTCTCTCCTGGGCCTTACGTAGCGCAACGATCACGTTTTTCCGGGGGCCCTTATGTGCGAGATGCGGCGAGAAGATTTCGCAGAGTTGCAGAAGGGGCGAGGAATAAATTCGTGCCTATACGCTCGCTAACTCCTTCGCGCGGAAAACGAGGCTGCCGCGGCAGTTCTTCCTACATTCCGCGCGACGCCCTCCGCTACCCCGATATATCGGCTGCGACGTCCCCGAACGCCCGTGGAAGTGGAAGAGTTACGTTCGCGTTGTTGCGCTATAACGAGAAGAGAGAAAGAGAGAGAGAGAGAGAGAGAGAGAGAGAGAGAGACAGATACGCGTGTATGCACGCGCTATACACCGATCCGCAGCGGGATAACGCGCTTCTGTAAACATTATGCAAACGTGTAAGAAGCGGGGCTAAATTGGATCAGCGCTTATCTATCGCTCCTAGCCACTCGACGTACACACTGGCAGGCTATGTGTATGTATGTAAGGGACTCCTCCTCCTCCTTCTCCTCCGCAAACGCTTCCGGATCGACCTTCGGCAATATCGCTCCGACTTGCGGTATACGTTTTTCTTCGATCCTTTCTGTTTTTTATAAGTTTATTTATTTTTTTTTTTCATTCCCAGTTTTTATTGAAATACTTGTACGAAACAATCGATAAAATGATAAGCACCCGTTGTTTACATTACTAAAAATAATAATATTTTTTCAGCTTTGATCGTAAATGGAAAGAGGCGGTAAAATTTTGAAAAATTTTTATGAAAAATAAGGAATCGCTTATTTTTATGGCTGCTCGGTTTACTCGTGTAATAAATCGATTTAAAAAGAAGACACGATTAGCCGCAATATTACATAAACTAAGACATTCTTTATGATGTGCATACGTATATACATATATAAGTCAATGTAAATTATTATGCTAAACTTAAACTTACGTATAGACAGAATAAAGAAGATCGGCAAACGATAATTTATGTAACGTACCTGCAACAAAAAAAAAATAACAAATTTATGATTAGATATGTGTATGCAATATTTTAATGCAACGTCGATAACTTTCACTACTCGATACGATTATTTTAAAATCGAGCGCGAGTAACCCACTGGGAATTTTCAAAGAACTCAATTATAATTGCAATTAAATTATAAATCATTCTTGCGAAGAAAAAAGCACGGAGCTATAAAGTTTTCCTCGGGACAACCAAAAGGTACGAGATTTTAATGACGGGCTGTCGAGCACCCGGTCGAAAATTCTCTCTCTCTCTCTTTTTCGAGTTTCTTGAAGCCACCATGCGAAAAACAACACTTCTCGTACATAAGCTTGTAATTTCTCTTTGTCTCTTATCCTCTCTATAAAAAGAGGGAGAGAGAGAGAGAGAGAGAGAGAGAGAGAGAGAGAGAAAGATAGAAAGCCAAGCTGACCCATCTGACCAACTCGTCTCTCGCGAATCGTATACGTGTATACAAATATGTATAATAAGCACTTGCTTTGACCCGACTCCGAGTTTCGCGCAAGAATACCGCGAATACATAAATTCGAGCTTCATGATTCTAATGCGGTGATGGGGGGGCAGGACAACGTAATGACGGGTTTCGTTTCTTTCTCTCTCTCTCTCTCTCTCTCTCTCTTTATTTTGCACGCTAGCCGTCTGGCGTAGTTTAGGCCGCGAAACTGCCAATAAAGTATGTCCTCGTTATTCGTTGAGTATTACCGAAGACGAGGGAGGCGATGATGAATGTCAACGCGGAATTTAAGAAACGCTGCGGGAGACGCGGCTCGCCGCACGAGGGGCCGATGTATTTATATATACGCGATAGAGAGAGAGAGAGAGAGAGAGAGAAAGAGAGATTTAAGGAGTTCGGAGGCTTTTGTAACGTAATTTTCGAGTCTCATCCTCTTCCTCCCCTTTGCTCGAAAGAGGGAATCGAGCGCCACGATCGAGCGGCCACCACGATTCGCCACGGCTCGTCTTTAAAGCTTTTAGTAACGAGAGTTATGGTGCTATCGAGACTATACGAGGTAGTAATTTCATTTCTTCTTTTCCCTCATTTCTCAGGGTCCGGATCGATGTTTTACAACATAGTTAACGTGAAATAGCGTTTAATCTTCCTGAGTTTAAATTGCAGAAAATTTAATGCGATTATTTAAACCTCAAGTAGTACAATGAAATCTTATCCTCCTCAAAGCCAGACGTACTGCTAATAATAACGATAAAGACAATCTCGTTACGCATTCGTATACGTATAACCTAGTACAACTATAAATAGGATCTTAATACATTTCTCGAGGGTAATAACAATATTTTCAAAACTAATAATTTCACGATTCGGTATACGCGTATATGCGTCCGTATGCGATCAATCAAAAAAAGAAGAAAACGACAACGCAGTAACATAATCCCATAACGAAATTACAAAACAAATCCAACGGCCGTTTACATAAGCAACAGTTTGTCGATCGATTCAACGAGTTCGTTTGTGCGATCAAGCGCGAGCCACAATCTCGCGCAACAATCAAATTATAACCCGTCGCGAGATGAAGAAAAAAAAAAGAAAAAAAAAAAAAAAAAGAGAGCGCTATAGCGATGTGTACATACATAACAAGGATACAGAGAACTTGGAGTAAGAGAGAGAGAGAGAGAGAGAGAGAGAGAGAGAGAATCGAAAATAAGCTAATTAATCGCGATGTAACGACGTCTCAAGCGGTCGAGATTATTCGCATTCGCGTTTCACGCGCAGTATAACCGCATCGTGCATCGGCATCCCCATACATAACGCGGAATCGAATAGAAAGCCCGCCGCGTACATTTCTTACGTAATCAAGCGAAGGCACGATCGCACTGGTCTCTTTCGTCGATGTCAAAAGGTCGTTATCGTCGAATTGAGAAGTCATCTTCGACAGCCCGTTAGCGAAAGTTTGCGATAATGTGCTTTATCCGATGATAATGATGAGACGAGGACGTTCGACTATGCGACGCGTAAGCGCGTCTCGAGATGCAGCGGCGGTGAATGGTATCGGAATGTGAAAGCGTCCGCGTGTAAGTGATTTTATTTTCTTATTTGAATAAATTAACATTTATCCGGCGCGCGCGAATTTAAAGCGCTTAGTTTTATTTACAATTTAAAAACATGACGTGGCGAATTCTTGCGATTGCTGCATTTTAATAGTGTGCTTTTGCAAAAAAGAAAGTATCTGCTTTTGGTTTCGAAATAATTACTTCAACGCGGTCAAAATTTATCTATTTTTCTGTTCGCTTAAAACAAAGGCTCGCCTTTACTATATATCAAGCGCGCTTACTTTCTTCCTTCGTTAAAATTTATTTTACGCGTTTAAGAAATATAAACCTACGAACTAAAATATGCCCTAGTAAAGTATGCATAAAATATAATTATAACTACGCTTTGAAACATTATTACAGTTTTCTCTTTTTGTCACTCTTTATTTATCTAATTAGTCTTTAAGAGAGCCCATAAAATTTTGAAAGTTTAGCTTCAAATTACCTTTGTGTAACTAAAATACCGCATGCGGTCCTAAACTCCAAATCATTGTTGCTCCAAATTATTATCCAACTATTATTATCTCCTTGAACCAACATATACATGGAAAAAATGCTTCGAACGACGACGCTATATGAAAATGCACCGTAACGAAATCTCTCATGGGAAACGGTAAGCGTTGTCTCTATGGCGGCTCGTACTTTTGCCAAACCGTGGCGCACGTAATTTACGAAATGTATCGTGAAAATAAATCTTTGCCAACTTTGTGTGCTACGTTTATATAAGCAAACGAGACACAAAAGTTAACTTAATGATTCACAAAAGTGTTGGTAATAATTATGGTAAGCTCGCATATGTTCCGGTACATTTTACTCGCGAGAAAATTTGCCAAGTTTAAGATGATGTACCGCGTGGTTTAAAACAAATACAAAGATAAATAAGGAAGCGCTTTCTAAACTGTTACAGCAATAATTTACAAAATAATACGCGGCAATGATAATTGTGAATATATTTAAACAAGCCGTATTCTTAATAACTATTTTTTATAATTATTTTTTTATAATCGGTGGTTAACCGACTCACGTGACAAGACAAAATATCAATAAAAAATAATGAAGGTAAAAAAAATTTCAAGACCTTTGTAACGAACACGAAAAGTTCGACGTGCGTTTGAAAATAAACCGAGGATGATGCTGCAAAGATAAAAAAATGCGCTTGGTTACATCAGCGCATAACAAAAACATTCGGTACCTACCTCAATAAAAAGGAAGAAAAAATAGTGACGCGAACGTTCTCGAATGATAATTCGTTCCGTTCTCTTTTTTACGGTATAATTAATGATATTAATTGTGTACGGCGCAATTAACGGTATCTAATAATGGACTTTCAATTTTTATGAAAGTCATTTCTTATCTACAGTCTTACTTTTTCTGTAAATTCTTGAACATTTTCAAAAAATTTTAATTTACTAATTTCGTCCTTCCCATTTGTAAAAAGCAATAAAAATTCCATTTTTCAAATTAATGTTTGTTATATAACTCGCTAAGAAATTTGCGTCTGCAATTTTTATTTTTATACCACCACAAAATAAAATTTTTTATTTTTTATATAAACTTCATCTTATAATTTATAAATTTATTTTTTTAAAATGAAAGAAAAATTGATAAATATAATTGACTAAATTAATTTTATAACTTTAACCAAAGCAGAACACAACTTTCCTTCGAGCGCCCGAACAGCTATTTGAAATCCGTTTAACTCTGATGTCATAATTCTAAATAGCGCATTATAATAATGTGACGTCAGAGTTCGCCAGTCTTTGGGTCACTTCGACTTTCTCGACTATCATTATAGCCAATCGAAAAATATAAAAAAATTCGCAAACAATCAAGCCCAGCGATAAAAAGAATGCTACAAAAAATGTACATCGACGGAAAAATTTCTCGTCTATACATTCGCTCACATGCACCTGCAGAAAATTCGCTTAAAAAATAAAGAAAAAAAAAGCACGGGCGTCGATAAGATAAAGAAAACGCAGTGGCGACGCGGTAGCTCCTTTTCCCGGCAAAAGCGCGAAAGTGTGGCGATGGTGAAGGTGATGGGATCGGAAATATGCCGCGTACACAAACGCATGCATATACGTAGAAGGATGCATTGTACGATGCATAGATTATGCCGATCTGCTGAGAAAGAGAGAGAGAGAGAGAGAGAGAACACGAGGTACGCCTAGACCACGCGCGCGCTGCACCTAACGGACATTCGTAATAAGGGGGTCAGTGCGGCGGTTACATCGTGCGCCTAGGCGAGTTTACACATATGTGCACATACACGTGTTTGAACTGTTGTACTTCTTATCTCGATATTAGTTAGGCTTTTTTTCACCCCCCCCCCTCCACCTCTCTTTCTCTCTCCTTGCGCTAAAGATTCATCGACTGACATCGGATACTTTTTCACTTCCTCGAGATCGGTATCGTCCCATTCTCCATGGTGCATCCTTCTTGGAATTTTGAGCCTTAAAAAATTATCGATTATTAAATATGCGCCGGGTATGTGGAAGAACGATGGGATTAAGCCAAATCACAACTCTTGCTATTGTTGTTCTTATTGTTTAAAATCGTTTGTTTTCCAAGTTAAAGATTGACTAATTTCACGTCTTGTGTACTTTTCTTTCCCAATTCGATAAAATCTAAGCAAAAGATTAACGATAAGTCAAGCACGCTTGCGCCAAACAATCAAACTAGAACGGCTCGCTTATACAAGAATGCGGAACGGCGATTCCCATAGCGCATCCGTAGCGGGTTTAACGGCGCGCGAGCGGACCCAATTTACACCATTATTTGATAATCGAGCATAGCCGAACAGCTGCACAATGTCGTGTATCTTATCTACTTGCTGCTACTCTCTCTCTCTCTCATTGCCAAAGTCACGGCGCGTGTTTTACTTTCCCGATAAACTAATTTGTGAGAAAAGACACGGCCTGAACCAAAGAGCCACAACACACAGAAGTAAATACGTATACATACGCGGGCGCAACGGCGCGCATCTTTCCTTCTCCCTCCATCCGATCTCTATCCGATCGGCGAGATTCGCGCTCTCTTCGGTAGATTATTCGCCGGATGCGGTAAAATGCGCCGCGTTGGCTACCGTTTTTCTCTCGCAAGTTAAGTTAAGCAATAATATAACGGCGTCGTGCGCGCGATGTTCGAATTTACGATGTGACCCGATGATAGAAGACTCGCTTCCTCGGAATTTATTGGCTTTTCCAAACGGCTGCACGCAACTCTCACCGATTTGCGGGGTGTAAATAAATTGCGCGCGCGAGATAAACCTGAACGACTTTACGCTCCGCCGATCGTTAAATCGGAGCTGCGTCGCTTCGGAAGTTCGCGTGCCGAGATGGAAAAGTCGGACTTTCTCGCGAAACATTGCCGCCGATTTCGTGAAGCTGAGATCAATGGTGAGGAAAACTTGAAAAATAATACGATCACTTTTGGTCATTTTTTTTAGATTTCATATATACTTTCGTTAAAAAATTTGATTAAATTTTGAATCGAACAATTCCCTTAAAAAGAACATTTGAATAAAAACTGATATTCGAGATAAAATTTTAAAAACTTGCCAATTTTTCAGAATAATTAATAATGTTTAATTTAAATAAGCTTAATAAAAGTTTTGGGAGAGTTGCCTTATAAGCTGCCGAGCCGTCGATCGTTGCAAACTCGGATAAATCTCAATAAATTCAGCGATGAAAGTTTCTTTAATGCTTATACGTGCAACTTTGCATAAATGGAGACTTCCTTTTCGATACACCTAGTAATGGTGCAATCCCGAGAATCGAATTTCTGCATATGAGAAAAATTTTTTATGACTACCAATTGCACCGATCGAGGAAAGAATAATTCTCAACTTATTTGGAAATAAAATTAACCGCAACACTCGATACTGTGTAGTTTGAATTTCTCCCTCCCAATTCGTTTTTTTTTTTTTCTTCGTTATTCGCACTCCAAGATCGCACTAATTCGAGAAAATGCTGCCAAGTTTTCTTCTTTTATCGCGTCCGAGTGGCAATTTAAATAATGGCCGAGCACGGCATTATGAAAATCATAAATTAACGTCCGGCCAAAGTCACGGGACGCGCGCGCGGCAATAATACGACGCGCGAACGTGCATATACACATATAATGCATATTTTACGGCGCTCACTCGCTCGGCTGTAATTTTCGCGTATTTTCCTTCTTCTCAAAGGCAAACATCCATCGGATTCGTGCAAATTGCAGCTCGCTCGGATAAGCATCGCGAAGCCGATTCGTAATCTTACAAGAGGACGAGGACGACGCCAACGTTACGCTCGCCGTCCCGGCGGCGATAATCGATTCTTAATTTTCGTACAGCGCAAAAATTTATCGTGCGCCGTGCATATTAAACCGTCTGCTTCTTCTCTACCTCTTCTTCGGGAGCTCCTCTTCGTCGATGGAAAACGGAGCTGCCTCGATCGATCTCGATCTTTTCCGCGCGCTTCCCCTTATCGGCGCTACATCGGTTGACAACTACTATAGTTCCCATACAGCGCGTTTACAGGGCCGTTCTCTCGATCGATCCCAATTACAGAGGGAGAAAGATGCCCGAGAGATTGCGCAAATGGGAAGGGGATGGGAGGGGGGGGGGGTAGGAAGAGCGATCGAGGGGGCAACAAAGATTGGCGCTCGATTACTTTTTTAGACGTATTCTGAAAATCGATCCTTGGGATAGTTCATTTTTATGCTTGATAAGACGAGGTGGGTGGTCCACCGAGATTGTTTGATTTTCCATTAAAATTTCATTTCGATTAACTCTTACGAACTGCCTAAATTATTTATTAAAAGTTTATAAAATTTACAAAAGCCTAATTTAATTCGTTATATTTGAAATGTGAAAAATATCTCTGGAGATTACATTATTTTCGAAGATGACATTTTCAAAATTATTCACTACTATCGCGAATACTATAAGGATCGATATACATTATACTATAAAAAGAGTAATAAATCTTACTCGGCTAGACGAGAAAAATATTCACATTCCTTTATTAGTAAGATAATAATTTTCTTCGAAGCAATTTTATGACGAAAAATAAAGCAGCAACAATTTTCCAGTAATTTTTTTCTCCCCCTGCGCTCGGTCGATCGAATAAAATCGATAAAGCCCCTTCGATGTCATACATATATATGTATATATATTTATGTATATACATATATATTTATACCCTTACAAGATAATCTCGCGAAGCATAAAAGCAAACATTAAATGAGCTATCGCCGCGGGTGAAATAAATTAAATCAAGGATTAATTGTCGCCGAAAACGGTCGTGGCCGGATGGTACCGTGCACGGCCGGGAGGATTCAACATGGAACGAGAGAAAGAAAGAGAGCGAGAAAGAGAGAGAAAGAGAGAGAAAGAGAGAGAAAGAGAGAGAGAGAGAGAGGGAACGCATTAAAAACCGGTCAGCGGCTGCAGGAAAGAGAGAGAGAGAGAGAGAGAGCAAGAGGAAAAAGAAAAAAACGAACCAAAGGAACGACTGAAGCAACTGCGAAAGGGATAAGGAGACGCGCACTTGCATCGCAGACGCAGCGCGAGCTTATAACATCGCGGCATCGAGAAAGATGAGACCACTTGATACTTTCTTCGGCAATTCTTTAACAAACGACTGGCCTTTTACCGTTTAAACTTACGCGTACGAGCTTACTTGCATATATAACTGCCGTATAAACATATACACACGGAATAACTAGGTTCGTTTCGTAACGTCGAACACACAATATGTATATACACACAAGTACGAGTACGAATAGACAAGTACGAGTAGACGAATAAGTGTGCAGAAAGAGAGACACGCGAATCGAGAATTGGATTGGGAAATCGTCGTCTGCGCGTGTTGTGTGTATATATATATATAATGGTGACTGCAGTCGCGGTATCGCGCGTAAAAATCGAGGAACATGATATATATGAGTATTATTGGCAGCGAAGCGATTCTCCCTCGAGGATTTGCAAATTTTTTTATTTTGACAGACGATCGATGGCGTATAGAAAAGAATTACGCTTTGAAAGCTTCTTTTCCATTTACAATTCGAGCCTTTGGAGTAATAAATTGAATCTCCGGGCAGCTTTGCCATGCTTTAGTAAACGTTCAATATTTATAAGAGTATTTCCAAACAATTGGAACGTTATTAAATAATAATTACAAGTTCCAAAAGCCCATGTATAAAATCTTTTAAAAGAAGGAATTTATATATTTCGAAATTCTTTTATTTTTTTTTAATTTTTTTTTTTTTTCTCAAACGTTTAACCATCGATCAAAGTAAGTGCGCGTTCAACAGCCTTCGAAAAGAAAGACAAACTCGCGAAGAATTTTTCCAATCTAAAAACTTCTCAATATTATCCACACGGTAATTTAAAGGCTTGATTTTACGTCCCGTGCGCTACGGCCTTTTTCCCTTTCCCTCTCTCTCTCTCTCTCTCTCTCTTTCTCTCTCTCTCCTCCGGATCGATGAGTTCATCGAACTACGCACGTTTTTGGCGAACCCACCCTGAGATTTTTTATTTTATCTTTTTTTACCTTATCCTCCCTCATTCCCTGCTAGAGAGAGAGAGAGAGAGAGAGAGAGAGAGACTCTCGACCGATCGAGATCGCGCGCTTTTGGGATATTTGACCGGTATAAAGAGAGAAAGATCGAACGGCATTTGCCTTAGGGCGTCGATTATTCTTGTTCTTTTTGGTTATTGAATAACCACTCCACGCTTCTTCTTTATTTTCTCTCGCGCGAAATCTTTGGACCATCGACGCGAGAGCACGATGACCCTCCGAGTCGGGATTTTTAATTAAAAAAGGGAAGTCGAGTGGGCCAGTTATCGGTACCGAATAATCAATATTATTTTTTTGTACACGTGTACTCAAAATTTTATAAAGATAAAAGATAATTTGAAAAATTTATATAAAGATAAAAGATCTGGTAACCGCAAACTTACAGTCAAGTGAGCTTTGGCCAATTGGGAGCTATTAAGGATAGCGTGACTATACGCGATACTTCCTGAAAACTCAAGTCTGAGTCGTAAAGTTTTAGGATTCAGGGAATTCAGGTGCGGGCTTCCTTTAGTACTTATGGCAAGATATTTAAACTAACAGACTGAGAAAAATTTTCTTAATTTTTTAAAAATATTTTCTTACATTAGCCAATTTCGAATTCGCAGTTTGTTTTATATTTGAATGCGTTTAACCGATACAAACATTTATTTATAATCGAAATTTCATATTATTAGTTATTATCGTCAAGTCGTTATTTTTTTAGTTTTCGTTGTACGCGATAGGCGAGCAAACGCGCTTATCCGATTTAGGAAGGACACGTCCCGTTCATCATGGAAATTAGCCGCGTTAAAGCTCGAACCGCGCAGCCACCGTGTAGCGCAGTACGCCGAAAGGACATAATTTTAATGTTGCAATACGTCGCTTCGATTTATAAACTTCCCGAGCGCGTTTGTATATTTATTTATGCTGCCGCGAGTTCTCGACTTCGTTATAAAATGAATTATTGCGGCGCTGAGAATTTCGAGCGCTAAATCGTTGCATTAATTGCGCGAATGAGAAATATTACGGTGCGCGAAAGGACAACTGTTCCTTTTCGTTTGAATACGTACATTTGTCAGTCGTAGAAAGTGAATTATGCGAACTTGGTTACAAACAGTTGTAAATAATTTTAATCTACTTGCAAAATTTCCTATTAAATATAATCTTAATTAATGGTAGTTAACTTCAAAATTAAAAATTTTATTTTATCATAACATTAAATCATTTTAAAATATACATTGATCGAGGGTGATTCTTCGTCGCAATTATACTTTGGGCAAATTGAAAATAAACGCGTAAAAAATGACAATGAATAAAAAAAAAAAAAAAAAAAAAAGCTCGAGCACCGACGAAATAAACCTACAAAACTGATCGATTATAATACAATAATTTTGCCTTTTCATTGCGTCTTAGCATCCGCGCGCGATTCACGTATACGATAACTGCGTCCGAACGAAATAAATCCGCAAAGTATAATGCGAGAGGAAAGAAATTAAGACCGCGCGGGAAGCGAAAATGGGCGTGACACACAATCGAGTCGAAAACGAAAAAGATTGCGGCGGGCCAATCCCAGCTGTTGGCGCGTATACACACATATTTAACGAAAAGGATATACGTCACTGCGCGGACTAAACCAAAGGGCCGATAGCATCGAGGAGTGCAAATCGAAACGCCTTTTGTTCGCGGTTGCATTAAATGCGCTCGGCAACGAGAAAGAAACGAGGGTGAAGGTATAGAGATGAGGGAAAAAGAAGAAGAAGCCGACCAAAGACGACTCATTCCGCGTCTTTATTGATGCGTCAAGGACACGAGGAGGAGGCCCGCATTAGTGGGAAAAAATATTAATCCACGCGAGCTTACGTTATACGGAATCTTTTTTTGCTTCGGACTGAAAATGACTGAGTCATTTACTATATAAATTGAGTCATTTACAATACAAAAATAGCGCTGATCAAAAGGAGGATCGATAACTCGTCCTTGTTTACCGATTTTGAAACATGGAAGAGAAATACAAAATTTTGAAAAATATACCTTTTCTCGTCGTATCGCAGTATGTGTTGGCTGACATAGATTACTTTGTTCATGGGAAATTTAAACGTACGGAGCATATTAATAACAGTTTAAACTTTCTATTAAATCGATGAAAAATTGACTTTACGAGGGAATATGTAATTATTTAGAAAATCAGTCGGTCGGTAATTGAACTGCAAAGCACACATTCAGCGACTAATCATTATTGGTTAACATAGTAAATATACACCTGTTTAGACGTGAAGAAATTCAAGCGAACCTTTTAATTATTCATTCGAATAAGCGTTTCTTTACACTCGGCTCGCGAGCATAAAGACAGCGAGGAAAAAAAAACCGGCCAATGCGATAATTACTCGAGAGTGAAGGAGAGCACGAAGCAACGCGTTAAATGTTTACCTGGAAACGCCAAAGTTTTGCAACACAGCGAGCGAGTCTATACGAAGCTCTCGCTGCTTTTTTTATTCCGTTTGCGTGACGAGAGAGGACGGCGCATTAATTACAAGCACTCCGTGTGTCTCGAAGCTTTTCACTTTTCAATGAAAAAGCGAGCCCGGGATTATATATTTATAAATAAAATCGCGTCGCGCTCTTGGAGATAAACGCTTGTGCAACCGGCTGCGCTGATTTCTATCTCTACTCCGCTATCCCTCCCCCTCCTCCTCCCACCGCGTCCTTATATTATATTATTGAAAAGGCAATTATACGCCCGGTGTGCGCACGCGCGCGCGCATGTTCACGTTGCGACGATCCACGCGGCAGACTTTGACGGACAATTTAACGGAGTGCGCCAAGCCGGCGAGCTTTCATACGTCCGCGGCGCCGGCTCGATCCAAAGTCCAAGAATTCGTACTCCAGAGAGAGAGAGAGAGAGAGAGAGAGAGAGAGAGAGAGTGTGTGCACCTATATTTTCGCGGTTCGATGTCATGCGAGCCGAGTAATACGAGCTCGATTTATTTATAGCGGCGATGATCGACGTCATTCGTCGTTTTTTCCCCGCGGTGACTCTTCTTCGTACTTTTCCTCTTTTTTACATTATTCCTACATATATACATACGAGACGGAGCACACGCACGCACAGACCTACAGACGTATCTCGGGTTTTATCGTGAGCAAAGATCGCGCGATGTCATCGTCCTTTGAAAGCGCGCGGCGGCGCTCGATCGAGCCGACTACGCATGCGATGCGATTCTCGCGCGCGCGCGTCGCATCACCGACGCGCGCGACCTTCGCGCTGCCGTAGCGACTAAACGCCAAGCGTATCGCCTCCTCTCCCTCCTCCCTCCCCCGTCCTCCGGCACCGATGGAATTTCTAAAATTTTTAGAAATTTGTTGCTGAAATCGTCACGCACTCGGTGTCTTTTATTTCATTCCATACGTAGTGGACTTCGTAAGGAACGAATCGAAGAAGTAGAACCTACGGTAAGATGCTTTGAAACGTGATTTTCTACGCGCTTTAAAAAATCCGCGGACTTATAATACGGGCGAAGCGTTCGGGTTGCGAGTGTGTACGACGCGGTACCGCTAATCCTTGGATTATGTCGCCTTTCCACATAAAATTTCTCACTGCGTTACTCTTCCAAAAGGCCGGAGCAAATTACGACCTTGACGTCTTTTTTTGTATCCGCGTAGCCGGATTTTACCTTTTTTTTTTTTTTGCTCGGTGTTGACGATTCCGAACGGGAAATTTTCAAATTTTGTTTGTTTATATTAAGTCGTCTTTATGATATTACGCCGTGCACCAATAAATAAGATAAAATGGTAATGAGCTTGAACTATATCTTTATATTACCATACAGCCACTGGAAATTGTGTACAAGTTTCTTACGTTGCCCAAGTATTATTATCAGTTTATGTGTTTTTTTAAGTTTTCTGTATATTTACGCTTTTGCAAATATCTATTCATAGATTCACATCACAAAATTTATTAAATGTATACACACACTGTAATTGCATAATTACAAGTTTATTTTGATCGTAAAAAGTCGTAAGCGTTTTTTCTACGGCAAATCATGCAAAGAACCCATTGCGAAAAATTTTCAAGACAGCACAGCAAGACGGCATAAAGTTTGAAAATCTATACCTTGTAAATGTGCACCCGTAGACTATTCAAGTAAAAGCCAACAAATTCTTAGTCAAACCATACAGTTCACTCGCCACGTACATATTCCCTATGGATTCTGCGAGGCATCTGCAGCTCACACACGGGTACATATATATATATATATCTTCGTCGTAAAGTCGATTCTTGCACGGACTGCACAAGAGGGAGATAGAGATAGGGATGCGCGTTCTAAAATAGAAGCTTGGATGCGCGAGACACGCGAGTATGCCGTGAGATTGTCGAAGAGAGAGAGAGAGAGAGAGAGAGAGAGAGAGAGAGAGAGAGAGGGATAGAGCAAACGGCTCGAAAAGAATGTTAATCGATGTCGTGCCCGCGCTCGCGTCGGAGATGCATCTATACGACCTTCGGCCTCGTAACGGTTCAGCCGCAAGACCGCCGCTAAACTTACTCACCCGCCAATGAGAGATAAAACAATTAACAGCGAGTAGTGGACGCGCCCGCGATAACCTCTCGCGCGGTATATACCACCTGATCGTTTTCTCCGGCTATTTTTCCTACCAAAAGAACGACGGTTCGCGTACGGTTCGTGCGCGCGGACTTTAATCGTACGACCATTTTTCCTCCGTTTCTTTTTTTTTCCTTTTATTTTTCTTTTATTTACTCCCGGATAATTGATACTTTATCAAAACTATTTCTCAGTGAAATTCATCGATGATGGTTGCTCTTTGAGTCGAAGTGAAACTTAACGGCGATCGCGAGCGCGGCTCTTCTCGTCATCTTTGTAAAAAAGATAATAATAAAATAAATAGCAAGCGCAAGCTAACTGTATCGACGTATCATTAAAATGTACCCGAGGCTAACTGTGGAAAGTCGATGATCGTTCAAGAGTTTTCCGTTTTCTTTTTTCTTTTCAAGATCGTGCAGCCTAAGCGCGCTGTGATTATAAATCTCTCATAATTAATATTCATTTAATGCAAAAATATGTATTATTCAACGGCACATTATTGCTTGAAAAAAAAATCTATTTTTATTAAATTAAATAAAAAAAAAAAAAAAAAGAAGAGAGAGAAAATTTATTAAAAACCCCGCAAAAAATTATCTCAGATTTACATCGTCGATTCGATCGAACAACCAATTTTGAATTTAGCTCCATTAAAACGTAATTATCTCAAGCTTTTCTCGGGACGAAAGCTTCCTCGGTATATACTTGACAATCGATCGAGCCGTAAAAAAATGAGACCGCTTCGGCGACTTCAATCTAAAGCCTTCTCTCGATTGGCTGTCGAAACAATTACACCCCTAATAATAACGAGGGAGCTCCCGATATGTGTGCATAGAGGTAACTTCCGCCAGAGCCGCAACAGCCATTATTATATACCTTTTCATAAGGAGGATATTTTTTCCATCCTCGCGGCAATTATAGATTAAACACCGCTCGGGAACGCGATATATCTACATCCGCGTGCTATATGTAGTCGTGTAGATAGTCGTATAGGTAGAGAGAGAGAGAGAGAGAGAGAGAGAGAGAGAGAAGAAGCAGGAGAAATAAGAAGAGGCTGCGCGCACGCGCCAGGATACGAAGGATCGAGGGAGACGCGCGCGCGCGCGTCCGAGAGATAGCGCCGCGTGTGACGGACTGAAATAAACGCTTCTCTCGCGCGCCCGCGTACGTACGCGCGCACACGGACGAGTAACGCGCGCGCACGCGAATGCTCGTGTGTGCGCGAGCTCTCGAGCAAAACTAGTTTTTACCGTAAAGCGCGAAGGAGTTGAGAAGAACTGTTGCCGTTGCCGCTCTCTCTCTCTCTCTCTCTCTTACGCGCGCGTCGCGGCAGAAAACTCGTTATTCGATCTTTGCAAGAGCGCGGGAAGAGAGTTTGCGAATAGGGCCCGAGTAAGAGAATTTACGCACGTCCGCGCATATCCGAGATACCTTTCCTTACGATTTCCGAGGCTTCGCCGCGGCGTTTCTATATCGAGCACCGGAGGGAGAGAGCTGGGGGGATAGGTCTCGTAAATTCTTCCTCTCCGGGGAGAGACCGGACAATAAAGCGGGAAAGAGGATTAAACTCGAATCGAAAAGAAGGACTCGCCGCTGCAGCTCGAGGAGACTATTGTGGGTTTAATTTAGTTTTTGTTTTTGGCGACGAGTGGCCGACGAGAGGAGGAATCCGCTCGGCGAACGTGCCACTCTTCGATATTGAGACAGCTTAATTACTTTTGAATATAATTCAAGCGTACGGTTTCATTATAAAAATTGTTTAGTTTTCAGTATGCGTATGCAGGCAAATATCTCGTTTGCAATTTTAATATGCTCTCTCTCTCTCTCTCTCTCTCTCTCTCTCTCTCTCTCTCTCTCTCTCTCTCTCTCTCTCTCTCTTCTTCATTCATAATATTTGTTTTTCCACTCAATTTAAAATCTGATATATAAATTTAAAGAAATAATCGAAATTTAAACGAGGCAAAAATATATTAAAAATTTCGAGACTCGAATAAATAAATACCCAATATATGTGTTGTTTCTATATATAAGCTTTGATAATATACGAAAGAGTCGTTACAAGCTCTCTCGTAACCTTCGTCATTTTTCCCATCGGCATCGTAGATGTGCAATTTTTCATTTCGAAGGTCAATGCCGAGCGGCGGTGAATCGCGATTTCGCATCGATTTTTTTCCCCACCCATTGTCCCGCACGCGGAACAATGCGCTCATTCTCATAGGGCTCCGACTAACGCGCCGATATATATATACGTGCGCCGGCAGAAATAAAGCAGTCAAGTACATCGAGCGATACGGGATAAATTGTTTCGTATCGTTCTTTCGTATCCCCCTCTTGCCGCCTTCCCCGCCTTAACGGAATTACGCAAGCCGATCGCTTTGCGGAAACTGCCGGAGTAACGACGAGAGCTCGATCGCAACATTGAGCTCGGTCACGCGATTTTGCGTATATGTACATATATACGTACACGAACGCGTGCGCGCAAGCGGAGAAGGAGGAAGAGGCTGCGAAATATCGCGGAAATCGACTTTCCGAGATAGAATGAGAGAAAAAAGGCCGAGGCCCGAGTTAGGAGAGAGAATGAACGATCGGGCAATCGGCCGTTTAATCTACTTAGCGTCTCCATTAAGAGTGCGCGAGTCCGCGCCGAATGAACCGCGCGCCTTTTCTTTTTCGGTATGAGGCTTATTTCACCGGTGCTTTGATTGAGCAATTTAGCTACTTGAATTTGTCGATTGCTTTGTAAAATTTTAACGAGCTCTATTTATTTTTAATAAAAATCGCGCGTGGACGTGAGTTAAAAATTCGAAATTTCAAATTTAGCAAAAGTTGTAAAATAAACCTTGTCATGTTGCCTAGATTTTGTTTTACATACATTCGACACCGGCTACATTGAAACGCGGAAATCTGCAAGTAGGAAACGAGCGGCCGTATCTGTCGTCTTTACCAGCTGCTACAAATTTTTCATAAAATTATTAATGCAACGAGAGAAGAAACCAAGTTGTAAACCGTTCGGAAAGTTGACGTGCCGACTAGTGCACATAAGATAAGAGCACGAGTTTATTCTCCATCTCTCTCGTATCATCGCGAGAATAGGTAAAAAAAAGCACGCGAAATATATAACGAGCGAGGCGTGCGAAAATCCGCAAAACGATAGGAAAGAAAAGGATAAACGAGCGGCGCGTAATGCAATCAAGTTAGGTTGCCTCGATATGGGCATAAACGCGTGCGCGCGCTAAGGTCAGAATGTGTTTCTTTTTTTATTTTGCATCACGAAAATACGTGATGCTTATTAACGCCCGTACCTACAAGGAGATGCGTATGCCGTTGCTCCAACGCTTTGGGACCATAAATTTTAATGCTCGCGAGAAAGTGTGCGCCATTAATTGATACGAGCTCACTGAGAGAGAGAAAGAGAGAGAGAGAGAGAGAGTTTGTTTCTTTTTTTTCGGCGGCATCGTCGACCGCTCGTCGCAAACGTTTTTAATCGGACGTTGTACGCGACGACTATCCTGGAAAATTCAAAGCTATCTGTGCATGTGTACATCTAGTACCTTTTGCGCTGAAAGTTTAAACGTAATATATTTACATAAATTTCCATAAGTTAATTGCTCATGCTTTTTATGATTAAATTAACTGTGTATTTTACGGTAAAAATTATTGTCTTCGTGTGCTCTACCACATAATAATAATCTTGAATGAAATCGATAATAAACGAATGAGAAAAAACAACGACGCGTTTATTTGAAATTATTTCGTCCTCCGGGTATAAACTCAGCAGCTTCCGAGCTTTGAAAAAGAAAAAGTGAAAATCGCAAACGAGTCGAACAATTAAAATGAGTTTAAACGCTCGAAGGATTTTCCAATTAAGTTTAACCGCGGCGAAAAATAAAGAGAGGCAGAGATACGCTCGAGCGCGTGCGTGTCGATCTCGCGCGTAGCGGCGCCACCGCGCGTTCCCGGCACAGCACCGAAGGTCAGGGTAACTCTTTCTTTTTCACCTCTTTCTCTATCTCTCTTTCTCACTCTCTCGAGGAAACTCGAGGAAACGTTTACACGGACTGCGCGTATACACACACACGCACACTCACTCACGCACACACGCACACACGCACACACGCACACACGCACATACATACGTATAGATAGGTATAGGCATAGGTATACGAGTCGGAGGAGTCGGAGCGAAAAGAGAGAGAGAGAGAGAGAGAGAGAGAGGGAGCACAGAGGAGAGGAAAAAGGTGCCTTGAACTCAGGCTACACGCGTTTTCTGCGCTCGTTCGTGGTATTGACCCGTAAGCGTTCCGCGGATTTGCCCGGGCAGCTTACCCGGAAAAACGTTTC
This sequence comes from Chalcis sispes, assembly GCA_949987625.1. Taxonomy (NCBI): domain Eukaryota; kingdom Metazoa; phylum Arthropoda; class Insecta; order Hymenoptera; family Chalcididae; genus Chalcis; species Chalcis sispes. Next base: position 1,732,943 of record OX465097.1, read on the forward strand.
TTTCATTTAACAACCATTTTACTGCCCCTTTCCTTTTTCTCCCTAGCTAGCCAAGACTTTTAACGATGAGCTTCCCCCGACTAATTATGCGTTAATTCGTTAGGTTAATTCGATTCGAATGACCGACTCCCTCCCCCGCTCCACCCCTCGTCTCTTCGCTCTCTAGAGTTTAGAATAAAAAAACCTCGCCGAAAGATAAAAGTTAACGCTAAGCTGATTATTGTCGAATAATTATTCACGCGACCGCTCATCTTACTGAAAATTAATTTCGTTTACCGAAATTATCTCTTTGTAAATCGGTGATTGATGCAATTTACTTAAATTTTCTCGTTGGAATTGATGGTTTTACTTTGAAATTTATCGTTTTTATTACTCATTTATTCCTTTTCAATAGCGATAGTAAAATCTTTCGTTCTATAATTTTTTGACATTGAATGTTTTGATTTCATCGATATTTGCTTTTTTGTTGAATGAAATGCTCGAAATTTCAATAGATCGATCAAACTACCGATCGACAAATTGAATTATAAATTGTTCGTGTAAAAATGTCTCTGTACCCGCATTATTTCAGATATTTTTTCATCGTTGCGATATAAAAAAATAAAGACAATTTAATTTACAAATGAAACAGAAATCAATGTATAATTCATGTACGCGCTCGAGCCGACTCCGTAATCGTACAATTATATGCTGATGCACAATTGCACGCGGAGAAAATTTGTACCGTAGTAAGCGCTATTTGTATTTTATAACAATGAGTTTTGAAAAATAAACACGTTGGATATTCTAGCGTAATTAATGTTTTTCTTTACAATTAAAATCTTAATGACACTGAAAATTAAATAATCAGCATCTCTTCGAACAATTTAAATAACAAAAATGACGAGAATTACGTCAAAAATACATTAATATTCCCGCAAAATTCGCGCAAAAACGTTATTTTTTATTCGATCGGTAAAAAAAACAAAAAAAAAAAAAAAACGAAAAGAAATTTATCTCAGGACAATGAAAGTTTCCCACAACGGTACAACATCTTGATTTCGGTATGGAATTTTACGCGAGAACAAGAAACCGGGAGCGCGGCTTCGCAAGAAAGAAATGAAAAAGCCAGGAGAAACGACTAAATTATGCGAGCAATGCAGCCGGGCGATCGGCAGCGTGGATATCGCGGTGACGAATCGGCAAATTGTCTATGATCAATGCGGCAGCGGCGGCGGTGGCGGCTATTGCGCGGATTACGATCGAGAGGTGCGCGAGCAATGGGCCCCCATTACGCGTTGCCGCGCCGCGATTATTTCTCGACGGCACGCGTCTCTCCGTGTGCGTGTACGTCTCTCTCTCTCTCTCTCTCTCTCTCTCTCTCTCTCTCTCTCTCTCTCCCGCGTGCGTCTCGATATATCCTTACCCGAGCGAGAAGAACATCAATTACAAAAGCGCAAGCTACCGTCCGGCAAACAATTACAGATCGAGACTTTCCAGTGAACGTTATAATTTCGCGGCGGGACGTGAGGAATCTTGGCAATGAAGGAATTGCTCTCGCTTCTCGCTCCGTCGATGATACATTGTTGCATATACGTATATATATATATATACACGCGCTAACTCCAGATAGATCATTTTTCTCTTTCTCTTGTCCGGGCGAGAGATCTTAAGGATTCTTACGATTACGCAATCATTCGATTTCGAAGATGCCGCCGTCAAAAGAGAGAAACGAGAAAAAATTGTTGGAAAGGAATTATTTTTTCTCGGTACGTTCGAAGGTTAATTGTTTTGAAAAATATCGTATGATTGTTTATATAGCTGTTGGTGTATGAAAATGAAAATTATACAGTTACCTTGCGTGCAATCAACGCAATCTTTGCATCTGCGAGAAAATGTTAGGAAGAGACGAGAATCAAAAGTGAAAATCCGATAAAAGATGCAGAAACTTTATTAATCGATTTGCGCAAAATTGCATTCGTTGAATACATATCTAAGAAAATAAATAAATTGCGAAATAATTTATAGTTTTGCATAAAATATTTCATCGATTAAAACGGATGAAATTTATGCTTATCTTATTCAAGCCATATGAAATACCGTTGTCAACCCGTTTTCATGTTTACTCTTTACTGCGATAAAAAAATTAACTCAATCTTTTACTATAAATTTCATTCGATTGTTCGAACGGCACGCTGCACGAGTAGCGCGTATCGCATACCATCGAGTCATCTCGATTCTTCCAGAAACAACGAAAACAAAAAAAAGAAAAAAGTCATCGAAGGAAAAAGAATACACTCTCTCTCATCCTCACGAGCGATAAATTCCAGAGACTTCGTAGCTGCTTATGCTTACGCATGTATATACATAGAAAGAGAAAGAGAAAGAGAAAGAGAGAGATTGAGAGAGAGAGAGAGAGAGATGTGTAACCGAAGGCCAAGGAGGAACCGCAATCCGTCGCGGTCGCGATTTCTCGCGACGACTAATCCGTGCGACGGGAGCCGGGAGATACCGCGTGCCTCGAGCAAGCTGCCATACATGGGGCGAGCGTCCGCGCGTTGAAACGCGACCGCCCGAGCCTTCGCCGCCGCTGTTGCCGCGATATTATTATATGTGCAGCGTATGTATGTACGTAACCGCTCGTAGATGTTGGACCGAGGAGTCGCTCTCGACTCGTCTATTACGCCTCTATAATTTTTACGTTTTGCGCTTGAAATTAAACGCTCGATATTCGAGAGCTCGTTTGGATCTGACGCGATAAGTTTACCTCGCGATTATACCATTGCTCGAAACTTTTAAATTATCTCAAGATGAGTGGCGCGAGGACGAAAACTTTTAATGTAATTATCGCGAAGGAACGCACAGCCAATCAAATGCGTTTGTTAAAACGATCGGTCTATAGTAAAAAACGAAAGGAAATGAGCGTTTACCTTTTAAAAGTTAAAATACGCCCGGCAATTTGAAGGAGGCAAAACTGCGCGCTCTAGCCGCAAAGCAAATATTTGCGATAATTCAAAGAATACAAAGTCGAAAGAGGGCCGAACTCTGGAGCTTTCATCTCGTCTCTAAAACCGGACAATCCGAGACAGTCCAATTTACGAAAAGTAACGCAAACGAAATAGCCTCCCCACGAATGCATTATATATCCGTACGAAAAAAAAGTAATACATGCGATATAATAGAAGCAACTCCGCCTAATAAAATTTGAAAGATGAAAAGAGAGAATATCTAGCGTGGGGCTGTTTCAAAAACGAGGGATATACCGTCAATTTGCATATTTTAAACCGTATAACCGCGGCAGCGGCGCACCACCGGCATCACTGCTAACATCGACAGAGAGAGAGAGAGAGAGAGAGAGAGAGAGAGAGAGAGCTAGAGAGAAAGAAAGCGACTTCGGTTCGCCAAGAGGGAACGAGCGAGGATGGCTTCTCCGTTCGCTCGGTTGATGCACGCTTGCGTGTGCGCTCGAAGAAATCTTTCACAAGACGCGCGAACCCCCAGTGACGCGTGCTGCACGTATTCTTTAATTTATGCCGAGAAAATTAACTCCGTCGACTATTCTATATTTAAACGCACGCGTGTATATGTATGTATTCTTTTTTTATTTTTTCGTACGATAGTAATAACGTACAATTACCGAGATGTGTGATTGATCATATGCTTCGTGACGCGTACACTTTCATTTCAAACTTTAATCGCTGTATCTGGACGATCAATATTTTATGTTTTTATGCTGAATTAAGAGGATAAATTTTTTCATGCTAAGTATGAAGGTTTACGAGATGTTCAACGAATAGGGAAAGGGACAACGAATTTTATTTTCGTTTCTAAGCTCCTAAAATTCGATACATTTACATAAGATTGTATTTCGTGAATCAGAATTCCGAGAAGAAAGACTTACCACTCGTCCCTTTTTGAGGAGAATTATTAATATGTATATATACATATCGATCGAATTGCGTGAAATGAGATACTAAAAAATGACCCGAAGAATAAAAAGAATTCTAAAAGAGGATTCTATTTAAATTAGTAGATTTCGATTGTCTTTGGCGAATTCTTGTGTTTACATTGTTGTATACCTACAAAATAAGATGTTTATTTTTTTTTTTTTTTTTTTTTTTTTTTTTTTTTTTTTTTTTAATAAAAAAAAATACTATGATAATTAATATGTTTACCAAGTGTTCCTTTTTTTTCATCGCAAAAAAGATTAAAGTTATATAATTTTTTAAATTTACACTGTTTATTTTAATTTTAAACACTTAAATAAATTAAAACATAAGCAAATTTCGATAATTAAATTTGTACACGCAAAATACTTTCGACTATTTCACAGTCTGATTAATTAAAGCGAGCTACGGACGAAAATTAACATCCAACAAATTACATAAACCCGCAAAACATTCACTAAAACGGTTCAAGTTGAGCGTGCAAACTTAGCTCGACTCCCGCATGCGAATCCTCGCAGATAAACAAACATCGACTCTCTTTCTCTCTCTTTCTCTTGCTCGCTGTATATCATAAGATCTCGGTAGAATTTATGTCGATTCGGTCGCGCGAGCAACGGGAACTCGCTTGCTCTCGATGCACCACACGTACATGTGGACAACACACGTGCTCCCCTCTCTCTCTCTCTCTCTCTCTCTCTCTCTCTAGCTCCCTCTTGCTCTCGTGCTCGCGGACTCGTGAAGGAGAGAAGAGAGAACTCGCTCGTTTATCCTCCGGGTGCCAACCCGTACAAAAGACGCGTCGCTTTAACAGCGTGTCAGTTAATTTCCGCGAGAGACATTTTCATAGATCGCGAGAGCGAACGAGATTTACCGTACGCCGCGCTCGTATTCGATTTACCGAGAGCAGAGGAAGAGAGACAGCGAGAGCAACTAGACCGTACGGAAAGCCGAGAGGCCCGTTGCTCGCGCCTGTTTAGTGACCCGAAACTCGTCAACTCACTTTCTGCGCCGATGCTCCCCCGCGCGTTCGTTCAAAGAGAGAGAGAGAGAGAGAGAGAGAGAGAGAGAGAGAGAGAGAGAGAGACGCAGAGGCAGAGAGAGGAGTCGACCAACTCTGCCGTGCCTTATAACCAGCGTGAGAATCGCCTGGCCTTCTCAGCCTCTTCCCTTCTCTTCTCTTTGACTTCGTGGCCCTCTCTCTCTCCCTTCTTTTCGACCGATCCTCTAATTCTCTCTCACTCTTTTACCAGGATAACTGGGCTTGAAATTTTTGGTTCTAACTTCGATAAGATTTTCGTGATTCCCTAATGCTTTACGTCGGATTTAATGCCTCTTTGCCTAATTTATGATCATTGTGATGAACTTTTCAGATAAAAATTTATTTTTTACGGTTTATTAACTCCTATTCATCGTAAAATTCTACGGCCTTACACAGATGTATTATGTATTATGATGATCTTTATTTTTATATCTAACTCACTTGATTTATTACATTTGCTTATCGTTATTGAATTCTTTATCGGGTGTTTAATCAGCGATTGTTGAAAAAATTTATTAATATCTTACAACTTATTCAATTTTTATCTTATTAGTTTCTTGCAAGGAATCTACATACCTATACGTATAGACAAATCGAATGATGTAAGGCAAAATTACATCGATTGAATGATTCGTTAAATCCTTGAATTTACATTTTACTTCCTGAAGTTACGAAAGAACACGACGAATGTACTTAAAAATTTACGTGAGACTTGTTATGTTAAAACGCAGTACATATAATTATTTTAATTTCAATTGTAAACTCGGATAAAGTAATAAAATTCTTTTAAACAACATTTAGAAAAGAGGTGCATTCCCGAAGAAGCTTTGAGGATCGATATTTATATATTTTAAATCCAAAAAATCCACAATTTCCACGAATAAATCAGAAAAAAAAGTTATCATAGTCGACGATATCGACGTTAGATCACTTATCCGCGCGTGCGCGCTAGCGGCTTATGGTGAAAGGATACCGTGTAGTAGAGAGATAGAGGAGGGGGGATGGGGAGGGGAGGCGGCAAGAAATTTATGCGCCAACGCTATACGTCGTCGAGAGGTTCGCTCGGTCTTTCTCTCGGTGCAATTCTTGTCGTTATACGGGACACGCGAGCTTTGAGAGAGGCACCGAGTTGACGACGACAACGACAACGACGAGCCCTCATCAAGCGAAGGAGTCGCGGCGCGTTTTTGTCTCTCGCGACGGCGGCGGCGGCGACGGCGGCTCGATTAAATCATCGCGGCGCTGCGCGAGCTCGTAACGATAAATCGACTCGTCCGTCATCGTGCGCGCGCGCGCGCACGCCTCGATATAATACAATACACGCTTTAAGATGCAGCGATGCGTTTTCTTTTATCATCGATTCCACGCGCGCGTTTTTCCTAGAATTACGAGCGTTTCGATGAACTATTCAACGCGCGGATAGAAATTACAATTGTGTGTATGGATTTGATTAAAAAAAAAAAAAAAGTAAGCGCTAGAATAATAAATTTTAAAAAAAGCTTTTTGTCTTTTGCGATGTATACTATAAGATATAAACCTCCGTGTGCGTTTTAACTGTAAAGAAAATAAAACCGATTTAAATTTTAATACGATTTAAGTCTCATTAAAATTTAAATTATATATACTTAAACGTTGAATCGAAAAGATTTGTAATCGAATGCAATTCGAATCGTTTTAAAATAATTCTCTACAAATCAATTAGGATACATAATTTTACAAAAGCAATCGGTTCGCAGGACTAAAACGCACACGCGAAATCTATTTACATTATTTGGGCAGTAGCTAATTTGACGAAAAAAACAGCACGAACCTTGGACAAAATGCGAAATATTCCCTCTCGGCGATCTCGGCGACCGACGGAAATAAAACTCCAAACGCGATATGTAACGTGCGGCCGTGGCGAAGTGTCACGGCGTTAAGTAACTCACGCGGCTTTCACCGCGCGCTCGCCCACGCATCGCGGCTGAATTCCTCGCGGCCGGCGACACACACGCGCTCTTTCCTCTCTTTCGACGCGACCATATCGAGCGGTTGAACTTTTTTTTTCTCGCCTTATTTTACGTATATATATATATAGCTCTATTATGACATAATCGATGGATCAAGAAGGATTCAATTTAGCGTCGTCGGTATCGGATTAAGCCGATTTTATAGAAAAATATTTTTCTCGATGTATTTTACCAGATATCGGTATATACGTGACGCGAGGTTTGAGATATTTAGAAACTCCTTGGCACTTGAATTAAACAATTGAACGCGCTCGTAAATAAAGCGCGGAGCCGTTTCTCCGCCAACTTTCATTAGATATAAATAGTTGTCCCATAACTAAACCGTTCACTTTGTTGTAATGGATGTAACAGGCTTTTCGTTCGAGTGTACTTATATGGATGAGCCTCGCCTACGCCACTGCCCTCTGGCATTTTCCCCAATATACATTATACTTTCGCTCTCTCTCTCTCTCACACATACACACACACACATTCTTCCGAGCATAATAATCATCGAGGACTTATTAGAATTTCAACGATTATACCTATATATCTCTCGAAAGTGACAAACCCGCGTTGCGGCATCGCGCACGCTCGCTTCTTCTTTTTCTTCTCGTGATTCGCGTTAAATTGAGTTTATTTTGCATACGTGCCGTGGGTATACACGTCGAGATTGCGCAATGTTTTCGAAAAATATACTTTGAAATCTAATATCGCGTATTCGATACGTCGCCGTTGGGCAACCAATTGCAATATATTGAACTAATTACTTGCCTATTTAACGATTGGTAAATACTTTTGGAAATCCCTTAAAAAAAAAAAAAAAATACGATTTTCGTCTTTTCCACACTAATCAAAATAATGTACGCCAACTTTTCCATATCGCTTGCGCACATAGTGCATCTTTTCACACCTTCCGCGAAAGAAAAAAAGGAAAAAAAAAAGAAAAAGAAGGAATATAACATCTCGCGGGTGGAAACTTGCAGGACATCCTTGCAGCCGAGGCTTTGAAACTTTTTTTCTCGGCACGTAGCACGCGTGCGTTAATAAATCTAGCATTGGTTCTTCCGCAGCCCATCATCTCGTCGTAAATTGCGGGCGCACTCGCTACGAAAGAATCGCCCGGTTCACAAATCACGCGATCGCGCGCAGTCTCTCCCCCCCGGGCCTTCCTTGAGCCGTACCGGCCTCTCTATCGAGCAGGAAACGACGGCAGCTTTGTAATTGCTTTGGCGTGTCGTACACACGCCGCGCGGATACCATTGTAATAATGAAGTCAAAGTTGAGCGCGGTAACGTAACTGCGTTTTTTCATTCGAAAAGAGAAACAGAGAGAGAGAGAGAGGCGGAGAAAGGGTTGAGGGTTCGAAGCTTAGCTAATAATAGAACGACGATCGCCGGGATAAATTAGTTGTGTTTTTTTCGCGTACGCTAGATCTGGAATTTATGAGGTTTTGTTCGTGGTCGCAATATGTTACTTTGAGATAATTAGAAAAGCTTCCATTCTGGCAGCTCGTATATTTTCACTTTTCGTTCGAGTTATTACTATTAATATTCATTTATCAAATTTACATTTTAATTTCAAATATATTAACCTTTCGTATAGAAATAAAGTTTAACGCTACAAGTTAAAAGAGTGTCATTTTATTTTCCTATTTCAGAATTTATTCCTTCAGTATTTACAAATAGATTGTATATTTTAATTTAAAAACAAGTTAAAAAAAATATACAACCGCAGAAATCGAATCTGTAGATTCGAGTAAAAAGAAAAGTATTACGTGCTTCAAAATCGGAACAGAAATACTCTAACGGTAAAATGAATCAAAGAAATCACTGATGGTCAACACCGCAAGTCATACAATCGCGATCGATATAAAATTTTGTAAAGAAAAGGAACTTTTTCGAATTTCGCGTCATTTAACTCTCGCGTTAACCGGCACATGAAAGCTCGTTTCGAGCGAAAAGAGCTTCTGGAAGTCCTCGTGTCACAATAGCAAAGTTTCTCTCTCTCTCTCTCTCTCTCTCTTTCCGTCTTTCTCCCGATTTCCGTCTCTCTCCCGATTTCCGTCTTTTCTCTGGTGCGTGCGCGTCTGTGCGCGCCTACGGACAACGAGGAGACTTAACGGAGCGGAAACTACGGACTATCTCTAATTACTTTCTCTCGCTTGGCGCGAGACATAACACGGCGCGTAACACGGCGAGAGAAGAAAATAGAAAAAGGGAGAGGGCATAACGTCTGGGAGAATAGCAAAGAGGAGGCTCGTTAAGTGTGTACAGACGCAACTGCATAACCTACTTCCTGCACCCATGAGAGAGAGAGAGAGAGAGAGAGAGAGAGAGAGAGAGAGAGAGAGAGAGCCTAGGCCCCGCGTGTGTGCCTGCGTATACACAGAAGCTGGCTTTCATTCAACGCGCAAGGCTCCTCTTCCTCCTTCAGAGCGATTTCGCTCGAGCGAGTTGTGCGTTTGCACTTGGCCTTCGCTTCCTCGCGCGCACGCCTCGTGGCCTTGAACCACTTAATTTTCGTCGCGCTACCTCTTTCGCCTCGTTCTCATCGCTGTGTGCGCGATCGATCGACGAGACAACACGTGGGATACGAGGTTCTCGCCTATTTTATTTATTGTTACGGGTTGCGCTAAATTGATCGTTAAATTTTGGAATTCATCCGTCGGTTTATTATTGGGAGCGCGTGCGCAGATAACGAGTTCTGCTTCGTTCGACCGGTCGATTTTAAATATGTTGCAAGGACAAGCGGATAAGTGGTAAATTTGCATGACTCTTAATTTATTCTGCATTACCGTAACCGTTATTACTTTGACGTTTTTTTTCGTCGCTGAAATTTTTGCAAAATCAAACTTTAGTTATTCATATAATAATGAAGCATATATTTATGAGTCCATCGCAAAAGAGATGCAACCTTCAAATTTATATTCGGTAAAAATTTTATAATCTCGTCATTTGATCGCTTTTAAAAAAATAATAGCTCTTGAAGAAAAAATGGAAAAAAAAAATACTTACAGATTTTATAATCTCAATCGTTAAAAAAGCGTCAATTTATATAGAATTTAAGAAAATAAACCAAAATAGAACTCGCTTTCTTTACGATACGAAATAAGTGAGCAAATCGGGCGCAAGAAAATCGTTCGTTCTTCTCACGAAAGGCTATGTGCAAATGCAATTGAACTTAAGTTGCTCCATCATGCGCGACGTCGAATGAAAGTGATTCCTCGATATTTATATATATACATATATAGATGAATGAAACAAGAACGCACAAGTGCCGACGCGGGCAAATTATTGATCTGCCTTTCGGTGTCAGAAATCAGTCACACTTCGAAGAGCTCGAAAGTACGAGATATGTACTATATTTTCAATGATCGTATATTTTTTATTTTTCTACAACTACAACTACTTTTAAAATTTATTTTTGTTAATTTGTTAAGAAAAGCAAATTTGTTAATTGGCTTTTTTAATTGGTCATAGAAATATTAAAAAATACAGATCAATCGTTACAATTGAATTAATTATAAAAGATTAAGTACTTTTCTTCTCTATAGCACAAAGTTATATGCGGATATATACGATCAATTACTATTGTTGGATCAACTAAAAAGTTTATACACACAAGCATATTTTTTTTTATTCTGAACAACTAAGTGTGCAAATTTTAATTAGCTCCGAGCAATTCTCGTTTGGATTTATTTTTACGAAAAAAAGCCCACACACCTGTATTTGCGTCGTTTTCTTTTCCTTTCTCTATACACCGAGTCCCGAACTAGGAGCGTGTATTCAACCGATTTTCGCTGTAATACCGAATACACACACACACACACACACACACACATTCACAATTGCACATCTACTTGCATACATACTGCATTGCTTATCGTTGCACCTTTTTATCCAACGTGCTAGCGATTTTAATTAGAGCCTCTATACAGAGAATCCAATTCTCGTATTAGATGGCGAGGTACGATAAGGAATGCACAGTGAGGACACCGATCGTTACGTTTTACTAATGAAAACGAGATCGCGCAATCGAAACGACGACGCCTGTTTGACTTGTTTGCCTATGATTTACTTTCTGATTTACATTCTTTTACGAAAATCTAAAGTAAAAAAAAAAGGGGAATGTTTGTTTAAACTCGTCGATTAGTTTCGTACGAAAGTTAAATAGGTCTGATTCCGAAAAGAAAAGTCGGAGAAAAAAACTGTTCGATTTTTACAAATGCGATAATTTACGATGAGAATTTAATAAAGGAGTTATTCACGCATGAAAACATATTTTAGCCACGATACCTAAAGTTATTAAAATCATTAAGTATACTCGATTACAAAGTGTAATATTAATAAAGTTAGAAAAGCGCTCGTAATTAAGTGCATCAATTTAAAGAGCAGCTATAATAATTTAGCGGGATTAATAACCGCATTATTGAGATTGATTAGAAACTGCGAATTATAAAAATAATAAAAAAAGATAATTATAATCGAAAGTAGCACATACACACACTCGGGTGGCTCGCGGCGAGGTTAAATTTGAATGACGTAAAGAAAATTTGGAGACGTGTTCCAAAAATTAATTTTCCTCTAATACCACAATTGTAATTGCAATTTAATTTTCGACTTTAAAGCGAAAAGCGTCTTCTCCTTCGGAAGTGGCATTCTCGCATGTATATATATATAAATTTGTGTGTGTGTATGTGTGTGTATAAATAATTCTGTCGCAACGCATCGCTTTCATAAAAGCCCCAGATTGAAATTTCTCAAGACGCCGCACGGCGGCTGCGACGGCGTCTCTCTCTCTCTCTCTCTCTATTCGCAACGACAGCTCCGTATAATTATGTTACAATGTTTCACCAATACGTCGCACAGCTGTTACTGCAGCTACGACGTGTCAACGGGTGAACGGCTGAAAATTCAATTCTCGTTCGCCGCTATGAAAGTAGGTAGAAAGTGTCATAATTCCGATACGCGCGCTACTTCAAAAGATATTGGCACGATTATATACTCCGACACGCTGATTAATTTCCAGAGATTTATAAATAAAAGACATGATTTTCATTATCGAACAAATAAATTCTTATAACGAAACAAATATCGATCATTAATTTTTACACGATTGAATATAATTCTCAAAGGAAATCACGCAAGCGTGTGTATCAAACTTACAACGCCAATTATTATTAAAAAATTGTTCATTTTCTATTCGCCTTACATCGACTCAATTCACTATACTTTCCCCAATAACAAGATAATCGATTTCTTTAAAAAAAAAAAATCCTCAACGCTCTATTTGAATATATCTGGGTTAGAAAAAGAGTTGCAAAAGGTAAGTAAGATATTACGGGCAAATAAGCCCGAACAACCACCTCGAGCCGATCAATTAAGAGCCAAAATCATTAAAATACCATCGACTCGTCTTGATTCGCTCTCGTTACTTCACCGGTCCGATTTTCTTCCTCTCTCCTCCCTCTTCCAGCGAGCGGTGCGCATAAATAAATGGATATCTAGCAAGGCCATGACGCAGCAAGGGAACTCCGAAAAGGGGCAACTTTTCCCGGCTCATACCGCGAGCTTGCGTAACTCACGCACCGATTCCTAAGCGCGACGACGAACCTGCAAAAACCCGCTTCTCTCTCTCTCTCTCTCTCTCCCTCTCAGCTACTTGCTAATATCGCGTTATACAGCGAGCCAACTAGGCTGACCTTCTCACCGCGATGGAGTATAGACTTTCCCGAGTAACTGGGACGGATGGGAAAATTGCCCGTTCATTTTTTCTTTTCTATTCTTTTTTTTTCATTTCTTCTTTTTTTTTTTCATTGTCCGTCGAGCCCAAACCACCGGTGCGGTTCTATCCGCGGCCAATAAACGTTTCGATCTTTTGTTTATTCTTTCGCTTGTTTTTGCAGGTGCAAGTATTACTCAATGGATATTAGGAAGCAAGCATACTCGTATTTCTTGAAAATATTAGCTCGATACTGCGAGGTAAAACATGCCGCGGGCAGAAGGAATATGGCGGTAAAGCGGGCGTTTAAAGTTTTTTTGAGGTGTTAATGGTAAAAAAGGCCCTAAAAATATTACGTAGATACGCGAAATATGTTAATCTCCTCGGATCGCAACAAACCCGCATTCTCTTTGCGTTTTATATATATATAGGTATAACGAAAGATAAATTTTCTTATCTCCCCTGAATTTTTAAAATAAGTTTAGAAAATAAGCAATATCGATTAATATTTATTGTAGGAAAAACACGAAGTCTTTAATACTCTAAGCCGAGGCTCTTTAAATTTTAACGATTATTCGTTAAAAATAAGTCACAAACAAACGTAGAAAGTTCATAACTATAAAATGAACATGGCAAGAAATGAAGATTTTTTTTTCAACGGTAAATAGACGTCTCGAACGGCATAAGAAGATAAAACGCATGTAGAGATCGCTATTAAGATGCTTAGCAAGTGACGCGAAGATATTATCCCCTGCACAATATGTTGTAAGCGCTTAAAGGTAAATAAGTACTTTTTAACTTAAATATACCATCGACGTTCGATAAAAGTATTAAACTCGATGCGAAAGAAATCCTCGTCTCGTGCACGGAGTTAACCAATTGCTACATCGCACCTAATATTAGTATTTACACTTAATAAAACGAGCAAGAGTTAATTAAGACCCGACGACGTTGTAAAATCAGCTAGCCGAGCAAATTATCGATTACATCGACGGCCCTGCGATAGCTCATCGCACGCGCGTATAAAAGTACGCGCTCGCAAGCAATGATGATAATTAAAACACGCGATATCGCAGCGCTCGCGCAATTTGCATAAGCGAGCGCGCACAGACGCAAACAGCAACAATAATGTAATAACGGCGCGACAAAGTAAACGCGCGAGTCACGCTGGGCTAATTTTCATTCGTTTGTCGACTCTCTCTCTTTCTCTTTCTCTTTCTCTCTCTCGTCTATTTTTTATACCGTCTCCAATTACCGAACCATTAATTTCAACGTCAGTCCGGCGCGGCTACCGCCGCTCGCTCGCGTGAACAATCGAACTCTGCGGTACAAGCGAGAGAGAGAGAGAAAGAGAAAGAGAAAGAGAGAGAGAGAGAGAGAGAGAAAGAGGGAGGTAGAGAAAAAGAGAGAAAGAGAGAGAAAGAGAAGAGTCGATATCGCTGGAACAATGGGTGGTTTATGGGCGAGCGCGTGCGGCCGGTTTCAAGACGACGACGACAACGACGACGGTGTATTATTGCGCGTAGTATTGTCGCAAACTCGCCTGTACGTATGAGTACAGGCTTATGCGCGTATAGGTACACAACGCTTGATACGACACGAGGAGATTTGCCTCCGTAGCGAGTTCGTTTGTATTATGTATGCATAGGTGCGTATATGCGCGCAACGGGGAAAGGTTTCACGTATCTTTCGCGAGCGAGAGAGAGAGAGAGAGAGAGAGAGTGAAAGAGAAGTGGTCGGTCGTTGCAAGACGCGGAAAAGCAGCGAGTCGAGAATATTGCCAAGCTGCGCAGCTGAAATTGAAATGTGGACACGAGTCGCGCCGAGCGAAGGATGGATTAGTGCTGCTTTCAGGGTTTCGTGGTATTGCGATTTATGTGCCTTCTATAGATTCGATATATGTATACTATATAGAGAGTGAGAGTTTACTTTTAAGGCTTAAAGTTATTAACCTAATATTAAACTCTGAAAATTAGCTTGGCTCGAAATTTCTTTATATTACGCGTTACGCATTATTTTAAAAATTTTCAACTATGAAAAAAATGTTTACTTTATCGAATTTTCACGAGAATTACGTAATTAAAAATACGAGCATTTCTTAGTTTATAGAGCACATAATTTCAATCGCTGTGACGAGCTAAAAATAATTATACCTATTTTAAATTTTTTTATTTTTTCGTAGATAAAGCGTGAAAGTAAGACATACTTATAGTAGTTAATCTATCCATTTATAGCAGTTATCGCTAAAAATGGCTTTGTGTCTATCTCACTAGTCACGGCTTTATTTAAACGAATCATGATAATGCAAAGACGCGTATATATGTGAGTGTCAGAGGAATCATTTTTCATCTATTATCGAAACTCATCTCAATAGACCATGATTATGATAAATAAATTGTGTTAGGCAGAAAAATAATAAATATTCATAAACCAATCCCTTAACTAATAATGACCACGATAAATATCCTATACACATATATCCTTTTAGTAATGATACTTTTCCCCGCTATTTAAAAAATAATTCATGATTTAGGTGCAAATTAAGACACATGTTAGGCACTTTAGACTAACGTTTCACGGCGCTTACAAGACAAATGGTTTATATAATATGAATCGTAAAATTTTATTTCGATTTTAAACAAATAAATAAAATTTTCCAAAAAGGACAAAATAGAAAAATAACAAAATTTCTCAGTCACAACAGTAATGCATTAGATTGCGGTAATCGAGCAAAAAAAAAAAAAAAAAAAAAAAAAAAAAAAAAAAAAAAAAAAAAAAAAAAAAAAAAAAAAAAAAAAAAGATCGCGATTCTTTCCAAAGAGCGACGAGACAATTGTGTAAGAGGATAGAATGCGGTCTTGGAAATTTTCGCGGAGGTATTTCAAGTGGAGCGTTACTCGATGCATCTATCGTCGTTCGATTTAAAATTTCACCGCGCGGAAACTTTCCTTTAATCAATCTTCTTTGCGGTTAAAAACGCCCGTTATTGAAATTTACAAAAAGTCGTTCGATCTCCGGTGTATTAAATAATACTTTAGTCTAAGTATGCGATCCAATGGGAGAATTCATATACATGTATAAAATCGATGTATTAGAACATGTTAATACGCCTTTTTACCTTTATTTTTTTTCTTCATACCGCATAATTGAGATACCGTCGAGAATACGAGAACTTTTTTTATATTGCTTAACTTTAAATAACGAACGCTCGAAAAAATTTGCACGCAAGGGCACACGATATTATCGTTCTTAAATATATTTAAAAATTTAAATGTTTTAAATTTCTTTAGTTTAAATTTTGTACTTACTTTATAAACTATATAGAATGTAAATCATTTTGGACAGAATGATATATGCACAAGTCACCAAGAAGTGAACATTTTTCTTTAAACTTAATGAAATTAGAGACTTAGTATGCTGATACTTTTGATTACTCACCTGAAACATAAAAAAAAAAAAAATAATGTACAGTTAGAAAGATATTTTAAAATATTTTCTCAAATTATTATAATTGAATAATTTTTTTTCAATATAATTATTATAATTCTCTTTTTTAATTATTGTATCGAATTTTAGTGAAAACGACGGCTTTTATTTCGTTGCACAATGATAATTAAGGTACGCTTAAACAGCAGAAAGCAGACAAGCATACACATTAACGCGTGCACGCGTCGTATTTTAAAAAGTTGAGTTTCAAAACCAACCCAATCGATCGGCATAGGCGAGATCCGCGGATGAAGAACTAAAAGCTCTTTTGGAAAAATCGGTTAAACGTTACGCATTGTGTATCGATCGATAAAAAGGACCAAAGAAGCGCTTCTTTCATCGTTTATTATTCGTTTTTTTTTTCCTTCTGTACTTTCTTTCGTAAAAACTTTACCAGCTCACACAACTCGAGTCATCCTTCAGCGGTTAATATCTCAATCAGGCCGGTTCTCGCGTCGATCGGCAACGTCGGTGTACACGTAGACAAGATAGGTGCGCGCGACAGGGACTTCCTCGCGAAAGCGAGTGTACAGTTATAGAGGTATATGCCGCGGACGAAGAACGACGGCAGCTATATGAAGAAGAGTATGAATCAGCATCAAGAGCGATCGGCTCTTTTCGCAACGATTGCGTCAGAGAGACGGCCGATTCCGATCGATGTTCCGTTGCATCGCTCGTGCCCGTCGATCTTCCACTGGCCATTGTGAGGGATGTGCTTTACGTTCCTGACACACACACACACACACACTGCTACCTACCTCCCCTTCTCTCCTCTTTCTCCCTCTATGTTCTCGCTACGATCTACGAGAGCCAGCGATTTGAGAGAAAGGAGAGCAAAAGAGAGAGAGAGAGAGAGAGAGAGAGAGAGGGGGTTTCAGACGTTTGCTCTGATAAGGATCAATTTTCTACGTTGCACGACATTGCTTAAGCAAATGAATTGCTTCGACTTTGTGTTTGGATTCAATGCTTATTTACGACGCTGTTTTTCTTTCGTTCTTTTTATACGGAGCGTATGTTGATTTACCGTGTCTGTTTACGTTGATTGCAAGACTTGGCTCGAATGAATTAATCTTGAAACTGTGCTCGACGCTGCGCGTTTATCGTACAAAAGTTCCACCGTTTATACATGAAGCCTAGCGATATTTAATAATCAAAGGTATTTTAAAGTAAATATTTTTTCAAGGGAGAAAAAAAGTTGGGCAAGAATAAAGTCTCGTATAAGCGCTAAAAATTTTACGCGACAAATTCGAGTACAGTTTTACGAAAAAAATATTTCTTAATAAAATATTTCTTCCCCCAAAAGAACCGTGAAATACGAAACGAAATAAATGTTCCGTATGGCATCGACTCAGGTTCTCTCAGTTTTGCTTCTGAGTTCGCGTCACGGACGTCCGAGCGTAAAAATCGCGCCGAGCAAAATGACGCTCTCGCTTCGAAGCAGAGTCGAAAGAGAGAGAGAGAGAAAGAGAGAGAGAGAGACGCGTTTCGGTGCAATTCGCGGGTACCGTAAGCGATTGCGCAACTTGGAAACTCGAACGACTTGGACTGGGGTAACAGAAGGGGGAAAGAAAAAGAAGAAGAGCCAACAGCGTACATAACGGACGGGGCTTATTCAGACGCCAAACTGTCCTGGATAAAGCGAGTCGCGTCACCTACTTCCTCTATATATATATACTCGATCACACCGTCGACCGACTTTCAGAGCTTGGCTTCGCTCTTCTTCTTATTTCGCTTCTCTTAATCTTCTCCTCGGAAAAGACATTTTTGTCGGTTATCGAGCCATAAGCGATCGAATGTAGGTTTGGCCCACTTATACGGACACGTTGGGCTGGTTTCTATGATGCAACTATTGTTGTGCTATAAAGGTGGCCTTTTTCTTGATTAATCGATCCCCAGCTTATTTCGTAATGGGTTGACTATCATTTGTATCATGGAAAGCATACAATGGGATTAGAAACGCGAGCGCGCGCTCGTATCAAGGAGGTACTATGGGTTTTCTGCTAATGCAACGAACATTTGTCCTTTTGTAACCAAACCCATGGCTTTGAAACCCGACGTTGAATGAATTATGTTAAACTAGCCTTCGAGTCTTAAAATATGAATTACATTGTTCATTTCTGAAATAAATACACATACGCGATAATATTGTTTTCTTACAAAATCGTTTGTTTACTTTTAACTTTCTCATTTTGTTTAAATTATTCTTAAACATCGAGTTTATATATATATATTTGCGTCATTAAGAAAGATTTCAGTACAAAGCAATTGTTACTTACGTAAAAGTTCATTTCAGCACGAGGATAATTAAAGTATTAAAATATACCTCGCACTTAAATCTTTCGTAATTCCAAGCGTATTAAAACAAATATAACGTTGAGTCTGATAAACCAAGCTACATAAATACTTGATCATTAACATTAAAAAACAATCTCGCAAAATAATCACCAAAGCCTATCATAGCCGACAAAACAACGGAGAGTCCAAGATGGCGAGTTAAACCAAGTTCGTAATATTTGAAAATTAAAAAAATAAACTTTGAAAGCTTAACATTTTCATCAACCTCGTTCCACAAAAGGTTCATCGGTCTACCCAAGTATTCTCGTCATATCCATCCAAAATTGCGGCCAGCCCCCATTTAATTCTATCCTGAGAAATCTACTATATGTAGATAGCCGCGAACCAAACGAAATTTAATTAAATTCCTTTGAAAACAATAGGACCCCTGCCGCATGTCCTCGCGAGACACGCACGCGTTCAATTCGCGGCTACCCTATAATTAAGTGGAATTGATTCCGTCTTCACCTTTCTTACCGAAAGAATGAGGGCATGAGCGGAATGCCTAGAGCTCGAAACAAAGCAAAGATGCGCCTTGAGTACGCACTTATACGTGTAAGAGCCTACATGAATGTATGTGTACTACAAAGAGGGGAAGATAGAAAGTCAAGCTCGAATCCGTTCAAGGCTGTGGAAGGTCGAGCGCAAGAGATCTTCGGTAAAAAGGATCGAAAATCGTTCTCGCGGTGCGAAGAACTAGGATAACCGAGGGAAGATTCAGCGGTGCGGGTAAGAAGGAGAAAAGGCAGCGCGTGCCCGAGGGTAGGCCGTGCGCATTGTCTGGATAAATTTTAATTGGCACTATTAGAGAGTGCTCGCAGCACGAGATAGAGATAGAGATAGAGAGAGAGAGAGAGAGAAAAGAAAGGGATATATTCTCCTCTCTTTACCGCGAGAAAGGGAGAAATCGACGAATGGCGATAGAGCGATAGAGAGGAAGAGCGAAAGCAAAGGATGGAGAAAAGCGCGAGAGAAAAAGAGAACGTGGAATAAAGAGAGGAGCAGCGAGGGAAGATCAATTGTTGTCGGCGGCGCGCGCTCCTTCCGAGTTCTCGGAAACGGAAAGTTCTCTCTTCGTGGGCAGTCCCTCGCGAGCGAACGACGAGAGGGACTAGGTCGGGGCCCGTCTCCCGTCTATCGGAGATCGGTCTCGCGTATCGCATCCGCGATACCTGAATCACGCGATATTGTCCTACGCTTGCATACCCTCTCCCCTCCCCCACGCTTGAATTAACCGTCGATCCGATGGATTAACCTACGCGATACCTCGCGAATTTATTTTCCAATCGAATATCTCATTCTACAAGACAGTGGCATTGTGCCGCTTATACGATTCGGAAGATTTATTATCGAGATAAAATATGAAAATTAATCAAAAACGGTATAAGCAGCCGGAACGCTGAAACAGTTTGAAACGCTGCGCTTTATTCGTTACTGTCAAAACTCATCGAAGTTTTCGGGTAGAACAGTGTACGTAAAATTTTTTTAAAAAACAAGCCGAAGAACGGCTTTACGCGTGTCAAGCTGCCGGGCTAACAGTCGCAGCAGCTGCGCGTCGCTCAATCTCGGAAACTCTGCGAGTATAACGGAAAAGCCGGTGACGTTCGCGCGGGTTAATGCGGTAAAACCTCTGCGATTCCTCATTAAGGATGCATTGTTTAGATTGGCTTTCAAAGTCTTGCTCTCGTCTCCCTGGAGCTAGTTGTCGGGAGAGGGCGGGAGTAGAATCGAGCGGAGGGGCTAATTGACCGGATACAAACTTCTTTCGCGAGCTCCGAGCAAAAGAAAGAATAAAAGAAAGACTGTGTGTGTGAGAGAGAGAGAAAGAGAGAGAGAGAGAGAGACAAGACAAAGAACAAGGAATAGAGGACCGATGCAACGAGTTTCGATGCTTTCTGCCACAACAGAAGAATCGCGTTCGGATTCTCGCAACTCTAACGTTGAACGCTTATATACCTACGGCGCAACGGATCTACCAGCAAACTCATCAGCCCTTTGGCCATTTATTCCTATTCTCCTGCTTGCGAGGGAGCTGAGCGCGGCTGTAATTATTGGAGCGCGTATCATCAACGTCGAGCGCGGACGCTGATCGAGTCTTGAACGCTCGCGCGGATATATATATATATATATATATATATATATATATATATATATATATATGTGTGTGTGTGTATACTGCATACACTCGTGTGACTGCGCGTCGAGTATTGTATGAGGAAGAGTCCAGGTACGCATATTGCGTCTACACCGAGTGAGACTGCCCATAATAACTAATGTGCTTTCTCCCTTCTGCCTTTTTATATTTCTCAAAGTTATACCGATTACCTTCTATTTTTTTTTTCCATCTATTTTGTTTTTCTCGCAAGCGAAGGCTATACGCGAGCAGACACGCGCACACGCGCCCGTAACGAACGACCGCGATATATATCCGCCCACCGTAGCTCTCGTATCAATGAACCAGCTGATGGAAAATCGGAAAGATGAACCGAGCGCATTCATTAAGGAAGTGCATTACCGAGGCCTTTTTCGATATTCTTTGCCTCATCGTATCGCTTGATTTATTCCGACCGTTCAGAAGTATTATACAAGATTACCGTTCGCTGCCGAGAATACATTAACATTTTTACCCACCCGTCGAATTTCAATTTCATGTACAAAATATAAAAATCGTACGAAATTTTTCATCTCATCGTTATGATTATATATAATTTTCTATATTTATAATTTTTAAAACAAAAGTATTATTCTTTAGTCGTAAGAATGATATTAAAACACCGAACAAATTGAATCCAAACATCGGTAAGAAATTAATTCGCACACTTTAACGCTCCTCGACCAGTCAAAGAAATTGAAAACTTTAATGCTGCGGTTGCGACAAAACAGCCTTGTACGAACATCGGTGCAACGTTGTACGATGTTCAAGAAAAAGAAAAAAGAAAAGAGAAATAAAAAGGAAGAGCAAAAAGGACAAAAGAAATCGCTCGAAGAATGAAAATAACTCGCGCGAGGAAAATTTATATAATGCATGTACGTAGACCGCAAAGGTGGTTTTAACCGAATATAAAAATGAGAGCGTATATGCAAATGCCGCAGCGTAGTCCGAGCGAGAAGGGCTCGAACAACAAAGCGAGTTGTCCCGAGTTCTTACGAGCTCCGACAGATGCTAGAAACGACGAACGCCGCGGTTAATAGCCACGTATATACGCGTGTATAGGGAGACCGGATGAACTCCAACTCTCCTCTTACCCCTTCTGAATGCAAGTTTGATTGTTAGTAGAAGAGGAGGAGAAGGAGGAGGAGGAGGAGGAGGAGGAGGAGGAGGAGGAGAGAAGAAAACCTTCGATAACTAATTCTGCTCCTTTGAATTTATCTCTATTTTGTAAATATAAAACCGGTCGAGAAACTTTTAGTTTACCCGAGTTTTATGAAATATTTCTTTCGCGTTTTTTTCATCTCTTTTGTGCAGTGAATAATAAAGTTAGTGAGCCTAGTTAAGCGACGATAAAAGCTTTATGTAATTTAAAAGATATTTAAATTGAGAAATTTTATCTTTGCCGCTTATAAATTTTTCATAGAAATATCTGTGATTTCATATTATTCCAAGTTATTTTATCGTGTCTATTAGGTAAAATGTCATCCAAGGTAAATATTTCACATTTTCTATTCCACAACCTTGCTCTCAGTGTCGTTCATCATTTTTTATATATAATTATTGTTATAACGATACGCGACTTATCCCCACGAAATTCAAAGGTCGAGCCCCACATAATTCGTTTACGTCCATAAAAACAAACTACCTTCTTGCCATTTTGTTTTCACATCTGCTTCGAGTCTATTTTGCAATCCTTTTAAAGGCTCCATTTCACGTACCGACTAACTCGACAAGAAGTACGGTTTGAGAATGTAAAGAAAAAAAGAAAAAAAAAATACGAAGGATCTTTCACCGGACATCAAGAGACGCAAGCGTTTTGCAAATCTAACAAAGTCCATCGAGCCGTGAAGCAGTCGCCGCGCATTGAAACGGAATTCGGAACACTTCGCTCCGATATGACAACGCAGCAACGGGTGAGCGAAAAAAGATGTCGCGCGCTCTCTCCCACATCCGTCTGCGGGGCTATATCGAGGCCGTGACGCCGGAACGCGCGCACGGCGATAATACAAAGGCCGAGGCACGCGTACACGCATGTGTAACTTACAACGATTCGCGCGCGATACCTCGGCCATTGCCCTTTTTTTATCGCCTCCCAGTACAACGTCCCTCCGCTCGACTGTGCGGGACAAAAAATGGCCCGCGTTCAACGCCGCAATGGGCGACGGTTTTCTCGCATATGGATTTCCCGCGGTCGCTAAAGAGTTTTTTCGTGTTACTGTAGTCGTCGCATTGTTGTTGAGTTGTTATTCTTTGAGGCAACGCGCATACGTGCGGGTCGATTCGTGAGCAAGAATTCTCTCACCTTGGACGTTTTAGACAAGCCAACGCTTACCTTATCTTTAATACGCGTTTATTGTCGCTCTCGTGAGAGGCTGTCGCGGTTAAATTTCTCTTTTGACGTTTTCATTGTCCTCCCGGCGTACAGGCGTGAGAGAGAAATTTTTTTTATCTCTTGACAAAGTTTATGGGACTCTTTGATCGATCCATTGATACGACTTTGTTTTTACAAGATTATTTTGAGGCTCTTTTGCGATCACAAAGCAATCAAATGAATATATGAAAATAAAAAGTAACTCTCTAAAGGTGAAACAGCCTTCGATATTATATATTATCCTTATAAAATAAATCGATTAACAGCGGCTTTCTCGATTATGACAAAATAATTCATTTCCATGTAGCCTATAAATAAAAATCAATTCGACTGGCAATAACTATCTAATCCATTAAATTAAAATAAAGTACGTCTCGCTTCCTTTTCCCTCCGCATCGCGAAATTGTCACTGAAACATGGTAAACTTGTAATTTAATTTAATTTTGTTTTCACTTAACGCCCGAGTCCATAACTTCCCCCGCTTAACAAAATAAAATAAAGATAAACCCAAGTTCGAATTACGAACCATAAAGTGCAAAGTGTAAATATTAATCAAGCCGAGTAAAAGAGAGCGAAGGAGCGAGAAAACGCGGCGAAGCGTGAAATTCGCACGGGGAATCAATCGGCAAAGTATCGAGTAAACGCTCTACGATTTCCGGCACATCGGCGATCATCGATGCGCCGCGTCGCTTTCCATATGTACATTCTCTACTAAAAAGCGCCCAACGATTCATTTAGAGTGCGCGAGCGACTCTTAGCTCTCGTAGCAAGTAATTCCCATTGTAATTATTGTAATTGGCCGTTTTTCTTGCTCTCTCTCTCTCTCTCTCTCTCTCTCTCTCTCTCTCTATTTCCTGCAATGTGTTTATATGCGAAAAGTTCAGCGAGAGAAATTTTCCGGTTGCTCTTGACAGGTCTCGGCGGGTGTTGCTTTGAAATAAAGTTACGAATGCTTGCAGCTTGCCGCTTGCAGCTTCTGTATCTGCATTCTTCGCTAAGAGAAATCTTCCTTTCGAATATACGAGTGATTTATTTCGGTTTCGTCGATTACGAGGAACGATATTTCTTTTTCTTTTCGGCGCTTTTTTTCATATTTTAAACTCGATAAGTAGTTATTTACCACTTAATACAGAAATGTTTATCCGATCCAGATAGTTATGTAATACAAATTTAGAAAGTTTATTTTTGTAGCTAAATTAATTTACGGCAGGTTGATGGATTTCTAAATAAGCATTGACTGGGATGATCTTAATATGCTTCTATTTTATAAAAGAGGATAATACAAAAAAGTATTTCCTGACATATTCGCTTTATGATTCCAATCGCTGCTTTATTATTACGAGCAAGAATATCGGGATTCGAAATCACATTGCTCTCCCAATATGTCTCATCGCCCGAGTAATAATTTTCACGAAAACGTAAGTAAAAATGCAAGAATTTTTACGTAGCTATATCACTTACCCCTAATAATGATATTACCGATCGACTGCTCGATCTGTTTAAATAGAGCGTAGACTGATAAAGATCCCAACTATCTTCATAAAGACAGACCGATAAGCTATAGCAGCTTTCACAAGTTAGCTTCGACTAATAATAATCTAATGAAAATTTACGCGCGCGCTCGCGTATAATTCGCGCGAGTTAGCCGTACCCGTAATCATAACCTCGCGCCCGTGCCCTCCAAATAAGAAAATAGCTTTCCCACACATTTTTAGAAGAGAGCACATAATTAAGAGCCGTTTAAGCGCCATTAAATGAAAAAGACAGTATCGCATTCACAGCATATATATATGGGAAAAGAAAAAAGGGTAAATGAAAAGTCGCTACTGTAGCAACTAAAAGCGCTACTTCGCGCTTATTAGGAGACTACACAACTGCTCGATTAGTGCGGTGACTTTACGAGAACGATAACTGCCGGTAGTAAACATATCGCGCGGGAAGAAAATCTCTATCTTTCAGGTTCGAGCGGCTGCTTATTATTATTATTAGCTCGTAAATAAAATTTTCGTCCGTCGATCCTCTGGGAAAAGTGAATATGCACGCGAGAGAGAGAGAGAGAGAGAGAGAGAGAGATTCAAACTAGCGATTATGAGCCGCAGCGGCTGTCAAAGAAAGTGAAAAGGCGCAAAAGTTAGCGAAGCTGGGAGTCGAGCAATGGAGTAATTTCTCGAGCCGCGGGATCCGGAAGCAACGAGGAATGTTTTCCCTCGCGAGTTTTGAAAGGCTACCGAATCGACGCAAGGGTGAACTTGCCGAGTTTTATCTCACGCTTAAATCGTACAATATACTTTACATCGTACAATGTACTTTAACTCAGTTAGACACTTAGTGATAATCATCTAGCGCGCCTTCAAAAAATCTCGCGAGAGGAGAAATTAATTCGAATATACTTTGTTGCGCTGCCGTTTTTGCTCTTAAATTTAATTGAGATTGCAAATTACCGCGATTATTTGGGTGATTCGAGCTATGAAATTAATGAACGAAAGCGGCAAGTCAAGAGGTAAGTTTACTTTTACTCTTGGATGCGTTACCTCTAACGAGAAAATAGAATGCGGGATGAGTGTCACACTCAGTCGTACTCGGATGCGCGCTTCCTCTTTCGCATATATGCATAATATATACATATTCTTTCGCGATCGTGACCATTATGCACTAAACTGGGATGTAAGAGTTGTATGGGATTATAATATTAACGAAATTCCGGGTATTCCGATCTGATATTGCGAGAAAGAGTGACTATGAAAATGAGGAAAGACATCTTGGAATTTACTTCTTTCTTGTAACGTATAATGTGGCGTCGATTCAATTTTTTTTTTATTATTTAACGTGAAGCATCTTGTATAATTCGAAGATGTAACAGAATGTTTGAGTTCATTTGAAATTTTACTTCTTAGTAATTTAAAAAGGAATGATCAAATGTTCAAGATTGTGTAACTCGTTTAATCTGATTTGATAATCGTCTGTTTTATTACGTCATTTATTTTAATAGTGATACTGACTTTATCAATTACAAAGTAACTAACGAAGATGAAATATTTTTTTTTATAAATTTAACTTTGTTGAAATTCAATTGTAATTAATGCACGTTATTTTAAATTCTTTAATCATGAAATAATGCTTAAGTATTATTTTTGTAGTGATTGCATGATTTTATTAAAAATAAAAATAAACTTACTATATTACGTTCCTTAGTTACGTTCACTCGTGTTAAAGATGAACCAATCGTATTACTTTTATTAAAATTTAACAAAAAGAGAAAAATTAATATGCACTAATTCGATTTTAAATTTATTACATTTGTCTTTAACAGAGAAACTTTACAAATCAAATTGTCGAATTTCGCAACGTAAAAGCAAAATGCCGGTAAAAAAGGCACGGCTCGGAGAAATTATTATTTCTAGAGTATATTATGAATATAGTTTTTCAGCGTAAGCACGGCAACCTCGTCGACGACATTTGCTATGCAAACCGTTCCCGGTATCGCTTGCGAAATTTATCCTAAAAAAAAAATGTACATACAACAATAACAATAACAACGATAACAACGTCGATTTATAAATATGCCAACTGACGGTACACCATACCAACGTACTATATACACTTCGCGCACCGGCAGCAACTGCGGCACTGGTATGACTTTCTCGCACCGAAAAAAAGCACCTCCTGAAATCGAACAGATTTCGCAAGCGAGAATATCTCGAGTTGTGTGTCCGGGGCTACAACCGTACACGTGCGCACCTACACATACACATATGAAGGCTTATACGAGGATATACAGAAGCCGATACACGCGCGCGCGCGCGTGTCTGCGTGTGTGTGTGTGTGCATCTCGAGGAGTATAATCGATCGGCGATGCGCGCGGCTTTTATAAGATAGCGATCGAATAATTGGCGAGCGCGAGCTTAGCGCTGCACCGCTGGTAAAGAGAGCCTCAACTCTCTCGCTCTTGCGCGTTCAAGCGGCTCTTATATAGGTGTTTTGCATCGATGTCTTATTAGATCGTCTAACGACGGGGAAAAAGCGTGACTAATTGATCTAAGTGTGTCATCCTGCTCTCTCTCTCTCTTGCTCCCGCGCTGAAATATGTTAATTGCGCGACTTTCGAGGGATCTTTCTCCATAGGCTCTCCCTCTTTAAAGGTGAACGGATAGGCTTTATCTCGCACGCGCGCAAGCTGCGCGACAACGCGGGACGAGCGTTCTCTTCACATATATATATATATTTACATATGCATGTATACATGTACACATCTATATATCTTTGATTTTTTTTCTTTTCCTTTCGTTTATGGACGCTAATTTCCGAGTAGCCGATCGGCAGCAGATGTATTCTATTATGCGTCGAAGGGTAGTCCCTAAGTGGTATGCGAGGGTAGTTATCCGACGAGATTTTTATTTCGATACTATCGTGCACTCGATGTGGTAGACTCGGTTGCTCGCGCTACTGCTTACCTCAACATTGACGGTTAAAGGTCGTTTAAAAGCATTTTTTTTTTAATATTCTTTTTTTTCACTGGAGGAATTATCTCGAGCTCGACAAGATTTAATACATTTGATGCTTTAATAGATTGATTTAATGAGTTGCTTTTAACGTTTATATAGTTCAAGTTATTTATTTTAAAATATTTTAATAATTATTATAATTATTATAAATAGTTATTTATATTCGCGTAATTATAGTTTCCATCATTCACTGAACATATATTAATGTATATATTCACTTCGGAGAATTTTTTATTTTATAAATTTCTATTCTTACCAACAAATGCACGCAGTTTTATAATTGTTAAAGATATTGATTTTATTAATAATAAAAAAGCGAGTTTCATTTAACCGGATGTAAGCATTATTTTATACCAGCTATTTCAGTTGTCATTATCGATAATCTCCTTTAAATAAACCGCGTGCACGCATTTAAATAATTAACAGCCAGCAGCAAGGTCTTTAAAGAATAATTCACCCGCGTAAGTACAAAAATGTCTTTGTGCGATGAAAATTGACAAAGAATCTTTTGTTATATACCGACGCGTTATTTATCGTTGCGATCCTTGTTGTCATTTTTGGTGGAAAATAATAGGAAAAATCGAATGAGCTGTCGCTCGCTCGGCACTAATTAACAAAGTGTAAAGCGACGCGATAAAAGGTGTCGATGTTAACAACGTGCCGCGCTCTCGAGGTTTAGGCCTCGTGAGTCACACAATTACCGTTGCGAAGTTGCGCTAATCATGACGGGGCTCAACAGCTGCCGCGTGGTAAAAAGTTGCATTAACCGTCTCTCTCTCTCTCTTCGAATGATTCGCCGCAAGATTTTTGCGCAATTCGCGATATTTGACCAGCACAAGCGAGAAAACTTCTATTCTCGCATACATATATATATATATACGAACGCATGGGTAAACATTTTTACGAAATTATGGATTTTATATAAAGTAATGTAATCGCGTAGCGCGAGCTCCATATATATATATATATATATATATATATATATATATATATATATATATATATATATATATATATATATATATATATATATAAATAACAACCGCCGCCGCTGTCGTTAATCTTCGCAAATTTCTCAATACTAAACGCACCTAACGTAAACAAGAAAGTAAACAAAAAAAATATATAATAAAAAAAAAAGGTCCTCGGTATTAAATCTATACATGTATGAAACCGACAAATTTAATAGCATTAAAAGATTTAGCATTGAAAGAAACGATCCAGTATAACCACATTCTTAAAAAAATATTATTTGGAACAACTACTCATATTAATAATAAATAAAATTAAACTAAAATAAAATTCTACTCAGCGATAAAAAATAATCATAGTAGTGTACGCTCACTTTTCTCGTATACGTGTGCCCTAAAAAAGAGAAAAATGTTATTACTTAACGTACTCGTGAATGGAAATCAATATACTCGATTGGAAATAATACGCGAAAGTAAAAAAATTAACTAAACAAAATTCCATCCAATATTCCAGAAATAAGTAACAAGTAACGCAGCATTTAAGGTCAAGCAGTGAAATTATTCGTGTATATACAGAAATTCTCGCTCTATCTGGAAAATTCATCCGCATCACAAACAAAAGTTTACATTGTAAGCTTCTAATCTAATTAAATAACAACGCGACGATTACAGAATCTCGTTTGCAAGAAAAGAGTAAAAAGACGAACTATCCCTTATAAGCTTTCCTTCCTACGGTATGCGAAAGAAGGAAAGAGAAAAAGAAAGAGAGAACGAAGATTATGGCGTTACGCACAATTACCCATTACGCGAGCTAGTTATGCGTGCGAGATAAAGTATCCTTGCGCGGTCCTGCCAGGCGAAAAAGAGAAAAGCGCGCGCTCGCCGTGTGCCGTAGAAAAACGCGCGAGAACGAAGAGAGAGGAAGGTGCGGAGGGCGAGAAAAGGAGAGCGGATAATCTTCGCAAATTACCCATTACGATAATGAACGTTATAGCGTTGAGAGACGCTTTAAGAGAGAGAGAGAGAGAGAGAGATATAGTCCTTCTTTAGCCTGGATGATCGAAAGTATTATACAGGGCCGATCCTCGGGCTTGCATAAATTCAGCTTCGAAGTCTGTGTCTTTTAATTGCGTGACTGAACGCTCGATTTCAATTACGCTCGCGTATCGCACACCACGGGCATCCATAATGGACGCGGCAGTCCTCGAGATCACCTCTCTCTCTCTCTCTCTCTATCTTTCCCTTTTCTTTAGCCCTCGCCGCTCGTTTTCTCTCTCCGCGGCTTTTCGCCGTTGACCTTGAACGTGAAGCAACTCTCTCTCCCTCTTTCTCTTTCTCTCTCTTTTTCTCTCTCTCTCTCTCTCTCTCTCTCTCGATTATCCCTCGAGCACAAAACGCTTATAAACTCGCGGCTTTTTACTCACACGCTGCGTGCTTACATCGCACCGGCTCGAGTCGAAAGTCATTCGAGGTTTGTTTGCTCACGTTGTGTCCGCGCACGAGCGCGCTTTGTTTTTATTACTGCGTCCAATGCGTATAAGCCTCGCGATGGAAAATTGTGTGTATAGGAAATGGCGTGAAATCGGAGATGGGATGGGTGAGAATTTATTATGGCCGTTCAACGAGTTTTGCGGCTTCTTTTGTTTATCCTTTTCTTCATTTGTGTGAATGGGCGGATGTCTTTACCAAATTGAAAGTTTCAATTAGACAACATCAAACTTAATCAAAAATTCGTAAAAATTTTAATTTACCGTAAATATATATATTTTTTCTTTTTTATTTCTTTTATTAATTTAATTTTCCGCCTATATTGCAGATTGGAAGTAATAAACCGAATAAACTGTACCTTTCGCGTGATTTCTTCTACAGTAAAAATTAATAATAATTATTGATTTAATTATTATTTCTGTAGGTTGATACTAACCGCATTACGAAACTGTAATTGCAGAAATCTGTTTGACGTTTGTTAAATGGTGTAAAAATTTTCATTTTCTTACTTTTACTTTCTATAGCGATCTATTAACGTTGCATAATATTAAATTTAGATGTAAAATTATTATTCATAAAAAAAAATTGCGTAACGAATTTAAGACGTTTTACAACGCTGGCAAAGTTTAAGCGAATCATTACTTGAGTGAATGAAATTTGAAACCGGGAGCAATCAACCATCTCTCATAGTCACCGAACTCGATAAAATAAATCTATTTTGTATAAAAAATTTAATTAAATAAAAAATCAAAGATACTTTATTCTCAAAGATATAACGACGTTTATGAAATTTTTTAAATTTATAAATTCTTGAACATTCGATATAAAGTTATAAATAAGTACTTTGAGAGAAAGTAAATAATAATTTATAATAAAATTAATAGCGATAAGTTGGAGTGGAACTTAAAAACATGATTGAGGCATAAAAGTCTTGTAGGATATTTAGCAGGACATATTAGCGAGCGTTAAAAATCAATTTTTCATTAAATCTTCGTCGTAAACATATTAAAGCCTCGATTAAATGCTCGATAATATTATTATATAGTTTTTCTATATACAAAAAACGAATGCCCGTAATAAAAGATCGCGAGAACACGATATAATGCCGCTATTAGTAGCCACAACAATCACGCAACCCGCAACTAATTTGCGCGCGTTAATTAAAAGCGTTTGTTTAACCAGCGCTCTATCGAATAATTTTTATCGCAGTCCTCCGAGAAAAAAACGATTTTTACTTAAACAACGATTCTTTTTCTCGCGCGTCCTCCCTTTTTTTAAAATCGTAACGTTTCGCGCCCTCCTTTATATTTTTCTTCTCATAAGTCGGCTTTCAAATTTTTGCGCGAACTACCGCGAGCCGCATAATAATCCCACTTCTAGCGCAATAAAACGAATAATTGATAGTTTAGCTTGTGCACTCGTATACCGGCAGCCAAAACAACCTTGCAATTAATAAGCTGTAAAGCCAAGCTGTCCGTTGCAAAATCCCGAGAATTCAAGAGATTGCTTTTCGTCATCTAGGTTTTGCTCTGATAGCAGAATTCGACGAATAAAGAAATCATTCCCCTAGCTTTTATATACTTTTATACGATTATAGTACATCGATTTTTTTGAAAATCAAGTATTATAGTTTTTTTCTATTAAAAAAAAAAAAAAAAAAAAAAAAAAAAAAAAACATTTTTGCAGAAGAAACCTTTTATAGTTAAAATGTATTTTTATTACCTCTATCGATTATAATTTGCAAATTTCTTTAAACGTTGCTCTATCTATCTATCTATCTATCTATATATCATTCTCTCGACTAATAATAAACACTATTCTTTGTAAAAGGAAAGCGAGCCTGAAAGTTGAAAGAGATAAAGCAAACGAAGCGAATCTATGATAAGGACGATTAACTCGGAACTTTTCAGAGCGAGTCGCGTCGATGATCTTTGGCGTGGGCGAAAACGAAACGTCCTACGTGGGCGTTTTCCGTCTCGGTAGACTCAACGGCGCTCTTTGCCGGCCACGAATCGGCTCCTCTATTCCACTCGCAATCGTTACGTGCCCGTCGATTCGTCCAAGTCGACCGCGCGTGTAAATACACGCGAAAATCGTGCGTTCTCGTTGACCGACTTTTGGCCGGCAATTCGGTTAGTCGAGCGTCTCGATCAAGTGCGTTCGCGTAACAGTAAAACGAAAACGGCTGGCCGGTTTCGTGCCCGCATTGACGTGGAAAGTACTCGGGCACATTTTGATGCTCCTTATTTTTTACCCAAACCGATTGCCCTCGAAATAACGCGCAAGAAGAAGAAAGGAGCTCTCGAAATTTCGAACATCGGTAACTTTAAATACGAAACGGTATATATTGACTTGGAGCTGAATCACTGATGACCGAGCGATTCTTTCTAGTTTTACGAGTTAGATTAAGAAAAACATTATATAAGTTATAACGATATGTGGAATTCTTTTAATATCTTTATCAATTTTTTATTTAGAAGAATAATTTATACTTCAGAAATTTTATTTATTATGTGCATAATTTTTGAAAGCAACAATTAACTACTTCCTATTGAAAGAATTATTTAAATTATTTTTCAATTGCATAATACTGTACAATTGAATCGAATGACTATACTATGAAAATTGCGAATTTCTTGAAATATTTTTTTCACATGTTTTCAAGTTTATAAATGATTTAAATAACTTGAATAACAATCATTAATTAATTTACAATTATGATAAAGTATTTGAAAGTATACTTTATATTTGTTAAATTTACATTACAGTTAAATTTTACAGTTAAGATAACACACGCGTAAAAGTCTTTACAATACTGTTTATCGATAAAATACGAAATTTACACAACTTTTTATTGAAAATAAATATTTATTCAATAAATCTATAGTTTCGATAATATTCGAAAAATAATTTACACTGATTATAATTGTTACTAGAAATAATTAATGATAATTCAACGATTTGCACAAATTAAAATTTAATATTTCATGCTTATTAATTATAAATATGATAATAAACAAATATATAATAAATACCCAAAATCTGTAAATCTTAAAAGAAAAGATAAAATGATGAACATTTTGAAATAAATAATTCTTGTTTATATGTGCATGAAATTTCAAATAAAAAAAATAAAAAAAAAACATTTTCTTTTGTAATTCAGGCTTCTTAAAATTAAGGAGAAAAATAGCGTAAGTAAATGTACGCATACTCATGCGCATAGGTTTGTCTCGTCACATCAAAGAGCGAACGAACCAAGAGCCGTTTCTCCTTCAATGTCGTGGGGTCAACGTATCATACAGTAGGCGGACGGCTCATGTACTCGCTCGCACTCGAATTTCGTGATCGAATCGCTCTTCTCTCCCCTTCTCCGGCCTCCTCGGATTCTCCAATTTTCGCCTACTCCGACATTTTCGCGAGAGAGCGCAAGCGGCGCAAAACCGGTGCAAAGCCATCTTCCCATTTCTCCCTTACTCGAGTGCAAGCGCACTGCCGGAGCGCTTTATTAGAATTCTACTCCATAACCAGTTTCGTTCGTGAAAAATGTGTTCACTCGCGCGCGCGCAAGAGAGAGAGAGAGAGAGAGCAAGAGAGCAAGAGCGCTGAGGAGAGCGAGGCAACCAGGATCCGGTCGCCGCGGCGGCCGATTCACTGGGCGAGCGGCCGCTTTTTCCGCGAGCTTTGTCAAAAGCGACGTGTGTGCACGCGTGAGCGATATCGCACGGAGGAAAACTGCACCGGTTACAAAACTGCTACCGGGATACGAGGAATTAAAAAATTTGCAAATTTTATTCTTTCGAATTATTGTTACAATTATACCGATGAAAACATCGAGAGCATAACCTCTTTTTGCATTTTTACGTATATGTAAACGTGAAATTTCGATAAATTTAATAAAGAGAAGGATAACTTTTATTACAAGGAAAAGTTTTTAAACCGAAATATTGAATTCTAAGAAAAACGTTCAAACCGGAAGTAGAAGAGAAAAATTTAAAAATTGTTTTAAGTTTAACGACGAAAAAGTTTTAAAGTTTATTCGCAATATTAAATTAGGTATATATATGTGCAATAATTTTTATAATAAAATAATAAATTGTTTCTAAAACAATTAATTTATATCAATATATTCTTAATTTTGTTTGATCGAACATTTTTTTTTAAACCGGAAATTGACCCTTTGAGTCAAAGTTAGCAACTAAAATTCGGAGAATCTGTTACCAACTGAAATTTTCAAAAATAAAATATTCGATAAAAGTGTGGAATTTAAAAGTCAATTCTTTGTTCGTACCGGGGTATAAAAGAATTAAAGACCGAAATTTAAGACTTTTAAAAATAAATCGAAGGACTCACCCAAGGCAGTGACGACGGTATATCCTGTGATCCGAAGAGGTAGTAATGCTCCAGTGTCCATAGAATGTCAAAGACTCAAGCACAAACAATCCCCGTTTCTTCAATCACTTTTACTTAGCAACAATATCAAACGATACTCTCGTACTATTTAGGTATAAAAAAACCAAAAATAAAGCACTGAAGCACTGTACAGGCGTTCCGAATCACGCGCGAGCGTTCTTTTCAATATTTCTAAAATTTCAAATATATTCGAACTCGGCAAGAATTTTCGAATAAAAACTCAACGGCCGAATCGGAAAAAATTTGCTCGCTTACATCGAAAATGAAAATAAAGACAATGAATAAACAAACTCTGCGGCTACGTGTGCATATCTACGTATGCGTGTATAAAATCGAGGGATGTATATACATATATATACATATATGTATATATTATCTATATTATTGGCCCTGCAACCTACACCACGATTGAACTGCTCCGTCTTGCACTAAGTAACGAACTAGCGCGGGCGAGGACTGACGCGATACTGGCTTCCACCATAGGTAGGTAAGGAATAGCACCTCGCTCCTTCTATCTCTCTCTCTCTCTCTCTCTTGCGAGCACGCGCGCGCGCGCGCGCTATCTCCCCTCACAGACACACAGCTATCGCCCCTTCCTTTCCTGTCCTCCCACCACACTCGCGCACCAGCTATATACCGACGCACGCATACGGACTCGCGGAGTGTCGACGGTGGTATATACAAGGCAGCAAGAGCAAGCAGGAGCAAAGGCAGCTCCGGACCGAGACTCGCGTCGCGCAGCTCGCGCTACTCGCATCTGGCGGAGCTCGAACGACAACCGGCTCTGGCGATGCGCCCTCGGTGAGCTTCGCCGCGCCTCGGCTCCCTTCGCCGGATCCTCCCCCTCTCGCTCTCTCTCTTTCTACCCCTCCGCTCTAGAAGAGAGAGAAAGAGTTAGAGAGCAACTGTGCATACGTAGCAAGTGAGCGAGAGGCGGCTGACCGTGTAGTAGGTGGACGTGCGTTCTCTTTCTCTTTCTGTCTCTGTCTCTATCTCTCTCTCTCTCTCTCTCTCTCTCTCTCTTTCGACTTTTTTGTACGAGCTCGCATGCTTTTTGCTTTTGCTTTGCCTTCTTCTTTCTCTCCCCCGTTCGATGCACCTCGGGGATACACGCATACAAGTGTGTATGTGGTGTGTGTGTGTGTATGTGTATGTGTGTGTGTGTGTGTGTGTGTGTGTGTGTGTGGGTAGGAGAAAGAGAGAGTACGTATATACCTGCAGGAAGATGTATAGAGAGGTAAAGCGAGGAGAGTAAAGCGTAAGAGCGGCCGAGAAGGTGCGCAAACGCGCCTGAGTGCGTTTGTACGCGTATACGTGTACGCCCACACAATTTTGACCCTGACGATAAGAAGGAAGACTCTAAAAGTAAGAAAGAAAAAGAGTGAGAGAGAGAGAGAGAGATACGTTGGGGCGATTGAACCCTTTTACTACTTCCTTACGGCCTTTGGCCCTTCCGACGAAAGTTTGCTTTTACTTACTTTGATAAGAATACTGAGAGTGTGTGAGTGAGTAAATATGTATGTGTACACGAGTCGGCGAATGGAATCTCCCGCGAAGACAAGAATCAATGTAGCTTTTTTCTTTTTACTTAATGGCGAAAACAAGGGAATAGAGACGAAAGAATATAACGACACCGTTTTATCTATGTATTTAACTCGAATTTTACTCAGTTTTTTAACATTTTTTGTTTATACAAGCAACCTTTTTTAAAGTTTGCACTTGTATATTTTTCAATTTTTTATACAATCGATCACATTTTCTTTTAATAATTTCAAAATCTCAAATGATACGCGCATTTAAAAATTTGCTAAATTCTTGTATTAGAATACGAATATCTTTAAAAGATTATGAGGTATCTGTATTCTCGTCGAAGCTGCTAATTATTCGATAATTGCAAGGATTTAATGCTTTTCTTAAATGTAAAGACAAATCTGCACTCGTTAA
This sequence comes from Chalcis sispes, assembly GCA_949987625.1. NCBI lineage: Eukaryota > Metazoa > Arthropoda > Insecta > Hymenoptera > Chalcididae > Chalcis > Chalcis sispes. The sequence continues at coordinate 1,769,278 of OX465097.1, forward strand.
AATTGTGCATCTTATGCAAATGATTCTTATTTAAAATTTTAAATAAGTTTGTCTAAATTTTGTTTGCTGCAATAATTTTTCGCATATTTATGTTATTAATAAATGATATTTTTTAGGATATAAATGATTTTACTGATAATATTTATTAATTTTAGTGGAAAAATTATTTTACGACTTTAACTAACCTACGTAAACGCGTCTTAGCAATTATCGATTGCTCGAAACAAGTTTTTTTTATTTATAGTTTATATTTACGTCGAAGTTATTTTTCACACATCGTGGTTGAAATTAATCTTTCGTTTGAATTATTTTCTCAAGAATAAATTTAGTTACCGCAGCGGTTTAAATTATTTCGTGGAATTTTAAAATATTCTATCTATGCATTCAGTAATATTTTGTAATTATTGTTGACATACTGTTAACATACCGTTAACAAAATACAACGAACGGAATTGTAATATATATATATATATATATTTATATATATATTATCAAATCGTTACGAGAAAAAATAGAGACATCAAAACTTACACCATTATTCTGGCAGTTTGAATCGATCGGCTTGGCATTTCATCGCGTCTCGAGCGTGAAAGCGAGGCATCGTACAACTCATCGAAAGATCGTACCATTAGAGAAAAAGAGAGAGAGAAAGAGAGTGTGGGCAACTTCTTACCAGCCGCGTGAAAAAGTGGCTCTTCAGCATACGAGGAAGAGAGAGAAGAAGGGAAGGGGGGAGGGGGGGATAGGAGAACAGCGGTAGCAGGAACGGCAGCAGCTATCGCGCGGCAAGTTTCGCCCGCAAACAGACGCGCGCGCGCGAGCGAAAGAGAGAGAGAGAGAGAGTGGAAAAGAAGTCAAGTTCAAGCGTCAACTACTAAGTGCAACTAGCAGCGTAAGTGGCTGTTGTACGTGTACATACCACCGATGGAGAAACGCGCGCGCGCACGCTCTTGTTCCTATCGCCTCTATGTATGCGCGCGTATGTCTATCTACTATGTGTAAGGGAGAGCAATTCTCCTGAAAAGTACGAATAATCCTGTCCGATATATTCTCTTATTAAATTGTCAAGCTTATTTTTTTAAATTTAATATTCTTTGTTTATATGAGCAATTTTATCGTCGAACTCGATAAATTGTGAAATTAATTAAAAATTTTGATGGAAGCATATTTTGCTAAAAATAAAACAGAAAGAAACGTAATTAAAAATACTCGATAAATATCGAATACCTAAAAAGATGCCCTTGTGTGGATTTTAAACGCAAATAAAACTTGTAATTACATTGCAACAAAGTTTCCACGAAGATTATTATTTTTTTAACGATTGTATATCTCGGCAGTATTCAACGAACTTAAATAGAAGTAAGCAATCTCGAAAGCTAAAACACGTTCGATTAAAACGCGCGAGTTTCTAGTCATCGAAATAAAAAAAAAAAAAAAAAAAAAAAAGAAAGAAAAAAAAAGTAAAGAGCAAAGCTTACATATCCGCGAGTTTTAAAGCAAGAAAATAATATGGAAAAACAAAGTATTTTCACGCGGCAAGTTAGAGCGAGTGAGTTCTGGAGCCGTCAGCGCGTACCCGCGTAATTCGACTGTCAGAGGCGTGATAAAAGAGCTCCTCTTATTCTCCGCCACGTATTACACGGAGCTCTGCCAACTCCTCCGGCAGCTTCGATTTCCCTCGTAATAATCGGCTGCTACCGTTCTCGCATCGCGCCCGGAACGCCTAATCCGCGCGGCTGAACCGCTTCAACTCCGTCCGTCCGTTCGCTCGGTTGGCCCCGTCGGCGGTATATAGACACTCGACGTTCTCTACACGCTCTGGCCTCACTGCGATATAATGAAACGGCCGTGCGCGAGGAAAACCGGCCCTCGATAATGTTATGTGCCGACTTTTTTTTTCTTCCTCTCGCGCTTTCTATCTCGTAACGGAGCGTCGTCGTATGCATGCGCGAGCCGCGTTATACCGGAATGTGGAAAAGCCTCGCGTCGAACACCGAGGGAAAGACAAAGAGAGAGAGAGAGAGAGAGAGAGAGAGAGAGAAAGAGAGAAGGAGAATCCAAAGTTGATGCATTGTCTTGATAATCGAAACATCGACTCCAATGCTAAATTATTGCAAAATTATTCAAATATAAAGTGTATACTCAAACGCGGCAATATATAGTATAAATGTTACATTGAGAAATTCACGAGATTGTCGGGTAAAATTGATACCCATAATATTATACACGGGTAATGACATGTATTACAAGCAATTTGAACGTAAAAATGTATTCTCGGGTAAAAAGCGAGTCGAGCAGTTGCCATGTTTGAAGTTAGACAGAGAGAAGTGAAAAAGACAAGCCGGATAAAATTTGTAAAAAGGCGGCGGCAATTTTGCAGCGAACGATTCCACCGGACATTTATATGTATAACTCGATCGCTTAAACGTCCGCCGCTTGATTAGTCACGCAATAAGGGACATTTTACCGATATATCTTTGGCGCGTATGTCCACCTGCATCAATGTGTATTTACCTGCAACTTTAATTACAAAGTCAAGATCCGCTCGCACGGAAAACTCCGCACGTGGTTAAAATGACGATGGAACGCGTACTCTTACATTGTCTCTGTACTATGAGCGGTAAAAAAAATAGAAGAAGAAGAAACAAACGGTCGACGGAAAGTGACGATTACGCTTCGCGAACGGAATAATCCCCCGACTCTTCTCCCTTTCTTTCTTTTTTTTTTTTTTTTTTTTTCATCTTTTTCATCCACGTTTCTAATGTAATTTTCCGTTCGATCGGGAGGAATTATAAGTTAAGAGGTAAAATTATGTGCCTATTGGGTAATATCCATATATTATCCAAATAAAGTTGATATTTTTATGGTACAATTTTATTTTACGCCAAGACCAAGTTTTTATTACGACAAGAAGCTGACATTTTCATCGCGATTCAAGCAGAATAAACTTTATCAACTTCACTTTATTTTAATAATTATTTATAATTTCTTTTTGTATTCACGCAGATTGTGTTTGGTTTATAAAAAAAAAAAAAAAAAAAAAAACATAACATATGACACAAAAATTAATGAAATAAAAATGTGTTAAAAAATAAAACATTAAAAAATAATTTATTAAAAACATCAATTTCCTCATATCGGTCATCCGTGAATCCGTCGAAAAATGTTCACAGCTCGACTACAGTTGTGTGCAACGATCCTAGCCGGCGCAAGCCAATCTCTTTCCGAATGCACTTTCGAACGACGAGGAGACGAGTTTGCGCTCAAAAAATCCGTTGTACTCCCGCGCGTGCTCGCTGCTTTTCTCCCACACATACGAACTCGCGCGCTCGTGCAAATACGTACCATATACGAGTATGTATGTAAGCGAATCGCGCGATGGGAGCTCCGCGCACGAGTGCATCTCGCGCGCGCGCTCGCGAATTGCACAACGATCGATTCGCTCAGGTATATGCACGTATCGGTACCGAAATGTAATCCCGATGTGCGCTCGCTAAAGCGCTTACGTAACGCCGCGATCGCGAAAGCTTATCCGATTTTCTCGTGCATATATATATATATATACATACATATACGTATAGGCGCTTACCGATCTGCAATACCCGTGCACGGTTACGTCTCTTCTGAATTTGAAAGAGAGAATGGACGAAAGGAGGCTGAGAGAGAGAGAGAGAGAGAGAGAGAGAAAGAGAGAGAGTAGTCCTTTCCCCGCAAAGGTTTCCGCGACGACGTGGGATACTCTCTCGGGGCCGGTTTTGCTCTCTCTCTCTCTCTCTCTCTCTCTCTTTCGCGCGCGCGCGTATGCGCTTCGAGAAATGTCACAATTTGCCTCTCGTATAGATATACATGTCTATATGTATGTAATCCGTGGAGAGCGGACTCTTTCTACCTGATTATTCCAATTTTTCAGGACGGCGATCTATAGGATCCAAGGAGAGTTACGTGCACGCCTGGCGATTTCCTCGGAAAATGTGTGTTGCGTATACTCGATCTCTCGAAACTTGTTACCTTCGACGTACACACGACGGAGAATCGCAATTCAAATTCTGCGTCTATCTGCTATTGCATATGTATCGATCTCTTCCTAGTTATTCCAGATACATTTTGGGATTTCACTGCAAAGCCGGTAATTACGTTTCCACGAATAAATAATTTATTTTCTTTAACTTGAAATAAAAAAAATTTATATCTTTATATTTATTCTTAAAAAATTTATTTTTCAACGACGGTAGAAACGTTACAAAAAAAATTAGTCTTTTACGATTACGCAATTCATCACAACGTACGGGGTTTTCCATAAAATAATTTTGCGATATAACCTTGCAACGTTCGCGCATTAAATTTTATAAACCCACGGAAGCGCAACGACTCGCATGCAACTAGAACGACCTCCGCAATAACTTTGACCGAGTTCACCCGTAGTTTGCTCGCGGTGTATGTCCAATCTGTCAAAAAATTTACCGACGGAATAATTGCATCAAAAATTAACGCACGACTTGTAATAGTAAAATTTCAATTTTTTTGTTTTTTTTTTTTTGCTTTCTTGTCTCGATCTAGCAACTTCGGGATTCCGATCCTTTCGCAATTTCCATTGATTAGCGCGGCGAAAACGCAGCTAGCCCGGGGAGAATAATAGAGTAGCGCGTTTTCCTTGTGCCTTGGTGGCAAAGGTCGAAGGGACCGTAGTGTGCATATGAATACTTGGGGGTAGGAGATTCAAGCGAACGTCGGCATGGCGATGATTTTCGAGAGAAAGAAAGAGAGAGAGAGAGAGAGAAATATTCTTGGTGAATCTCCCGTTGTTTTGAGCCTCGGGGCTCAAACTCGCCGGTGCAATTCGAGTGCCTACTCTCACGGTTGCGGCATCCGCACGCGAACGTACTACACTATCCCGTACACGAGGAGATACGTGAAGCTTCTTTGTCATTTCATCGAGGAGAAAGAAGAGAAAGAGAGAGAGAGTGAGAGAGAGTGAGAGAGAGAGAGAGAGAAGAGAATCGCGGATCATCACGCGAAAACTATTATGGAAATATGTGCATGGCCCCGGTGAAAAGATGATCCGTTAAGGGGGCGTGCTCCTCGCCAACATATTTTTTTCCTCTATAAATGCGTAATTTCGTCTCGTTTCAATTGGGTGAAAAAATTCCATTTTTATATCGATCTCTTTTTCTCTTCTCTTTGTTTACGATGTTGTTACCGATTGCGCGGGATTATTAGGTTTGAGATTATTTAACCACGGCGATGGAATACATTATTCGTAAAACCGATTCGATGCATGAACGACCCATTTTTACCAATTACTTTTTTCCAAAAGCTAATTATTTTACAAAGAATTTTTCATTCGCTTAAATTATTAGCCCCGCAATTGATCATTCGGTTGATGAAAGAATCAACGAAAGAGATTCGATCGGTATCGATGCTAAGAAAATAAAACAAATTTATCTTTCGAGGAGGAAAACATCAACACACCTGGGCAATAAGCTACGCGGCGAGTAAAACAACCTCGACAAACGATCTTCTCCTACTCCTCCTCCTCCTCGGAAAACACACATCCATAAACCAATCGAGGGAAAACAATCGCGTAAATCCCAAGGATGCATCGATATCGAGCAGTGGGTCCTCCGTGATCAGCGTCAATCATCGCTCTCATAAAAGCTCAACGTACACATATGCATGTACACGAGATACACGACACGGACCGGCAAACGTACTCTCATTTAGGCGCGTTGCGCATACACGCGTATACACGGGCGAACTCGAAACATAAAACTCTTCCCGTTCCGAGGCTCTTCTCCTCCGTCTCCTCCTGCCCTCTCCAACCTCCCAAAGATACATATATAATTAAATTATTTAAGAGGCCGCCCGGAGCGCCGCTATAAATCCGGTCCGTTCCAGCCACGGGATGGTTTATGTCGGGCTCGCTCGCGATTCTACGACGAGCTATTAAATTATTATCTCTATCCCCCTTTTCTTCTCTTTTGCATAAGCGAGCGCTGTGTCATTAAGCTACGCGAGCGAGCAAGAGAGCGCGCGGGCCGGGAACAAAAAAACAAAGGCGTCCGAGAGGCGACAGAGGTAGAGATATACCCGCTGCAGCCGAATTCTTTTTAGCAACTTGCAAGCACATATATATATATATATATATATATATATATATATATATATATATATATATTATTTGTGTACTTGAATAATCTACTTCTTCCTCTTCTCGAGCTTTTACGAGCGCGTGTTTAATATCGTTCGGTATATAAGAAAGTCCGCGGCTTTTTGAGAAATTCATTAGAGGTTGATTCGTTGCTCAGCCTACTTCACCGAAGATTTATCGTCCAGTTGCCATTCTTTTCCGATGTCATCATTATTAACCGATGAGTTTTGCTTCGTTTTTTTTTCATAAATACATACCTATATGTTCATTCGATGCATCTCGTTTGCATAATTTATTTGCCCAACAAAGAGGGAGAACTTTATTAATATATCTTTTGATAAATTTTATAAATTTTTTGTAAAATTTTACCCACCGGATTATTTATGTTTTAATTTTCTTAATTAAGCATCGAGAAAAATGCATAATTAGTACTCGTTTATTTTTGACGGCCTCGATAAAATTGCATCGGCTGTAAAAACAAGTGTAGTACAGCAAGAAGCAGGTACGCGACGATCGAAAATCAAAAATTCAAAAAGACTCGGTCTTTTTGAAAAAAAAAAAAAAAAAAAAAAAAAACGAAAAGAAAGTAAGAAAAATACCTCGGAGAAAAACAACGCAATTTGCAGAAAATTTAAGCGCATCGGCGTAAAACTCGTTTGCGAGTAGAGGAGATCGTATCGACGAAAATTTTTCAAAAACGTAGAGAGACAAGGCTGCGAGAACGGTAACCCGGCAAAAACAAATGGCCCCTCGTCAACTTTATCTCCCGTAAATTCACATTAGTCCTCCCGTCCTCTCCCGAGCTTCTCTTGCCTCCTCGCGATGGACGTTTTTCCTTCGACAAGAAAAATCATCTCCGTTAAAATATACTCGTCGACGAGCGACTCGTATACTCTCTCTCTCTCTCTCTCTTTTTTGTCGGAGTCGAAATATAACGCGCGCGATATGCGCTACTCAGAGGTCTTTGTCCGTTCGCGAAAAGCAAACAAAAAAGAAGAAGAAGAAGAAGAAGAAGAAGAAGCGCGTTTCTTCTCTCGACGCAAGATACATATAATATGTACATGTGTATATATATATATATATATATATATATATATATATATATATGTATATAGGTATGCTCATAAGAGGAAAGAGAGAAAGACAAACAGAGCCGAAGGAATCATTTTGACGGATGAAAAATTCCGACGCGAAAGCCAATGAAGAAACGGGAAGAAACGGTACTCGCTTGCTCGGTAGGCTCTGCACCGACGAAGGACCTCGCCTCGAAACCCGCACCTATTCCGTGAAAGCCCTTGTTATGCATATATGTATACGTATTAAAGGGGAATGTCCCCGGGTTAATCGATTCTTACAAAAGAATCTTCGGTACAGCGGTGCATCGGCGCTGAGTCACCCGAAACGCGACGTTCCGGTTTCGAAAGTAAAACCTACACGAGAATGCGCGTTGATTCGTCATCCGATCGCTTTGTACTTGTCGCGAGACTCTACGGAGAGGACGGCGACGGTGCGTACAAAGCAGTCGCTCGGCTTTGTTGAAAATTTTAATAAGAGCATTTAGTCGATTAATTTTATTTTTCGATTTCAGTACTTTTTCCGATTATAAAATTATAATAAGACCTTGAATCTGAGAAAACCAAAGAGACTTACGTGTATAAGTATACCCGAGCTCGAGCAGCGTTTCTTATCGGCAAAAAGTTAAAAAAAGGTGGATGCGATGGCCAAAGCAATCGAGATACATCTATGAGTCCCGTCATAAAAGGAGACGTTGCGGTCCGCGCAAACGACATAATTAAGGGCCGGTTTTTCGCAGCGGCGATCGGCTCTCGAAAGCTCATTCGAGTTGGCGCGGCTAACGGTTCTCCGCTAAGTAAATACGCCGGTAACCCGCGCGTTTGCTCGCACGGCAAATTCTCCGATTTTTCAATGGGGGGTTAAAGGCAAAAAATGTAACGCCGAGTACCGGGTCTACAATATGTCGCTGTTCGTTGATATGCCAGAAAAAAATTTTTTTTTTTTTTTTTTTTTTTTCACGCCGGCTCGAAATTTATGCGATTATGTTGGAAAATTACTCTTCGACGGCTAAGAGTCGATAACATTTTTCGTTGAGTGTATGTATACAAGATTCGTATAAATGTTGAAAAAAAAAAAAAAAAAAAAAAAATGGAAATAAAAAATTGTCGTATAAAAAGAAAATTTTAATTATTGATAAAATAAAGCAAAATTCAAAGTTTCGCATTATGACACTTGTAACATTTCGATTCGATCAACCAATTTATTAATCTCAAAAACATAGTAATTATTTAAGAGTAGCGCCGAGTAATTGCGATCCTAAACAAGCGCAACGGCTATAAAATTACTAATATAAAATTGCTCTAATAAACACGACTCGCGCGATCGCGTAAAACCGGTAGCCTAAACACACGCTGCATTAACGATCGCTGAGGTAACAACAACAACAACAACAACAACAACAAAAATATGTGTGTGTGTGTGTGTGTGTGTGTATCTATAGCATAAATAAATATACTTCTTTGTAAAGTCGGGCATCGTTAGGCGTAACGTAACCCCCGGTGGTACGTGAGAAAGCTCACCGCGAGGCTTGAGTATCTGGCTCCTGCGTGACGGCAGCACGACGCGCAGCTAAGCGCTAGAGCGCACGAGCTCGTCATCTTCGAAGACTGGCTCTTCGATAATCACGATGGAAAAAGAGAGAGAGAGTGAGAGGGAGACTGATTTTCCCTCGAGAAGAATTTTAAACGAGTTGTGCATCCAACTTGGAATTAATTGTTTCTCGATGCTCGAACCTTTCATGCGCGCTTTAAACGCGATATTGTAAACGTATTGCGTCGTTGTAATTATTGCCTTGTAAAATTTTTTAGCTCGTTGCAACTCTTCATTTTTTTAATTATTTTCAATTACGATACACCGCTTGTTAATCACGTCTAAGTAGATTTCGAGTCTATTACGATACTTCGCGTGTACCTTTCAGTCTTTTAATCGAGCATCGAATATTTATATTCAAGTGAAATTAAAAATTCATTTAACTTTGTTTTGTAAAAATTAAAAATATTTGAAAATTTACAAAATTATTATGGAATTTTATGCATATATCTACGTTTAAAAAAAAAAAGAAGAATTTTACTCGATTAAATTTCATTAAAATTTTTCTATTTTTAAAGAGTTTATTATTAAAGAGCTTATAAAAAGAAGTAATATTATCTCGGCTCGAAATGAAAAGCCCGTCATAGTTAATACACTTTTTCCGTCGTCGATGAAACAGAATCTCTCGGTCTCTCTCTCTCTCTCTCTCTTCCCAACGGCGCAATAACTTTACTTGTAATAACTTAACTGAAAAGAAAAGAGCGCGATGAGCGTTTATTTCAATAACTCGTTTGGAGAAGAAAAAGAAAAAAATAAACCGTAAAGGCACTTTACGATTTAATTATAAAGTAAACATCTAATCACGCTTCCAGCAAAACTGGCCCGTTAACTCGCCACTCGGCGTCTTATGGCTCTTGCACAATAAATAAAAACCGTCTCGAATCCGTTTCATTCAATGACGCTTACCTCAATCATACACATTTTATCCGAGCAGTTAAATCGCATTTTACCCATCGCCGTACTTTTACGCGGTGTTATAACGCCACCGAATAAAAAGAAGCGCCGGTTGGAAATAACCGACCGCCGATGGCTTCCTTCATTAAAAACGAGCGCCGACGAATTTGATAAACGCGCGGCCGCGGATGAAGCTCGAGAAGCGCCGGGTACATATATACATCTGAAAGTGAAAAAATCGCTCTCAGTGTGTATGTGTGTATGTGTGTGTGTGTGTGTGTGTGTGTGTGTGTGTGTGTGTGTGTGTGTGTGTGTGTGTGTGTGTGTGTGTGTGTGTGTGTGTGTGTGTGTGTGTGTGTGTGTGTGTGTGTGTGTGTGTGTGTGTGTGTGTGTGTGTGTGTGTGTGTGTGTGTGTGTGTGTGTATGTGTGAGTGTGTATATACCTATAAGTATGTACATCAAACTCGAGGACGCGTAATACCGGATTCGCGTTTCTTTCCCGTTTGCTGCCTCCCCTTCCCTCTTTATTCCCATCTCCTTTCAATCCAACGTCTCTCAACGCGAGAGTAAAAAGCCGTAGTCATTATCAGCGCTATCGGAGCTCTATAACCGCAGTCGGAGGACACGTTGGCGGTACGCGCGCGAACGACGAGCTAATAAATACTTGTGTCGGATGCGTCGAAAAAACGAGCGCCTATATAACACGCGCACTATATACGTATAAAGCGAGCAATGCGCTAAACGCGTTACGCACAAACAGCTCCCGCTTATGTCGTTCTCTCTCTCTCTCTCTCTCTTGCTCTTTATGCGAGAGAGAGAGAGAGAGAGAGAGAGAGAATAACGCGCTGCGCGCTACGTGTGTTGCTTAGTATCGAGCGAGTGTACTTTGTACGGGTATACGGAGGAGCGGAGAGAGAAAAAAAAATTCTTCCCGGTAGTGGAACGACCTCGGACTGACACTGGGAAACACGTGGAGGACGTGTCTCTTTTTGCATGGAAAAATGAAACACGCGCTAAGCCAGCGAGATTACATGTAATAAATTGTCTTAACTGCTCATTGATAACACGAGGGAATGTTGTTGAACGAAACGAATAGAGAAAGAGAAGAATGAAGAAGAATAAAAAAAAAAGGCATTAATTCTGTAATTCGATTTATTTTTAAAAAGTAAACGAGCAGTAGCTAAAATTAATTTAATAAATTATGCGGCATAATTATTATACTTATAAATAGCGTAACAATAAATTTATGATACTTTGCTCAATTATTTTAATCAATTCATTAAATTAAAGCAATGTTATTAATATTTTCGACAAAGTTATTACACTTTTAATGAACGAATACTTTATAAAGTACGGCTTTCAACTTTTGACTTATTTTTTCATTTAATTTTAATAATTAGAAACCACTTTAATCTTATTATTTTAGTTGAATTTTTATATCAATTTTACGGCTTATATATAATCCGACTATACATACACGCACACATACGCACACACACATACATACATATGTATAAATAAACAAAATCACATGGACAGAGATCGCGCCAATATATAAGAACACGTAAACTTTTACAGTTTAATATATTTATATCCGCAGGTACCGTAAGTATTAAACATTTTTTAAAACGAATCAAATACGTTTATGCGATTCGATTTTATTTTACTTTTTCTTTCAGTTTTCTTCAACAATCATCCCAACGAAATTATTTTATTGTCCAGTCTTTGAAAAAATTGATTATTTACGCCAATATATATGTATATATTACATATATACATAAGATTAAATCACGAGGTCATCAACGAATCTCCATTGTAAAAATACCTCGAGAGATTGAAAATTATTCCCCGTAAATGTCTTTTCCTCCCCCGGAAAATTATCGAATAACGGCGTAGAAAAAAAAAAAAAAGCGAAAATGGCGCAATCCTTTAGGCGTTGATTTACGATAGCGAAATACCGATTATAAAATCCTTTCGGCTGTTTCGGTGCATCACGCCGCGGTTAATTACTAATAAGCCGAGCGCTCGCAATCACGAGTTCCTCGGCGATGGCGGCGACGAGTCACGGCTCCGGAAGTCCAGAGAGCGGCCCCATAATGCCCATATCGATATCGGCCGCGAGACCGATAGGACGACCTCGTGGCGACCGGTGCGCATCCTCCTTGATCGACGACGGCGGTATATCCTCGGCGGCGCTATACCCATTTTGCTCCCTTCTTTCTTTATCGAATACGAGTATGTAAACGAGTATGTAACATACGTCCGCGCCCGGAACTCGTGTATAAACGTTAACTTACCCGACTATTGGGAGATTTACCTCTGTATATAACTGCCGATGCAATACAATGCAATTGTTTTAATTAAAATTTTACTTTTTACCACGATTTTAAACACCTCGTCGTAATATACCAATAAATTAAATAAATACTTTCAAACGAAAAATATATCGATAAGATTAATTAATTGCGAATGGCAATGTTTTCTAAATAAATCAACAGACGAATAAATCTAAGACATAAGTAAAACTCGAGGCACGCAGTCAGGCGCAAAATTAAACAATAAACACTAATATCCCAACGATTAACGAAAGTGAAATTTCTCTCTCTCTCCCTCTCTCTCTCTCTCTCTCTCTCTCTCTCTTTTTCTCGTACATCTTAAAGCTTCTTCATAAACTGCAGCGGCGCCGCGATACGCAAGAGCAAGAATCCTTCACCCTTCCCTTCCTCCTTCGATAATTCACGGAGCTCGCGATAAATTTATCAATTAAGATAAATAAATCAGTCCTTAATTTCTTGCTAGCTTCCAACTGGCGCTCGCTCGATCGTTTCATTTCTCATTCGCTATTCGAGAATGATGTACAACGTAGCCAGCTTAGATGATGATAAAAAATAACAAGTACATTACAATGAAATACTCGCACGGGATCATTTGTCTTTTGAGTTATCGACGCGCATCCAGTTGTTCACGATTCGTCATGGATGCAATAAAATTATTATTTTCTTGCTTCTGTCGGCATTTTTTTCTCAACAGTACCGATTATAATTTTCATGCAAAACAATTACAAATAGAGCATTTTATACTGCAATATCTAAACAATAACAGTAATATTCAATGTACGATTTTAATTTTAAAAATTTTAGCATTCTCGCTAATAAATAAAGTAAATTTTTGTTTTTTGTAAGGAGGTCGATGTGAATCGATGCTTTTATGATCGATTATTAAGCGGCATTTCATATAACTCTTGAAAGGTATTTAGAGCCGTATTTAAATGGAATCCACTTTTCGTTCGCGTCATACACTTATCGATTGCGATACAAACTGTGCGCGGTGAGCTGGAACATCTTTTATTTACCAAGTGGTGTAATAATATAAGTATCAGTGGTTCTTTTGGTCAAGGGAAAGATAGCCGGTAGAAGAGAGGGAAAGAGGAAAAAGCGATAAAAGCAGAAAGAGAAGAGGAAAGAGGAGACGGTAATGCTAATGGTTTCTGTCATTATGCGAGCTACAATTATCGCGGAGATTGATGGAGCAGCGAAGACTATTAAGTGGCATACTCTTTTTCTCTTTATTTTTTTTGTTTCTCTCTCTCTCTCTCTCTCTCTCTCTCTCTTCGATACCCTGCAAGAACGAGTAAAAAAAAAAAAAGAGAGAGAGAGAAAAAGAGAGGAGGTACAACGAGGCGGACAATAAGAAAAGCTTCATCCGAAGAGACAACAAATGAAATGCCGTGCGTTAAACGAGCTCGCTCGAGCTCTCGATCCAGTTGAGAGAGAATGAAGGAAAGGATGAGGAAACAGGTTAATGCAAAAATCAAATAAAATGCGAGTTTTGTCTTTATTTATATACAAAAAATGCTCTTCAAGAGAGAGAGAGAGAGTATTGACATATTTGGTTATATTTAGATGCTGTACACTCGTTGTTTATTTATTTTAACGAGACGATATTTATATTTTCATTCGAAAAATTTTAAATTTTAAAAAAAAATTCACCTAAAGAAATAGAATTTTCAGCGATCTTTAATTTTCTATACAGGCGCTTGTCACATTTAATAATCAATATTCTTATAGGGAAAATAATTTTTCCAGTCGATCACCGAGAGAAGCTGAAAGAGAAAAAGTTTGGACAGCCTAATAACAGATCCCTCTTGCGGTTGAGCAAACAATTCCGCGGGAAAAAACATACGATGCAGACGCTTCGATTTAGCGTCTCTTTCTTCCTTCGGTGCAGCTTCTCTATCTTTCCTATACACTTATACATATACAGACTCGTAGCTCCGTAGCTCGGACTTTGTGATATATAATATCTGTGATGTATAATAACATGAACATATACGAAAGAGAGAGAGAGAGAGAGAGAGAGCGGAGGCGCTCGGATACGCGACGTTTTGGTCGGGGCCCGAAATGCATATAAAGCCTGCACCGAGTTGAGGCATAAATTCATTTAATTGTACGCTTCGGCGCCGTCGTAAAATCAACTTTTCCCCGGGTATAATAAGCCGATTTTCCCGTTTGTTTTCTCGGCGCTCGCGCCGAAGAAGCGCTTGCTTTACGACATCGCTTAAACCTCGTTTTAAATGCCCGAGCCTTTCGCGCGATTTTTTCGCCCTTCCTCGAGCGAACACTTCCGAGAGCGTGAAACTCTCCCCGAGCGCAAATTCACCCGACAAAAGTTCATAAAGCGAAGAGACGAAGGAAATTTATAGATTTTACGCGGGTTTATAATGTACCGGATGTGTTTTGGCACGCGACTTTGCTCTTATTACACGCGTGCAAACGAGTTTTAGGGCGTGTATTAAACAACTATGCGTATCGCGCGTCGTTGGTCAAGGATGCACTCAAGGGGATAGATATCTTTCCGAAACAATTTTAAAATTTTTATTCCCTTATCTTGAATTTTATTTAATTTTTAGTTATAAGAATTACTCTTCTTATACTTATACTTTGTAAAATCGAACTTTTATTTTTATATAAATACTCGAATTTTTATAAAGGAAATGATATTTTAAAACCACAAGAGAAATTTTTTCTTTAATAACAAAGACTTCGTCAATTGAAAGTTTCTTTGGGCGAAACTACCTACATCCGAATTTTTTAATTAAAAATGCGAAAAGAAAGTTGTCCTTGTCTTGACAGCCAAAATTAATAAGGAGCCACGAGAAAACGTCGACGACGGTCAAAGGCTTATTTTTTCTTTTCTCTCGAACGCGCACGATACGCACGATACGCACGTATACGGGCGCGCAGAGTCGAGGAAGACGATCCTTTAAAGGAAGCATCGGAGGCAGACGATCAGCCGGTCGGATGCCGGTCGTGAAAACGGAAGGATTCGGCTGACGGCGCTCATGGAATTCGTAATGACCGGCTCTCGTGATACGACGCCACGGGGAAAAAAGAAAAAAGAAAGAGAGAAATATATATACATATATATATATATATAGAAAGATAGAGAGAGAGAGAGAGAGAGAGCGTGCGCTCGGATATGATGAAGATAACCTTGAACCGCGAAAGGTCAGTGCCGGGGGATCGAGGCGAGAAGTGCGCCTGAATTAGCCCCGGCGCGTACGTATACATAGAGACACGGAGGGCTCTCCGAGCGGCGGGCGCTCTATCGATAGCGCCATCGATCACAATCTGTAATCGATTCCGCGTGCCTCGCGCCGCACGCGGCCTTTAATGCAAATACCTTTCCCTCAGCGAGCGCGCTCCTTCCAGCCCCGCGCGCGATCTACGGCTGCCATTGTCTCTTTCGTTGGACCTTTGCACATTTTGTCTTATCTTTTTCTTTCGTTTTGTCGATTTTTTTTTTTTCTTTTTTTTATTTTTCTTTTAGAATAGGACATAACCGTTTTTTCCGATTCATCTTTTCGAATCACAACTACCGTCACTTTCGATCTTTATCGTCGATGGTTTTAATTTTAACGATAGTCTTCTTACTCGTCTCTCAATTATAAATATATACATGTAAAAGTTTAATTTAACCGAGTTAAATTAATAGAATAATATTTACATTTTATTGCAGATAGACTCACGTATAATTTACTCGTATAATGTATTTGGAGAACATGAAAAGTTTGCAACAAGACCATTTGACAAATGTTCAAAGGTCAAGTTATAATAAATTTCATCGTCGAGTTAAGAGAAGTCGAAGGGTAATAGTCTATCGATGTCTACAGGTATGATGAATGAAATGTCAATCAAGGCTATCGTGAAATTTGACCTCTAGCTTCCCTTGAGAAACGTGAATGTCTTACGGTATGACTTCCGATGCGCTCACGATCCTAGATGGTATTGCATACGAAGTGGCCATTATCGGCCTCGACGCTTAAACCTTACATAATAGGTTGGTTGACGCACTCTTCGCCAACTCCACAGGTAATGGTTATAATGTACAGTTGTAATAAATGTTTCGTTGCCAGTTATATCCCTTGGAAAATAACATTTTTATATTATATTATTTTATGTATTTTATTAAGTCGTTTTTCATTATTAATTTCAGCGTTTGAAAAAAAAGAAAAAGAAAAAAAAAAAAAAACAAAAATTGGCTTTTACATTTGTAATTATTATTGTTGAAAATGTAAATTTTAAAATGAGTAATGAAAAAGTAAATAAACAAAACAAAATTCAACGATAATTTTCTTCGAATAATCTCTTGGATAAAAAATTTTTGGGTTAAGAATATCTTAACTCGGGTAGTAAATAAGGAGTAGTCACAATTTCCGCCGCGAATTAAATCATTCTAATAAAAATCTCAGTCTCGCGACAGATGCGCTCTTGAGCGCGGCATACTTCTAAATATAATTGGAAGTTTTTTCGAGCCCCGGACAGTTATTAAATCGCGCGTAGCGCGCGGTCACATTGCGAGTCCAGCTCAGACGATAATAATTCAGAAGCCGAGCCGCACACCCGCAATTAGCGAACCGACGGCTAAATCTACCATCTTCCTCCTGCGGTGTGATATGCGCACATAACGCCTCTCTCTCTCTCTCTCTCTACATATATACGCGCATCCTGCTGGTTCAGGCGAATGGATGATGTTTTCTCTCGGTGTTTAGAAACACGACATAGAGAGAGAAAGAGAGAGAGAGAGAGAGAGTCTTTAAAGCACTCGAGTTATTTATCCACCGATAAAGTACAATTAAACGCGTTCCTTCTTTTTGTCGCGCAAGGCTCGGTATATACAATACGCGGCTATATCTAATTCACGCAGTCATTGTTGCTCACTCGTGTGTACCTACGCAATCGCGCAATAGGTATAGACTCAGTGAAACTCGAAATGCGCGTAACGGTAAGCTTCATTTCTTACCGCGGGCTCGAAATCCCGCGCTTTCATATACATACACGTGTATGTACGTAAGTATTTATATATATATATATATTTATTTATATATTTATATATGTGTGTACACAGAGTCGTAGCAGTCTCTAAGCAGAATTTAAAAGAAAGAGCTTTCTTCATACATCAACGTCACTCGTAATGGCGAAGGTGATGTCCGCGTTTTAACCGCGCGATCTTGCATTCCTCTCGACTCGACGTTCGCTTTTCTCCTCGCTCTTTCCCCGCGCATTCTTTTTTCCGCGCTCCCGTTTTTTTCGACATCGTCGCTACTCCGCGAGCGCCCCGCACCCGCCAGGTACGATATCTTGATTAATATACTAATTTCGTTGGTGCAAGAACTAGCAAGAGTTAGAAAGAAAGAGATAGAGAGAGAGAGCCTCGTTAGTCATACGATACGAGCGGCAGAGGTAGGGAGAAAAGTTGCATTATGGACGTCGCAGTTATGATTTATGCGAGAGTCGAAGTAGCTAGCTGCACGAAAACGCGAGCGAAGATAGCTTACTTCTTTCTCTGCCTCTCTCTCTCTCTCTCTCTTTCTTTCTCTTTCGAGTACATTGGTTATAGTTGCAACGCGCGACGATTCATCAGATTCGAATCAAGCAAAGACTGAAGCGCAGCGTCTTCATAAAGCTTAACCCGTCCGCGTCTGACGTCATTAGGCAGGCGTAGGTGCGATTTTGATCGATACGAGGTTTCATTAGATTTATCGACGCCATAGCGAACGCCGGTAAGCTCAACTACGGTCCATTAACTATTTAAAAGAGCGCGACACGAGTCGGGGTTAAATATTTAACATCGCCGTGTGGCACTCTCTGCCGTTTGATTAATTGTTCAAAGATTTAAAATCACGACGTGCAACGGTATTGTCGATTGCGTGACTGTTCATACCATCGTCCAATCTTGTTGCAAACTTTTATCCCAATCGCGATATTATTTATGGTTAAATACGCAGTCTTATACTCGTTAAAGTTTGTTTAACGTTTATTAAAATTTCGTTACCAACGTTTCCGCTTGTTAAAGACTACTCTCTATAAATAATCATTATCGGATGCTATCTTGAGCAACTTGTTACAGTAAAAGGAAAATAATCCATCATTTTTACCGTACAATGATGATGATGATAATAATAATAATAATAATAATAATAATAATAATAATAATAATAGCCATTAGTAACGAAAACTCAAAGAGAACTTAAAAAATTTACGCGACGATCGCAAGGGGCTAGATCGTAGATGCTCGCGCGCTCGCTCGGCAACAGTTTCATATTCACAGCGTATAGAGAAGGTAAATAAAGTCATTATAAGCTAATCACAAGGTAGCCGTGAGCGCGTTCATTTTCCCATAGCCAAGGAGGACGACTCGGCGCAATATCGGCGCAATCGCTTGTGTACGTGTACGCGCGCAAGTGCTTGTGCACCGGTAACGTCGCGCGCGGGAATGTTAAAATAACGTTCCCCGCGCGCGACTGACCATTAAACCGCGGCACAACTTATTAAGCGTAGCGAGGTGTTGCACCGTACGCTCGTTGCGAATTTTCGCACGTTTTAGTTACAAAGAAGATGGTCCCGATTATCTCTCTCTCTCTCTCTCTCTCTCTCTAGCTTTACTCGAGGTGACTCGATACGATCTTAATTGAAAACTCAATTAATTATTTTGATCTATATGTGTATGCGTATAGCGGAGATGGTGGGAGATGCTTTCTATACTCGCTGGACGATAAAATATTCACGAACGCGCGGATAAGTAGTTAGATGTCGGACACCGTAAGACATATCTTACTCGGCGTACATTTTAAAATAAAACATAATTAATAATTTTTGAAAAACTTTATTATAAAATTATTGAATTTTCTCGTTTATATGCATTTAAACTTATTACGATTGAATATTATTAACTTCATCGACTAACGAAATTTCCAAATATTTACGTACCGCGCAATTAAACGACTCGTACGGGTATTAAGTACAGATCTAGGAACGAAAAAGCAACAACACGAGGATAAAAAAATATGCTAAAGCAAAAGTCGCTTTACGCGCATCGTATCGGGATTTTCATGCAAACGAAGGGACAATCGAGAACTCGTGTATTTATATGTGCCAACATCGAGTCGTTTACGCCACGGTGAGCAAACGCGGAATGTAAAGAAACGCGCTAAACGAGACGGTGTAACTTTGTCTTCTTATCTTCTGCCTTTTGTATTAAATACGCGAACAAACGAGGAGAGAACGAGAGAGAACAAGACCACTACCCTTTTATATACGCACCAGAGAAGAAGACTCTCGGGAGAGTTGCGTTATAGGAGATGTTATAAAAATCGCCGATTAGAATAACAATCGGAATCGGCGTCGTCTCGCGTACTTTATATTTTTTACGTTAACGTGTATATTGATATTTTTTTAAAATGCTTTGGAATTTTTTTTTTTTTTTAATGTAAATTTGACGATTGCTTTTGTACATTTCTTATTTATGAAAAGTCGCTTAATTTCAGTTACAACTGAACAAGTTTAACAACGACGCTCGCTAAAACAAACAAGTTTACTATTTTTGAATATTTTCCAAGTGAATAAACAGTTATTACTATGCCTGTCTTAAGGTACAATTAAACGATCCTTTTTCACTTTTTTCCTCAGCATCTTTTCTTTCGCATACTAGTACAAGAACGTAGAAAGCTAACCCTAAATTACGCGTAACATGCAGGCATGTACGAGCATGAAAAAGAAAATTTACTCTTACGGAGAGAGAAAGAGAGAGAGAGAGAGAGCGGTAATAAAGGGAGGATACGCGGAGAAACGACGAGCTCGCGTCGATGTCGCCTCGGGGGAGGTTTGCGCCTGAGAATGGAGTAGATCGTGAGAAGTAAGAAATGCAGAAACGATGGGGGAGAGGGAAGGAAGGATGGAAAGTCCGATTATTAGAAGCAGAAATCGTCCAAGTGTGGCGGACGATTACCGCCACCTTGATGTTAAATCCTTCTTCTCTCCCTTTCGCTCTCTCTCTCTCTCTCTCTCTCTCTCTCTCTCTCTCTTTTTTTTTTGGTTTCGATGGCAGCGACGACGTTGCGGCGTGCGCTCGACTCCGTAATGTTTATTGCTATTGCCCGGGGTATTAACGCCGCCAATATCATTCACCAACTATAGACGCATCTGTCATTAGCGTCTTTCTCTCTCTCTCTCTCTCTCTTTGAATCTCACTCTCCGTTTCTCTATGTCTCGGCATAAGCATGATATTAGCGATCGATACACCTCTCCACGAGGAGCTTTCCTCTCTTTTTTTCTGCCGAGTGGTAGCTTTGTCTCTCGGTTGTATTTATATACAACCGGCGCGTCTCGTAAATTCTAAGATGATGTTATTACGGTGTCGAAATTACGAATGATTGCGCGAGTGTTTGAAGAAAGCAAGAGGCATGCATCGTTGACGATTCGATTTATGATTGGTTATTTCGAGCCGGACGCGAGCTCGCGGCGCGAGTACATTAGCGCCCATTCGCGATAGTTAATATTTGTCATGCTGTATGGTAAAAACGTGCGCGCGCTCGACGAACGGGTGGATGTATCATTGCCCGTTGCTTTACAGCTGACGGACTTTGAATAATTTTTCATTTTTATTACGTTAAGGAAATACTTTGTACGCGTCGAACATTCAATGTTACCCTCGAAATTTTTTTGTTGCGTGCGTTACGTGAGAATGGATAAAAATAATCCATCAATTTATTTAATAATTATGCTGGTTCTTGTATTTCATATTTGCATCTTCTCGTGAATATCGTTTGCGAATGTAATTATATTAATTAACATGCTACATTTGCATTGAATCTTATAATGACAAACCAGCTGTATCACTCGTTTCGCATGAATAAAATAAGATGAACTATTACTTAAATTTTAATAATAATTATTATTAACATGTAATAATTATAATGTAAACAAATGACGCTTTGTAAAAGAATTACAACAAAAGCGTAAAATTTAATAATTTTATTTAATTTGGTGCAAGCATCCCACAATCCTTATTTTCCTCGGTCCAACTTGCCGCGAAATAAATTTTTTGTTTAACCCACTGCTGCATACTTATTAAAGCAAAATTCACCGTTCGTACGTTATTTCCGCGAAGAATCATCTCCATAAAATTTCCATTACAACGTTAACCAAGCGAAGGCTTCTCGAAAGTAAGAAAAAAACACCGGACAATGCTCATCTCTCGGGTCACCGTACAAAAAGGTTAATTCAACGCTACCGGGAGACCGCGAGCACCTTCGACGCAAGATCAAGAGATCAGCTGTCCCTCTCGGGCTGGGTAGATCTAAAACCGCAAAAGCATCGCGCGATCTTTGGGCAAAAAGCGCGCGCGAGTGAGCTAGCGCGATAAAGCACCGAGCCAAGTGTGAAGTGAAACCCTCTCTCCCTCTCTCTCTCTCTCTCTCTCTCTCTCTCTCTCTCTTATTCTGCGAGCCCATTACGGCGATCGGGACTCGGGAGCCCCGCACATATACGTGTACGAATGCGCGAGCGCATATAAATACGACAGCGGACGAAGGAGAGAAGCGTCGCCGCGATGGGAGTCTGGACTCCGCGTGTACCGTTAACCTCGTATATGTACGCGAGCATTATTATCCGCGAGCTGACTGTCTCGTTGCTATATAGGTATAAACGAAGAGGAGGCGGCTACGAGGCGACGCCGGCGACTCATTAATCATGCTTCACATTTCAGCCGTTTTCCTGACCCCCGCCCCCCTCCCCCGCCCCCCTCCTGACTCATTGTAATCACGTTACGCGAAACGGACACTACATCTTACCCTCTCTCTCTCTCTTTCTTGTCAACTGGCTCATTTAATTTACTCACGCTTCGTGGTAAATTAGTAACTCGGATGGCGATTGTGCATCGATGGGATGCAATACGAAGCTTATCGTGCGGAAAGTTTGCTTTCGCGTTGAAAAAAAGGTTATTTGCATAAGAATTATCGAGTTAATCGTGAGTCGTTATTTTTCGATGCGCTTATAAACGATAATTAATATTTTCTTTTTTCTCATGATAATTTATAAATTTATAAATACTTTATATTTCTTTATTATTTGTTTTAAGCGGAATATAAATAAAATAAAATAAATGTATACCTATATTATATGAATACATTTCTTTGTAAAATGAAAATTGATGGTTAATAAAGGATATTTACGCTTGCGATGATTTAAACTCGCGGCATCTTCAATCCGTGAAATAATACAAGTCGAAGCCAAAAGAAAATGAATTTTCCTCGTCGCACGTATAAAAAGTTGAGGCAACAAGATTGCGTGTACGCGTACGAATATGAAAAAGAAAAGCTTTCTTACGTACTACGGCATCTCGGAGTCTCAGCCTGTATGTATTATCTTTTACATAAAATCCTCAAGATAAACGATCAATTGTATTATGATGCGCGAGTTTCAATATCCAGCGAGCTCGGGGCAAA
Organism: Chalcis sispes; assembly: GCA_949987625.1. Lineage (NCBI taxonomy): Eukaryota > Metazoa > Arthropoda > Insecta > Hymenoptera > Chalcididae > Chalcis > Chalcis sispes. The sequence continues at coordinate 1,791,768 of OX465097.1, forward strand.
AAGATCCCCATAGAAAATCGCGAGTCGCGCGCCACGGAAAATAAAGCTCCGGCATTTATATAGACTCGCGCGTGTACCCACGCACAATTAACTCGAAAAATCTCGCCTCACCCCCACCTTCCCTTTTCTCTCTCTCTCACTCTCTCTCTCTCTCTCTCTCTCTCTTCGTCGAGCTCTCTCGGAGCTGTAATACCGATATATCCTTACCCGCGCGCATACCTGTTCCGTACTCGTAATCAATAATCCCCCGCGTTTGCGTCATGTCCGCGGCGTGTACATAAAATCAATTTCAAAGGACGCATCGGTATATCTCCCTCTTTTCCTCCCTCTCCCTCTTCGCTCTCTCGCTCTATCTTACATGACCGGCTCTCTCAAAAGATCTTATATTGTTGGGGGCCCTGGAGAATGGAAGCTATTTCCCGGCGCGTAACGGTCGCGAATGAGGAAACGCATTGTTTGTCCGCTAAGCAATACCACCGGCCGTGAGTAGTCGCATCGCCGTTCGTTCCTTCGTTCCTTCGTTCTCTCTCGCTGCAAAAGAGTTCATTAATTACCCCTCCTACCCTCCTTTTCTCTCTCTCTCTCTCTCTCTCTCTCGCTCTCTTTCGCTCTCTTTCGCTCGATCTACGTATATGTATACGTATTCGCACACACGCAGAGAGAAGGAGACCGTGAAGACGAAACGCCGCGCACCTCCAGATGTTGAGGGACGCGGTTCGTTTCCGCATACGCAGGGATCGTCTTTTCCCGACTCCGCGATCTCCTGTGTTTGTGTGTGTGTGTGTGTGTATGTCTAAGATGCTCCTTATAGTATATGAGCCCGCGCGCTCTTATAAACAGGCTTTATGGATCCTGGCACTAACGACCGACGGTACATTCGTCAAAATATATATATATATATATATATATTCCAGAGCTTCCCGTCAGCCTTTTCTTCGTATTCACGATTGCTCCTTTATTTTCCTCATTTTAAATAATCGCTTTTAATGCACAAATAAACATTAATGCGTTATTGCGCTTAAGATACAGCTGCCGAATTCATGAGCTTACTTTTACTCGATTAATTTAAAAAGATTTAATTGCTTGAAAAATATTTTTTTTTTTTATTTTTATAAATTAGATTTTCGAGTACCAGTGTAAAAAAAAAAAAAAAAAAAAGTATCGTAAAACGTTTAACTGCACAATGGGATAAATAAATGGCGTTTAACTTTAAAGTAAATACGTGTCAAATACGGTAAAACATAAATTTAGGAGAGAGAGAGAGAGAGAGAGAGAGAAAAAGAGCTGGCATCTTCGAAGGCTCTCGTTGAATTTTAAAAGAATCGGCTTTAGTCTCGCGTTCGACATATGGGAGAGCGACCGTGAACCTTAGCAGCAGCCGCGCTCGCGTCGTCCTTTTCAAGAGAGTCGGGCAAAAAAAGGCCAAAGAAATTTCTTCAAAAGCGCATCGGCTACACAAGTCTGGAGAGGGTAGTAAGTGAGTTGCGAGAACAAAGTGGAATGGAGAAGAGCTCTCTCGCGCGCGCGCGCGCGTGACAAAAAGTCCAAAGAGCAATAAGAGAAGGGATGGAGACAGGTACATAAACAGAACAGAGGCAAAATGGAAAAAGTTAAACGGTGAACGAAACACGAGGCAAAGAAAGAAAGCCGAGCGATGCCGCCGCCACCGCTGCTACTGCATATACATGTGTAAAGAAAAAGCGTCGAGACGAGGAAGCCACACCGTCGTCCTATTCTCTTTCAAGATGCGAGCTGTTGCTGCCGTTGTTCTTCTCAGAAAGGACGCTCGGCAAATATTGCAGAAACGAATTCCGCGCGAACGAATCAAGAAGAAGAAGAAGAAGAAGAAGAAGAAGAAGAAGAAGTGAAGAAGAAGAAGAAGACCCTCGTGCACCGACTCTGAAATTTCTATATACGTGCGTGCGTTATACTCTTGGCAACGCCCGCGCGCCCATGCGAGAGAAAGGCACAAAGACCAAGAAAGAAAGAGAGAGAGAGAGAGAGAGAAAAAGCGATGGAACGACGAATGCAAGCTTTTCCATCACAAGCGGAAATCGTGCGCGCTTTCTGTGAGCCGCGTTTGATTAAGCGACTACACGGCCAGCAACGCACCGGCAGAACTTATGTGGGAGAGAACTTACGGGGAAAGGAGGGAAAGAGAGGGGGCAGAAGAGAAGGGACAGAAACTTTGAAGGGAAAAAAGAATTCACGCGCTATGCGGAAACGCAGCAGCGAAGAGAAGATCGGCTATGGCGATCCTTTGACGAGGCGCCTATCCGATGAATTTTTCCTTCCTCCTATCTTTTTGCCCCCTTCTTTTCCATGGGAATTAAGGATTAAGTGTTTTACGCGGATGCGCGCCTACTATTCTTTAATTTATTTTTCATCACTTTTTCCCTGATTTTCTAGCTCTTTCTGCCGCAAAAAATTCCCATATTGTATCTTCTTTTTTATCACAATCAGTGAGATATGTTGTGCTACTCTTTTATTTCATAATTTTTATACTGTATAAAGTGTAAATACCATTTTAAAAGGTATGATAAAATAAAATTTTGAAAATTTATGAGTAAATTTTTTTTCAATGATCGATTGAAACGATTAAAATTTTACACGGTAAATTATACGTTTTACAAATTTTTATATATAATATTTGTATGAAACGCGCGAAGAGTTGTTCACTAATATTAGGTTATTAATTTATGTGCGTCTTTGTGTAATTAAATGAAGATACGAAAAAATCGATACTTTATGCAAAATGTAAATTTGTAGATTTTAATATATTCCAATATAATTCCGAGCCGTTCATTTATTGAAATAATATAAACGTACTCCGTTAAAAAAAAAAAAAATAAATAAATAATAATAAATAAATAAATAAATAAATAAAAAAACGACGAAATGAAGCAACTTTTAATTAACATGTGGCATATTTCATTTCAGCAGCGCGCGTTGGCTTTCCGCGCGAGAAAGCTGCAACGCGAAGAGAAACCAAAAGAAACGACCAAGAGCGTCAAGATTATAATGTAGCTAGCCAAAAAGTAAAAAAAAAGAAAAAGGAAACATCGAGCACCGGCGCATATCTCGTCGTTTCTTTTTCCCTTCTTGCGGGAATATACATATAAATATACGCGCTCATACATACGCTTATACGTACGAGCGTATACGCGCGCGCGCGCGCGGATAGAAATGCAGAAAATATGCGACGAGAGGTGCATAATCGACGAAACCACATACTTATTCTCGCTAGACGCTCCTTTTTTACCTCCTCTCGTTCTCGTCTTGTTTTTCCCCGCATTGGCTCGGCCCTTGTCGCCCATGCGGTTCGCTGTCTCCGACGCGCAGATGAAGCGAGAATATGAATGCACACTCGAGAGAAGGAGTAAAGAGCGGTTTACGAGAGAGCCGCGTTCGAGAGGACATCTCACCTTTGTCAGCCCTTATGAATATCGCATGCGAACTCCTCGGGAGAATGGAACGACAAATTGCCGACACGCACAATGTCATTGTCCTACGTTAATGCAACGCGCTAAGAATTTTATTTACGCTCGATTGATATATCCATATTTTTCGAATAAAACATTTTTATAAATTCTCACTCCATTAATAAATGTTTAAATGATTTACGTAAACTGTTGGAGAAATTTAAAAAAATTAATAAAAATATTTTTTCATTGACCAATATCATTTTTTATTTTATTCCGACAACACCTCATTCATTTTTTTTTTTTTTTTTTTTTTTTATTTTATCGATAAAATATTACAAGTATGTTGTTATAATTTTTTTTTTAATTTTATACAAATGTTATTATTTCGTATAAACTATGTTTTTACTTGTTAAATGTGCTTAAACTATTGCTCCGTCAAAGAATAAAAGGCTATCAATGCACAGGCGATTAGAAAGTTTTTCATCTTTGCTTCAAATTATTTCAAAATAAATTTAACTGCTTTAATATCTACACATTTTTTCTAAACTTCAGAAAAATTTTTAATTGATAAAATTATTCTTTTAAAATACTTTAAAACAATAAAATAAAAAAGAAAACGATAAATTTTTCATTTATAAAACGGAAAAAAACATTACGAAATACAAAATTAAAGATAATTTGAAAGAGGAACTTTAATCGTTTATTTTTATTTTGAATTTATATAATACCGCTAAAAATAAATATTTCTATAAGTTAGTAGTTTTTTTTTTTTACAATGTTGGTAATACTTGCCTTAGACTAAAAAATCACTATTCAGTTCTTTCGTTTCGAATTTCCGGTGCGATCTCGGTCTTTAGCACTTCAAAATGGCTGATCAGGTATGTGGTCTTTTAGAAAGTTTTTACAAAATTATTGAATATACAAAGTAAACAATGTTTTATAATATCTAAATTTTACATAAACCACTTAGATATTTATTTATCGATACTTTTATGAAAATTAAAACCTTCAGCCCTAAACATCTATCACGTTTTAATATTAAAGTTTTAACACGTGCTTATCGCGTCCTTATTATTCAGCTTATTCATTTGTTTACTTTATTTATTTTTATTTTTTGTAATGTAAAAATTAATAATAAATATATATCATCTACTTTTTTCTTCGCAAAGCTTAATCAAATGATTGGTGATTATTACTATTTTTATTGATATAACCTCAAATTGTATTCAACGTACGTTAACATATATTTTTGATAATTGTAACAAAATATGCAAATGATTTATTTTTTTCCTTTCAGAATGTCAAGTCCTTCCAAAAGCAGCCAACAATCTTTCTCAATCGAAAAAAAGGCTTGACGAAACGTCGCAAGCCTATGAGATACAGTCGCAATGTAGGACTTGGATTTAAAACCCCACGAGAAGTAAACATTTCTTTGATTATTACATTTATATTTATTAAATATCTTGTAAGATATTTATAAAAAATTGATATTAATTTTCTTTCAGGCCATTGAAGGCACATACATTGATAAGAAATGTCCGTTTACTGGAAATGTCTCAATTCGAGGACGTATCTTAACAGGAGTTGTACAAAAACTCAAAATGCAGCGAACAATTGTAATTAGAAGGGACTACCTACATTACATAAGAAAATATAATCGTTTTGAAAAACGGCATCGCAACATGAGTGTTCATCTCAGTCCTTGTTTTAGGCAAGTTTTATTTTACATTCTACATTCGAAGAAAAAAAATGATATCTTTTTAAATTAAGTACTTTTAAAATTTGAAGAAACCTTATATGATTATAAATTAAATGATGAGTCTTATAAAATAATTGGATTTTTATATTTGATGATGATATTGACGACGGTCTTCTGAATACTATTTGAAGTTAATTATTCGTCAACTGATTTCTTGGATTATTTTATCAAATATTTACTGCACAATTTTTCATTATTTCTTAATATTTATACTTTTATTATATTCATAGGGATGTTGAAATTGGAGATGTTGTAACCATTGGTGAATGTCGACCACTCAGTAAAACAGTGCGATTCAATGTACTGAAAGTATCCAAAGGAACTGGTACAAAGAAAAGCTTCAAGAAATTTTAGGTATTTTATCATTAATGTTTTAATTTCAATTCAAATGAAATATATGCACATGATGAATTTGACGACGGTCTTCTGAATACAAATTGAACGATAGTTATCGTCTACTGAATAACTTTCTTAAATGTTTTTTTTAATATATTTATTTAACTGAAGACTAAAATTTCATATTATTTTAATAGGTTTCGTTAAGGAATTTTATATTACAACCAAAAGTGGAGTTGTTTCCAAACTTCAAGACATGCCGAACATCTAAATACTGCTAAAATGATTAAATGTCATATTGCACTATCAAAATAAAAATTAATGTAAGGAACATCGGTTACATTAATAAATAAATTGAATTAAATGGATTTTTTAAAACTGTAGTTGACTTATTTTGAAATCTTCAATTTTACATAATTTCTTATCAATAAAAATACGCCAATTATAAATGTTTGGTTACAAATTTGTACATATATTTGTGTATGTTGGTATATTTATTTGTTAACGAAATTAGAATTTAAATTAAAGTAGTTCACCAAGAAAACAATCTTCTAAGTTTTTATTAATTTTATTTAAATTCGTCTGGAAGAGATGAATATGTAACGATTTGCATATTTTATAAATTTGTCGCAAACGATACTCTGCCTCATTTCGCCATTCACTAAAAACATACTTTCATTAAAATTTAAATAACATCTATACCGAATTAAATTAACACTAGAGAAATCGTCTACATACATTGAACCTTTTTTTAAAGTATTCATTTTAGGGCTGGGTTCTAAAAGTTCACTTAACATCGTAATTATTTCATAATACCTATTTTTATTGAGACGATTGCTATATAATTCATTACGTTGTAATTCGACATAATCGCAAAACTAAATTATAAAAACGTATAATATTAACAATAAAAATTTTTATATTTATTTATTTTCGTTAATTTTTTTATCACTTACCGAAAATTGTATTTTACATATAAAAATAATTATACCATAAATAACTTTTGGGTTCCGCAATATCATAATTATTTTTTACTATATAAATAATAATTTTATTATTGTCTAGAATTTTAATCACATTCGCAATTAAATTTTTAAATATAAATCGTTCTTTAAATTTTCTGAAAGTTACAGAAAAAACCCACTTTACTTTCTTATCGATTAACGCAATTTACGACATCCTTGTACAAGTAGTAATTTCAAAACAAAAAAAGCGCAATTCCGATAAAAAGAACTATCAAGTTTTATAAAACCATTATACCTTAACTATGGAAGTTATTTTTAGCACCAAAGTAAATTTTTATCAAAATATTTTTTTACCAATTTTCTCTGTAAGTTTATTTTAATTATCTTGATAATAATAAATGTTAGAATTCTAAATTTATTAGAAACTTTTAAATTAATTTATAAATAATTATAATTATAGCGTTATTTAACAACGCTGTGTCGTATCAATTATGTACATTTTAAATTTTTACATAAAGCATGTACATAATTGCATTTATTTTATTTTATCAATTAAAAATAATCGATTTTATTCTATTATAGGGTAATGCATTAACTTTGTTGCGAGAACAAAGTATTATAAAAATTAAATATAAAAAAAGTATTAAATAATTTATGTTGAATATCTCAAGGCACATGCTATTTTATAAAAATCCTTATTTATTATATTGCAATTTATAGCTAATCAAAAAATAGATTGCTTTTTTTTTTTAAAAAATATTTATAAATTTTATACAATTTATGAAGTTAGTTTAATCTATAATATCTTTATCACAAAATATCTTTTTAATAATGTTATTGAATAATATATATATATATATATATATATATATATATATATATATATATTCGTATTAAATTTTTTTATATAAATTCTAAAAATTTAATTAAATACAATCTAAATATTATAACAAAATTTTCTAATTTGCTATGCTACTTCATAATTAGCTTATGAAGAATTATGATGTTTAGAAGATTCTATAATATACAGATAAATAATTGGTCCAGCAAAACCCAAAAGAAGAGAAAAGCATAACAATTGAAACCATGATAATCCCCAATCAGCTCCTGAACACTTCAATGTATTTACAAAATTATTGCTATAATTAGTCCTATCAAGTTCTATAGAATTTATTAATCTATCAGTTTCTGTTTCTTCTATGCTTTGGGAAGATTCATTATTAAAATGAAACAATGGCTCTACTGTTGAATTTAAAATTATACTATTAATTTCTACTGTTGAAGATGGTGAAGATGCAGGATTCGCAAGTAAATTTATCATCTCATTTTCATTAGATCTGTTTTCTTCAGTCTGAACATTAAGTAATGTCTTTTGAATTTTAGTCTCATCAGTTTCACTATTTTTTTGTACACCTTCAGTCAACAGTAAATATGGTTGTACTGGAACTTTAATAGTTCGATGAGCATGTATTTCATTGTCTTTGTGTATCTTATTAATCCTTTTTAATTCTGATATCTATGATGAAAGTATGAAGAGATATACTTTAAATTTCACATAATAAATATATTATAAAACAATATTTAACATTTTATTTAAATAGATATGTGCTTAAAATGATAACTTACTGTACATCTATATCTAAGAGCTAATGCTTGTAATGTGTCTTCTGACTGTACTTGAATGTTAATCACTTCGATTTTGCGAGGTAAGGCTTGTGAATTTCTAATTTTCAAAGAAAAGTGTTCTTCATCTTCGCTTTGATCATCCTCAGTATAGAGAAATACATAATGTGGTGAGCCCTCTTTTTGATTTCCCCTTTGATAAGCAACTTGCCTTGAAATGCATTAATAATTATATAAATATTACTTATTTTTAGAAAAATAAACTTTATTAAAAAATAATTAAGTTTTATTTTTTGTAAAATATAAATTTACATAAATTAGATTACATGCAATCTGTCAGAAACAAAAGGAAAACATAACCTAAGTATTTCCTATACCTTGTTGATTTTTGAGATTCATATGCACCGTTAATCGACTTTTTTCGCATTTTTTAATATTTATCATAGATAAAAGTTTTTAAAATATCTTAACGATCTAACATTGTATGAAATTTTATAACCATAATCATGAAGACAATAAGACCTCAATTTCCCACGTCTGTCAATTGGTTACTAAACAATGTGTCTGACAGTTTTTTTATTAAGTATACAGTTATTGCACACGTTTATAAATACGAACACATTGTTAAAAACAATATTTGATAAGTAAGCTTTGTCGTTTACGCTTAACTTTATACAAGGAAAAGTCGTTTTAAACAAAAGGAAAAAATTTCCAATAAATTTATAATTAGTACATAAAAAGTTTTATTTTTACATTTTATGTACATTTAAATATAGATAATTTTGTTCATAAAAATAATAAAAATAAATGAATTTTGAACATTTTGTTGGATAAATAAATAAATAAATAAATAAATAAAATAATATATGTATACGTAGATTTATATATAATACTATAGTAAATATATATTGATATACAGATAATACTTCCTATGAAAACATACTGGCTAGATATGTAACATTGAGAAGGTCAGAGATGAATATTCATCTCTGAGAAGGTATCAGAAGCATATCGTGTAATAAGAGGTGGCACGATACCTCTCTGCGTGTACATTTTTAATGAAAGCATGTGCTCTTAATATTTATCTCACAAAATTGCCTAGTTAATATATTTGTAATGATACGCCGTTTAAATAAATCCCCTTAATTTCAGTGAATATATATGTATATATATTCATAAAATACTTCTTATGAAAACATGCGAACCTGCACAATATAAAGCTCAACGCAAGTATCAGGAGTACTTGCGATCGAAATAGATGGTACAACTCTTTCGATGTATGAATATATACATAGTACTTTCTTTAAAAACATGCGGATTAAATGCTTAGCTTTGGAAAGTTATTAGGCGGGTATAAAGTATCAAGAGGTGGTACATTACCTCTGCGCTCGTATACCTCCTTTGAAAACATATTTTGATATTTATCTTGCCACGTTGTCAAATTTGCATAATATTTTAAATGATTTGTCCTATTGCAGGGAATATGCACATAGACGTATGTAAAATACTTCTTATGAAAACATGCGCAAACCTGTCAAATATGAAGCTCAGCATGTGTGTCAGGAGTATTTGAAATCAAAATAGGTAGCACAACACTTTCGGTATAAGTATATGTATATATTTTTAATAAAAACATGCGGACTAAATTCGTAGCATTAAGGAGGTGTTAGGGCTCATTAAAAAAAGGCAACACAACGCCTCTCCGCACGCATACCTAATTCTCTGAAAGAATATTCTTCTGATACTTGGTTCGCCAAGTTGCCGTGGTTGCATAATACAGCAAAGTACTAACAGGTTCTAAACCTGAAAACTATCTTCGTTCTTTATAACACAATGTAAAAAATAAATCTTTATAAGAGTACTGTTTAATTAACAAACAAGATGAGATCTAATTATTATATTATCAAACATTTTTATCTAATTTTATTGAAAATCATTTGATTAAATCTTTCATAATATACCTTTTTCATTAATTATTTCTTCATCAATTATTTTATTAGTTTTTATCTATGAAGATATTTCTGGAAATCTATTTGCATATTTTCATGTTTTTCACATCAATAAAATCAACAAATGTAAATATCGGTATTAATTTTATAAAAATTTTAAATTTTTAAATCTTTTTACTTTATATTTAATATTTAACAAGATAATAATAGAATAATTTTTTTTTTTTTGCAAATTAAGTTTAATATCTATTTTGAATAGTGCGCGCATAAAAACTATGAGCATATGTTAGGCATGCGCATTATGCCTGGTAAACTAGATTGTAACGCTATGAGTATCAAATTAAAAACTATTTTTCTATGCAACAGTCGGAACACTACCGACCACCAAAAATTGAAAGAGTTTCCAGACTTGTGATCTATGCACTAAACTGCTGAAAAGAACATAACCTCTAATATAAGTAAAAAATAGCAATAACTGCATTGTTTTCTTTAAAAATAAAATAATTTAGTTTTGAAGTAGTGAATATAGTCTAACGAACATAAGAAATTCGATATTTGACTATGTTCCATCGATTTTGGTCATCTAATTTTCGTAGCATTTCGGTAGGTAATAATTTACACACCGATATAATTTTTATGGAATGAACAAAATTATTAGCATCTTTATGCAATATAAACAGTGCATGATACGAATAACGATGTTTAAAAATAATTAAAATGTGAAATGATAAAATTTATTGATTATAATACTTTATTAATTATTAGAAATTTAAAAAAGAAAGATGAATAAAATAAAAGTGTTACAGCTATTATCTAGAGTTTGGAATGGACCACAAAATGTTTTAACTGGCAAACAAGCAGAAGAAAAAATGATATCCATTTTAAAGAATAAATTTCCTAAAGCTAAAGTTATTGAAGTAAATGATGTATCAGGTAATAATACTTTTATAAAACAGTAATTTATCAATTAAAATATTATAACTTCTTTTCAATTTTATATAGGTGGTTGTGGTGCAATGTTTGAAATTAATGTTATTGCTCCTGAATTTAAAGGATTAAATACAGTAAAACAACATAGAATCATTAATGATGTGAGAAATTTCTAAATTATTAAATAATTTATGTTTATATTTATTTTTACTAATATAAAATCATGTATCAAATATGTTCCAGGTACTTAAAGAAGAAATCAAAGATATGCATGGTATTCGAATATATACAGGTGTTCCTGAATAATAGGTAGTGATAAATAAAAAGTTTTTTATTATTAGAAACATTTTGTACTATACAGATAATTATTAAGAAATTTATTAAATGTACATACATAATATAAATATGATAAAACCTCACTGTTTTATTTAGTTTTCCTATATGAAAAAATTTATAACTTTTCCAAACTTTTATTTTAAGCTTAATTTGCAATTTTATCTTATTAAATTAATAATATAAATTTAAAAAATTTTGAAATTAAAATATTAAATTTAAAATTGCCGCTGTTAAAAAAGAAGGTGGCGCTGTTATTTCGATAAGTCACGTGGTTTATGAATTTATAGAATTGTTGGCGGTTAAAACGTGAAAGATACATATACGTAAATTACATATAAGAAAAAATATTAGACTGATTTTTGGTTACAATTATTAAAACTGTTTAGTATTATGAATAATATAAATGGTTCAACATTTCATATAAAGTTAAGAGAACTCATACCTACTCTTCCGAATAGTATAACTCCAGAAATTTTAAATAAACTTTGTGATGATGACTCGATACAACCATTTTTGAAATGGTTTTATGTAAATATTACCTGTGACAACGTTTTATCAGATAGTTGCATACAATTGTAAGTATTCCAGTTTAATGTTTTATTTTTATTAAATTTATTAATATCACGAATTTTAAATAGGAGAAATCATATACAGAAAAATGACTCTTGGCTTCAAGGCAAAGAATTAGATGAGGCACTCATAGAAGCAACAAAAGATTGCCCTGACCTTTTAAAATTAGTTGAATCTGATTATTGGAGTAATAATCAATCATTAACAGACTTAAATGCAGAAAAAGAATTATACGATACAGATTTGGAATACCTTCAGACACTCGAAGACAGTATAAAAAGACTTAAGTATGTTTTTCAATCTTTACATTTACATAAAATTAAATCTTACATTAAAAATTTTCACATGTAATTTTTTTTTTTTTTTTTTTTAGAGAACTTGAAGAGCAGATAAATAATAATTTATGTAATGAAAATGAAGCTTTAAACAAGGAAGAAATAAAAATGAAATTAATTAGCGAAACTTGTATATCAACCTTGGAAGAATTTGATTTTTGCCATCGTCAATTTTCTAATGCAATAGAACTTTTAACAAATACGTATGCTAATGCTATTGAAAAGGTTAATAAATTAAATAATTGAATTGTATTTGTCAAAAACTAAATAGATTTTTTTTTTATTTTTTAGAAAGGTGAACCTTGTTTATGGACACAGATGCCAATTGAACTATACATCAAACAATTGGAGACTTACAATGATTATTTAAATTCTTATGCAAAAAGGCAATTTTCAATGCCTCAGAAGAATGAAGATGAAATTAATACAGATCAAACCAGCTTTTTAAGTGATAGTAATGAAAATGAAAAATTGAAAGAATTAATATGTTGCCAAAAGAAGTAATAATTTTACATTTTGAATCATTATGAAAAAAATTTGTTGATTTCTTAAGATTTTTTATATCTTTTACTTTTTTTAATTTAAAATCTTCAGTAATAATTATTTTATAATAAAAAAAAGCTTATGTAATTAAATAAATCAAATTAGATGTGTTTTTAAAAAAAAAATTTCGTATTTTAGCTTGTTTACATCAAAAATGCATGAAATCATAGCAAGGATAGAAGATACTGCTAGCAAAAGTTTAGTAAATTATGTAATGGAAATCTATAATGATGGTAATTTGAAAGTTCCTAATACCTCTGTATTGACAAGGTAAACTAAATTTTTAATTATACTTTTTTTAGTATCATCCAGAATAATTTTAAAATATTGTATCTAGGGCAGAAATAGTAGAACTAACAAAAAGACGAGATTTTTTAGAAGAAAATGTTAATTTGCTACAAGAAAAACAATTAGTTGATATTGTACAACAGTTTTCAAAAATAAAAGTCGTAAAAGTTTTAGAAGAAGAAGCTGGAACTAGATTGCAAAGAAGAAGAAACAGACTTTTAAGATTAGAAAGACTCTGTACGCTTGCTAAAGAACACGGACACGCATTTTCAACTTTACTTTGCATGCTTTTTGAGTTACAAATTCATCGTATCAATGAAATCATACAATTCGTGATGGATGCACGTCACTACCTTTCCATGGAATATTCTTTGTCGTCCATACGCAATGTTAATATTTATACTTTTAATTATTTAAAACATATGCTAAAATATAGTATTGTAATTTGCAGTAATTATATTTTTTCATGAAAAAATGTTACATCTTTCAGGATAGTATGCAAAAATTGCAACACGAATATAATGAAATGTCAACATCTTCTAAAGATCGAAATGCATTTGTTCAAAAATTTTTAGAAATGGAAATATCAGATTCAAATGATGATTTTCAAAAATCTATATTACATTATGATGAATTAATGATCGATAATTCTAATAAATTGAATTATTTATTGGATGAAAAATTATTAGAAGTAATAGAAAGCACAAAAAGTTTGTAAGTATTTATTTATAAATTCTGTCTATTATAAGTGCAAAATATCATTTGAAATTAATATGTGTTTAGAGAAGCAAAGGTATTGAAGATGTACAACCAAGAAATTATGAGTGGACCAACGCTTAGTTTTAAAGTAGTTCCTTGTCATATTCAAGATGAAATAGATAGAACTGTAAAATTGGTAGAGAAATTAGAATCAAATGTTGAATCAATTAAAAATAGATTCAGAAATATGATTGTAAGTAATTTAGCAATTAAATTATACAATTTTTATCTTGTTATATTCTATATTTAATATTTTGTATAATATTGTAGAAAGAAACTAATGAACCAAACTTTGAAAGAGAAAAATTATTGATTTGGCAAAAATTTTTAGCTGATCCAGAGTCTTTAAAAATTAGGTATCAAGAATTAGAAGATCTAAGATATCGTTCTGCTTTTTAATCATATAATGATAATTTATTAAATGTTTATTGTAAATAATATAATAAGTCTGATTAAAACATTTTTTATACTTCATCCACTCACATATTAATGAATAGGAACTCCATGTTATTACACTATACTAAAATTTTATGGAATTAAAATCTTATTTTACTAACAAATTATTAATTAAATTGTGATAAATATAATTATACTATAAAAACGTGATTTTTTTAATAATTGTCATCGATAGAAGATCATTTGTACATGAGGTTGTGTATAATAGGATTAATTTATTTTCATATTCCTTTAAAATCAAAATATAATATTAGCACTTTAGTGTAATAAAAATTTAACTATTAAAATAAAATTATTTTTTACCAGCATAATTAAATATTTCATTGATAAATTTTTTAATTTAAACCTTAATTTTTTTTATAACTACTTGGTAAATAGCATAGATAAACATGAAGAATTAATATAATAAATTATTGAAAATAATTTATTCTTGTTTACCAATTTTGTATGTATGAACAAATGTGTCTTCAAAGTAAAATAAAAAAAAAAATCTTGTTCAATAATTTTTTTGTAAAAATAATTTTATACAAAAATAAAAGTTTCCATTACTTTCCTAATAGATATTAAATTTTTAAAATTAAATAATAATTAAATTTTTGGCTTGCATTCATTACTCTCAAAACTTTAATCGTTGTAGCTTCAGTTATAATGGATCCAAATCATCCAAAGCAGAGTTGACGTTCGACAAATATATCTTTATAATGGCATGCGTATGTATAATGCGCGAGCGCATTTACGAGACTCGTATGACGTAGAAAGACTACGAGTCCTCTCTCTCTCTCTCTCTTACTTCGAGTAGTGCTGGAGTACGTAACCTTGATCCGCCACGAGCATCCCAGGTTCTATTCCCCCTCTTTCCTCTTCTGCCACTTCCCTTCATCAATATCTCTCATCCTATCTCTTTTTACCGACTATCGAAAATGCCGCAACAGTCTCTTAAAGTTCCAAAATCCGCTAAATATCGTTTTTGATTGTTGAAGTACGATACTCATTACGTAAAATTCGGAGCGACCCATTTAACAATATGATAATATTGTGGGAAATTACAGAACAATAACAGGTACATATATGTATACATTACGCATAAAGGGTACGAGAAGGAAAGAAAGAGAGAGACAGCAAATCGTCGTGTACATTATCGATTCGTCAGGGGTTTGAGTTAACGGTTTGTTTACACGGACGGAAAGGGACGAGTAAGCGAGATAGCAAGAAAAATAGACGGAGAAAGAAAGTACACAAAACGTAGCGCGCATGCGTCGCCCGACCAAAACAATAATAACAGAGAAACGGCAGCGGCGGCGGCGGCGGCGTCGCTGGCGAGAGGGAGCGAGAAGGAAAGAGGAAGGTTCACGGTTCTCGTTGTGGCAGTGTCTCGCTCTCGGCGTAACCGGAGAGAGGCAGTCTTGATTCTCCGTCTTCTGACCCGACCGTGACTACACTATACAACTCGAGTTACAAGCTAGAGGCCGATACGCTCTCTCTTTTCCGCGCATGTGTGTATACGTATACAGCACATCGAGTTGCTATTATCATCCAACGAATTGTTTATCGCACAAACGGTAAGCGCGACTTTATTTATCGCTCGTCCATTTGCTCCAACCCCCTACTACTACAACCTTCGCTTCGCGTGTGTTCTATTATACACGCATATTGTGCAACTAGCACGGAAGAGCTGTGAGCGATAGCAGCGGTCGTGTAAACAAACACGAGCTGCCGCCGGTGGAGTGTCGGTGAAAACGAGGACGAGCGTCCGTGCGAGTATACAGTTTTGTGTGCGAGCTCGTGCGCGCATGTGTTTGTGAGAAAGATCAGAACTTCGCCAAAGAAGGATACACGCTGAAGAAGTAGTCGTTCGATCGACCGGATATTGTTTCCTTCGTACCCTCCAAAGATAACCATCTAACAGTATACGCGTACATATCGAGAAAAAGAAAGACAGAAGAATCACAGAACCAAAACAAAACAAAGCCTCGTTAACAACACAATAGCAATAACATAAGCGCGGCTTATCAACGCTGCTGCGTGTTTTTGTCATCTGTAACGAGGCTGAGAAAACGTTTATGCAGCAGCCGCGCAACTGTGTTTTGTCGTCTCGTGAACTTAACTGCATACGTGTGTGTGTGCGTGTGGGTACGAACGTGTGAGAAAGGAAAAAACAGAGACCCAGAGAATCGTTCTTTCTCTCGGTGAATCACGCGCGTGCAGAGTGTGAGTACTACAAGCTCATACATACACATATTGTAGGTGTCCTCTCCCACTGTGTATATACATCGAAGGCATATTATACGCGTGTGTCGGTATAAATAATCGACGCGTGAGCAAGGTGCGCTCTTCGAAGCTTCAAGAAAAATATCGCGACAAGTGTTGTACGAGCACAACAGATATCGTACGCCACGTACCAATCGATTACAATTGTATCTTCGACCGAGGACAACATTAGTATATAAAGACTGCGTAACCGCAACAGAGAAAAACATTGGAGATTAAGAGGGCCACAATTACAATAGCACCTGCTCTGTCTCGGACTGTGTCGAAAGAAAACAAAATGCCGAGCGCCGAAGAAACAACGTATCTCATCGAAGTGATGCCGGACGCGGGTATTAGTCAGGACACCTTCACGTCGCGCGACGTCGACGTCCTCGTCTCGCGGATCAAGGAAAACCTCCGACTTTCGGGCTTCAAATCGCGCTCCAGCCTCGCGCACAAAATACGTCCCTCTCCGTACAGATTGCCCTCGCGTTCCTGGGCAGATCCGAGCACTTGTGAGCTCTGCGTATCGCGCAACAATGCGACCGGCGAGCTGGAACAACCGCCGCAAGAAAAACAGAGCCACCATCATCACTACAGGCATTGTCGTAGGAAAGTGTCGCTAGAGCCCTCGCGACTCGACGACGAGTACGAGCGATTCCAGGCGCTGTTGAGGAGGGGCGCACTCATCAAGGAGGCCGTGAAAAGGCTGCAAACGTGCCCCGAGGACAATGAGGTCGACAGCGTCGACGACGACGATGAAGTCGAGGAGAGCAAGAGACGAGCCACGAGCACGAGTACGACCGTCGACTCGATGGACGACGACGAGGACGAAGAGGAGGAGCTCGTGAGAAGTCAACGGACCACGCAAGACTTCTTTTACAGAAAAAAACGCTTCTACTACGATTCCGAAGACGAACCTTTACCACCCGTCTACGAACCCTTAGATCTATGAGAACTCTACTAATTTATCGTCGGACACGAATAACAACAAGTCCGGTTGTTGCTTTGTGTTTCTTGCGTGTACAATAAAAGGAAGTAAAAGAACGAATATGCGAGAAGAGGTGCCCAAGACGAGTAGCAGAGCCAGTGCAGTCGTCGTCGTCGCCGTGGGAGTCGAAAGAGTACAGATAAATCTTCTAAAACGAAGACAAGAGGATGAGGAGGACGAGAAGGACGAGGAGAAAAGAAAGAAAGACGACAGCGGGGCACAATTAGGCAGGAGCTCGCCTTACATGGCATTGCGGTGTTTGTAAATATACAGCGAGTGTGTATGTGTGTAAGTACGCGTGTATAGTGCCGAGACTGTACCGTGTGCGTGTACTTTACTTTCGTACGCGCTGTATAGTTCGAGCGTTCGTGCAACTTCGGCCAACCTCGTCGTCGGTTTTTGCCGACGCGCTCGCTCTCGCGTTTCTATGTATATGTATATGTATATCTGCAAAAAAAAAAAAAAGGAGAACTACATGTCGCGCTTTATAGGTGCGTCTATGTGTGTGTACGTTGGTATACTCTTCACCACTACTAGCAGATTCAATGACTGTTTCGCGCGAACGTTGCGTTTTGCCGGAGGCGAGTGACGAATATACACATCGGGCACACGGACGTACACTACACACGCGGCAGATTTCACTCGGTTTTTATTATGATTATTATTGTGAATGCGTACCGAAGACGACCTCGGCTACGAGTTCTATACTTTCTGTAACTTGGTAAGCGTGTGCCTCGTGTAGGTCTGTGTACATGCGAATGTGTGCGTCGACGGTTGAGAGAGGGAGAGAGAAAGAGAGAAACAGAAATGGCCGAAGAGGGAGACGTAATTGTGTTTACGTTGCGCGTGTAGACGATGACTGGGTTTTTCTCTCGTGCTGTTCTTTTTCGAGCTGGATTTTTTAAAGAGAATGGAATGATTTGGCTTTTTTTTCATTTTTTTCCATCGCAATCTTTATTGAGTTAAGTTTTACGCAAAATTATCTGTTTTTTTTTTTCACTAAAAAAAATTGTTTTAGTAATAAAACGTGTAACAAGGAACAGTTGTATTATGTTTTGAGGAATGTTTTGCACTTTTATACTTGAGCAGATAAAACGAAAGAAAAAAAAAAATAAGCAAAAAGTAATCGAGCATTAATACTGAATAAATACAACTTTGCGAGCGATTATTCTTTAATGAATGCAACTCTTTCTTGTCGTGCGAAGAAAACAACGATATATATCTTAGCCAATCGATGCAAAAAAAAAAAAAAAAACAAAAAAAAAAACAATAATAATAATAATAATAATAATAATAATAATAATTTTTAGGACTGCAACGACAACAACAAATCGCTTAATCAGCGTACGTTATTTCCGTAATATTTTCTCAAAAGAATCCACTCGTCAAAGTTTATTTTTAAAACATTAAACCTTTTTTGTTTCTCCCGCTCTCTCAACTTTCTCGCTATAGATAAGTCACACGGGCGAATATGCAGTCTCGACGCAGTCTCGTGACGTTATCGGCAATCGCGCTTGCATCATCGTACCATCTCGTCGTATGAATATGTAGATTTTCTTTCTCTTTCTCTCTTTCTTCCGTATTATATTTTTCGCGATGTTGTCGCGTGACGCAATTCGCGTGGGAGAAAGAGATGGGGAAAAAAGAAACACGTCGAAGATCAATCTCCTTTAGATGTATGTTACGCATTTCCGTCTACTGGTTCTTTTTCTTTCTTTTTCTTTTTTTTTATATCGTGCTAAAGCCGAGGCTTCTCTTTTTTTTTTTTTTTTTTTAAGGCTGTGTCCACAATACCGCACGCTCGAGTCGCTGCTGCATTTACTTGTCACGCAGGTGGAATTGCTCGAATGTAATAAATAAAAAAAAAACTTTAATTTATCGGTGTTTTTATGTAGATGAATGATATGTATTTTGTTTAACAAGATTTTTTTTTACGATGACTGTCGTTAAGCAATCCGTTAAGACTCATTTACTCGTGCATTAATTGTTTATTTTTAGTATCTTGTCGAAAGAGGCGAGAGATTCGTTGACGTTGACCGCCTCTATTGAAAAGTATTATTAAAAAAATTAATTGAATGACCGCGTTTGATTAGTCTTGACGGAATGTTTGCTGTAGAAAATTACTATTACTAAAGCGTTAGAAAGAACTTGCTTTGTGCAAAAAAGTTATTTCTATGGATAGTTAGGATGGGCTTCTTTTTTTTTTTTTTCTATAAAAAAATAAAAAAAAACTAGTTAAATAAATATGGCTCTATTATAGGCACAGCCCACGGCTTATTGTAAATAGACACAAAGTCGCGCGCTAGCACGTTTATCGAAAACTCATTAAAAAAAAAAAAAAAAACAAAAAAAAAAACAAAAAAAAAAAACAAAAAAAAAAAGTATTAATAAAAATCTGACGATACTAGGTTTCTTTTTTAATTTGTGCGTATTGTAGTTAACTAAACAATTTATAATGTTTCTTATTTTTTTTTTTCTCTGCTTTAAAGCGTTCATTTCACGAATTATTGAAATGTTCGTTACACTTTTGCGTATCGTGTTCCTACACTTTTCCGTTGGAATGAGACGGTCAATCGTATGATTCCGAATGAATAAAGAGGCAAGGTTACGGAAAAACACATATATATGAATAAACGAGTTACATATAAATGTGTACATCATAAAAAATCATAAATTATTATTTATATAGTTTGCATGAAAAATCTCATTCTCTACTATAGTTTTAGTATCTACGGCATTTGTTACGAAAGAATAATGGATAATTTTCTTCTCCGATTAATCAAAATGAAAGAAAAAAAATAAAAAAAAATAAAAATAAAAATAAAAAAAAAAGCTAAAAAAAAAATAAGCAAATGTTAAAAAGATCACTCCTCCCACAAGAAAATCTTTTACGCGATTCAGGCCGTAAAATTCGGGCGCTCGAGAACGGAACCAGACTGTCTCTCTGTCGAGGAAAATCCGTCACAATCCGCGTCCTTATTTAACTCGCGCGTTTATCCTCTCTCTTACTCTTTCGCTCGCTGGCTTCTTCAAAACAAATGCGGCAGAATGAGTCGGCAGATAGGCAACGGTAACAGACACGAATATCATCGCCAGGCTGTTTTCGCGACGGACCGCGATATATATACACACTCACGTATATAAACGTGTATGTGTGCACGTCTACGTTTTATATTTGTGCACCCTCGATACGCGATCAATTTCTCATCTTCTTGGTCTTGTCCGCATCGATTGCGTTCGTTACATTTGTGCAGCCCTATATTTAGGCGCGCACTATTGCGTCAGAATCGCGTAACGTCGCGGCCTGGAAAAAAAGCGCGCATAAAATAATTGGAGCTCGTTAAAATTTTCACTTCGTCACCGAGATAAAATCCTTTCGTCTTAATGAGACGTTAATTAGTGTTGATGGGAAACACATGATGAACGTGGGGGAGAATTAATGAAAAGAATTTTATCGCTGATACTCTCTGATAATTCGTCAACTCTTTTGTGTTATGTAATTGAAATTATTTTAAAAGCAAACAAATAAAATTCCTTAAAGATTATTTATAGATAAACAACGTCGAGCATTACATTGGTTATAACGATTTTTTTTTTTTGATAACCTATTTATTTGATAAGCAAATCGTATTCATTGAAAAGTAAAAAAAAATATATTGTTTGGAAAATTAATTTTTGAAACGAAATAAAATATTTACGTAAGCTTGAATTAATTCTTTTTTACCGGGTACGAGAAAGTGTAAAAAGAAATTATATCTTCGATTTAAATTTTATTTAAATTAATAAATAATATTGTTTATTTTTATTTTTGAAATAAATAATTTTACGATTAACCAATTATAAATTTAAAATGTTTTTTTTTTTTTTTTTCTTCCGGAGACACCAAGAACGTCAAGAAAAATAAAAAGTTTCACGACGCCTATCGTGTATATTTACTCAACGTGTTATACAATATAAAAGAGGGTTATAAAAAAAAGAAAGAAGGAAAAAAATAATAATAAAAAAAAAAAAGAAAACAACACACTTCTATATGTATAAATATCGTGTCTCGTTCGATAAAACGCTCAGTTGTTCCCTCTTGTGCAGCTCACTTGTGACCTTCCTGGTATTAACGAGTGCAGAAAATACACGCGTGTACGCGTCATGTACATGGATATTTAAATATATACATATATATAACACCGTCTCTATATTTTCATCCTACGCGCGATTATCAGCCGGTATTATTATTTATATACGAATAACGACATTTTGATTCATTAAAGCGCGATTTTAAAAACGAGTCAGCTTTTTTTTTTTTTACATCAAGATATTCTCGCACAATATTACCAATTGTATAAGTCTTGGATATCGATTACCAATAATTTAAAAAGTTTTTGACGTAGAAAAATTTAAATTGAACGGTTCGTTTTAGCTGATTAAAAAAATAATATCGACGCGCGTTCTTTTATTAGAATTAAAAAAAAAAAAAAAATGTAACAATCTAATTTCATGCTTGTCACACATTTTCGTCGTTTGACCGAAACTCGGCAGTAAGAGAGGAAAGGAGGCGAACAGTACACAACGAGACCGAATGAAATATGAAGGCTTAAAGTAGAACTACCACGGTTGTGTTGGGGTGAAATTGCAGAAAACTGAAGCGAAAAAGAAAGAGAAGGATAACGATAGTTCGCGGGTGTAAATAAGTTGAAAAAAAATAAATAAATAAATAAATAAAAAAGAAACGTTAAAGTTTCCTCGACAGAGTCGGTAATGGAAAAGAAAAAAATAGAAACAAAGCGACGCGGAGAGGAAAAGGCGAATATATATACACTACTATTTGTATACATTTATGTATGTATACAAAAAAAAAAGAACGTGCGAGGGCCTGTAACGATAATAGTTTTACATTATTTCGCTGTGCATGTTTTAGTGCATAGGTAGGTTTATTATCACCGTTTATCGATCGCGCGAGTATTTTTTTCACGTACGCACGTCTAGCGCGTCGGTGAAAGTGTGAATGTGTGTGTATGTAGGTACGGTATATAACATTGTACATAAATGTTTCTGTAGGTAAAACGGAGGAGGCGTTTATACAAAGTCGAACGTGGGATATTTAATCGGAAGGGTGAGCGCGTGCGAAAAATTAACTAACAATAAAATAAAACGACGCTTAAACGAAAAGCTAAAGTTAATCTTGCCTGTAAAAATTTTGAGAGACTTTTTCGGCTTCGCTGCAATAATGAAATTGTGAAACGAAATAATTATAAAATTTGATACGCGCCTTTCAAAGTACGGGTAAACCTTCTCGTTCGTGTTTGGGTAACCAAGGCTTACGAGGACGTTTTTCTAACTTTGCGAGACGTAAAGTTTTGTTACACTTGAAAGAATTTATCGAAAAATTTATGAAAAAGAGTATATTGTTAAACATCCTTTTTGAAGCTTTTATATTATATTATCATCAAAAAATATGAAGAATAGTATAAAAAAAAAAAACACGTTGGCATGTAAAACAAATAGTACAAAGTAATCTACACTGAGAACATGTTTTACAATTTCTTACAATGTGTGCGTCGCAAGAGCGAGATACAAAGAGAAATTTTGATCACTCGCTGTCTCTCTCTCTTTCTCGTATAGACGATAAAAAGTGAATTTTCCAACGACGGTGAAAGAGAAAGTGCAGAGCGATGAGAAAAATGCGGTGCGCAATTACGAGGATGCGGAAAATTAAAAGAAAAATAAAAGTATACGTGAACTTTATCGCTTCCAACCTAGTGTTTACCCGATGTATGTACGTTTAGTATTTGTGAGTACCTATATGCAAAATTTCATTAACGAGTGCCGCTTTGCGCGTGCGTACGATCGTGTCAATACGAGCGCGTTTAAAATCCCCCGTAATTAATTGTACGATTGTTTCGCCATTCGAACTTGTATCGGATTACCGATCAGCGAAATTGCGAAATTAACGAGGAATATGTGAAGGCCGCCGAGCCAATCGAGCGCATGAACGAATTATCTGTACGCGAATGAAGATGTATACGAGATCGATGAAGAAAAAAATGAAGACGCAAATAGAAAAAAATTAAAAGAAAAATGAAAAAAAAAATACAAAAAATATAAAAAAAAAATAAAAAAAAAATAAAAATAAATAAAAATAAAAATAAAAATAAAACCATAAATATGTATGTATGATTCGAGTCGATTTTTTTCTATGCATGGCGATATGAAAGAGTATGCGTTCTCTTATTAGTTAAATCGTTATTACAAGGTTTAAATGAAAAAATAAAAACAACTATATCTCGTTGTGATCGTCGACTTTGTTCGACACTCTCATTAATTATTAATGAATAAACAAAAAATTGAAAGTTTCAAATACGATTGTTTTTCTTTCATCCACCCTTCATTCCGTAGCCTTTAAATCTTAAATAATAACTATTTAAATTAAGCCTGATTCTCAGCAGTAGAATATTTTAGAAGATCATGACTCACTGATTCTAAGAATAAGAATAAACAAATAATAGAAACTTTTGGTACGCTCTAAACTTTTGTTTAAATTTCGTTCTAGAATAAAATCGTAATAAAATCTTTTATTATACACTTGATTTCTTTTGTTTTTCAAATAATTCAATCAAGTAATTACTTTTCATTTATTTACGTAATGATCATTTTCCAATTGAAAAAAATTGATGCTTCATAATTGTTCGTGATAATTATTTTTAAAATTTCATCAAGCAGAAATAAAGTATTAGAAAAACGAGATTTTTTTTTCTTTTTCATAGAAAAAAATTACGTAATCAAAACCCGTGAGATTTTGACCCAGGAGTTTACTCATTGTTAAATTGTTACAACGGTATGACCAGTTTCAACGAGATAAAAAGTGTGTTTGATTCATTTAATGTTGCACTCAACGATATAGAATTTCATGATCTATATGATGTAATGGAATCATTGTGAACTCAATTAAAAACACATTGATTCAAGGGCTTCAAATGACGTACTTATTTCGATCACGGTGCAATATTTACAAATTATTTAAATGCTGCGATAATCGCTATATCATTTTTATGCAATGAATTTAAAGTGCCTCCGTAAATTTAATAACGGCGATTGTAAACAATTCGTGTTTGTCAACAAACGATCGAAATGTACGATAACATTATGCATATATACATTTATTGACCAACACGAGTATTGAGTGACACGACGTACACGAATAGTAATAGACTTTCGACAATTAACCAACTACGAAAATAAAGTCAAATATTTATCATCCGTCGGAGAGTTATAAAAGAATACGATAATCCGCTCGAAAAAATAAGAAAATATTTAACTCTTGAATAGAGAACGTTCACCGTTGTGATGTGACGAATTGACCGCATCTCTCTTTCTCTTTCTCACCTTGTTGCTAATTTTAACCGGTGCTAAGTGGATGAATTCCACTTTACGAGTGACCTCGGTAACTTTGCATTTTTCGTTCGCGTATGAGTGGGGTTATGCATCCTGTCTTGTAGCTCCCTTTTGTCGCAGTGCGCGCCCTTGAAGTCTCTCGTGTTACACATTTTGAGAGAGTAAAGGGCCGCGGTCGATATGGTTTATACTTCTGGCAGGCAGAGTTTATCGCGTGGAAAAATTATTCCTGGGTGAGGAATGGCAAATTTCGTTATCTGGTTTCCATTAATTTGAAGCTATTTAAAAGCCGTTATTACATTCATTTGAATGGACCAATTAATCTATACGGATATACAATGTGATTAAACATTTCCATTTTACATAGGGGTTACCCCCACTTGTAGCTCAACAAAAAGGCCTTATTCATAAATTTTTTAAAATAAAACTACAAAACTTTTTTAAACGATTATTATATCATCTTAAAGAATACATCTTGAAGAACTTTCAGTAATTTTTTTATTGCAAAATATTACATTGTTAAGTGGCAAATGGCCGCCAATGAAATAGTGTTTTTATTTATACGGTTTGCGGTGACCAACATTGCGGCGAAGTGGATCATCTGAAACAAAAAATGTGGATAGATTTAGTTAAATATAAGTATAAACTAGTCTTTAATCGAAGGATTTAAAAAAATATTCATTTTTCACAAAATGGCGGACAGTCAAAGTTAATGGTTCGATTTTAATGAAAAAATCGAACGATTAAAGACTACATTTTTATGTATTAAATAAGCCTGCAAAATTTCAAGAAGATCGGTTCATTAGTGTTCGAGTAATCTTGGTCACCGACTTCAGAAATGCCATTTCGAGAAAAACGCGTTTAAAGTTTTAATTTCAGTTTACACGAAGAAAATAATTTTTTTTCTAAACTTACATAGAGTCATCTATTCCGGGTCCACACAGAAAATTCGTTTCTACAAATTCCAGTCTATCATATAAACGTTGTAAATGCCAGGTATACGACCATTGTCATCGAACAATCGACTGAAACCGTCGAGAGGGTCGAGCGTGCCAGGTGTCAGACTAGCCAGTTGTTTACACAACGAATTCTTCTCTTTTAACGCTCATATCTCAGTCAATTTTGTTCGGATCGACTTGAAATTTCCAGGTCATATTCTCAAATACTTATACTTCAAAAAAATGCAATTAACAAAAAATCGATTTTTTCAAAGTCGCAAGTGGGGGTAACCCCTTAACGATAAAACAATAAAATAATCTTTTTTACCTAATCAATTTACCAAATACTTACATCATACAGTTTAATATTAAAATAACAATAATTTTTTACGATGACAAACAACTATTAGTCAAATTGATCGCAACGATGCAAGCTAGTTCTTCAACCTAATTTCAAATAAGCATGACGAGTTATTAAAAAATTTTTTAAATTTCAATAAAATTTAAAAATTCAACGTTCTTCTCACAACGGATTCTCTTTATAAAGGATGTAATATTTTCTCAACGGACGGTGTACATACTCGAGTATTCCTTCTCTCTCGTTCGGTCTGCCCTTTACTCTTTGTCTCGTCGAGGCTACTCGTCCTCTCTACTCGAAAGTACAAAATTACATGGGCTGCGCGGAATTTCATTACACCGGCGAGTAAAAGCCGAGAATGGTAAGGGCGAAAGAAGGCGAGGAACACGATGCCACTGCTGCGATTCAAAAAGTTCCCATCCGTGCTACGTCTACTTGTGTTGTATACACTTGACTCGCGTGGACGCCAAGGAAGGGGAAGCGACGCTTCTCGT
Organism: Chalcis sispes; assembly: GCA_949987625.1. Lineage (NCBI taxonomy): Eukaryota > Metazoa > Arthropoda > Insecta > Hymenoptera > Chalcididae > Chalcis > Chalcis sispes. The sequence continues at coordinate 1,818,456 of OX465097.1, forward strand.
TTGCGTTCCTTGCATGGCCAACTCGAAATTGCGATTTGTAGAGTACTCGAGCCTGTGTCTCCTTAGTCCCTTTGCTGAGTCATGTGGCTTTTTATAGAGAATTATTTTATAAAGATTTGGGAAAGTTTATTTTCTGTTGCACTTTTGGATAATTATTTTAACGAAAATGAAAATAATTTTTACTGATATCGGCCATTACTGATTAATTATTTTTAAATAAAAAAAATACTTACGTAATTTTATTATATGATTCCTGTATAATCTTTTATTCTAATTTTTTATTACATCTTTTTAAATATTCATGTTATAAAGTGAGTAGAACATCGTTTATAAAATAGCATAATGCTTTTAGTATTTTCCATTAACTTCCAACAATTTGATTTATTTCAATAAATATATTTCAATTTTAAAATAATTTAATTATAATGATGTATTATACTGAGAAAAATATAAAGTAGAAAATTGTATACAATATTATTTTAACTGTAGCGAAAAAAATATTTATGTTTAGAAGTAGTGTGCAACTTTTAAACGATTTTTATTGCTTCCAAGAATTAGCTCGCAGCACCCAGCCAAAAGGAAAGAGAGGGGAGAGACCGCACGGCGCAAAAATCTCTATACGGAAAGGGTGCAGCACATTTCCTTCCCTTCCTTGATTTTTTCCGGGGCTAGAAACAGTTTTTACCAAAAAAGGAAATCGGTGCTCTGATTGGTCGACAAGCTAAATAAAAGAACAGAGTGACAAGTGCAGAGAGCATTTTTGTTTCTCTATCCTTTCAAGTTACAATATCCGGTATTTTTCTATTAAATATAATTATATAATTATTTTTGTAAAATGGGTGTTTATTTAATTTAACTTTTGTAACTACGCTAACATATTACCTACAGTGTCATCGCTTGATAATATACCAGAAGCTTCTGATTTTACAACGTACCACGTAAGATAAATTTAACGTATTTTTGATTTCAAAATGTCAATCAAAGTTCCTGTAAAGATTAAAAAATATATTAAAATTTCAATCAAGATATTGCTTAAAAAGTCATAATAGATTATTACTATTTGATTCTTAATCTTTAGATAACCAATGCATTATAATTAGAAAATTAATTAATTAATTTTTTAACTGAAGCTTATTTGGAGCGAATTAAATTAAATATAAATACGATGAATGCAAAATAAATTATTTTTGAAATAAAGTACATTCTACACGTAAAGAAATAATGTTATCGTCAAACTTTTGCTCCAAAATACAAGGAAAAAAATGTGTTATCGAACGCAGCGCGGGTTATTTGTTACGCGTTCATTCGATAAAGTATACGTTCGGTGTTACATAATACAGTGAGTTAACGGTAAAATCAAAACGTAAACAAGCCCGGATGCTCAAAATTCACGAAAAACAGCTCGGAGAAAAAAAATAGCGAATAACATAAACGTACATTTGCATGGTAACAGCCGCGCTCGAGATCGTCATCGTCGAGTGAAAGAAAGAATGTCGACATAGTTTTTTTTACATCAGCAAGCTCGTTTAATTTTTTTGTTTTTCGTTTTTTTTTTCTTCGCGTTGAAATTTCGCCATACAATAAAAAACTGAGTGTACGCAGTCGTACAATCCAATCGCTTGTTCACTCGCATTCGTGGATTTTGCACGCTTATCGATTTTTTTTGTTTATGTTGCCGGTACATACAACTCGAATGCATAAACGCGAACTGATCACGCGAGCCACATGCGCTTTTCCAATGCGGTCGCGCGGCGATGTGACGCGTAAACGCGAGGCTCGCGCTTTATCGCGCCTAAGGATCTGACCTACAAGAATTATTGTACCGCTCAACTGCGTCCCTTCTCCCTGAGCATTGTTGTATATACATGTATATGTATACGATTTTTAGAGGACGAGCGCAAACTCACAAGGAGATATGTGTTGTGCATATGTATAAACGCGTTTCGGAGGCGTTTTTTCATTATCTTCTTTTTTTATTGCGTGCGAAACGTTCGTTTGCGATACGTGCTTGCTTCTATAAGGTCGTCTTTCGTGCGCAGTGGCGATGATTTAGCAATTTGCGGCTTTGGATAATGGCTTCAATTACGGGGCTCGTCGAAGCAAACTTGCGTAAGTCGGAGCGAGAGAAAAGTTTTTTTTGTATAAAGTCGCGCTCGGAATCGTTTCTTTTAGCTCTGTTGATTCGCGTGTGACGTTGCTATATGAGGCTTCGTAACGTGTTACATTTGTAAATTATGACTATGATAAATGAAGGAAGTGTTTATGTTTAATTAATCGATAAATGAATCGTTGTAGTAAACATTTGCGTTTGTAAACAATTGTATTATCGTTTCAAAATTTAAAAATGATAATTTTTAATAATTTTTAAAAATTCTTGTTGATTTTTTAATTTGTAAACAATAATGTATAAAATGGAAAAATAATGTAAAATAAACGTGTGTAATTTAAAAAACATTTCAAACAATACTGTTAATAAACTGTTTGCTATACTTGTATACAAAAATTTATTAAAAAGTCCATAAATATTTATTCGTCTATTAAAACGCGAAAATATTCTAAAAAAGCCTGCCATAAGTTAAATGCTTCTCGGATTGTGCAATAAACAATGATAAAAAAAAAAAAAAATAATAAAAAAAAAAAAAAAATAATAGGAAAAGGAAAAAATCATTAGTCACAGCGTTAAAATAACAATAATACAAAATATTTATTGTAATCTCCAATTAAGCTAGCAGGTGGGCGCGAAGAATAACTTTAGATAATTGTAAGAAAATCTTTAATTATAAAATAGTACCTAAGTTCTCGATCATTATACACATGTGTGCGTATACGAAAATCGTCGTCGTCGTCGTCGGGCAAACTCTCCCGCACGCGCGTCTATTTGTACATTGGCGGGCTGAGTCAGCAGTCAAGTAGGCCGCGACTTTAAGGATACACATAATGCGCGAACCCGAGCAACATTCCATTCGCTCGTTCGTGCATATATATATATATATATATATATATATATATATATATATATATATATATATATATATATATATATATATATATATATATATATATATATATATATATATATATATATATATATATATATATATATATATATATATAATACGTTTCTTTTGCTCGGGAGAACGCGCACGAGCGGTTTTACACGCTTTCGCACGCGTGCACATTTTCGTATGTATTCAGCGTAACTGAATGTGTAAACATCCGTTTGAAAGATTCTCAAGACTTCGTATTCTTTCTAACCGTGATTAAAGAATTTTTGTATTTTTCCTTCGGCGTTTGTTTGCGATTAATTTGGTATCCGCATTTTTTATTTTTCTTTGTATGTTGTTGATGTTGGTACGATTGAGTAAATGCAATTATTATAGTTTTTTTTTAAAGACAATTATGGCGATTAGTAAGAGAAATTTTTTAAGATTAAGTTGTACGCAGATTTTCTTGAGACTGCGTGATTATATTTTTATAGATAAAAATAAACTATTTTTTAGAAACGTTGACGCTTATATATTTTTGTTCGCAAGTGTTCAAACGCGCTCAAAAAAAATGAACTATATTAATTGCTGGGCGAGAAATGCGTTTATATTTTTATTTTGTATGATATATGACATATTAATTATATTAAAATGAAATTTTTACCAAAAAAAAATTTTTTAACGTTTTCGTTTTACATAATAAAGTAAAAACAAATCGTATTTGCGCCGAGTGTGAATATTTTAACAGTAAAATTACATCCGCGTATTTTTTAACTTTTAAAACGAGTCATCCTTACCGCATATTTTTTTTGGAAAGGTAACAATTGAATCGTGTCCTCGCGTAGAAATGAAAGAAAGCGCTACGTAAATGAGTCATTAATAACGCGCGATGAAGGCGAACGTTTCTCTCTTTCTCGCTCAACTAGAAATGACTGAAATGCTTTCATTATCGCGCTGGCTGTTCGTCAGCTGAACGACGACGATTCTCATTGATTACATGCTTCTATCGGCGCTAATAAAACGACGCGGAACAAACGACTATTATTAAGCCGCGTTTGTAATAACGAGCGTCGAGCTTTAAAATCGCTAGCGTGAGAATTTATTGCAAAAAAAGACGGTTATGTCACGGTTTAGAGAGAACAATAACAATTGCGGCCTTATCGATTTCTCCTTTCATCAATTTGAATAAAATAAATAGCGTTGCTTGCTTTAAAGCATTACATATGACAAAAAGAGCAAGTAGAATTAGAGTGGGAAAAACTTTGAGAATGCGAAAACCATATAAATAATGCATTTTTTAAATTTTCAGGATGAGAAGAGACAAAAGAAACGGGAGTAAGTCAGCATTGTCGAACCCTATCTACACCGATGATGTTGAATTCAGTTGGCCGGGTTTACGTAACGAGACCAAGGCAAATGAGATCTGAAACGTATGACACTCACTCCTATGCTTACGTTAAAAAAATTACGGAGGAAAATCGAAACTTGGAAACTAGCAGACAAACATAACATAATAAGGAAGAAGTTTCCACGTGTTCGTTAGTATGGCAAAATATTTATTAATTAATATTACCTAGCTTTACAATTGTACACTTATAAATCATCTTTGAAAATCATCCGCAAGCTACGTAATTACTAAATACAAAATTCTAAGGAACCAAACAGATAACATTATGAAAAATAACATTCTAACAAAATTCTAATAATTAATCGCGCGCGATTCTTCGCTCAGGGTTTTCGAAATTAATTAGAGGCATTATGGTTATAATATTTGTTGCGGGGTTCCGCAAACGACATATAAATTGCATAGACGTTTAACCTCCGATCGGTTAAAATTTGCGCAATCGAGTGTATCGCCTTACATCAAGCAGCCGCTGCGGCAAACATGCGAAGCCTTGTCCGCGAATTGACACAGTTATCGAGCCACTATACTCGCACACATACAATAGACCTATGTATATACGCATCTTTGTATGGAAAGAGAGAGACGAAGCGAGAGGAAAAACGAAAACAACACGGATGTTCAACGGTACATTGCGTCAGACAACATTGTTGCCAAATAAACACGAGTCATTTAAAAGACTCACTTGTACTATCCGTGAGTACGTATGCGTACGCATACGTAAGCGCACACTCACGCGCTGGTTTTTTCCTCCAATATCTTTTTTTATTACCTCTTGCAGTGCGGGACAATTCCTTTTTTCATATTTTCTTGTTCGAGCGTTTGCATAGCGGTTGTTATTTGTACGCTCGCTTACTGAAATCTTGTTGTTGTTTATTAAGAAATCGTTTGTTTGGCTCGAGCAAAGAATCGTTGCTTTAGCGACTGGGGTCATTGATCACCACGGATGTCAATAATCATGATTAAAGGGGAAGAGCTGTAAAAAAAATTTAGCAGTTAACCTGCGGATACCTACGCATCACAGCGAGATGTCGTGTAATGTTAATTAAACGGACTTGTTTGATGACGAAAATTTTTTGTTTTTAATTAGACAAATTTTTCATGTAGCAAATTGTCTAAAAAATATTAGAAATTTGTACGAAATTACGATTTAATAAATTATTTACTAAACAATAATATTCAAGGCTGGTTTTTACCATGTCAATAAATACTTGTTTTTACTTTATGTTATTCAAATAAATCGTCACGATTATTTTCAATCAAAGATTTAAAGCTTCTGGTGTGCATAAGTTATGCAACAAAGTTTGTGTTTGATAAAGCAGGTACGAATACAGAACTTCGTCTCTCCCGCCGGTGATAACAATTGAGTCCGCCTTGTTCACTTCTGTTCGGTGTTTACTCCGAGAAGAAAAAAATAACGTCTCGATATGCCTTCTTATCTAAACTCGCAAGTATTATATTAATCTACATATATTTCAACCAAAATAGATTAATTTTTATATATTAAATATTACTCACTCGTTCATTAAAAAACAACAAAATTAACTTCAAAGAGAGAAAATGAAAATGTTAAGCATATGTTTAACATTATTTTATTTTAAACTAAAATATAAGAGATAATGAAAATGAGCTTAACATTATCATCATAATATTATGATTTCAGTAAAGTTTTATCAACATTAAATTTAAGTTTTCTTTTTATTGGTAAATTAGCTACAGTAACTGATTTAAAGAATCTTTTTTGAAATTTTTTCATTAATTGGATATATTTTCTTATTGATTAGCAAAGTTGTTTATTAGCTGTTGATAGATTGAATAAATTACTAAATCGTAAGCATAAATTTTGATTTTAAGCGTATAACGAAGGAAAAAATGCGCCATGCGATAGAAACTTTCTAAAAGCAACTTTTAAAGTAGTTAAACTTTCGTTAAAATGGTTTAATTTAAAAAAGGGAATAGACGTTTGCATCTGCCCATTTTCTTATGTTTAGTACTTGAAACAACAAAAATTCAATTTTTTTCATTTAAATTTAACTTATTCATTCTTTTATTTTTAAAATATCAAAACATATTTAAATATTAATAATATTGGCATTCTATTTTTTTTTAATATCTCTTCGTTCATTAAGCAATCAATCTTTTTCAATTTAATGCAATAAAATTATCTTGAAAGTTTTAAGGCATGCTTAAAAGATAAGATTAAATATCAATGGAAAAATGATTGAAAAAAAAAAAAAATAATAATAATAAAATATTTATTATGTCATACATATTTAAAATATATTAACGAATTACATATTTAAATATATCACTGTATAATTTATAATTTTTCTCTTTTATGTAACAATTTGGAATTTGATCGCATGGCAAATCAGTTGGTCAGTGGATTATATAATTTCATTAAATTGAAATTAATTGGAAACAATAAATTATAGGACAGAATTTCGTCGAGGTTTAAAACACATTTGGAAACAAAACAAGTAATAGTTACAGCGATTCTCTCTTAAGTGTAACAATAAATTAAAAGCCGCGGCGAGCTACGTCCCAATAGTCAAAGTCATCGCTGGCAATGCAAGTGGAAAAATGACGTAAAGAGGTCGTCTCGTGCTAGAGAAGGACAAAGTGCTACTGATAAAAAGAGACGGAGAAGCAACACAGGAGGCGCGCGCAGCGTCTAACTACTCGATTCAACATGGCTCGCTCAGCTGCGGTTAACTTTGACAACGTCGAAGAATACGCCAACACGTACGTATATGTACATGTATTCATTCGCAAACTTTTCTCTCGTTTTTGCATATTTCATAGGATACGATGCAATTAATCCATAATAAATTTACATCGCGAATCGATTATTGACCTCATCCTAATTTTTTTTTCGTCTCAGCGGGTTGTTGCAATGACTGCAGTGGTATGTACCGCGTGATACGTGTTGATGATGAAGAACTGCTACTTATCTGTTTAAGACAAGCTAATCAGGTAGCTATAAGTGAATATAAGAATAACGTAGCAAAAAGTAACCGTAAGTTGGTGGTATTCTACTGCATGTGAAACTTGTCTTTAAGGTAGTCACCCCGTGTGATGAAAAAATCTTTTTTTTTTTTTTTTTTTTTTTTTATTGTATAAATTGATTCCTAAACATGTGTAGAATATGCTGTTTAAAGTGATTTTCCGATATTCGAAGTCGTTGAAAAGTTACAGTAGTTAAAAGAGCAGGTGTTCGGACCGCTCGGCGCCGAGTCAGAAGGTTTCTTTAATTTATTTACAAATATAACGGTTGATTTAGTTTTGGCTTGACATCGAAGGGCGTAACAGGTACTCCGAATTAGTTTGAAATTAAAATTGTTCGTTTTATAAGTTGTTGGTTTTTACAATGAGTGGTAGAAAAGGAAGCAGGTCCAGTAATTTTCGTCCTGGTCGGTCTAAAAAACGAAAGTTCCATGGAAATCGTTATACAGTTGCTGCGAAAAGAAATGAGAGGTTTGCATTAATAATTGTGCATTATCAATTTATTGCAAAGTACTGCGTATTTTATAAATCTTTATGGCAGAGTATCTGAGTACTTACCTAAATAGATTCATTTAAGATAGCTACTTTACACACAATTGTTTTTGCTCCGATTATATTTTTAGGTTAGTTTCTTTATAACAACATTTATTGGATAGAGTTGTGTTCAATAACTTAAATTATTAAAAATCATTTATAAATAATAAAAATAAAATTTTTGATTGTTACATTCTTTATAATTTGCATATAAAAGACAAACAAATTTTATTTTTGCATTTTGTTAAGTATGAAAAATGTTTTTTATTGTTTTAATAAAAAATTTTCCCATGAATATTGGTTTCATGAACAATACCATTATAAAATTAACAAAAATTTTTTAATTGAATGCGTAAGTTTTACTAATTGGTTGGAGTTTTTATTATTGTATCCGACAGAAAATACGCACATGATAAAAATTGAAGAAAAACTCGTCGGTGTCAATGCACTATGTATATAAAAATAACTATAAATTTATCATTTAAATACATTCAAGGCCTTCAGCTGTAATTTAAGAATATCTAATATATGATTAAATAAATATTATTTAATATTAAGTTTTAAATGTATTAATAATAAATATCATTAAAAATATATTCTTTAATCAAGTTAGACTGTTTAAAAATTGTTCAAACTGTAGATTGAAAATTTCATAATTAATAGTTACGGTAAAGATTAAAGTTAGATAGTTTTAATTTTTGAAAGTGTATTATTATTGCGACAATTCGTTCTACGAGCGATTTCCAAAAGAGAATGAAAGCACAGTTAACTGCTCTCGATTCGCGTAATCCATAATGCGAAATCGCAGTGTATACTTTCGAAGCGTTTGACTTGCCCGGTGACATTTGCTTTCTCTCCTTTGAATTTTTGAGGTTAAAGCAGACAGAAAAGAGATGTATTACAAACGTAAATGTACAGATATAAACACTATTGAAAGAAACGTATTTAATTTGTTATTCTATTGTATGAAAAACTTATATATTCAATAAGTACGGGAATTGTCCATTCAATTTTAACTTTCAAAACGTAAATTTTTAAAAATTTATAAAAATAATTTATTTGATAAAAGTATACCATCGGCGTTTGCTAACCATAAATCTAATTCGTTTTATTTTTAAATAAAATAAACGTTGCTACTTGTTTGAATCGCTTAACAGCACGTTTTAAAATCGCTTATGTAATATGTAAGGCTTTAAATAATTTGCTTTAATATGATTACAAAATAATATGGTTTTTAAATACAACACAAATCTTTCTGTTTTCTTACGATTGAAAAAAAATAAATAAATAAATAAATAAATAAATAAATATAAAAAAGGCAAAATGAAAACAGTTGAAATATCAAAAGTTCTGAACTTTCGAAGCGTGTAACTTTCTCACTTGCTCATGTTTTTACAGATAGAAAACAATTACTTAATACGGGTATTAAATTAAATTAAATTTTTACGCGATTGTGAGAAGAAAACGACAACGTTACTCGTTTGAAAATAAAAACAAACGAAAATAGCGAGTAAGAAACACACTTTAAAGAGAGAAAAGGATATAAAAAACAAATGGGAACGTAAGCAGCCTCCATTGTGACGCGAATTCTACGAATCATTTCGAGTCGGTGCGCGGAGAGCGAGTGTATATAATACACGTATACGTAGTAGACTCGCGTCATCCATCCTTTCTCTAGTCCGTCTCTTTGTCTATTCGCGCGTCGCGGGAGCAAAGTTGCACGTTTACACATACCCACACGCGTACGTACACATGGAGAAACCAACATCGGCGCGTCGTCGTTTTGCCTCACATTACCATATTGCGCGGCTCTCTCTTTCGCACCCACACTCGCGCAGGCCAACGCCGGTCGATGAACTTATACGCGTACCGGAGTACTTCTCTCGACAATTTCGAAAAAATTCCCCTCTTTCTCCTTTCGTGCTCTATTGTACTTTGACCGAACCTTTTAAATAAACAAGCGAGAGCTTGCAGTTTTATCCATCGTGTTGGAGGTGGAAGATGAGCGTTTGACGTGTTTCGCTTCGATGATAAAGGAAAAATTATTTTTTTTTACTATTTATATTCATAATGTATTTGGTATTAACACGTATTAGACCATAGAAGAAACTATTTAGGTATTGATAAATTTTCATAAACACGTAACATAGTAATGCAATAAAGCAGAGCATTTCGTTATTTTTAAATGTATCCGATAATTGGTAACTGAAAATATTCTCTACATACTTGTCTTATCTCCCATGAATCGATAAACGAGAGTTTGATTTTTTATTCAATAGCGTACTTCAAACGCAATCAGTTTAATTCTGCGATTAATTGTAAAAGAATTCGCAATGATTAATTTTAATAAATCGAACGTAAAAGAAAAGATCATTTGTCTATATATCTTAAAAGTATGTTAAACTATGAAAAAAAAAAGTTTTTTCGTCAAATTTAATCAGCGATCTAATATAAAGATCGAAAAATCTCACCGTTTCAAAAATTAACCAAAAATTAAAAATACATATAAAAGTACATGATTGATAATACACAAATATCAAAGGTATAGTTAATTTCGTAATCGTTTATTGTGGTTTTTAGCACACGAGCATTAAAATAACAAAAATCGTATTATACATATTGATTAATCGATAAGAAAACGTAAACATTTAGGAACAAAAAAAAAAAAAAAAAAAAAAAAAACGTACGCCAGCTCGAATATGTATGCATATTAAGATTGGTAGATCCTTGCATTGAAAGACATGCGGTGCATATTGCGTACAATAATGAACGTATCCGAAAAGAAATATTTTTCACACGGTAGGGAGAAGGTTGAAACGACCTTCGACACGACCAAGTCCCGTTACATTTCTTTCTTTCCCTCTCTATCTCTTTCTCTCTGGCAGATTACAGTATGGGGAGCAACTCTCGCCCGTTTCCAGTCCCCGACGAACAAAGGATCCTCTCTTGTGAAAGCAACCAAGCAGAGTTTCTACTCCCGCGTTTCTCCTCGTCTATTCTGTACTCTGATGTATTTTTACCTATGTATTTGTACATGTGTTGGTATGTGTATATGTGCGGGTAACGTGATTTCGGCGCGTGCAGAACCTAGGATATGTAAATTCTTTTTCGTTCTTTGTTTCTTCGCTGCGATCTGTTATTATTGATGTAACAGATACCGAAATGTTTTTTTCTTCTTCTTTGTAGAGGTACAAGGAAAAACAAATTTTGATCGACAAACGATTAAATTTTATATTATTTTAATATTGTTAATAAAAATTGTAAATGTGAAATAAAATTTTGACGAGCACGAATATTTACATAGCATCTTCGCATTTTATGCGATAGTGTTTAGAAGCGGTAGATAAATTATTATTTATACAGATAAACAGAAATTGTTTGTAGATGCTAATCGAAAAAATTGAAACGAAGTAAAACCCGAAACGATTTGTTACTTTGTCAAAATGATAAATGCTATCTGTGTTGAATATCTTAAAAATGATGGAAAATCAATTTTAGAATAATAAATTTAATCAATTAATAAATTTATCAATCTAGAACACTAAAAATCAATAGACTAGATAACAAAATAATTCTTTCTATTTGTTTAGCCGTGTAAATTTTTAAATCGTTAAACGGGAGGTATATCATTATTGATTACATATTTTAAAGTATACATACTTTTTGCGATACCAAAATAAAATAAAATAAAAAATTAGCTATTCAAGAATATAAGATCGTTTTGAACGAGGAAATAATTTGCACGGTGTACCAAATATCGGCTCTTAAAATGGCCTTATCCGCGATCGCAGCGGCGCACCTCTATAAGCGGCTTAGAAACTTATCCGACGTCCAGTATCTCGCGTGCACTTTACGCTCCAACCGTAACGCGTGTGTATACACATATATACAGGTTCTTATTCGAGGCTAGTGCAAGTACTCGAGGAGAAGATAGATTCTGCCAAACTGCCGAGGGAAGTTTATTTTTAGCGCCGTGTACCTTTTCCTTCTGTAAGGCTACTTTTGTTCGCTTATACTTATCTTTTTCTTTCTCGACTATTTTTTTACCTTTGTAAAAATACACGATATTTTTGAATGACGAGAAGTGTATTTATGAATATAGGTTTTTAAGAGCTTAACTACATTACTCGTTTTTATCGTTTAATTTTTTTTTGTGTAAAAATCGAATTAAGAAAAATTTGACGCATAATTATTTGTTTTGAAAATTAATAATTTTGAAAATATATAATTAGTTTAAATGTTAAATACGGTCAATGATCCACGCTTCTTTGAAAATTCTTTTTTGAATTTGTAAATTATGTCGTATGTTTTCAAATTTTAAATAAGCTATAATGAGCTGCGTAAGATATGCTGACATCTGTTTAAAAATATGATCTGTGTCGATTTTCTTTATTTCGACTCAGTCTGGGGTATTTTTGAAAAACCGGCGGGGTGAAATTTTCATAAAAAAGTAACGAGATACCGACGTCGCAATGCATGACTTGTCTCTTTCTATTTTAGGCTCTCATCCCAATATACATGCCACAAAACTCAAAACAAATTTGAAAACGTTATAGATATATTTAAAATATCTTTATACAATATTTTTTTATGAAATTTGAACGAAAAAAGTGGTAATGTATGAATTTTTATCGTCGATACACGTTTTAAAATTTCTATAATGAAAGTTTTATAATTGTATACGTGGAGTATGTATTTTTAATTGAACGAAATTTAATTGAAATGAAAATTTTAAAACTTTAAAATCGCGGTATAGAAAATAAAATGTAAAACTTTATGATTGTAACGAAATAATATATCAATATTCTATTTCAATTTATGATTCATTCAGTGATATATCGATAGCATTCGGTTCGCACATACGTACATTTTTGTTATAACACATCGGGAAAAAAAAAACTTTTTGAAAAAGCAGAAATGAAAAACAGAAACGTTATTGGACTTGAAGATAAAAAGTGATGAATTTGAAAAAGTCAGACTTGATGCAACAGTGCATATTTTTGAATTAATTATTCGTAACTTTTATCAAACGGGGACAATAGCCTCATAAAATGGCGGTGAAAAAAAAAGGGGGAGAGTACGAGCAAACAAGCGGTTAGAGGTTTCCCGGCAGTTAGTCGACTTGGAGGAGAAGACTCCATCGAGCGAGGAGAAAATGACGGAAGAGCCGCTCGCGCGACCGAAAATACCCTCCATGTGTGTAACAGGCCGCACGGACGTCGCGAGTCGCGCGCTCAGACACACGCGGAGGGCAAATCGATTTTCAAAGTATATCGCGCGACTCGACGCGTCCTGCATATAATACACACACACACACATATTCGCGTCTGCTATTCGCCGCATGACGTATATATGTACTCGAGTGTCGCGTACTCGCCGCGCGTATTTATTGCCGCCGCACGTGGACGAAAAGTTTCGCCGCGAGCTGAAATTTAATCGATCGCGAATGTATATATATATATATATATACATATACATATATATGTACTACTGGAGAATCTGCGCGTTCGATTGTTTATGAGAGTCCTCCACTCAGTTTGTTGCACATGCCATGCGCGACCCACGGCCGTGTATTCGTCTACTTGTATTTTTAGCTCGCGTGTGTTCGCAAATTTTTACGAGCTCGTTCCGTTCTCTTATTCAACGTTCGTATCTGCCTTTCTTTTTTTATTTTTTTCGCTCGTAGCTTCGCCGATTTCTTCTTATTTTTATTTTGACTCGGCAAAGAGAAATTTCTTCTGGCTTATAGTGGTGCTGTTGACTTTGGCAAGAGTTTTGCATTGTTTACGTCGCGCCTCGACTCGTTTCTCACAGCGAGATTTTGACTCGTTAGAATTAAATTTTAAGCCCAGAGATAAGTGGGTTGTGAATCTATTCTATAAACTTTTTACTCTTCAAGTTTCTTAAATAGTTGAATTTTTGACAAAAAGTATGGTTTGTTTTAAAATTTTGGAATTCGTGTATGAAAAAGATCTGTTACATCTGTTACAACCTCTTTAAGAAAAAAAATGAAAATTTTATTATGAAAATATATTTCAAACGCATCTGAATCGTTAAAATTTTCCTTGCTAATCAGCTTCTGCCAAAATAACGCTTTTATAGTGACCATCAGGGTCCTGCCTATGTTAGTGTATGCCTTCTCAAATTTCTGTCCGATGAACATCTGGATTGTTGTTTGAGATTTAGTCTGTACTGTGGTTAAGCACCTTTACTTGAGATTCAAACATCATGCACGGCATATAAATTTGCAATATTACTAAGAAAACTTAAAATGATAAATCAATCTTAATTAATCAATATCGATTAAATTCATTCATAATTCTGTTGATAAAATTTTTACTTTAAAATCTTGTAATTATTTTTTAAAGTTTTAAATGTCCTTGACAATACTGTTTTTGTTTTATTTTTATTGCGATAAGATACTTAAATGCCATTAAGTATAATTGACCGAGGAAAAAAGATTTTTTCATAATTGTGTATCCGCGTGTTTAAATGTTTTTATTTTTGGAATACAAAGATAAATGCTTTAAATATTAATATAAATCAATAAATGAAAGTTAATGCCTTAAATTAAAATGATAAATAGAAATAAACGTTGCAATGTGTACAATATATTAATATCGCCAAGCTTCGATTCATCGCGTAGCTCGAGAATGTGCAGTTATTTTTTATAAATGAGAATAAAAAATTTAAAAATCAACAAGTACGCGCAATAATAAAAAAATTTGTATTTTTGAGTACACCGATTTCTTTAAAAGCATAAACAGGTATTATTTATAGGTACTTATGCAATATTTCGCTTACGTAAATCGTTATCGTATACGTTGTAAATTTCGAGTTATACACGGGAAAAAAAAACGAAAAAGAAATTAGGTTGAAGCAACGATTTTTTCTTATTTTGAAGAAAAGTATGCGATGAAGGTCCCGGAACGCGAACGATAATTTATTCGCGACAAAGCAATTAGTCGCGGCATCCTTAGTTCAGCTCGTGCAATTATTTTTGATAAATTTACACAAACAACGGGGAAATCCGTCTCGTATCTCTGCGCACGCGCAAAGAGACGTTTACATTATTCGAAGTTAGCCGAGCAAATGCACGCGAGTGAAGAATTTGCTTGAGTTGTCGCTCGAAACTAACCTCCGGAGAAAGAGAGACGAACTTTACATCTCATTAGCCGGAATCGTATATCGCCGTAATCACTAGTGCCGCAAGCGTGCCGTGTATACTTGCAGAAAAAGAGAGAGAGAGAGAGAGAGAGAGAGAGAGAGAGAGAGAGAGAGAGAGAGAGAGAGAGAGAGAGAGAGAGAGAGAGAGAGAGAGAGATACTTGAGAGGCGGTTTTACGGTACTTTTCTTCCAAGCGAAATTCAAATCAAGCAGTTTTTTTTTTTTTTTTAAACGAGATTAAAAAATGAAGTTTTGTAACAAATAGCTTTTTGAACTAGTTGGAAAGAGAATTTTTATTTTAAAGTTACTCTGAAAAAAAAGAAATCAATAAATGAATGTGTTTCATATAATTTTGCAGCACATTTGTTACCAACGCGTTATTAAAATTATACTAGAGAACAATCATCAGTATATTACAAGGCAACCGAGTCAATAGTCCCTTCTTCGGAAGTTCTATTTCTCAAACTTACGTAAACAACGTCCTTCGAACGTTAAAAAAAAGGGGGTAAAAAAACTCTGACAATTAATTTTCGAATAAGCTCAAAGGCTCGCTTTCCCTTGGATCGTTACATTCGCACAACAGTACTAGGATCCATTGAAAACTGATATGTATATGTATATATAGTAGGTAACTGCGAGTCGCGTCGCGTCTATACGCCTGTATATAAATAACGCGCACCTATGTAGTCATTGTGGAGAAGGCGGATAGCGACGGCGATTACGTCACGCTTCGTAGCCGTGCGCGCCGCGTCGCCGGCGAAATTCAATCGATGATTTTAATCCCCGAAGCCATTGACGCCAGGGCCAGGCTCTCTTACGATGCGCAGGAAATACCTTAGCGTAATCGACCGCGAGCTCCAGGGGAGCGACGGTGAAAAATGCAAGCGCGTTTGTATATATCAAGACAGAGAGAGAGAGAGAGAGAGAGAGAGAGAGAGAGTGCGCGCAAAGCCGCGAGCGTCAGAGGAGTCACGTAAGCAGTGTTGTGGGCATACATATACATACGCACGCGCGTACACACACACAGAGGTATGCGGCAGGTATTGTGCGGAGGAGGTGCACACGCGCGCAGTTTGATATTTTCGGCGATCGTTCATCGTCGCGTCCACGCTCTGATGTTTCGTCTATTTCGGCGCGCCGTCGGGAATAATTTATCATTTTTAGCTTAAGAACTTTTTTATCGTAACGTTAAATTATCTCGAAATTTGGTATTTTCATTTCTTTATTTTTAAATTCAAATTTAAAAACAACTATTTTTTTTTTAAATCAAATCATAATCGATTGCTACGAGTATATAAAATGTATATATAAATTTTCTCCCGAAATGTGTCATTCAATTGCTTAAAACAGCTGTAAAAACAATGATTAGTGAATAATTCTCAAAGTTGATATTTAAAAAAAAGACTAACGGAAAAATACGATACTCGTTTACATTGGAATAGCCCAATTATGCAAAAAAATCGTTTGATATTTTATTATTCTCGAATGACGTAGACTTTTCGAGCACGGTATGTCGGGACAGCATAGGTAGTCTTGTTACGTTTTACCGTAAACGCACCGGATAAACGTTTAAATTGCAAAATTATGTATTTGTACCTCGCGTCGCTTTACTACCTATTTGCTTTCGTTCATAAAGCGTAACGAGGTTGTATTTGTTCATGCGCTCCAACGTAGAGGAAAAATATAACTCTCTAAACGTTCCTAATTTCGTTTAAACTATTATTTTTATTATAGGTATTCGACAAAGATATTCCGAAAGAGTCTCGCAAGGAATTGTCGGAGGCTTAAATTAAAACCGTATATACCGTGTAGTGCACTGAGCAAGCGCATTCCCCAGTTGCGAGAGAGAGAGAGAGAGAGAGAGAGAGAGAAAGAAAGCAGCAGAGTCGGTCTATTTGCGACTGGACGCCAGCCGTAACGTATACGCGTACTTGTGTGTATATATACACGCATATAAGCGTAGACGTACGGAAAGTGTTGGCCGAGTGGCTTTGGAACGCGTTGGAGCATCTGCCGGTGCCGCTTAGGTCCGGCCCTCTTTCGACTCGGCTTTTGCCTTATTTGCCAAGAGAGCCCGCCGGCTGTAATCTTTACCTGCCGACAACAAAGCTCTATATACGTCACTTTTGGAATTCAGTTGATTTAACAAAAATGCGCTTATCTTATCTTCTTATCCCGAGAAGGAAGAACATTTTTTTCATAAAAAATTCCCGTAATTTTCCAAATTTTCCATGTTACGTGTCGTTATTATGCTATCTTTCATTTCAAAGTATTTATAATATTTCCCTTTTTTTTTTTTCATTATAAAAATGTTTAGTTTACTGTTCTTACATTGTAACATTATTTATTTGTTTAGCTGTGGGTGAACATATGTTAATAAGACATGAATTTGATTAAAGATATGTTTTATAATTTTTCGTATGTTCGTATAAATAAAAAATAATACAATGTCGGGTAGTGTTAATAATTATATCGAGTCACATATAATTCAGTATTTGTATTGAAAAAAATTTTATAACATTGTCATTTGTTTACAAATAAACTTCCACTTTCACGCGTAACACATTTAATTTGTATAATGTTGGCGATTACTTTTAACTACATAATTGAAGTAAAACTAGATAAAAAAAAAAATGCGATAATTATTCCGCATAGGCTATTGCGATAAAAACGTTAAACTTGGGAATAAATTACATTAAATTATTAATGGTTAAAGAATAAAATTTAACATTATACGTAAGTTTTATACTCAAGCATGTTCGCAGGAGGCCTTGTAATTTTAATAATAACTCGTGGCAAAAGTAAACAAAGCAAAAAAAGAAAAAGAGAAACGACGAAGAAAAGTGAACAGGTAGAAAAAAGGCAATAACGCGTTTCACGAGCGACAAGTAACGCGACGCGTTACAAGACACACACACACACACACACACACACAAAAGGTCGAGAGGGGGACAATTTTCGTAACTGGGCAGGACAACGAGGGTACATATTGTAGCGACAAGTGGGAGGCTAGCGCGTTCTCGATCCGATTGCGCGATTGGTGTTATTTGGCGTTATTCAATCTATATCTATCGAAAAGGGGAGAGAAAGAAAACACGAGCAAGAAGAAGAAGACGAATGGCTCGAGTAAAAGGTTCGAGGATCGCCGAGAATACAGTCCGGTCGTGAGCTAGTAACGGGCGACTCGGAGTTCGATGCCGGACAAACCGGTTGTTGTACTTTTCGTTGTATGTATATAAGCTCGTCGCTTCCACTACACACTCTCACACGGTGTCGTGTTGTACGACAATTTCTGGGAGCTCGCCGTGGATTTAAAGTCATCCGCGTACGTACGTTTAAACCTGTACGTATAGGCATTGAGCGTACAGGGGGAATATAATCAATAAGAACTCGGCGTGATCGTTAGACTCGAAAGATTAAACGCGATGAAAACACGCGTGAATTCTTTTGTTTTTCTTTCGTTTACTTTTTTTTTTTTTTTTTTTTTTTTTTTTTTTTTTTTATTATATACTTTTTACGAGCTTCGTATACATACTTCGTTCGTGCAACCGATGATATAACGCGTGGATGCTTTAATAAACGAGCCGTTTATTTATTTTGACGAGCTGTTACGCAACATATTTTGTATTTATTTTCATTTTTGTTGTTTCTCTTTTTCGTTTCAGGATGACAGCCAACATATATACTCTCTCGATCATTGTGTGTTACACGTTAATCGTATCTTGAAACTTTTTCCCTTCCCCTTCAATAAAGCATAATGAGTTGTTTATTTTTTTTCTTTTTTTAATATAAATATAAGAAATGCTCGAGGCGATGATAATTTAAATTTTTTAATCCAATAATCTTACTGAATCCATATCGTTTAGATATTCTTATAACGAATAACTTAATTATTTAGCCACGAGTTCAAAATTAAACTCTGCTAGTTATAAAGATTGTAGTAGCTCTGTATACAAAGTTAAAAATCTTGTTGCACTTTAAAACAGTATTTCAAATAGTATGAAATATATAGCTCGATCTATATTAACGCACATACAATTTAGCATAACGTCAAGAATTCAATTAATTTTTACATATAGAATAATAAAAGAGAAAAAAAGTATAGCGGGCTTTCTAATTGACTTAAATTGTATTGTTTTTCTCTCCGCCCTCCCTTTCCCGAAAATTGTATTTATTATAATTAATGATAAATTTTTAATAATTGAATTTCAATGCGCAAGTGATTTTCAACGTCGAGCATATACAACGCGTATAATAAAAACGTAAGAGAGGGGAGAGAGGCGAGACGAAAAAATAATAAAAGAAGAAAAATAAGACAAAAGAAGGCATAAAGAGAGAAATAAAAGGGGAGCACGTCGTCGCAGTTGCTAAGTGAACTTGATTCTCGGTAATAGCGCCGCTACTGAGCCGACGAGGCGAAACGCCGAGGCGTAAATAAGAGCCGAGCATCTTCTTCTCGACTGTAAGAAAAGAGGAAAAAATAAAGAGGAAAAAAGGACCGTTCTTGTATAAAAGATATAAGAAAAAAAAAGTACCGAGTACGAGATCGATTCGAAGGAGAGCGAGAGAGAGAGAGAGAGAGAGAGAGAGAGAGAGAGAGAAAGAGAAAGAGATAGAGGGAGAGGGAGAGGGAGAGGGGAAAACGCATCTCCAAAGTCGATAAGATGGGCGCAGTAGCGCGATTCGTGAAGATTCTGATCGGGCAAGAACCCAAGATTTCCCCGGCGCGCTTTCGGCTCTCGTGTTTCCGGAGTCTGTTTCTCAAGCGCAAATTCCATCGCACGGCTAGTGCTGCCGCCGCTGCTGCTTCTACTTCTACTTCAACTCCCATGTACGTACACACATACGCTGTATGGATTTTTTGCGCCAGTGCATGTTTTGTTTTGTGGGTTCTCTCGGCATTAACCGCTGAGCAGCGCGATGCGGCCGATTCCCGTTTGCGCGCCATTCTCTGTGTCCTCTTTTTTTTCTTTCTCTCTTCTCTTTATTTTTCCTTCAGATTGCTTGTGGGAACAAAGGTGTGCACAGGGTCTATCAAAAACTTTTTGTGGACTAAATTGATTTTGGTATTTGTTTACGCTGTTCCTCGTTTTGTATAATGTTTACATCGCCATAGTTAATGTTTTCAACTTTAATGATACAATAAATATTGAATTTTCTATGAACTAGTTTAGTGATTATATATAACGAAACAATAACTCGTAAAAATACGATAAAAAGTTATTGTTTTTCTTATAATTGACTTAAAAAAATTAAAAAAAATTTTTTTTTTATTTAAAAGTATTTCGTGCGCGATACATAGATACGCAGCAGTAATCTTTATTATTTTAAAATGTTGAATTTAGACATTTTTTTAACTTAAATTCTATCATTATAAATATTTTAATACAAATTATTGCATTAGATTTAAAAAATAATATTTTTCAAATTTTAATACACATAAGTACGATATATTTTTAATCATTGTAAATAATAAATCTACAATAAATTACTAGTATATATAAACGACGTTGATAAATTATTTAGACTTCATTCATTGACCTTGTGAATTTTTACACATAACGCGGACTTTTGTTTTGGTCTTGTCTGTAATCAACTTTTCCACTCATTATTCCGTTGTGTTAATAATAAAAGTGGCAGCTTTCTATTATGACAATATTAACCGCATTCCAGAAATAGATCGGCAGTAGGATATTGTGAAAAGGTCGTTGCTGTTTTTTTTTTTTTTTTTTTGTGAAAGGAACTCTACGTAACATTGTATTTATGTTTTTTTTTTTTTTTTTTTTTTATTTTTTTAATGATTTAATTGACGCCGAAAATTATAATTTACTTATTGTGCAAAATACTTAAAAGAAAGAAGTAACAATTTTATGTTAATTTCTATCGATTTTGCATGCCTTTAATATTATGTAATAATTTTTTCTTCATTCAGGAAAGTTTGTAAACTGTCGACGTTGTTGAAAAATTTTAATATAATGTATGTTAGATATTATTTGAAAGTTTCAGTTAATTCATCTATTCGGTGTACAGTGTAACGATGAAAACTCGTATTGAAGTTACGTGAAAACAAGGTGTTACAAGCATTAAACGTAAAATATATTAATCGCACAAAGTAAATTTCACATTTGCACGTATAAAAATAAATAAAAAGGATTGCAATCAATCGTACGTGATTTGAATGCTTTGAAAATACACAACATATCGCGAGTCCTTCATATTTAAACAGTAATGCCATAACGAAATAAAAACGTCTACGTATGTTTCAGTAATAGCAAGATGGCTTCTACGGGACATTTCGTAAGAGGCGGTCACACGCTCAAGGTGCCGATGTCGCTGTTTGCAGAGAACCGAGAGCGGCTGGTGGCCCGACTGCGGGCCAATTCGAAAGTACACCGGGTCGGCAGTTACGTACTGCTGAAAGGCGGCTCCGAGGTGCCCTTCAACGACACCGATGTCAATTGGCCATTCAGACAGGTGCGCTTCCTCCTCACCTCTCAAACAGCTGCTACGCATTTTTCCTTTTTTTTTTTTCTTCGATACGCTTCTCTCTCTCTCTCTCTCTCTCTCTCTCTCTTATCTATCTATCGCTAACTCGGTGTTTCTCTTAGGCCCAGGCGCGATTTTACTTTCGAAATCGTGCATAAGACACGCCTAATGTTACGACCAGAAATTGCTGAGTTTTGAAGTCGATTACTTTTTTGATTTTTTGCGTTTTTTACAGGTCAGTATTTGTGGTTTTGGCTTATTGTTACTTGTAATTGGCACTTGCTTTAAAGCAAATCGTTTCAAAAATTTATTTTACGATGCCGCTTAAACGAACAAGATAATGCTTGTTTATATAACTTTAAAATATCGTTTAAAATGTAATTATTTCATAATTGTAAAAAGGCATTCATAGAAATGTTGTTTTCCAATATTTTTTACAAACGAGAAGTTATCGATCGTCATTTGTCGATAGGATTAATTATTTAATTAGAAATACTTAAATTGAATATCGTATATATTCTCTAAACTATTAATTATTTTATACAATCTTTTAATGCTCTTATGTAGGTATTACTGATTACGAATGATTAATCGATATCATCGAGAATACAAACTTTATACTATAAAGTATTTCATTAGTATTACATTATTATTTCATTTTCTGTTCACCTATACTTTCTTTTACTTTATGCTGTAATAAAGTCATAAAACTTTGAAGTATAACTCTTTCATGTTCTCTTTGCACATTTATGTAAATGTAAAATGGCAATCAAATTTTTTAAAAGCTGCATTAAACATTTTTCCATAAAGACGTTTAAAATTGGTTCGAGAATTTAAAATCCTCTACCAAGCGAAGAAAAATTTAACATTTGTATGGAGTCTGTGTCTGCGCGTGCAAGGTACGAGAAAATAAGGCATTTAAAGGACCATAAGCGATTTAGAAGCATTACGGCCCTGAGTATCCCCGGGTTCTTCTCCCATTCCAATGGAATTACCTTTAAACCTGCTATTTCTATATGTATTTGAGAGAACGAAAGAGAGAATGAGAAAGACGAGGATTGGGAGAGCGCATATCCTGCTCGCAGCTGACTCGGCGGAAAAGGACGAAGAAAAAACAGGCGAACCCTCTCCTCCCATCCTCTCTCCTCTTCCTGAGAAAGGCCCGAAATGCTGCGTTAACAAGTAAATGCTTTCGTCGATTGTATATCCTCGGCACTCTCTCCTTCGCACTCTCTGCATTTGTGTGTAAAGCGTTATGCCGCGTCTGTGTATAAACACATACGCAGCCCCTCAGTTTTTATTAACTCGACAATTTTTGCACAACACAAGGTGCATTTTTATCGTTGCTGTTGCAATGTTTTTGTTTCTTTATTTATTGTGTAATTGTGTTGTCGAAAAATAGCAAGAATTGGTTCTTTATTTATTTATTTATTTATTTTTTTTTTCAACAACGCGTTAATAAAAAATTTTATTCGACGAGACGATTTAATTTTGTGATGAAAAATTTCTTTTGTTCGTTATCGTTAATCGGAAGCTTACCACTTGTTACTATTCGAATTCAAGGAGAGTAGGAACTCGGTTTCTCTCTATCAAAGAAAATGACGGCTTTGTCTGCGTGCCATCGCCATCGCGGTGGTCGAAGTGAGAAAAGGTCTCGTTTCGTATCATGTGTATGTATGTGCACCTTACACTTGTGTACTCGACATCTGAACTGTCTCTCTTTCTCTCTGCTTCATGGCTCCAGGCTGCTCTCTCGCGCGTCGAATGTACAGTTGATTTCAAATAATACCTGCGCTGCTACCTCTCTTTCTCTGTCGTTTTTACTCGAAAGGAAGAGAGAGAGAGAGAGAGAGAGAACGAGAGAACGAGAACGGCATGCTATGCCAAGAGAGCGCGTTGACCCGATGGCCAATCGCCTCCTCCTCCTCCTCCTCCTCCTCCTCCTTCTCCTCCTCCTCCTCCTCCTCTTCTTCCTCTCCACCAGGGAGACGCGCGGCGAGAGTGCAGGCACAATCCTGCTGCTGCTGCTTTTTTCTCATTCTTATTCTGACTCGTTCTTCGTCTCTTCCTGCATTCGCCGAGAGTTGCTCGTATTGTGTA
This sequence comes from Chalcis sispes, assembly GCA_949987625.1. NCBI lineage: Eukaryota > Metazoa > Arthropoda > Insecta > Hymenoptera > Chalcididae > Chalcis > Chalcis sispes. The sequence goes on from OX465097.1 coordinate 1,842,135, forward strand.
TTATGGCTTCGTCCAACCGTCGGTTTTGACTCATACCCAAGATGTTTGGATACAGACTCATTTATAAATGTGAAATGAAAGTTTTCTAACACACTTTGCGAATTTTAGTTATTTAACGGACTTAAATCGACGTTGGTACACATGGAATGAAGCAATTTAATAAGTTAGCCGAGATAGAAAGTTGTGTATGGATATCGGTAGACAGCATTGCGCTCTTTAATGTCTTTTATTTATATTAAGAGATTATTCAACTGGAAAATTATTAATAAATAAGTATTATTTATACAAGGCCATAAAAATGTTTAAATCTTAATAATATTTACAGACAAAAAGAGACGAGAGCGCAAAAGTTGTCGGAAATATTTAATCAAAACAAACAAAAATTTTCGAGCTGTGTGTGCATGTGTATATATATACAGCTGAAGTCTCGAGAGCGAGTCTTGATATACCTTCTCTCTATCTTTCTCTCATTCTTTTATTCTCTCACTCACGCTCGTCGTCTCGGCGTTTGTCTCTCTCGCTCCTGGCATTTCCGCCCTCGCCTACAACCCTCGCACACCACAGACTATACATATTGTTTCAACTTCCAGTTCTATGAATCGGCCATATTCCTCAACGGTTACGAGGCTGCTCCTTTAACCGTCGATCCTTTTCATCCTTACGCTTATTACTATACCATTTTTCTTTTTCGAACCGTCGGAAGAAAGAGAGAGAAGAGAGAGAAACAGACAGACAGACAGACTAAGGAGCCATGGAATAGATAAAATATGCGTGAAAACTAAGGTTGAGGATGTGCTACACTTTCGCTTTTGATCTTTGGAGGAAATTTTGAATTTTGTCTACCGCTTGAAATCTTCGATCGTTTGCGAGTATCGCTAAGGTTTGAATAGGAGAAAGAAGTTCGGATTATTTAGAACGCTGAGGGAAGTTTTTTCTTCAAATTAAAATGAGTCGAGTGTTTTACTTTCTCTTTGGCATTTCGTAATCTCGAGCGGCATTGCTGGTGCTGTTACCTGTAGCCGCCATTAGAAAAATTGAATGTCAATTTATGTGTAATGGAATCTTTTCGCATAAATTTGCACTTTTTAGGTATTTCCACTTATAATAGAACTAATTATTAAAATTTTCTTTATTTAGAAAGTTCTAAATCTAATTTATGCTCTAAATGCAATATAAATAATGCATTCGTTTAATACTTTGTAGACTCATAGTAATTCCTTAGCTTAAAATGTTTTGTTGACTGCATGTTTTTATGTTTTGCAAATACTGTTATTCGTTTAAAAGATGCTACTAGTAATATTTTACGGAAAGCTTTTTTTTTTTAAGTTTTATAAATAATTCTCGTAAATGTTGGTTAAGAGATATTAAATTTTTTTGAGACTTCAATATTCGTACGATAGTAAAATCTCTTTCTGCCTTTTAATTTTTAACTAAAAATTCTAACGAGGTATATTGATAAAATGAGTCATCTAATTTTATCTAATTCAATGTTGCTATATAAAAAATTAGTAGAATTAATGCAAGTGAATCGACCTTTTATTGATGAAAATTTTTAGTAATCGCGTATAGTTGAACGAACGCTCAAAGTCACGATTAATTTCAAACAAAATATTATGAGATAAAAAGTAATAAAGAGCTCGAGAAGGAAACGTCTGCGAAGTTCGAAAGCGTGGAAACATCTGTTACATTCTCTTCTTTGCGACTTTTTACGTTAACATCACATACATGCGCGTACGTTAACGCAGATACAATTTAAGTTTAACCCGCATGTGTTTTTCTACAGGAATCATTCTTCCAATGGTGTTTCGGCGTCGAGGAACCCGACTGTTACGGAGCTCTAGACCTCGACAGCGGCGCCTCGATCCTTTTCTTCCCACGACTCCCAGCCGAATATGCCACGTGGTTGGGCAAGCTTTTTACTCTTCAGGAGTTCCGGGAACTTTACGCTGTCGACGAGACTTACTATGTAGATGAGCTTGGTAAGGTTTTAAAGAAGAAGGGCGCATCCACGTTGTTAACTTTGGTAAGACAATTTATTCACGCGTGCTTTTTTTAAAATTTTTTAAATTATAGCTTCACAGTAAGAAACAAGTTAATTAAAAAAATTAAAGTCATAAAAAAATCATAATTTCATAAAGTTTAAAAAAATTATTAGATTTCGCTTCATATTCACAATCCACATGCGTATACTTTTATAATAATAATAATAATTCAACATACATGCCTCATAATAAAATTACGATGGAATTTTATAAAAATTGCAATTGTCTCGAGAAATTTAATCTTTTTCGATGGCAATAACATCTTATTAATATTTTTTATAAAAATTTTATCTACATGTATGTAACTAAATTGAAAATTTGTTTAAAAAAAAATTTTCAGTATCAATATCAATATAAACATTAAACGTTAAATTTTTGCATTCGAATAGCTGATTTTTTATGAGTTGTTATGTTTCATCGCATGAGTCATGATTTTCAATGCGTATTTCCAAGCATACACATTGTTGATTGTGTACAGTCATACACAAACGTTCGATATCAGTAGGTGCAAATTTTATGCTTTGAGAGAAGTTTATTTTCTTATCTGAACAATTTATTTTTATACTTGTTAAAGTTTTATTTTTGCGTATAAATTTTTAAAAATTTAATCATTCATATGAGAATAAAATATTTTTATTTTTATATTTGAAAAAAGATATTAATTGTGTATAAGTTATTATGTTAATAGCGACGTAGGCATATGTTAATGGGAAATGAAATTTTTTTTTTTAATTTTTCGCATTATCGAGCGATTACATAAAAAGATTAATAAAAAAAAATTGACTTATAACATTGATATTATTTCAATTTAAAATGTATAGTAGGCGAAAAACAAACATTCCAGCATAATTTTTTTTAATAAATATCGTACAAACTCGGAAGTTTAACGAGGCAAAAATTTCAACGTGACGACGAGTCCATTAAAACAAAGTACAAAGCGTGTATATGTACACGACGATTTAGCGGCGAGCAAAGCGTTAAAAAAAACACACACACACGCGAGCATACACCGCAACGAACTTGCCGTGACGACATAGCCCGAGGGACGGCCGAACAGGACGACGATGACTACGACGACGTGTATGTACACTTCTATATATGGGCGTAAAACCCATAATTCTTGGTTCGTCGAAGGGCATGGGACGAGGAAGACGGAGGAAGACGCGAGGGTTTTTCTCCCTCGAAGAGCTCGCGCTAGCTCCCGGGGCTCCATTGTTGTCTCGAGTTTTCAAGGAGGGCGAGAGGAAAATGCTGCAAGGGCTCGGCCACCCGTTATTTTATTGATGCCGTCGGCTTTTATTACGAAGAGAGGAAGGAGGAGGTTTTGAATATCGACGAGACGAGCGTCGGACCAGGATTTTGTGGGGAAATTCGTTTGTCCATATTGTATGCATATTCGGATTTTCCAATGAGCGCCGTGTATACTATCTTGAGCTTCTTGTTTATTTGTGTTTTCTTTTTTTTTTTAATTTTTTATTTTATGAATAAATCTATTGTGCGTTACTACTTTTTCCACGCATATATGAGAAAAACCGCTTCAATTTTTTTTTTTTTTATAAAAATAAGCGAGTATTTTTAAATCTACCAAATATATAAATATTTCGACCAAATCAAATACCTATATAAACAATAATAAATAAAAATGCAACGCAATCGTATTTAACAATTTTAATTTCTTGTTGCTCAAGAGTCTAAACGAAAATAACGTTTAAAAAGTTTGTATACATAAAATTAAAACGCTTCCCGTGTTTTTGTATACGGCATGTGTTATACCGCGATATCAAAAGCTCAATAATGTCGCTAAAACACAAACAGGTTTTATATCGCGTGAGTCAACGGAGATTTTCTTTCGCTTCTTCTTTTTCATTTTATCAAATTTAAAACGTTCGTGAGACTCTCACGGCCGATTTCGTCGGCGAAACGTTTCGAACGCTCTCGGTGAAACACTTTGGGATACACACACGTTGAAGATCGGGCCAATTTTCGGTTAACCGCGAAGGCGTTTGCAAATTTAGTAGAAGGCTGAATATTAAGTTCTAGGAAAGTTTCGCTTTGCGAACGTCGGTCGAGACTCGGCTGCGGTTTAAATCGAGGCCGCGTACAAGTTTATATACCTCTTTCGATGTTTTGGATGCTTGATACTACATCTAGATATCTAGATTTTTATAAGCTACTCTTCGGATTCTTTCATTTTATGTTCGTTTTTGTTGCTTTTACATTGTACATGCCCATAACGAGTGTATTCAGTATTGATACTTCAACAAATAGAATCTACACTTGTAACTTGAGCTAGTGTTACGCAAGAAAAATCGAATACGAGAAAGATTTTTATCTTATGGATAATTACAGAATATAATAAGGAAATATGCTAAAGATATACTAAATATACTAAAAGATATTTTAATTGATTTGTTGACTAATTCGAGATGTAAATAAACAAACAAATTCAACAACGTTTCAGAAAATAGAATTTTGACGTATAAATACAATATTTCGACGTACTATCAACGTTTTATAACTAACGATAAAACTTTTTTTCAATAACGTATAAACGAGAAATGCTTTTCGAGAAGAAATTCTACGAAAACTGTTAAAGCGCTGATACACGATAAACAATTATTATCTGATAAAAGGATAATAATAGCCGCATCGGGAATGAATTTCACACGCTTTTTATAAAAGTGTAATCGATTATTTTAATCCATACTTGTGTTGAAGCGTGAAAGGCACGAGGCTCAATAAATAGGTGCGATTCTATTTAACGCTTCATAGGCCAGGAAAAAAAAAGTCAGACGGAAACTCGTCCCACCTCATCGATCCTATGCATAGCTCAATCGTTTCGTTTGATTCCATTTAACAGGTTACGTTGCATCGCAATATCCGAAAACGACATAGCTAGAAAAAAAATTGTAAACATTCGAAAGAATACAAATAAGATTCGTTGCATACGCGTGTCATCGCGAGAAAACTCGTGCCCTTCTCTCTTTTATCGACGCATCGACGCATCGACGCACGCAACCACGAGTAGTATATGTATATTTGATTGTTATTGTTATGGGTTTCGCACGCGTCATTACCTTTCTCTCTCTCCCTCTCTACCTTACTCTTATGTATACATACAGAAACATTCGCGGTATAGGAAGTCGCGCGAGCGCTTTCCCCTCGGGCGCGTTCGTTCACTCGCGATTCCCGTGCGATCGCATTCCGCTTTGTAACTCCTGCCTCTCTCTCTCTCTCTCTTTCTCTCTTTCTCTATCTATCTCTATCTCTTGATGTTATAACCGAAAAGACGACTACGGCGACGAGTCTTAATAACCGGGTTTATCATCTCGTACTTCATCCGGAAATAATTTTTAATCGCGAATTTTATTTTACTTTATATTTACACAAGTATGTAATCTTTTAGTTATTTTCTTCAAAATGTGAATCCATGGAGTATTTTGTAAAATTTTTTTTATGCAACGATTCGTCTGTGATATTGGAAAACTTAGTTTATTCCAGGATATTACAACATTCAACGTCTCTATAAGTTATAATAATTATTATACGCTCAATTAAGCTTTCATAATTATTGACTTTTTCGCTCGATCTCCTTCCCCGCTCGGCTTTTAATAGCCGCCACGTAAGCGCTTTCTATAAAATTAATATTTAGAAAGAACATTGAACGCGTGCCGCGGTAATCCATAATAACGAAAAACTTATTTAATACGCGCCGCGTATTTTTTAACAGAGTTAACGTTCTCTCTTTAATTACTCGCAAAACGAATAATTTATAATGCTGCTAATCGAATAATGCTGCTAACGAGCGATCATTTAATTAGTTGAAATTAGCGGTACTATTAAACTTACTGAACTAATTATAGAGCGCATTATTAACACCTAGAATCTAGTTAGATAATCAGGAATGTGTTTGATATAATCGATAAACAAACATCCGTTTATATGAGGCTTTCTGGAGCGACAGTTTCCGTTAGTTGTTAAACACATTCAAATACGCGCATATATTTTAATCGTCACTCGAGGAGAAATTTTCCTCCACGAAAGTGAAGTACGTACTTTCAAAGCCGACGAAATAGCGAGAGGAAGCTTCAAACTTCAATGTATTTCCGCAAAGTATAAAGAGTACGTGTTTGTTGTTTTGTTTTTTATTCGAAAGAGCGCTAACGCGATCTGTATACACCTACACACGGAGAAAAATTCTCGACTCTCTCTTTTTCTCTTTTCTCGCGCATTTAAAAGAAACTCGCGCGTCTGTGCGCCGCGGCGATGAGTCAGTCGAGAGACTATATATACCGATGTTTTCGAGCGTACATTCAACGACGCGAAAGCAGGACGCGTCGTTTTTTTTTCTTTTTCTTTTTTTTTTAGCGAAATTTTTAGCGAATAAAGCGTGTACGCGCAGGGCTCCATTGTGCGCCTATTGAACGAGTTCGATCGAATCGTCCGTGGGTAGAGAGAAGAGCACCAGGAGCGATAGAACGGTGCCAAGGGCGGAAGAGCTACTAAGAGAAAGAAAGAAGAAAGAATAGTAGAATCGTGTTGTGGGAATTTCGAAGCAAGAGCGCTTCGAGAGATGTCATTTGACGAAGCTGAATTCGCGTGCGCGAAATCCGATCACGTTCCCGATGACGATTTCTTTGACGGAGCGCTCCTTTGAATCATTATTTTATCAAATAAATAACGTTCCGATAACTCGAAACACGGAGCTATGGAGGAATTTTTGTGCGTTGGTGTTTTTAGGTTAATAATAACTATAGAGAGAGAGAGAGAGCAAAATGTTATGTAAAAGGAAATATGATTTTATCTTATTTTATAATTTAAAACGGTATTGAAAGTTTTAAGAAAATTATTAATATCCGTATGTGTGCAAGCTTTAATTATTAAAATATTAATTAAATATAAGATTTAAGTGCAAGATTAAAATTAGCATTTAATATTATTAATTATTTTTCAAATAAAGAAACAATTTTCATATAAAATAATTACGCTTGTCGCGTGCAAAAAATGTTTGTTGCATCGCAAAAGCGGTTCGACGATGACGTCGGAATTAGTCGAGCATTTAAATTCAAATTCTCGCGTTTCTTTTTAAAGTTTAGCGCGTGGCACTCGCTTTGGGCACACAATTCTACACGTACGCGTCCATCAACGCTACAAAGAATCGAAAACATTCCGCTTCGTAAGAATTGTTCGATAAAGCGTCAGACTGCAACGACGATACATAGCTTATCGCTGAGTACGCCAAAATATCGCAGCGTCTGTATAAAAATATCACTTTACGCCCGATACCCCGCACACGTTCGGAGAGTTTTCTCTAGAGAGCGAGAGAGAGAGCGAGAGAGAGAGAGAGAGATAGAGATAGAGATAGAGATAGAGATAGAGATAGAGATAGAGATAGAGATAGAGATAGAGATAGAGATAGAGATAGAGATAGAGATAGAGATAGAGATAGACATAGAGATAGAGATAGAGATAGAGATAGAATAGCGTAGGCACGTGTGCCGGATGACCGCGTGGGTTGCACTTGCATGCACATTAAACAGCGTCGCGACGCTGCTCGGTTAACCGTTCGCGTTCTCGATATGTTTATATTACCCGTTCATACACACATATGTAAGTGTATACGTGAACTCTTATAAGTAGACGCCCGGAGTCGGCCGATTTATCGATTGTCTCTACTGCTTAGTCTCGACTTTTTTTTATTTGCAGTATATGTATATTTTTGCTCTCCTTCAATATATATATATACCTTTTCTTCGACCGACGTCTCGTTTTTGCCGCGTCCGCAAATTGACTTTTATTTTGTGCAGTCGTTGCTCGATTAATCGAGCGATGACGAGGTCGATGTGCATTCTAGCGCGCTATATCGACTCGAAAAATGATGATTATATATGTTTTATTTTTTCTTTTATTTTTCCATTCACCGAGACAGTTATAACTACGCTTATTTACCGTAAACATTCTTCTATCTAACTGACGGCCTTAAGTTTTCTTTAAAAGGATGATGCTAAAATTCTGATCGGTTATTAAAAATAACTTGTAAAAGTTCATCTTGCGTGGTACGTTTATATAATATTAACGCACGAGGAGGCACTGTAAAACACATGTTATTATTAATTACTCGGTGTGATTTCACTTCCGCCAAAGTACGTTACCTTATGAAAATAAAAAAAAAAATAATAAAAAAAACTGCCGTATTTCATTAATTTATTAAAAATAATTAAAATCGATACTTTTTATTATGAGCTACGTTTATAATGATTATATTGCATTGGTAATTTTTTTGTTTTTTAATGAAAATCTCAGTTTCACAATGTTTATTTGAATAATTATCTGAAAAATAAATATTAATAAAAATTTCTATTTCTGTCTTCGAAAAATGCATTTTCTATTTATAAAGTTATTAGTCTGAATGAATTTCTTTTAGATCAAAATAAAAAAAATTTTTATAATTGCTTTTTATACATCATTGTAACAACATTATAATTTTAAAATCAATATAAATACAAGATTAATTTATAAGATTGCAACAAAGAAACACAATTAAAAGCGTAAAATCTTAATGGCTGTTGAAAAAACGAGAATGTAAAAACAATTAAAATAATTTTTAGTATCTTATTGTAAGGTTTTTTAATCTCCGATTAGAAAAAATAAATATTATTCCGAGTAGGAGCTTCGTAGATGTATGTTTTAGGAAGATAAGTTTAAGAAATATAATTGCAAGTACTTAGAAACAAAGTAAATTGTTGTATCATCATTCCCTCTTATATTAACTCTTATAACTATGTATACAGCTCTTCTATGTAATTGTAAATAGTAATTCTCACAATATGTGCTCAAGAAATTACATGCACTGTGAGCACGTAAATTATTATATTATCTCTACTTTAATTACTTACTACGTATTTAAATTTATGCACCTCTCGTAATAATTTTTATTTAAAATTTTATAAAAGCGTTCTCTTGTTGTTTATTTGAAGAAAAAAAAGTATATTAAAATTATCGAATATGCGAAAGTAAAATCGGTATAAAGAAATTGGTATTGGTACAACTTCAATTTTTATGAAAATGAATTTGATTGAAATAAAAAAATATGACAAATGTTAATGCGGTAAAAACAGATTTTCCATCACAACCAAGTTGCATATTTCGTTGTGTTATAATTCAATAATATTTATAAACAGCCGTTACGAGAGAGAGAGAGAGAGAGAGACAGATAGACAGACAGAGTAAAGTTTAAAGCACAAAGCGAATCATCCATAATATAACACGCGCAAGTTCTGCGACATGCAACCGTATTAACCGTGATTATATAGCTCGTGCTACAATCTATGGCTTGAGGCTTCAAATCTTTTTAAGATTTTATAAATATCAAAGTTTGCTGTAAAAAAAAAGTAAAAAATAAAAATCACAGTAATTTGTTTTTACGATTACACTTCTCTTACACGTAATCGTAAATACAGTCATTATGAATATAGCGATGCAGAAAGTCTTATTTTCCTATTTATAGATCCGTTGGCATAGTTAGAAAAAATTATTACTTATTTATTATTGGTATAATTTATTGGCATCGTTAAAAATTACTTGAAATATATAAAGACGATAAATAAACGGGTTAATTAAAAATCGGGTTAATGATGCAGGAATGTTTATAAAAACAATTATTAGTTATTTATTCGAACTTTGTTTTTTTTTTTTTTTCATTTGACAAAAGCTGTAAAGTAGAATACTTATACTTTCACTTTAAGGGGTTTTACCGTCATCCTGTATGTTGTTTTTCCGCAACACGTGCACGGAATTACATATAAGGCAAGACTTTTTACTCATGCAATGGAATTGTCTTTGCTGCCCATTGGTAATATAGTTTGTGGGTCGCGTTACACGCGTCGGCTTTTATTAATTCACATGACCCATAATCCGTTCGTTCGTTACCGTCTCTCTCTCTTTCTCTCTCTCTCTCTTTCTCTAGATAAGATAGCACAGATTGCTTTCGTTGCTATAAACAATGCCGATGTTATTGTCTTTCTGTAAATAGAATATTTTCTTTCTCTCTCTCTCTCTTTCGCTCTCTCACTCCCCCTGTGTTTGTTGAACCGCGATGCACTCCCTTTTTTTTTTTTTTTTTTTTTTTTTTTTTTTTTTTTTTTTTTTTTTTTTTTTTTTTTTGAGATAAGAATACGTCTGTTAAGAGTGTTTACTATTTCTCACGCGGAAAAGAAATAACAAAGTGTGACGCGGCACGATAAACTTTTATGAATTTATATAATAACGACAAAAAAATTCGTTAGAAATATAAACAAACAATTGCGATAAATAAACATTATATTAATACATATTCAAATTTTACAAAATTTTACGTTAAATGTTTCTAATTAAACAATGCTTACGGAAAATATTAAAATATTGATGGAAGTCATGCAATCATCAAAAAACTTAAAAATTAATTTTAAACGTACAACTTGGGAGTAATTCTCTTAATAGCAGTAGCCGCAACAAAGTATTTTTGCAACATCTTACAAAAATGTGCAAAAAAAGCATAAAACTCGCGACTCATCCTTGCTTCTGTTAAACTGTTTACGTGTACGTATACAGACACATTAATATCTACACGTGTACGATTCCAAGTATAACTTGTTAAGTCAAAGCTAATGCCAAAGCAGTGGCAAATGTAAGCGAAAAAAAACACTGAATCTGTGTCATTGAACCTTTAAATTTATTTTTTTCATATCCTGTCGGAGCAACGTTACTCCGCTCACGTATACGTACATTGCGAGAAAAATATTTACTCGTTTATGTGGCCATGACAACGCGAATTATCTGCTGCGTGCATAAACAATGACGATAATAAAACAATAATTATTCTCACCTCGCGTGTGTACGCTATTAAAGAAAGAAAAGAAAAATTATAAGTGATTGTTTTCGCATGTTTTGTTTATCATAGATATTTCAACAATATTCTAATTTTAATTGTATTTACTTATTAAACTTCGTGATTCAAAATAAATGTTAAAAATTTGAATTTTAAAATTATCGTAACGGTAATTAAGACATTCATGATAATTATGTCATTCACAGTATTTCGAGTAAAATTATCAGCGTTCAATAAAATAAAAAGCAATAGCATGACTTTGGTTAAATCTTGAAAACCATGACGTAAAACACTCGATAGTATTGTCAATTAAATGATTCACAAATAATTCCGCAATGAGAATCGAGCTTTTTTTTTTTTTTTTTTTTTCTTATTACATATAAGGAAAATATCCAAATATAGCGTCATCGGGACAAACATGCAAGTTACAATTTTTTAGATAGTCTAAGATACGTAATGAAAAAATAATCAAAATAAACAAAATATCAGACGATTTAACAAATTTCGAATATGTTTAATTCGATCGGTGAAAAATATCAAGCGATTTTGCATACCGTTGACTGCGTGTTTACGCAGACTATCGACTTTTCTCGAACCGTTTATATTAATCTTTGAACCATGCCTTATTGCTTTTTTTTTTTTTTTTTTTTTTCTTTTTACATTACATTACATTTATGTTGCAGCGTGGCGTAAACAGCGACAGCGGCCTGACGAGCATCGAGGCAACTTTCGACGGTATCGACAAGTAAGTATGTATACGCTCGCGCGCGTGTGTGCGCGAGTGTGTTTGCAAACAGCGTCGACGTCAGTATTGCGCAAAACGACGTAAAGTAGCGCCGTGTCTTTTTTCATTTTCCCTTTAGGAATATTGTTCGTAGCGCGAAAAATCAATCCAGTTTTATCGATTGCTTCTATTTTTTCTTAATTATTTGAATTTTATTTGATAGAAATATTGATTTGTTTTGGTTGAATGTCAATAATTATTTTAATAGCCGATTGAAAAAAAAACATACGTAAAATCTATTATCGCGCGTACGTGTTATTTTAAAATTCAATTTTGAATATTCAAGGTAAATGTAAAATAATTACCGACAATTTTATTAAACGAATGGCACTTTATTAAACGAATCAAACAAAAGATATGCAAATTCAAGGATTGCATAATGTTATTTATTATTGCTTGAAAATTAGTTTTAAATTATTAAAGTAAAAATAAAAGCAATAATAATCAACTCATGAAATTTTATTTTCACAATCTTTTTAAAATTTTATTCTTCGCATTTACCACATCGTATAATAAAAAATTATTATTCTATTTCTTTTATAGGTTCGAAGTGAATAATGAAATACTGTATCCTGAGATATGTGAATGGTGAGTTATTCAAGTTCATTAATTTTTTTAGGCATATTTGGATTATCACTCTGACGCTTATTTACGTATATTTAAACCTTTTATACATATCCATCTTTAAGAAAATGAGCAATTTTTTAAACTAATGAATATTTATTATAAAAAGAAAATGAATTTTACTATAATAAAAGCTAAAAACGAACGAAAATGGAATACATTAAAAATAATATATGTATGCATATAAATAGATTATTTTTCGACAGTTTTCGACAATATTAATCGATAGTAATATCTCTATTTTCTTCAATAAAATTTTATTTTGCTTAATAAAAATGTTGTTGCGAATTGCTGGAGTACGATTTTTTTTTTTCGATTCTAAAAGAAACTCTGAGAGACGGTGTAACGGAAATACTTGTGAGATAAAATGTAGACGCGGCCTATAAGTCACTTTCCATAAATAACATTTCCTTATGAAATCATTAACCGTCATCTACGTGGTCGACTTGGTTACAATGTATATGCTGCGTCACTGTGTGACTAACGTAAAACACGCAAATTACGCGATATCTTCCGCGGAAAAAGCGGCAACGGTTAAAAGCTTAATCAAGTCAAAAGTAATGGAAGAATATAAAATCGGGCGTAAAAGCGTCGATTTCAAACAACGGATAGCGCTATCAAATTTGTTTTATAAAATAATAACGAGCACGCGATTGCGATCTGCGTCGAAACGTAAACCAAATGTAGAGAAAGACTAGCACGCGGGCAATCGTAACGGATAATGGAAAAAATAAAGAGAAAAAGAAACAGAGAGAGAGAGAGAGAGCACGCAAGGGGCGTAAAGACGGAAGTCTACGGCTATTGGCTTTTACGAAAATAAGATACGCGCGCGCGCGTATCACTCGTCCTATTAAAAGTTGCGTGGTTCTTTACGAAACGTAAACAATGGACTCCCGATTAATCGAGATTACAATGAATCGACTGTACATGCTGTGTAACTTGTAGCTTTTTTTGTTCTATCGCTAAATAAATAAATAATGTATACACGAACCGTTTCTTGATCGCTCAGCGTGACGATTAAAACGAGTTTCGAAAGGAAACTAGCACGTAGACGAGTCTCGAGACAGATGCGCTTGTGAACTTAAGCTTTATGATGCAACTGTAATAGCAATTGCTCTATTTAAATTAGATAAAATTTAACGTGTGCGTTAATTAAGATAGCTAAGCGTTATATCTTCATTAATATAATTATTATTTTTTATTTTTAAATATTCATCGCAGATTTTCTACACAATTAATGTATATTTATTGTTATTATTCTATTATGAAATGTTACACTTGCACCACTATTTGTGCGTCAACTTTTGCTAGAAAAATTGGAACGTCAATAAAGCTATTTTAACGAAACACTTTTTTTTCTTACTATTATAGAGAATATTCATGTAACTATATTCATACAATCTGTTGCTCTTGAAAAATTTTAATTTAACCGCGAGATAAAATTGTTTTTCAAAAATGGCAAATAAAAAGTTCTCGCCATAATCGATAATGCATAAAAGAGACTGACCAGACTACGATTCGGCCGTATTGCGTCGGTATTGCGATATAAAATCGTTGTCATCGATTCGTCTCTCGGGACGAAAGATAAAATTGCGCAACGGACGTGCGTTAACGCGGCATAACTGGCGTCGTTGGCTTAGAAACATATTCGGCTTACTGGATCTTTGGCTTTTGTTTCCAAGCGGGACTCGGTTAAAATTCTTCAATATATCTTTCAAGCGCAATATTGTATAATGCATAACTCACGTGCGCGTACGTAGACATAAGTACCCTGCGCGCTCGCGCTACTTTCGAACGTTGGCCGCGTGTATGTTGTTGCATGCCGGCTGCCAATGCGCTACATAGCGCCGGACTCTGCTATTCTCTCTCTTTCTCTCTCTCTCTCTCTCTCTCTCTCTCTCTCTGTATAGTTGTTTGGTTGTCCTACTTTTATATACAGTTGGCATTAGAGGTTCTGATTTGGTTTTCAATGAATCAACTTTATGCGCGTTTGTATAAACATGCACCGTCTGTTGATATCGGTTGTTGTGGAAATCTCCAGAAAGATTTTTGGAATGGAGTAACCTTGTTCGAGTTACTTGGGCATTTTTTTAAAAAACGCTTAAAGCTCGTGTTACTTTTTACCTTCTAATGTTTCCATTTTTACAATAATCTATTTGTATGGTTATTTCGAAAACAGATGTTGCATGAATAATGGCGTTGACATTCATTCGAAAGGTAAATAAAACTTTAAAATAATTATTCTTTTATAACGGTGCTCCAAGATAATTAGATTAATTGCGTATAATTTCTTATCCGTGTTTTCGATAATTTATAAATATTAAGGCATAATAACTATCAGCGTTATGAAATACATAAACAAGTAAACACTTGCGTGATCGTCAAGAGGATTTAAGTTCGCGTGAACATTACACGAATCCGTTGACCGTGTAGCATGGCAAAGTAAAAGTAACACCGAGACAGGGACTTTTACCAAATTTGGTATATTGTCCAATTACTTACTCCTTCATGAACGCACTCGTTCGTTCGCTTATTTTTTTTTTTTTTCCTATTTTCTTTCTTTTTTCTTTTCGATCGCTCGCATTCCCCTGTAACACACACGTTGCATGAAACATTGGCTTTCTGAACGTGTGCGCCGAGGCTATGGGTAACAATGAGGGCGAGTAAGCATACGTACAATACACGCGACGAAAGAAAAAAAAGGAAACATTCGCTTTCTCCGTACAGATGCCAGTAAACTGTATGGTGTAGCTTATTGTGTGTGCGAAGGAATTGAGTAAATGAAGTTGAAATATTGCCTGTTGAAGAATATTACTAGAATAAAGAAAAATGATTTAATTTTTTTTTTTTTTTTTTTTTTTTTTTTTTTTTTAATTTTTAATGACATATATTAATGCAGTTATTAAACTTGCAGTTATTATTTGATGCAATACACTGCTATATAGCTAAACTTTATTTTAAAATTATAATTGCAATATGCAATAATTACGTAAAGTATTTAATCTGTTGTATAATTTTGGTTTAATATTTGCATAAAAATTTATAAAAAAAAAATGAAAAAATTCGTAGTAATTAAAATCATCGTAAGAAAAATATTTTCTATTTTTACTGTAGTTTCATTGATTCTAAGAGCGATCGATCGATCGAATGCATAATGCAATTCGCAAATTTTTATTTTAGAAAGCTGAATTAAAATTATTGACATTGATTGTTTTGTTTGAAATTTAACTATCTTCAGTCTAATAAAAAAAAAAAAGAAAAAAAATTTCAATTGCGAAAAAATTCTATTCTGCTACAATCGACTTTAACCTGTGTTGCGTTACATTCATAGAAATCGTTCTGTAAACTTTCAACGTCCAGTGAAAGAGACTTAAATTTCAATAATTCACGTGTCGACATCTAAAGGCAAGACAATGAAACATATATCATTCTTCTTTTTCATCCGAGTAAAGTGCATGATCTAGTAAACAAAGTTATTGAACATTTTCTGATCATTGAAATAATTGCTTATTATAAATAAAAATGTCAATTCATTTAGATTATTAAGAATTAAAAACTTGCAATTTTTTTCGTAAAGTGTTTTGATAAAGCGTTGTTTTATATTTAATTATACAAAATGAATGTTTATAATGGTAAGGTAGAGTCTGTATCAAAATAATCAATCATAATTTTACTTCTTATACTTTTTTAATATTTCAGAAAATTGTAAAAATAAGAATGTAATTATTTTTGATTGCATGTAATTTACCTTATTATTTAACATGTGGATCAATGAAGTATTAAGAAAGTTTGTGCTTTCCAAATCAACAAATAAATCTAATTATATAATAGCAATGTTTAATAGATGGCTAAACTGTAGTGGAACGTGTTTAGTAAAGCAAGACAACTTACTAAGAACAGAAGTATTTATTCAAGATGGATTATTTATCTATGAGTTACCAATAATTATTGAAAAGACTAATGATTTCAAAATTATTTTGGATCAAGAGAAAAAATATATATATAACTTAACAACTGATTACATAAATATTCAAAAAGTTAATAAGTTAAAGAAAAACTGTATTAATATTGTCGATTTCAACAATTTGGAATTAGAACAAATGCTACAGAAGAATGAAATTTTAGCATTAGAAAAATTGGATTATATTATTGAGAATGAAATTAATGGTAGCAATGCCTTGCAATATTTAAAAAAGATTATTGACATGGAAAGAAAATATCGTAAATTCAAAAAGTTTGTTAACTTTGTTGATGATCGTGATGTAGTTTTAAAAAAATTAATTGAACATATTATTAATAGCCATGACAATGAATTGATTTTACAAGCTTTTTTGTTATTATTGAGGGATAAATCATATTCTTCTAACAATGTTTATAGAAATATGATCATCGATGAAATTTTAATTAGATCAACAAATGGTGACTTTAATATTAAACAGTTAATTACGATAATTAAAGTATTCTCTACTTTTAGAGAATTTAAATATCAAGATACAGTTGATTATTTTTGGATTGGATTTTTGATTAAACAGAATGATATTACTGCTGAACATTTATTACCATTATTTAAATTACTAGTTTGCATGAAACATAGCAAATATAGAGTACAAAATTTACTGGAAAGAAGATTGCAAAAAAACTATCATGAATTGCCAATATCTCAAATGACTGAAATATTAAATATATTTCAAACCGACTTATACTCATGTACAGTTTTAAAATGTGCGAGCAAGTGGCTAAAAATACATTGGATTGTAACTTCACAAGATGATTTATTAAAATTTATAGAGTGTTTTACTGTAACTAAATATGTAAATCCTACAATTGAAAAAACCATTGAAAAAGCACTAACAGTGAAAAATTTGAAAAGAAAAGATCATGCTTTGATATCAGCTATAGCTATTTACTGTTCAACTGTTCGCTTAAGAAACGTTTGCATATTTAATGAAGTTATAAAATATTTCGAAAAGCATGCAAAATGTCTTCCATTGACATCAGCTATTGAAATAATTATTACTATCGGTGGATTAAATTTTCAAATACAAAATAAAAAAAGTTTTTGGATAACTGTAGAAAATATATTAGATAAAAAATTTTCTAATTTGGAGATAAATGAAATATTATGTGTCTTATTGGCTTGTGCTTATATAAATAAGTATTTTCCTAAATTCACAGAAAAAGTTTTTTCATTAACTTTTTTAGATAAATTACATTCAAAAAATAATATAAATACTATACTGTTTTTAAGAGATCAATTATATCTTTTGGACATATCAATGACTATAGAATGTTCATTATACAAAGGACCATTATTGTATTATTCCAATCAAGTGGAATCAGTTTTTGTTGATGTGAAAATTAATGATATACTTAACAAAATTCACACTCAATTAGTTAAATTAGTAGGAGAAAAAGAAGAATTAAGTAGAAACGTCTCTCTAAATAAGTTGATTAGAGTAAATCTGTATACATTAGATGCTTTGATACATAAAAAATTGAACTCAAAATCAATTTTGAATATAGATTTTAAAAAATATAAAAATGAAAATACTGCTATACTTGTAGTTCTACCAAACTATTATTGTTGGAATTCTAATAAATTGATAGGACAGCAAGCTATGAAAATAAGACATTTAAGAAAATTAGGATTTAAAGTAATGCTTCTTGATTTTCAAACACTTTGTAAATTATACAAGCAACCTGCTGATCTATTAAAGTATTTGCAGTATTCTCTCAAAGTGGCACGTAAAGCATTCTGATAATTTTTGGTATCAAATTATTTTAACTCTTTTAAAACAAAAATAAATAAATGTCTCTGAAAACTAATAAAAATATTTAATTCTGTATTTTAAATTATTAAAGATTATTGTGTGTAATCTTAAAATTTTGTTATTCATGGACATTTTTAAAGGTATAATTTTATTTGCAAAATTTTTAATGAAAAACTTTTTTTCAGTCGAGTTATCAAGTCTCCAAAAGAAATAGAAGTATTGCGTTATGTTGTAAAAGTAAGTTCTGATGCTCACAAAGCTGTTATGAGAATTGTTCGCTCTGGTTTAGCTGAATTTCAAGCTGAAGCTGCCTTTTTACATCACATTTATTCAATTGGTGGCTGTAGACATGCTTCTTATACATGTATATGTGGCTCTGGATGCAACTCTGCAATTCTTCATTATGGACATGCTGGAGCACCAAATAACAAAGTACTAAAAGATGATGAAATATGGTAAAAAAATATTTAAATTTTTTAATAACAGTAAATGATGTTTTATATTTCTTAACAATTATATAATTTTATAGTTTTTTCTGTAATACGTTTCATTCATTATAACATTTAAGAATTACTTTAAAGTGTTCTTTATTTCGAAGCAATTTTTTAAAATACAAATGAAACTTTTTTTTTTGTAGCCTCTTTGATATGGGTGGAAATTATTGTGGATATGCAGCTGATATAACATGCAGCTTTCCCGTTAGTGGTAAATTTACTGAAGATCAAAAAATTGTTTATAATGCGGTTCTGGATGCAAGAAATGCTGTATTAAATGCAGCTAAGCCAGGAGTTCTGTGGACAGACATGCATTTGCTAGCTAATCGCGTAATGCTAGAAGCATTGAAAAAAGGTGGTCTACTGCAAGGAGATGTAAACGATATGATAAAGTGTGGTTTGAATGCAGTATTTCAGCCTCATGGTTTGGGGCATTTGTTAGGTTTGGATGTTCACGATGTAGGTGGATATTTGCCCAATAACCCACCTCGTTCTAAAGAACCTGGCTTAAATAAGCTTAGAACGGCTCGTCCACTGCTTGCTGGCATGGTTCTTACAGTAGAACCTGGATGTTATTTCGTAGATTGGGTATATATAACTAAATTATAGGCTAAAAATGTATTAATTATTAAATTAAATTTTTTACTTTATTTTTTAGCTACTGGATAAAGCTCGAGATGATAAGGAACAATCTAAATTTATTGTTTGGGAGCAGCTTTCACGTTTCCGTGGTTGGGGTGGTGTGCGCATTGAAGATGACGTGCTCATCACTGAAACAGGCACAGAAAATTTAACAGAAGTACCGCGCACGTAAGTTTTAATATCGATAAAAAAAAAACTAAATACTTCTTAAGAATTTTTCGCAACTTTATGTATAAAAACTTTTTGAGACATAACTCAATTTTAAAGTAATTTTGAATAAATCGTGTAAATTTATTTCAATATTCAGTCTTTAATGGCGCGTGATTTAAAATTAATAATATGATGTTAGTAGTTTTGAGTTTTAAAAGTTTTAACAAAATTTGTGATAATTTTTTAGATGGTAATCATTTTACTCCATTCATGAATTCGTATCTTCATGCCTATGTCAAACTTTATATTATTTTTAAATATAAGATTTTTATATTATTTTAAAAATATTAACTAACATGTAATAAGCAATAATTTTTGTCTTAAAATTATTGCTACATATTTTATTTTTTTATTAAATTGATGGATTGTTTAAAATGAGACACTCGTTGAAAAGCAATTAGAAAATATTAATAATCAATAATTTTATATTGAAATAAATTAATCGATTTTTTTTCCATAGCGTTGAAGAAATTGAAGCTTGGATGGTAAAAAATCGTGAAGGATTGCAATTACCACAAGAGAAGAATTTATGAGGATGAAAATATCGTTAATCATTGCCGTTTTTTTTTGTGGTTACAAGCGGAAATCCGTTTGGCAATACATGCATACACGCATTACATTTATGGAGAGGCTGTGATTGGCGTATTTAGAATAAGGAAAAAAAGAACAAAATAAACAAGTTGCACAACGGTACTTTGTTTTCGTGGAAGGACTGGATGCTTTCACATGTATGAATGAATGAGATGTAAAAGTTAGTTGTGCAATTTGTATATATTTTTTATAATCAATACATTAAATTGAAATTTTTCAAATTGTTTATTTAATGACAGAAGACAAAATCCTTCTAGTCACTTCTTACATACTACGTAGTTTATAAGAAGTTTATATCAATTTCCTGAATAATTTTATATGAATCTGCAATTATTTTGGCAAATTTCGAAAAAATTTTGAAATATTTATTAATTTATTTGATTTATGATAAAAATCTTTTTGTCAAATTCTTATTAGATAGATTTCTTTTTTCTACTTAAATTCATGCAACCCGATTTGATTGATTTTATATTTTTTTTTTTATCGAATCGTCTTTTATTAGAAAGCTGATATTCCAATTGAGTATGACGTCAAACGCCATGTATAACATAATGTTGTATCTTGAATTTTAAAAGTCAAAACTCATCATTTATTCTTTTCTCTTTTTCAATAAAAAGTGAAAAAAGTGAAAAATGAATAAAAAGTGAAAAAAGAAGTGAATTATAGTACTGTGAAATTAACATATTACTTTATCTTTGAAGCTAGATAAAAAGCAAGACCTTTGTTCATTGAAAGAATAAAGTATAAAAAATTGAAATTAAAATTTTTTGATAGAAAAAGTTATAATTGAAAAATATTTAAAAAATATTTAACGCCATTTACCAAAAAAAAAAGATAATTTGTTTTATAAATGATTTTCCGAATCTGAAAGGAAAAATGAATGTCATTCGCCGTAATACTTATATTTGTTTCAATTAATACGAAAAAATATATTTTCGTGTTTAAAGAGGAAAATTTATAGAGCACGTGTCTTCCTATGTATTGAAGCAAATTTTTCTTTGAATAATCGTGCGTCAATACACACCATCATATAATCGCTCTTTAGGTATTCGACTCGTTAGAATTCAGAGAGACAGAGAAATAGAGATAGAGGAGGGGGGATGTAGAAAAAGAACTATACGGATGTTTGCCCAGTGAAGTGTACACAGTTATATACAGTATATGAACAAATAATATATTCTTCTATCTAAATTAAATTCTAGAACTTTTTTTCAGAAACATGAGCAATAAATTTTTCGTCAAAATAAATATGGAAGTTTAACTTTTGTTTATTCACCCGAAGATTTTATTAAATGAAAATCTGTAAAAGTTTATTATTTGCTATTAAAGTTTTCTATGTGCTTTTTTTTTTAATTGAATAGTTTTATAGAGTTAAATGCAATTGATATTCCATTTGAAACTAAAATTAAATCAATGACATTTTTGTCCAATATAATCAAAGTATTTTTTTATGAATATTAATTTAAATAAAATAATTCATAAAGATACATGATTATATATATGTACGTTAAAACAACTTATTTTTTAAAATATTAGTGAAAAGTAAAACACTGATTTATATTTTTAGCATTTGAAAATAAACTTTTCAAAAGAAATATTTTTGATTTCGATATTTGCCGGCTGAGTAATAATACGCATGTCAAATGCAAATAATCGATTTACATAAGATTTTTTATCATTTACGCAAATTAGAAAGTTATTTTCCTGCATTAAAAACGTATTATTCTTATGCAAGAATTAAACGAATTATATTTAAAAAAAATCACATATATTAAACAAAATACATTTATCTAATTTCGCATGCGTTTATGGGTAAAACTTGAAAAAGTAATTTCGTTGTTAATTAGTAACAAAAAAATATTTGATTTATATTTATAATTAATTTTTTTGATCAATCTAATTATTTATTTAAAAAAAAAAAAAAAAATCAATTTATTATATATAATATTACACAATATTGTGTAGATTTTTCTTAATTAACTTATTCTTAACATATTCTTACTTAATTTTTTAGTATTTGTTTTAAGAATATGAGAATGAAAAATTTTTATAATATGTTTTCTCAAAAATTTTAAACAATTTTAGAATGATACATATTTTTTAGGAACTTATTTTATAATATTAAACTAAAATTAGTATTATAATTTTTTTTTCTTTTAATATTAATTTTTTTGTACAGAAAAAAATATGATAATTTATAACAATGAAAACAGCTTCATTGATAATTTATTATTAATAAAATACTACAGAGTTAATGAAAAAAAAAAAAATAAGATGGACGAAGGTATGATTTTATCACATTTTATTATCTTTCATCAATGATACGTAAGATTCATTGTTTATGTTATTCATTTTTATCATCAAAAGAATATTTCAATTTCGATTTAAACTTTTTTTGTTTTTATAAAGCAATTAAAATAAAGAATATCATCATTGGTAACAATGAAGTAGTTTCAAAAATTTATTAATACATAAAATCAAATTATTTACCACATATTTACCTTATTAAATTTGAGATTTAAAGTATTTCGATGTTTTTATCAATTACTTTAATTAACATACTGGTTAAAATTTATTAGTTTGTTTTACTCACACTTTGTAGCAAATTGCAATGACGCGAAATAATTGCAAACTATCAGTAAAGGTTTAAATTTACATTTATAACATAAAAAATGTTTTACGCACATTTTACTTATTTTGTGCAAACTTATAAATTACTATTTGAATATATTGATTTATTGTTTTTAAAATTTTAATCATTTAAATAATCAAAAATCCAAGAAATATTAAATTTTTAAATGCCACTATAAAATATGATACTATTATTTAAATAATCATTGTAGAATACATAAAATGCTTTTAGAAATATAAATATATATTAATGATTTAATTAAAATCAGTATAGCTCTTGCTTTATAAATCTTATTGCATTAAAAATATCATTTTGTAATTTTTGGCATGCTAAGATTTTTTATTTTTGTTAAATATTTATATTTAAAAAAAAGTTTATTCTAAATAGTTATTTTTTAATTCATTTCGATGACTGAAAAAAATGCATAAAATTAATACTTGTTTTATGCGAAATTGCAATATAAATAATTTTAAGAAAATTTATTTATTTTAAAAAGGTTAAAAACAGTTGAATCTGTTTATTTTTTTGTAATATTTACTTTCTCATTGGTGCTAATAATAATGTCAATAACTTAATATTGTCAGTAAAGCATTCATGTGCAAAAAGGCAAACAACATTGGTTAATGTTTTACGATTAAAAAGTGTCATATCTTGTAGATTCGCAAACGTTCTGCTTCATTGAAAAGTCGCATTTATATTAAATTGCCTAGTTTTCAATCAAAGTTCAAAGCTAGTCTGAAGATTAAATTTTATTTTTAATTTAACGTATTAAGTATATTAGATTATAATTGCATCAAAGTTTAAAAGAAAAAATTATCATTTAGCGAGCGTTTATAAAGTTTTATGACGTTGTAGCTTTCATAGTTATATTACATAGTTATATACAATTAGTCAGTTATGGTTTTCCGTAAACGCGTTGAAAAATTAATTATATAGGTATAATTGAGGCCACACCCCGAAATTTTGAGTAACAACGCGACTATACTTAAAATAATAAAAACACGAGATTCAAACTAATGTAGTACATTTACAGCCCTCACAAATAACTAACGACGAGTTTGCGTAAAAAGTAAAAATATTACAATAATAATAGCTCTTAAAGATAAACAAATTCCCAGCCAGGTAATTCTTAAGCAATGATAAATTTACGTCAGCGCCGCTGGATTTTCCAAAGTAAATCGAATTTACTTAAAACGAGCAAAGCCCTTCTTCAGGTGAGGGAGACGAAAAATACAACGGGTGCAAAAGGGACGAACGACTGACACCGCGTTCGTGCGCAACCGAGAGAGAAAGAGAGAGAGAGAGAGAGAGTGAGGTGCGCGCGCGATCTCGAATATCTATCGACTACTCGGAGGGGCGCCGGCGTGTGCCGCTGCTCGCCGCCGCCGTCGCCGCTGACATTCTCGAACGCGTTTATTATCGTGCGCGAAGTCGGTAGCCGCAGTTGCGCGGTCGCCGCCGACGGCACACGATCTCTCTGTATCACCGAGAGAGAGAGAGAGAGAGAGAGACAGAAAGAGAAAGAGAAAGACAAAGAGAAAGAGAGAGAGCGGGTCTCGCTCTCAGCGGACTTACTCTTCCTTCGAGCGTTTTGCGCGTGTGCGCCTGTGTGCTCCGGTATCCCCGCACGACGCGTGCATCGCATCGGACGCGGCCCACCCGCACCGACTCGCGGCGCCTCACCGATTGCGCGCCCGAGACTACTCGTGAGAGGGAGAGAGGGAGGCTTTTGTCTACTTTACCGCTGGCGAAAGTTGCTCGCCCGCCGACCCTCTTTCCTCGCGCCTTCTCACCCCCTCGCTGCCCGGAAAATTGACTCGCGCACGCAAAAGAAAGAGAGTGAGAGGGAGAGAACGAAAGAGATAAAGAGAAAGAGCAGTGGCTCGCGCATTCTCACGTGCGCGCCTCTTTTGGCCCCGTTTCTCGCACAACGGGGCACAACGCCGTTCGATCGGAGACCAAGCTCGCAGTGGCCGCAGTGCGCGCGTGTTGTTTGTTGTTGTTTTGTGAACGTTTCATTATTTAAATTTCTCTTCTTATTTCTCTCGCCACCTTATCGGTAGCACGTTATTTTTAGTCCGAGAAGAGGGCAAGCGCGAACCAAGCGAGCAACGGCGCTGGATACGCGACGACGCGTATCGGTGCGAGTCCAGCTGGAGCACGAGAGAGAAAACTGAAACTTAAGCTCGCTCCACGGCTTTCGAGAGTACGCGGCGCGAGAGCTTCTAATGTAGACAAGTACTGTAAACAAAAGCTTCGACATCCGACGCTTCTCTTTCGTGCATTTTATAAATACCAGAGCGCCTTTGTTTATCGGCGCCTCCGTGCGTTCTCTTTTTTTACGCAAATACGCTTTGTGCCAGCCTTACGAAAAAAAAGGGGAAAAAAATAAAGGAGAATAACGAGGATATCTCGTGGAAAAACAAAATGTCGTTACAGGCAGGGGATTCTTTAGGAACGAGGAAGAATTTCGCGTTAACGAGCGCTACCATGACCAAGTCGCGTTTTAAGCTTCAACAGGAGCAGCAGCAGCAGCAGCAGCAGCAGCAACAACGACCAGCGTTATCTTTTACGGAGACAGCTTTCGAGGCTTGCATTAATTGGCAAAAAACGATCTCGCTCGATTACAGAGAGCTTTAAAGGGATTCCAGGTGAGCGAGAAAAGCTCGCGCCAGCTGGAGCTCAAATTCGTCAAGACCGAGCCAAGGTGGGAGCAAAGCTCCTCGTGCGAAAAGTATTCGAAAACCCAACGGGACGTGAGACACTTTCTCATCGATCTCCGAGCCCGAGTGTGTGTGTGTGTGTGTGTGTGAGAAAGAGAAAGAGAGAGAGGGAGAGGGAGAGAGCGAAAGAGAGAGAGAGAGAGAGAGAGAGAGAGAAAGAGAGAGAGAGACGACCAAAGAGTTCACAGGTACGGCCGTACACGTACCCGCGCTGCGTAAGCGTTGCCCCACTTGCGGCTTTTCTGCACACTCACACACACACACACATACACATACATACTCATACAGCTATACGCAACGAGAGGTTAAGCGCGCGACGCCAACAACACGCCGTATCGTGTTAACTCGGCGGAGGTGGTGCCGCGACACTGCCTACTTTTTCTCCCGCTCGCTCTCCTCTTCCTTCGTCGTACCGGCGGTCAGATACGGGCCGTTAATATGGACAACGTCAGTTCCGGCGCTGGTCCTGTTGCGCTGGTGAGCTGACGGCCGCGCGGCTCCTTTGTCATCGTCGTCGTTGTCGCTTTGTGACGACGGGCGCGCAAGACTCGTGCGCGCTACGCGGAGATATCCGCGATGACCGGCGCGAGATAGATAGATCTCGCGATCGCCGAACCAATTCCACGCAACGATTCTTCGAGGAATTTCATTTTCTCCTCGGCGAAGTATCGCTTTCATGATTTTTAATAATATTGTCGAAGTTAAAATAGTCTCGCGTTGAATAATCCGTCGTCGATACCTCGATCTCATAAAGAGGTATTCGCTTTTTCGAAAGGAACAATCCGAAAAGGAGAAAAGGAGCGAGAGATGTACTGTTTCCAGAACCCGTTCTCGCGAGCCGCCCGCAGCGTGGTCTCCAACCCCTTGAACTCCAAGTGCTCGGAGTCGAAGCGCCGGAGCTCCGAGGCCACGAGCGAGGGCTCGGGCTCCTCTTCCATACGGTACATCGACCAACTCTCCGGAGCCAGCAGTACCGACACTCTGCCCGGCATCCGCAACGACTACCTAGACGGCGAGCTCCTGTCCCCGGGACCCGATTGTCTCGCCTCGCCCACGATCGTCTTCACCAGCGATGACAGCAACAAGACCACCGTCGCGAGCGCCGATTCCCCCGTTGCCGGCGACGAAGCCAACCCCGGCGTCGAGGGGAACGGCTTCGCCGGCCTTTTGCAGCATCAGCAAAAGCAACACCAACAGCATCAACAACAGACCAACGGCGGTGGCGGCACCGGCAAGACCGCAGGCCGCTGGCGGCGCAAGCTGCTCCTGAGACTCCGCTCCACCGACTCCTCCAACTCCAGCAACGGCGAGGCCGCGAGCTCCTCGCCCTCCCCGGCGAGCGACTCTTCCTGCTCCAAGAACCTTCAACAGCGTCATAACGAGCGCAAGGCGCTCATGGCCCTGTCGCCGAAGCACGCGTCGCGTCGGCACTACTCCACGGACTCGACGAGCATGCTCCTTCGCGGCATCGAGAGCGGCTTCAGCGACGAGGACGACGAGGACGACGAGGACGAGGACGAGGACGAGGACGTCGAGGTCGACGTCGACGTCGACGAGGAGGACACGTGCAACCTCGAGGAGACCGAGACCGAGGACGCCTCCTCTCTGCCGTCCAGCCCGGCCGCGCCGGCGACCGTCGGGCTGGCCACCGGGGGCCCGGTACCCTACTACGGCTTCCTCTCGGTCAACGGGGGCGCCATGCGCCAGGAGAGCACCAGCACCAGCTCGCCCCAGCTCTCGACCGAGACTCACGGGAGCGGCGAGCGCACGCCCACGGGGATCCTCGAGGAGACCTCCTCCCTGAAGGAGGAAAAGCGGGCGGGCAGCAACGAGACCGTCTCGATCAAGTCGCACCTGAAGCCCGAGGGCGGCCTCGAGGCGACGAGCTGCCTGCCGGTCGCGCGCTCCTGTCCCAACCTCGAGAGACAGAGCGCCGGCTGCTCGAGCGCGAGCGGCTCGTCCAGCCCGAGTCCGAGTCCCGGGCCCGCGGGGCCCAGGTTCAAGCCCGTCGAGGAGGGGGACATCCAGGTCTGCTACCTCAACCACACGCGGACCCTCGTCAGCAAGATACTCTCCAGCAGGTTTCTCAGACGCTGGGAGACGCATCATCTCTACCTCAACGACGCCTGCCTCTCCTCAAAAACGGTGAGTTTTTATCAGCTGAGTTTAACGGCTTTGTTCAATATTATTCTTTTTTAATTTTATTGCGCCATAAATATTTTCGTTTCGAAGCAAGTTTATGTTTTATCGCGTAAATACGTCTAAAGGTAAAAAGCCGATGAAATATATATATATATATATATATATATATACACATGAAATTTTAACTTTAATAAAACTGTCTGTAAAATATTATTCGCCACATTTCATTTCAGAATAATACTTTGCAATTTTTTATAGAAAATTCATACTTCTTCTTTGTTTATATAACTCTGTAATAATTTTTCTCTTGGTACTCGATATTTTCATACGTTATAAAAATGCACGAATTTAACTGAAATAATTTTAATGTTTCGCATAAAAATAAATGTCCGAATGTTTGATTAAAATCTCGAAACGATTGAAATCTAAGCGAACGTTGGGCTTTTTGCTGGAAAATTTTGAAATTCATTCAATCCGTTTGCGATATAACGAAAACTTTTTTACGGCTTGAAATTTATACAGTAAACGTTTTAAAAAGGATATCTCGTATATTTTTTTGGCCGAAATTTCCCTTTTACGCGACCAAAAATTTGTTGGTCCGACGTAAAATTATTAAGTCGATAAAAATTGATCTTTTAGTTTGCAAAAAAAGGGCCACCTCAACTTTTATTACAAAAAAAAAAAAAAAAAAAAAACAAGTATATCTCTAAATGTCGGTCTTGACGTACCGGACTCATTCTACTTAATGTAGGTAAACAGACCGCTGATGTCGTGTAATCAACTTTAACCTCATTTTTCTTCACTGTACTCGTATAGGTAAGGAAATTAAATTTTTTTTTTTTTTTTGAATTTGTGGTTTTTCATGCTTTTAATCGTGTTTATGTTGTTTTCCTCGCATAAGTGAAACAATGATATGTCTCGTAGGTGTATTCCACTTTAGTTTTCATTCGTTCGACTAAGATAGAATCACTCTGCATTCGGTTCTAATAAAAGTTTCGGATTTGTTTAAAAGATAGCTTTGTCGTGAAAAAAACTTTTTAACTAATAATTCGTTTAATCGAACCTGAATTTTTTTAATATTCTTAATGCATTGTTTCTAATGTACGTCATTTTTATAAAAAGTACGTTGCTTATTGCTAGCGTATCGATATTTAACAAAAGTATTTTAGATATTAAAAAAAAAAAAAAAAAAAAAAAAAAAAAAAATTTATTTATCAAAGTGTATTATTAACATTGAAAGCTTTTAAACGTTTAATTATTAAAATTCTAAATGTATATTATTTTTAATTCACATAATCGATTATCTCGCAATAATTATAGAATAAGATAATCGTTAATTTTTTTTAGGCATTTCTTATCGATATTCATCAATTTCAAAAAATTTATCGAACATTATTATATTATTTTAGATTTAATATTAATAACATAATTAGATGTTATATATTCTTATATATACATGAAAGGCGCTTATAATATAATTAAAATAATAATTTTCATTCGAATAAGTGTTTATTATCAACTGTTTCATTAAATGCGTCTCTTTTATACTTTAGTAATTTATAAATTAATTCTTCAAAATGTTGGGTTAATTTGATTAATAAAACGGGGTTTATATCTAAGTATATATATATATATATATATTTATATATATATATATATATATATATATATATATATATATATATATAAAAAAAGTAATTTCTCAAAATTTCTTTATCAAACAAATCGGTACATATTTTCTTTAAATAAAATACGTTTCCTCGAGGGAATAAAGCGTATATTACGTATTATATTATTTATATCTCTTAAGAGTAATATAATTGTATTTATAACCGAAACTCGATAAACTAAAGCATAAAAACGTTCGACGAAAGGTAAAAGATAGTCAATGTATCCTAATGATTCATCGTTCGTCCCCTCGCGCTAATAAAAGTGTATAACGATAATAATAATATATTTATGAGGTATTAGTATTTCGGAGGCACGAAGTCGCATTATCGCGAAGAATGATAAATTCTTCCGTAAACAAGCTCGCGTCAATCTAATTATCCTAGTTACTCAAGTTCAATCTCTGACATACCTAAATCGATCTTGGAGCTATTTTTGTCGACCCGCTCTTTAAAATAACCGCGACGCCCGAAAATACCTGGCCAATGCTTCTTTCGGAAACAGGAGTCTGATCGAAGCAGCCAGTCAAAGAAGAAGAAGAAGAAGAACAAGAAGAAGAAGAAGACAAAGAAAAAAAAAGACGAATACAACAAAGAAGGAGGGAAAAATAAGAGCTTATTATTCTCCCCTGGTAGTCGATCTTTTTTCCATCTTTCTCATTTCTTTTCCCTCTCTCTCTCTCTCTCTCTCTTTCTCTCTCTCTTTCTCTCTCCATTTCTCACTCGCCTGTGCATAACGAAAATAAATGCGGTGAAATCCTCGGCTCTGAATTAGACGGTCATCCTTCGATATCTCGAAAATAAATATAGATGTATATCTAGATATAAACACACATGTCGCGGGTAAAAAAGCGCGAGCAAAAAGTAATCTCTTCGATATTCCATAAATTAGAGAGAGAAGAAAAGGGAAAGAGCGCATATCTGTTACACTGAAACGTAACGACAGAAAAAGTCTGGGATCCAAAAATCTTTCCTTCCGCATGATTTCGTACATCCCGTCGATGTTTATTCCGCGTTCAACTTTCTTTCCGAAGTCTCGCTTGAGCACACGCTCTAAACTCTTTTATACACACACACATACGCACATACGCGCGCGCGCGAGAACTCATGGGCGCGAGCCTGTGTAAGTGTGTAAGAAAAAATGTCGAGAGAAAGACCAGCACTCGCTTGACGTCATTGGTCTTAAGAAGAGAATCTCGATCGACTCTTGTACCTTCTCCTCCTCTCTTACCTTTCGACGGAGGGATTCGAATCGGTCTCGTTCGTGTTTACGTGCGCGCACACGCGCGTACGACCGCGTTTTTATGCATATCATCCCTTGACTTTCAAAATTCCGTCTGTGTATGCGCGCGCGTTAGTACACCTCATCGTACATTCATATATACTT
Source organism: Chalcis sispes (assembly GCA_949987625.1). Lineage (NCBI taxonomy): Eukaryota > Metazoa > Arthropoda > Insecta > Hymenoptera > Chalcididae > Chalcis > Chalcis sispes. Next base: position 1,872,710 of record OX465097.1, read on the forward strand.
ATATTTTCATAAACGTACATTTGTAATCCAGCAGTTTTAAAAGCGACTTTTTCTCTTTCACTATTTATTTATCAACGTTGAGACAACGAATGATCGTTAGGAATGATCATGGACGAAGAGATGAGAGAGAGAGAGAGAGAGAGAGAGAGAGAGAGAGAGAAGACGGTTTATCCTCGATACGCGGTTTTTTCTTTTATGGGTTGAGGATTAATTTTTCAATTAGCTCAAGAAAGGTGGAATTGGCGAGCACATATTTCTTCTTTTTCTTACAATCCTCCGATCGCTTTTTAAATCGATTTTTTATTTTGTCTGACTCGTGAAATACAACGCGCGAATGGTTTGTTTATTTATTTATTTTTTTTTTTTTAATTTATTTGCTTCTAAGGAATGTAGAAGTTCGCGTTAAAAATTTCTCGCTTATACGTTATCGTTATTCTTACCGAAGAAAATTAATATTTCTAGCTTGACCCATTTTTTTATGTACAGTCATTACGTACGTTAAAAAAACGTCTAACAATAAAAATTAATTACGGTTAAAAATGAAATTTTCGAACGCGTTCAATTGTGCGCCCCTTGCATTATGTAGGGGCTAACTTAAAAGA
>OX465097.1:1878311-2125811 GCA_949987625.1 Chalcis sispes
AATTCTTCTCGCGTGTTTCGCGCGTTGGATATTGTTTTTTTTTTTTTTTCATTAAAATTTTTTTTAATTTTATTTAATTTTATTTTTTTTTTTATTTATTAATTTTGTACGAATACGAAATATTTCTCGGTATACCGTAATTCGAAAAAATCTAGGCTGCACCGAAAAGTGCAACGGCATCGCGCGCTACTCGACGTTTGACACGGCGGTGACGCGCGCGCTCGTCGCCGCTCGATGTTTTCCCTCTCTTTCTCACTTTCACCGCGATAAAGGCCTTTTTACACGCATGTACTATCGCAATAAGTATAGCCAAGAATATAAAGCGCTTGTTTTTTAATTATAAGCTCGGCTTTCGTTCTCTCTCTTATTTGCACTCGGCTTTCAACTTTCGCTTATTGTTAAATTATTATTTTTCAATCGCGCAATTTATGCACGTGGGATAAGGGATATGCGTAGAATTCTTGCGGCAAAAACAGCCGCTTATCTTTGGAGAACGTCACGTTCGCCGCTAAAGCTTAGATTAGAAGCTTTGCTTCTTTTTTTTTTTTTTTTTCTTTTTTTTTTTTTTTGACTTCTCTCTCTCTCTCTCTCTTTTCTTTTTTTCTCTTTCTCCGTCGGAGTCCCGATCATCCAATCGGAATTTTCCCCTTTCTCTCACGGTGACGCTCGAACGTTCTTTATCTCTCGCCGGGGCTAGAGATACGCAGATAAACTAGTGAGCTTTTTCCTAATTTTCATAATCGTTTTTTTTTTTTTTTTTTGACTGCAAATCCCAATGTATGCGGTTACGAACGTGGCTACGCTGAAAATTATTAAAAAATAAATATAAATAATGAAAAATTTAAAAGTTTTGTTTAAACGATTGTTGAAGGAGTCGAACGCGCGATATGCAACTTGATATATTCCATTTAATTTAGTTAACTATCCAGATAGACATGTACATTTTTGAAGTTATCCGGGAGAGCTTTGACCAGGAAGAGCCACTTGAAATTTAAAATAAAAGCGAGACGTTTCGAAAACGAATTTCTTCGATATCCCCTTGATTTAAAAACGTTTCCCCGATGTTGTAGCGGCTTTGTGCATTCTAATTTTAAGAGAGCCAATTAAAACTCGGATAGTTTTGTAGTTTTAATAGCTCGGCATCATTGTTTCCGGTACATTGACCATTGAACGAACTTGCACGTGTTAAGATTGAGAAACAACGGCTTGCCTTAATACCTTTTAATTTTAACCTACCGCTGAGTTGAATTTCTTTTAAATTTAGTGTAAGGAAAATATGAGATTATCGTCGCTTTTATTCGACGCTACTAACGGTGCACTACATTTATTTATTCTATCAAATTTTATTTTTGCAAATATCTTTACTATTTATTTATTTACGCATATAAATTCATAAAAATTTTTAATCGTTTAAATGTCAAAATCGTGCAATGAAACGCGGAAGAAAAAAGAGCCACGTCGTAATTATTATTTCCGAACGTCAACATTTTTTTTTAATTAAGAAAACCACATTAGAAGTTCGCTGAACTCGATTATCCGTAAAAGAACAAAGAACGAAGGAAACCAGGTACTCTTGACTCTTTTTCTCATTCTCTCTTGAAAGAGAAAACAAACGATTCAAGGGGTTCGAGCTTGCTAATGGAAATGCGTCGACTCGAAGTCAAGGATGAGACGAGAATGAAAAAGAGCCTCGTCCAGTCTTTCAGGGTATTTTTGAGAGAGAGAGAGAGAGAGAGAGAGAGAGAGAGAGAGAGAGAAAGAAAGCATAAAACAGGCCTAACTCTGGAAGCCGCGGATCTGACTGAAAAGAAAAAAGAGAAAAACTCTCGGTTGTCGAGAGTCGAAAGATGAGATACTCGGGGCGATATATTGCATAGATGATTCACGCTACGGAAATCTTACATTTTGCAACCGTCGTAATTTTTTCGCCATACTTTCTATACTCCTTCTTTGTTTTTGAAAGCGAGAACAGAAGCGACCAAGTTCTAAGCTTGCGTTATTATATTTTTAGTTATTTATATTCTTAAAACTAATTAATCATCAATTTTAATATTATTTTTTAATTTCAAGCATACCATCGATAATATAAAAAGTGTCATTATCAAAGCGATTGAAATAAATAAATGAAAAAAAAAAAAAAATTTACTCACCTCAGAGTCGTGCAAATTATCCCATGAAAATTTTGATTGAAATTGACTAGGTGACATTGAAAAATATATTTACATTTATATTGAGTTAGAACAAGGGTAGGGTTTAATCAGAGACTCTGCGTATTCCGTCATTCCTTGGGGGACTGACGCTTCAATTCTACTGTACGAGTATTAATATCTATATTCCATTGTCTATTTATTAAAAATATTTTATCAATAGAAGTATCTATTAAAAGTGAACGGTAAATTTTATTAAAATGATAATTTTAATTATTATTCTTTGCAATTTTTTAAATTATTTCATATAACTTAAGTAAAATATGTATTCGATATCGTAATATAAATCAAGAAATTAATAGATTCGTGCACAACCAAGCGCGCGTTTTTTAATTTATACGAGAAAAAAAAATTCGATATCTTATCGTTAATACGTTTAAAAAAAAACCGATGAAAAATAATATATTTTTGCTCTCATTCTATAAATCAAATAACATAAGATTTTGACATAAGATAATGGTCAGGAATTTTGTATAAAAAAAAAAAAAAAAAAAAAAAAAAAAAAAAAAAAAAATGAAATAGTCATGGAAATTGGTGAATATTACGTAATGAGCGAGTTGTTTGAGTAATTTGTGTCGTAAGTTCCGGTAAGCTCGAATCGAGCAGAAAAATTTAAAGCCGCATATGTATGGATATGTAGACTTCTTACTCGATTATGAAAACATCCACAGGAATTTCAATAAAAAATCAAAATTATCCGTTAGCCGAGCAGCGTTGCATCGCCGTAGTCATCGTAAATTTAGCTCGCGTACTTTAGCGCGAAAGTAGCAAAGTACCGATGTACCCAAAGACAAATCACGCAGACGACGCTGCGAATTATTACAGAGAGAGAGAGAGAGAGACAAAGAATACGAACAAGGCGTTTTCAGGTGCGTACATCGTACAAATCGGCACACTCGGTTTGCCTCCTCCTTCTCTTCTCTTTCTCTCTCTCTCCCTCTCTCTCTCTCACTTTGTCTCTTTCTTGCGCGCGTACACGCCGTCTGTTTCTCCGGAGTCGCGTGTGCGTGCGCCCGCCGGGGCTCTCTTGACGTCAAAGCTGACCCTGGATGTGTGCGCGCACTCGCGACGCTCGCTCAAGCCGGCCGAGTAGAGCGCTGACTCCCATGCTAGGCGCGTATATTATACCGCCGCGCGCGTTCCGGAGCCTCTGTCTTATGACATGTAAGTGCGCCTCTCTCTCATTTTCTCTCTCTCTCTCTATGTAGAAACAACAGCGGGCATACGATACATTATCGATACATAAACGCTTATCTCTCTCTCTCTCTCTCTCTCTCTCTCTCACTCGTTTGAACTTTCTTCCGATGAGCTCATTCATTTCTTCTGTGGTGTCGAGACGCAGACGCGCACCGGCTCTAATTCGCTTACTCGTCTCGCATAAAATAAAAAAAAATAAAAAAAAAACAGCCGAATTGGGTTAATTAACGCCTAATGAATAAGTTGCCTCGAGTCAAATACTTTGAGACGCTTTGGCACCCGTAAAGGTATTGCATCGAAAGCTTTGAACCGATCGATGCGTTTTCGCCTCCTTCGGGTACGCTCTGTGGTTTCCATTACGTTTATTATTTGATTTTCTTTAACCTTTCACATATTTTTGCCTTATATCATATTTATCGTCGTTCTACAGGAAAGGATCATTCAGAAAAGACTCGGGGAGTAGTTGTATCTTTTACCGGCGCTCGATGCTTGAGTTAAATTTATTTATGTTCCAATGGATTTTCTTTATTCCTAATTATTTTTCGAATCGGAATTTTCTCAGCAAACTGCAATAGTTGGGAAAGTAATAATTGTCGACAATCTTTCGCTTTTGCTCTCGTCGATTTTTCGCTTTTTCTATAAGCATCGGCTTCTTTGGCACGCGATTGTCCAATTAACGCGACTCGGACTACATATCGTAAATTTTTGATATAATTAATATTTATAACGTATGCTCACGCGGTAGAAGCGCGCCTAGAACGAGTCTTAGAACCTATGAGTTTTAATGAAGAACTTTGTGACGTCATGCATATATAGTAGATACACGGGTAGATTTCGTCGAGTCGTAAGCCGTTACGAAACTCGCGCAATGATTCTCGACAAATTTCTCAGCTGGGATTCTTAATTTTTTTTTTTTTTATGCGATTCGCTTTTAAGCAAAAAATGAATACTTTCGTTGCTCGAGCTGCAGGAAAATTTAAAAAAACATTAATTATTTCCTGTAGTTTTTTAAAACGCTAATTCCTTAATATTTGAACAAAACAAAGTTATTTACGCATATACATTTTTCGAGGAATTTCGCGAAAGAGCGAAAGCGTTTGCTAAAGTCAGACAGTAAGTACGTCAGTGCAGCGATAAAAAAAAAAAAAAAAAAAAAAAAAAAAAAAAAAAAAAAAAAAAATAATGAGAGAGAAAATAATAAATATTATCGGCTTCGATCGTAAATTTTATTATTCAAAATTAATTAAGCGTACAAAACATCAAAATTTTCGATAATTTAGTACTTTGATCGAGCTTGAAAAAATCTATAATTTCTTGTATTTTTTTTTCAACGTAAATTTTTAACAAAGAGAGAAGCCGATGGGCCAGTATCTAAAAAATCGCAAATACATATATCGATCGTCAAAGAAAGTCATTGATTTTTATAAATCCAGATAATATATATATATATATATATAATCTATATCCAGTCTGTGAGCATACATACACACACACACACACGCACACACGCGTGCTCACACGCGTAGATATATTTATTGCGTAAACGCGTGCTTCGGTGTCGTTTGCGTTTGTATCGTTTGTAAATTTATTAAGCGGATTATCTTTTTGTTCGTCTTTTTCGTTATCTCTGCGCCTACTTTTTTTTTTTTTTTTTTTTCTTTCTTTCTTTCTTTCTTTCTTTCTTTCTTTCTTTCTTTTTTTGCTCATTGTTTAACGTCGTAAAACGTCATCCAGCGCAGCCATTACCGTTTGGTATGCCGAGTATGCAGCTATGCAGCACAGTAGATGTTGTAAGTGACTTCGAGAGTCGTAAATATCGTTTCTTTTAACGAGCGTTTCGTTTCGCTTTCCTACGAAAGACTGACCTGCAGATAAGTGAATCGTTTTCGAAAATATTTCGAGTCTTTAAATTTGTTTTGATTCTTTTCAATTGGTTGAGAAAGTTTACGAGAAAGATTTATTTATCGAGTAAGCATTCTTTAAACCGTTACGAATTGTCGTATATTTTTCTTTGAAATCTTGTTATTCAAATTATAATAAAATCTTTATATATTTATTTATTTTAATGGAATTTTAAGCTTTACAGACGTTCTTATTACCTTGAATCCTATTTTAAGTACATAATTCGTATTTTTCTACCGCTGTAACAGCCTTGTCATTTAAAAATTTTTCAGACGACTAACGACGAGCATACATTACCTACATTATTCCGTTTATTTTTAAAATTATATAATTTAATTTGAAAAGAAAAAAGAAATGTATAATAAAGTTTTTTTTTTTCGCGCGATAAGAAGTTTTGTTGACAAATGTTAAATAGGCATCATAAACTTCTATACTCTATTCATGATAAATTAGCGATTAGTCAAAATCTAATCTAAAACACAAAAGATAGAACGAAGGCTTTTATGACGATAATGCGATAACCTTACTAAAGTAAATGACGTCACTAATAAATTTATTGTGGAAAAAAAAAAATTCCGAAACTTTTAGAACAGCCGTACACGCATATGTGAACAAAAAATTCACGATATGAACTTTGATATAATGTTTCGCGAAATAAAATAACTTTGATTGATATTAAAACTGATTTATTGCTGCGACGATTTGTAACGCATTGATTTTTCATTAAATTTTTCGTAATTTAAACATTAATCATTTGGATAATCGTTATGTTCAACGTTGATTTAAAAAATTTTAAACGAATTATTTAATCGTCATCGGTGATCGATACGTCATCCCTTACGTAATTGCGTATAAAAATATAAATCATAACTTATTGTTTAAAGCATTACTTTTTTTGGATTTTGTTTGATGTATCGTGATTCGGAGAAAATTTCATTTCCAAAGCGATACTCGTTGATCGACTAATACTTTACTGCAGTATTTTTTTTCTTTCCTTTTCGTAATTCTATGTATGTTCAATTTCGTTTATATTGGTTAAACTTAAAGCAGCGAGTGCAAACAAATTTTTTAGGATCTTCTCATCAAATCAGAATAAAATTATTATACGTATAATTCATATTTTAATAAAAGTTCATCCAGTTATTTTTTTTTTTTTTTTTTTCATATTTGATCTTTCAATATTTTTTCCAACGAAAACATCAATCTTTCCGTCGAAGATGAGTAATTGAACGTTTTAATGAACGAAAATTATCGCTAAAAATATAATCGAAATTTCAGGAAAATAAAAAGGTTGCTTTCGATAGTTCGCCGTGAAAAAAAAAAAAAAAAAAAAAAAAAAGGAATAGCGCGCAGTAAATACAGTATATATCGAATTATTTAATTTGATCGCGCGCGGTTAAAAGGAATATATATGTATATATAAGAAAGCAAATCGTTGATTCGTAAAAAGGAGCTGTTAAAAAATTCCGAACCGTGCGCATTTAATCGATTCTTCATGGCGAGCGCGCCTATATATCCTTATCCATTTTTTACCGTCCACAAAGCGTCTGCTCGATTAATTCGAGTCGAAGCGAGAGCTTATATAGCTGTGTGTATGTGTGTGTGTATGTGTGCGCCTGTATATATACACATATATAACAATTCGAGTACGCAATTTCACGGCTCGCGAAATTAAAATGAAAATAGAAAATGAAGCCCATTAGCGGGGCGGAAAGGGGTAACGCAGAAAAAAATCACCGATCCGTGCGATCTTGCTTACCCTAAGGATATAATAATCCGCTTTTAGTTGTATCTCGTTCGTATTTTATGGATCATCGAGAATGCTTTTATCCATGGATTGGTTGCTTCGTATCGCTTGGAAAATTGATTTTTATCGCTCGCAATTGTTCTCTTTCTTGACTTTATCGCCATTGGCCGTTCTTTATTTATCAAATTTTTTTTTTTTTTTTTTTTTTTTTTTTTTTTGAACGATGATGTACGTTTCTATAGTAATTATTGGCTTTCGATTCGCTCAACTTTAAGAATTTCTTATTTTCTTTATTAATTTCTTGACGTCAGGACTTGATTACTCTTAAAGCTAATTCGTTTCTCTTCTTTTTAAATCTTCCTCAAAATATCGCATGAATTTTCGACTTTTAAGGCTCATTTCAATTTCTATTTTTTACATCAGTGAGTCATGTATAATTATTTAACGATGAGCGTTCATGCGCAATAAAAATCTGGGATTTTAATGCGATAAATTATTAAAATCCCATTTAAATAATTGATTCGAATTAGACGAAATTAAATATTTATTTATTATCGATGGCAAATTATAATATTTCATACAACAAACATTAATCAAACTAGATATGTATATGTAAATCGATGCATCCATTAAATTTTAAATTATATTTATATTCTGTGTATGTATATATATATATTTACATATATAATAATTATATACGTCTTTTCAAAAATATTAAACAAATTATTATTATTTCATTATTAATTTACATTACTCTTATCTCTTTTAGTGTGTCATTTAGTTTACTCTCTATAAAAAAAGATAAGGAATGTAATGCTTTGATAATCAAAAATTCGAATACTTTTAATATTTATCTAAATTTAAGCTCTAAAACTGGTTCTTAAATACTACAATTCTTTTTTTTCCCTCATTTAATCTTATTGTTATATCTTTTATTACGATTTAAAAGGTTAATAATTAATTGTCAGGTATTGTCAATGTAAACAGTATTTGTAAATATTATATTTAATTAAATACAGAAGATTATAATATTTTTCATAGCTTGAACAGCTGTATTGCTTCGTCGATTCTTTGTACGACGTCTGACGTCTATTTGATTTTAAATAAAGTCGTTAAAATTTAATTACGAAAGCTTATTAAATAAAATATATATAAAAAAAAAAAAAAAAAAAAAAAAAATTAAATAAATAAATAAAAGATAACGATCGTAAATTTGTTCAAAATTTATTCGTAACTCTTAATGCATGCACGATTCTTAAACCTTTTTGTTTTTTTTCATAAAATAATAATAAATTGTATTCGCATGAAAAATCGGTTTGACATGGTATGAAATATTTTAATGAATAAATACCTTCGAGAAACGAAGTGCATAATGTTTCAATCGCTTGTTTGAAAAATTCATTCATAAAATGTCGATTAACCTCGTTGACCGATAACGTTTATTGTTTCAAGTATTCAATACTGAAATTGAAAATTAACATGGTAAATATTACTGCAGCAACAATCTAGATGATATTAAAAAAGTAATTTCAAACGTCACATGCCTTTTCTTTTTTAATTTTTTTCGTAACATTGCAAAGATTAAACATTATTTTTAAATTCGCGACTTTAGAAAAATTTACGCACTACGTTATTTTAATAGAAAAAAAAAAAAAAAAAATTAAGAAAAAACAATATCGTCCACCTTTGCCGTTTAAAAGTAACTCAAGCGCGTTCGCAAAACGTTACGAGCACGAGGAGTTAGCCACGAGGTCTTGAGAGACGAAGCGAGTCGGCCATCGAAACGCGTCGCCGCTTCTTTTAACAACTTCTCGATTTACGCAACGGTTTGGATTCGCTTGGGCTTCGACGATAAAATTACGGACGCGAAGGGTGATTGATCTGACGGATGTCTATTGGAAAACAACGACAAAGAGCGAATACGCTCGATTCTATATCTCATCGCGATATAGATTTTTTCGTTGCAGTATTTCATAATTTTTTATATCGGCGATTCGAAGAAATATTTTATCGTTCTGTACTTTTTTTTTTTTTTTTTTTTTTTTTATCGAATACGGTTTGCGATATACATGTATTTTTCAGAATCTTAGCCCATTGTTTCAATATTTTTTATTGTTTCTAATTTAACTCGTAAATTAATTTACAATTATTATTAAATCCCGTGCATTATTATATTACGAAAAAATTCGCGCGCGCGGCTAAAGTTAAAATAATCTTTTAAATTTTCTCGCTCGTAAAGTATTAAATTAAGTCGGTTGATTAAAAAGAAAAAGTAAATGGTAAATATGAAAAGTTTGCAGTACTCTGGAATTAAGCTTAAAATATTCAGGTAACTAATTTTTTCACGAACGAGTTAATAAATGGACTCCCGAGAAAAAGTATCGTCAGGTACATAAGCGGCGCGCGGAGGAAGTCGAACTGATTTAAAAAAAGTTTTTCCTCCGTCCGACAGTCGTGATAAATTTGTTTTAATTTAGAATAGCGTCTTGAAACATTTTTGAATTCTTTGAATTTGTCTGTATTGTGTCGCGCATTTTTAAACATTTTCTCTCGTTAAGTTCCTTCTCGGGTAAACAAACAGCGTTAAGTATGGAAAAAAGAATAATCATGCATGAATAACTTGCGCAATTAATTCTGCTGGGATAAAATTTCAAACAATTATGTTTGTTTATGCATCTTAACGGGAAAAAAAAAAAAAAAAAAAACAACTTTTAACTAGCCAAGAAAAACTTTTTCGGCAAAATTTTAAAAACGTGTGTTTAAATTTTGGGCGCAATAAACATTTCGCCGTTGAGAATCTATCCTACAGCATAAGAATATTTGGGTTTAAAAGGCTTTACCTTCGCGTAACTGTTTGAGACGTAAAATCTTTACCGAGAGAAGTGTACACAGACAATTCTTCCAAATGTGAAGCCTGAAAAGTTTCTTTTCTCAAATTCCCAACGTAAACAAAAAATTTTCTCAAAAATGTCTTGGTAGCAAAGCAAAAGAGAGAGAGAGAGAGAGAGAGCAATGGTAGTTTACGGAGTAAGCAAGTGTATCGCAAAGGGTTCTTGCGAGTTCGCGTCTCTTTGAAAAATTCAAGCCTCGCTGGAGATAGACTCGAGCGAGAGAAAAGCGACGGTCTGTAACCGCGTTAAATTTACGCGGTATACCTTCGTCCCTTTACTCGCTTGTAAACTCGTCGAGTCTTTCACCGTCGGGTATATGCTTCGGTTTGTTTAGCCTCTGGCCGATGGTAGTAACTAATTATCGATGAATTGCTCCTCGAACGATGAAGAAAATCCATTAGGAAACTTTATAGTACCTCGCTGACTTTTATACGATGCGGAATATCAAGAGAAAACGAGCGTAATTACGAATACGTATTCGCGATAATAACCAAAGACGTTCACAAAGCACGAACGAGCTTACGGGGAGAAATTAAGCGAAGAAGCTCCGCCGTGTCGTTTAAATTTTATAAAAGTCTTTGTGATTTAAATGTTGCACGCGTACGTCGCGTAATAAATTAATCTCACATATGTTAAACGGAAAATAATTTAATTAACAAAATTTCGTGTACTACATCGGTATTATTAAAAATTGTTGTGATTGTAATCGAGCGGCGTTTTATGCTTTTAATTTTAAATAAGTTGAATACTTTGTAATTTATAACTTATTCATTAATACGCGTACAAGGGATAGCAATTGTATTCTAATTAAATCACTCTATTACAATTAAATTATACACGGATGATTGTTTTAGAACTATGTATATGTTTATCCGAAGTCTGCTTTATCCAGCATATTCTATTCGCATAAATTTAGTAATAGTGAAATAAATAGCGCGTGAAGTAAAGTGTAATACAACAATGGCGCGTCGCGAATAAATATAAAAAATATAATGTTTGACAATTAATATTTCTCACCTTTGAATAAATTTAAAATTCAACGTAATATCGTTAATTATTTGTCACAAAAAAGCTCAACGAATCATTGGTAAATACAATACGAGCCACAAAGACCATACGAATATAAGAAATAGAAAAAATGCAATGAACGGAAAAGCAAAATTTATCGAGTCATTCCAAGTATGTTCAATTGCAATGAGCTATAAAAAAATAGAATTTTCCAGAAAAATTTTATCCGTCGAAACATCTTTTCTCATAATTATTGTTTCGCACATTATTTCCTTTAATAAACTATATAAATGAAAAAAAAAAAAAAAAAAAAAAAAAATATTACTCGCGTAATTAATAAGCGCTTATATATTTATAAATTATGTAATCGAGAAATCTTTGTAACAATATTATTCCAAGTTTTAGAAATATATCTAAGTCTATATTTTAAAATAAACACAGGAATCTTTATCAACGAACAAAGTACAACGAACATTTTCGATAACGATTTAACGCTTAAATTCTATTTGAAAATCTTCAGTATTATTTGTACGTAATACTATCGATTGAGCTTGAAAAATTTTCATCCCAAGCATCGAGTAATCGAAAAATAAATTTTTCTTTTTTCCCCGACGATAATTAGGCGATATATATCGCGATGTGAGACTAAACTTTTAGTTTACTTATCGGAATCGCGCAAAGTGATTTAAAGCGGTGAATGAATTCCGTCATTGTTGCTCAAACTTTATGCAACGTATACGCACACGTATATACAAATACGTTTTATTTAATTTTTTTATACGACGTACCCTTTTCCTCGTTTTCGCGCGACGTCGTATTACGTCGCTACATGGGCTGTTTAAAGGCGCGTTAGAAAAGTAATAATGAACGGTAAAAAATAACGAAGTGACGAGAGAAAGAATAACGGATGATTAAAAACGAGAGGGGCATAATCGCGCGTATAGCCGTATATAGTACATAAATATAATAGATCTCGCGTCTTATATACATATTAGTATATGCACCGTTTAAAGAATAGTACGTACATTATGAAATAGGAGCAAGCGGATGTGCCGTCTGACGTTAAACTCAAAGACAGAGGACGGAGAAATTCTCCGTGCACGTTTCGTCGTACGAGCGTCATCAAACTCTCGTGTCCAAGAGAAAGCGCATGTACGTAAGCTCGATTGGCTTTGACTAGTTTTATAAGCTAACGGTGCTTCGCGAACGTGCTTTTTATTGAGATACCAAAAATAGTCGGAGATCGTTTTGACCGATTGAATTTTTAAGCGCGACGATTACGTTTTTCTATACGCGCTTAACGATCGATCTATTTATTATAGAGCGATTAAACATTAAGGTTAAATATAATAACACCAAAACGTCGAAGAATCGATAATTTTTCAAATATTTAAGGAAATCTTCCTTCCGGCGTAATCTCTGCATCAAAATGATCGGTTCGTTTTTTTCCTTCGTTCTAGATCATCGTCTCGTCGTCGTAACGTGCGTATGTACGCGTACGCTTTCACAGACGTACACATACACACGCACGCAAACAGACGAGAGACAAAATGGAATAAAGACTCGCACAGAGGAGGGAGGACTCGATCGGTTCTCCAATTTTTAGCGGAAGTTCGTGGAAGCGGAGAAGGAAGCTCGTCGGAAAATTGAAGCACGCGCCGCTGAAATACCGACGCGAAAATTCTATTTCATTAGATCGCGCGATCGATATATATATATATGTATATCGACCTCGAGGCGACGCGCCTTTTCCACCTTCTTCTTTTCCTTCTTTCCTACATACCTTCTGCGCGATACGAGTGAACGCCTCTCTGGTTTCACGCCTCGGTTCTCTTCGTAACGCGCATTGTATTTATATATAGTTTATGCGTACATAGTTTAGTACGATTTCCTCGAAGAAAATGCTCGGAGGCTGGACGGAACGTAGAGGTGATTTAATGATTAGGATACGGTTCGTTTACTCTCTTGGAAATTATTGAACTTTATATTAAAAATTGTAAATTTTTATTTATCATTTTATCGAATAATTTATTTTAGTTTTTTTTTTTTTTTTTTTTTTTTTTATACCAAAAAATTTAATTAAGTTCTTTCGAGTTACTAATAAAATAAATAAAATATTCCGTCAACGATTTATCGAGGATAAAAATACAAAAAAATATATTTATTTATTATCAGAAAAAAAAAAAAAAAAAAAAATTGCATAGCAAACCGTAATATTTTTATTTAAGTGGTTTGGGTTATAACTGGTCGGACTCGTCGATTATTTCAATAAACCTGACTGAATTATTTCAATACCCTTAATTTTATAACTTTTTTAATTTGTAAAAATTCTTAAGAAGTCGTTAAAATCAATTCTTTCGACCAATGTAAACGATATTTATTGCAAGTAAATGAATAAAAATAAAAATTAAGGACATTATTGTAAAATTGTTGCCGTAATCAATAATCCATGCATTTATTTTTCCTTGCATCCATTCGATAAGACATGCAAACTTTACGCATTTACGGCGCACTCGATTGTGTGCTGTACCCAATAAAAACGAATCTCTAATCCTTGCGTCCTTATCCTGCGCGAGGTAATATTCCAATGATACGCAATGAAGTCACATTTACGTAACGACGCTTTGAAAATCGGCTTCTTACTGCCAATATACGGCGCAATACTCGAACGTTAAACTTTTTTAATTTAAACTTATATACGCGGCGGATCGCGCCTAGCTTTTCGTGCGACCTCCTTCTATAATGCACGTTAAGAACCCTGAAAGAGCAAGAGAATGAGAGAGAGAGAGAGAGAGAGAGAGAGAGAAAGAGAGGTTTCGTGTTGCTTTCACTTTATTAAAACGCGAATCGAGCTATTTTATTGTTAAAAATAGAGGAAAAAGAGATAGAGAGAGAGAGAGAGAAGGAAATGAAAAGGAAAAAAGGCATTAAATGCATTTTGTATCGTAACGAAGAGGAGGAGCGGTTCACGCGGTAACGCTTTTCACTCCTCGCTTGAAACGAGATCACGCGAGCGCGCGCTGATTCGAAAAATATGTTTTTACCCGCTCGATGAAGAGGAAGAGAGAGAGAGAGATAGAGAGAGAGAGTTGTGGTAACTTGCTGTCAGTTTCTCAAGGCGCTTCCGTCACTTCCTCGTTTCACTTTACTCGGTCTGTCCGTCGTCGTGCATCTTACGCGTCTATGTTATCAGTTGGACTTTAAACAGAAATTTTGTGCCGTCGCTCGATTGCAAAATTATTTCTCCCGCAAAAAATGAGAGAGTTTATGGTATTTTAATTCGTCGAAACATGTTAATTTTCACTTTATAATAGAAAAAATATTTTATTTTTGACTTTTTCCCATTATTATCATTTCTTTTATCGTTTATTATCGAGTATTGTAGTTTAGCATCTCGAGCTTGCGAAAGAAATATTTGGCATTCAAATTTTATAAATTTTCCGATAAATAAATCACGCAACAAAACAAGAAACGAAAGCGGAAAAGAAACTTTTAAAGCTTTTCGTGAGCGAGTAAGAAAGAGAAAGAGAAAGAGAAAGAGGAAACAAAAAAAAAAAGAAGAAGAAAATAAAGGACTTTTTCTCCATCGTCCTAGGAGTCTTTCTTTCGCATCTCCGGGATTTGGAGAAATTTTGTCATCGAACGGTTGGTCGGTCGGTTGGTTGGTCGGTCGGTCGGTCGGTCGGTTGCGTCGACGTCGTCGCAGGTCGAAGGAAAGAAGGAGGATCGAGGGAGGGAGGAAGGGAGGGAGGAAGGAAGGGAGGGGAAAGTGGATGAGGAGGAGGGGAGGGGTAGGAGGGGAGAGGGCTTTTGGCCGCTTTCATTCAAGGGATGCAACGCTCCGCTCCGCTGGCCTAGTTTCGCTCGAGACCGCTCCAGCAGTCGTTCAACCCTCGGCCTAGTTTCGACTCGACGGCAGCCCCTACCCTTCCCCGAGGCTCGCGCGAGCTCTGACGTCATTACCTCGCTCCCCCTCGCGTACGCTCGAACGGGAGCACCCAGCTCTTCGGCGTTTGCACGTCTGACCCGCACGAAGAAAACTTCCTAATTAATATTAATTTTTAACGTCTTTCCTCCTCCTCCTCGTCCTCGGAGCACTTGCTCGGCAAGTGCGCAAGCTACGACGCCAGAGCGCCTAGTTCGACTTAGCGCGCGCGCGTTTACATAATTCTCGGGAGCGCACCGAATGGCAAAGACCGCCGACGATTCGGCCTAGAGCCTCGAGCGCAGCCCGGGATCGCTAAACTCGCGTTTATTTGGACCGTGCATTCGGTTCTTATATTTATCTAGGCTAATGCGCTATCTTCCTCTCTCTCTCTCTCTCTCTCTCTCTCTCTCTCTCTTAATCTCTCTCTTTTTAACCCTTCCTTTTTTTTGACGAATACGCGAATTTACGCGAATTTACGCGATTTTACCTGTATTCTTACTGAGTAAAGTATTTGCGAATCTTTTGAATTAGTAGAGTACCGCTTTTTTTTTTCTTTATTTCGGTTTAATTTTTTATAATCTTTTCAGTAACATCTATTCTTTTGACTATTTACAGCTCTTTGAGAAAAAAATATTTCAAATTCATTTGTTTATTCACAATACTGCAGCAATTGGATTAAACATGTTTTCTCTATTTATTTGAACATCGCTTACCTTTTTTTTTATTATTTTTAATTTTTTTATTTTTATTTAATCGCGTCAACTTGGTACAACACGACGAGAGAGATTACACGTTTATATCTCTGGATCGAGGATTTATGCGCGTGCGTGAGCGCAGAAAAGCCATTTTCGCCATAAATCGCAATATTTCGCGTAAGCGACAGAAGGGAAAGAGAGAGTGAGAAAGAGAGAGAGAGAGAGAGAGAGAGAGATAAAGAAATAAATAAAAAGAAAGAAAGAGAGGGTAAGAAATAGAGAGAAGTGGAGGAGAGATTATATGCGTTCGTGATTTTGGGGTTTTCTAAATGAAAGCTTTCGGCTGTGCGAGAGCTCTGGATTTACGACGTCTCCAACGTGTTTGAGCGCGGGTTGCAAGTTTATACGAAGATTCGTGGAATTCGCGGTACTGATAACACGTGACGCGTGAAATCTTGCGCGATGAATTAAAAAACAATAAATTATTCGATGTAGGTGTTTACTTACAATTACGTCTATCTATCTTTTTTTTTTTTTTTTTTTTTTTCTTTTAATTAAAATCACATGAATTATCGTTATCAAAGATTACTTTGATTAATTTCTTATTGTTTATGTACTGTTTAAAATATTTTTATATAATCGTTGCATCATAAATTGCGAATTTCATTTTTTTGTATAAAATGATAACGTTAATTTTATCATGAATTTTAAATGCTTTTAAAATAGCATCATTTTGTATTTTCAAATTCGGCGGTCGATAAAGCATTGTTAAATTACATTTGTAAACTAAAATTTCAATAATGACCTTAATTATCATCATTAAGTCTTTTACGTATACGTATACTATCAATGAATTATAATCGATTAATACGACTTGGGTTACGTTTAAAAACTAATTTTCTCTTTATTACGTTCAACTTGACACAATAGAATTTTAGCAACCAATGTAACAATGGCATATTCATAACAGCGGCTTTCGTTAAATTTCGATAATGGACACAATCCACAGCGACGTAATAATTCTTGTGGGATTGCGGGTAATAGAGTGTGCATGTAAGGTCGTTACACGTAAATATCCCATAATGAGTCACCGACGTACGTCAAACGTGAAATAACAGATCTGCACGTATGTGTGTACATTAGGGGAAAAGGAAAAATAAGAAAGGGAAGAGAGGAGGACGGCAAATAAAAATCAATTGGAATCGAGCAAACTTTACGTATTTACACATGCGAGCGACTGTTACGCGTAGATTTGCTTTAATCGTACGCTACATTGGCGTAGACATAATGTTTAAGATTTTATTTTTACTATAGCAGACAGCGAATTACTATATGTATGATATTTCAATTATGCTGCTTGAAATTATTCGAGCAAGCATTGTGGAAACTTTTTACTATTCGTCGCGCTCATTTTCAAATAAAATTTGTTTAAAAAAAGATTAACTTTATTTTGCATTAATGGTTCATAAAATTGATCATTAGTTTCAAATAAAGATATGTAAATAATTACATTAAATTTTTAATTTTAATGTTTATGGATAATTTTTTTTTTAATTACAATTATGTATTATTTTAGCTAAATTAATATTTCATTACATAAGTATTTTTATTTCACGTTAAATAAATTTATGCAAACTAAATAATTACGTAATTATAAGTATAGAGTTACATTAAAACGTGTTAATTACTTTTAATTGTCACACAATTAAGTGAATAAATTTTCATAAAATTGAAATTTATATGATAAAATTTATCTATATTTGCCCAATAAAAAATATTAATTTGTAAAATAATTTTAAAATGAATATTATCGCAAAAAAAAAAAATATATATATATATATTGTAAATTAAAAAAATTTTTCTACACATATTTTATTTATAAAAGTTTATATAGCAAAATAAATTAGTGTTTTATTTTTTAATTTAATTAAATTTCTTATATAGCAGTTAACTTATAATAAAAAATTTTTAATTTGATTTTTATATATCAAGAATAAACAATCCAATGAAAGTTTCGAACAAGACCATAAATTGGTTTGAAAAAAGAGAGAAAGCCACAGAATGTAAAATATATCTGACCTCAAAAGGGACTCAATCGTCGTTTACACAATGAAAGAGTATAAATTTTTAAATGCTTTACGAAAAACTTTAATTGTATATTTTTTAGCAGCATCTATCAATATTCTAGGAGCCTAAAACGTTGTTAATTAAAAATTCTTGTTCTCTCGACAAAAAAAGACTCGATATAAAAAAAGAGCTTATTATTAAACGCCAGAGAATCGCGCTAGAAGCTCTTGAATTTTCATTAAAATTTGCAATCAAAAACATTCGATCAATCTCAAAGGGTCAAATATTCCAATGAACATTTATATATATATATATATATATATAGGTGAAAAATTTTCCTCGGCACGTAAACTCTATTAACCCCTTGCGGTTTGAAAATCTCGTCGATTCCATTGTCGGGTCACCCATATAATTTTCTTAATCTCTTCGCGCGACAGCTCTTAATCTCGAAATTCCTCAGGATGTCGCGTATATGTATAGGTATAGGTACGTAAGTAGGAAGGAAGGAAAGAAGGAAGGAAGAGAGAAAGAAAGAAAGAAAGAAAGAAAGAAAGAAAGAAAGAAATAACTGGGGTTGGGGTTGGCGTTGGAGGGCTCGAGGAGGTGTTCACCGGCGCAGAAATCGTTCTCGCGGTAGCTTCAGCAATAGCGGTATAGAGGAGCGCGATGAAATCGATCGCCGCCGCGGCCTTTGCTCGACACGAAGCGAGACGTTCGCCTCGAGTAC
The DNA here is from genome assembly GCA_949987625.1 of Chalcis sispes. Classification (NCBI taxonomy): domain Eukaryota; kingdom Metazoa; phylum Arthropoda; class Insecta; order Hymenoptera; family Chalcididae; genus Chalcis; species Chalcis sispes. The sequence goes on from OX465097.1 coordinate 1,896,681, forward strand.
GGAGAAGGAGAGCGCGAGTGAGCGCGGGGCCGGAATTCCGCATGGTCGATGCGCGCGGTATGACGCAGTAACTCGCCGCCGCCTCCGCCGCCTCCGCCGCAAAACTATCCGCCGAGCAAACTTTATCCCGCGACGTAAAGAGGAGCGAGCGTGCATCTACCTTCGGCGATCTAAACGGCCAAGGACCTATGTACATGTACTATATATACGGCTGACGTGCGAGATCCGACGAGATTGCTCGCCTTACACCTCTCCTCTTTTCTCACCCTTCCGACCAGCTTTTTTGACCTAACCGTCTTTTTGGGGAAGCCGAATCTACGAATTCCAAGCGCGCAACCTTCTTTTTATTAATTTTTTTTTTTTTTTCTTTTTTTAATAATTTTAATGGTAAAAAAATTAATTTCTCTCTTCTTTATTTGGAGGAATGATAATGCAGGTTTTCGATGGCTTATCTCTTATTTATAATAATTTATTTCGAGTTTGTCATTGCTCTTCTTTCCTCCCCCTCTCTCTCTTTCTCTCTCTCTCTCTCTCTGTTTCGCAGTCGAGATGAGGCTTTGAATTTAACGACCTCCGATGTACAACACGTATACATGGACACACGTAAATGGGTGTACACGCACGTACGATAAAGTGGGTCAATCGAAAGAACCGCGGCATCGAGCGCGCGTCGAGAGAGCTGTTGCGTAAATACAACAAGAGAGAGAGAGAGAGAGAGAGAGAGAGAGAGAGAGAGAGAGAGCTACCGTATTCGTCAATGGTTAATCGATCAAGCGACGCTCGCTACCGCGCTTTACAATACCAAGGGCCGTCGTCCTCTTTAAGATGTATTCTTTTCTAAGGCAGAAGGACGATCGCGCCTTGTAATTTTCTCGCTTCTTTTGTAATAATAACCTCTCAAGATTACCATTTTTTTCACTTTTTAATTTTTTTTTTTTTTTTTTTTTTTTTTTTTTTTTTTTTTGTCTCAGAGTCGCTCGTGCTTGTGACTTTAGTTGTCGTCACGCGATTAACGCTTACGTTAGCGAGTCGCACCTGTGTTTATAATAGGCGCGAGCGCGCAACCGACGGTCTATTGTATATCAGAACTCGTCGTGCGAGTGCATTACTCGAATTCGTATGGGTGTTTTGAGATAGCTGCGAAATAAAAACGGTTATTTAAAATATTATTTATATTTTAATTCGTTGAATTTAATTGTATACGCGACTGCCTTTTTTATTTTTTATTACGGGATATATTTTTTTTATATGTTTCAAAGTAATTAAAAAAAAATTTAATAAATTTTTTGACTTATAAAAGGTTGTCATTTTTAAACAGGTAAAGTTATACGAATGCTTGACTAAAAAAACAAATTCGTCGTAAAATTTGTTTTGTTGATGAAAAAAAAAAAAAAAAAACAAACTTTAGCACCCAACTATTTATAATAACTAAAAGTAATGAGTTTCACGTTGGCCAGTTGCATGTTACGAACCGTCGCGTACAATCGTTCGAATTCTCTTATCTCTTCTATTATCTATAATTTATTTCAATAAATCACACGCGTATAATCAGCCGCGTTATCAAGAACGAGAAAGCGGCTCGTTCGTCCACCGTCTGCCGGCATTATTAATTCTACAACGAAACCTCGTTTTTTTTTTTTTTTTTTTTTTTTTTTTTTTTTTTTTTTTTGTTTTTTCAAATAAAAAGTGCATGCGATAAATACAAGAGAGCTTGTATATAGCGCGCCTCTCGGTCACGAATGAAAAAAGCTCGAGCGCACGACACGCGAATAAAGGCAAAGTTATAAGGTAGAAGGTTAATAAGCACGTAACGTTGAGCGCTCGCACTCGCTTGCGGAATCGTTATTATTATCGTAAAAAAGTCATCTTATAGACGCACACATAACTTACTCGTAAAAATCCCCTCTACCGTGGAGAAGTATACCTCGTAAGCTTTCCCTCTACTTCGCCTTGGCGAGATTGGATTTTCGCTCTCGCGCAAAAGTACCTCGCGTCGCGTGCTTTTAATATACTACTATATGTATAGTTTTATTTTATTTGGAGAAAGAAAATCCCTCGCGAATGCAGAGTTATTAAGCGTTTTGTTGATCGGGCGCATACGTATAAACGGCTACACACTAATCTAAATGCTTTAGAGATCGAGCGCGCGCCCGGATTACCCACCATCGCGTCGTCGTCGCGTCGAGTTGAAGCGCCGATGCCTGGATTTTATCTTTTCCGTAAATTTCCTTCTTACTCGCGCTCTTCAAGCTGCGAAGCTTAATAGCGCGAACGAATATATATATATATATATATCGATTATCGCTAGTTTCATTTTAGATTTTGCTCTGTTGCGCTCTTGTCGCGTAACGCGGCGCAAGTTTTACTCGCCCGACGACGCCTCCGTTGATATTTTTTTTCTTTGCGTCGGTTAAAATAGTAGTCCAGGGAGTCGTTTGTACTCGTGCGCGTTTCGTATCTGCTACTCATCTTGATTAACTTTTTTTTCCTACTAAATATTAAATAAGGATGTTTCACCGGATATGATGTTTTTTTTTTTTTTCAATTGTCGACGATAACGTGAAGTTCGACTATTTTATCAAAGAATTAATTTTGGAAAGTTATTTTTATACAATGAAAAACGAAATATTTCTAAGTAAATTATGAAAGAAGTAGTTTAATTAATGATTAATTTTGATAAGACGACTATTTAAAATACGACAATTTAAAAAAAGCATGCTCGACAGGTATGTTTTAATTAATCTTCTATCCACTTAAATAAAAGTAATTAAATATACGATTATTAAAGGTAAATTAAATGCAGACCCAATTTACTTTTTTTTTTTTTTTTTTTATGTATAGATTAATGCGTAAGCGCGTGCAACGTTACGCGGTGCAAATTATAAAATATGAATGAAAGCTTTTACAGCGAATATCGGGTGTATGCTTATACCGCTCGTTTAATAAATTAAAAAGACTTTTATTTGCTCGCGCCTCGAATAGCTAATACGATATCGGGGAGGAAAATGCGGTAATTTATGCTATGCGCCTAATTAATACAGAGATGTTGGCAATTTCCGTCAATGATATATATTTATGTATATATATATATATATATATGTACGAGTATGCGTGTACTATATATACCGAGGGCCGCGTGGAAAAAAAACTGTTCTGTTTTTTAATTAACTACATTGGACTTACTTCAATCTCTTTTTCTTCAGCGCGGAGATCGCGTGACGATAAAGATTTCGCCATTAAATCAGTTATCGCGTGATATCATTTTCTAACTTCTAACGTCGGTAAAAAATGCATTTGCAATTAGCTTTAGTTTAAAACGAATTAAATTGTGACCTGGAATTAATAATTAATGGAAAAAGCATTCGAATGGCAAAGAATTAATTTAAAAAGGGGAAATATATCTATCTCTATCTTTATATACATATATATGTGCATCAAAAAGAAATATTTTAAAAATTAAACTGCGTAGTCTTAAAGTCAGCTTCGTGTAAGCTAACGTAAACACGATGTAAAAGCGCATCGTGGCTCGCTTAATGGCATCGTTTTATATATCTTTTATTTGCAGAGACGCAACTTTAGCGCGAGGGGCAACGGCGTAGGAAAAACAAACCTCTCGATTATTTTTCCTCTCTTTCTCCCTTTCTCTTACTCTCAATTTTCTCCGTTTACAAAAGTCACGCTCTAATGCCTTAAACGACGTATCGTATTCCGTTATTTTTTCTGCATTCGCTTTTTCCCGACGGTACAAACGCCCACATTTCATTGTCAATGTTGACGCTTCGACAAATATCGGCTATCGAACGATTAACTTTTTCTATTTCTAAATAATAATGCGACATTTATCCCACGTTTGCCCTTTTTTTCGTATCGTCTTTTTTTTTTTTTTAAATATTTTACGTAATAGTTCGATTCAACATTGACTTTAAACTTGAAACAATATGAATAACGGTAAATGTATATATACTATCGATCGAAAGAAAAAAGGAATAAAGAAGAAGAAAAAAAAAAAAAAAAAAAAAAAAACAGAAAACGCACTCGGTCCGAAAAATCTTCCACGCGCGCTGCTTTCGCAAACAAAGTTCTCCCGACTAACAAAGTGCAAACAGCAAAATACCTCGGGTATTATCATCGGATTTTTCGCGCCTCGAAGAAACACAACGAACATGGCTCGCTCGGCGAGTCAACGTGGCCGGGGGCTTTGACTGCGCCAACTTGCGGTAATCTTCCGCAAAGAGAATACCTTGTGCACACATACGGTATGAGTAGACGCGTTGGCATCCGTTCTCTCGCTTTTTCGCCCGATCAACGACGTACATATATCTCGAAACTCCGAGGCCGCGCTTAAGTTTCGAGGAAAATCAAACGCGGGTTTTCGCGCGCACACTAGTGTTAATCAGAGCTACCGCTGTCTTTCGTTATTCATCGGTTGAGATACATATATATATATATATGTGCGCGGGATTAAGCTTATTAGCAATGTCGCCCTTCTAGCCCCTTGGGAAAATGCGCGCACGGATCGACGATATTTTTTTCGACGATTGTCGCTCGGTCTTGACGAAGCGGTGATTGAGCCTAATTGGATTTCCTCGCTCTATATTATTACCTTTATTATCCCGATAATTTTTCGATCGATCTTTTTATTAACATCAAGATAGAAGAAATTTCGTAATTTTTTATTCGTTTCGCGTTTCCTTTTGTTTTTGTCATTTAAAGCAGAACAATTGCCTTAAGACTATTGAAAAAATGTTATCTTTACGAAATAAACTAAAATATATCTTAGTTTAGAATAGACGATATTAAGCATCGAAGCACAAAAGTGCTTTAAAACTTCGGGCCGAATGCCAACTGCAATACTTTAACCGAAGCTTCGAAAGATATCATCGGCGTAATTGTGATTTGCCGTTGAAAACTCACTCTTATAAATATACCAAGAGCAAATATTTTCTATGACTGTTCTATTAGAGCTATAAAAGTATTGTGCACGAAAAAAAAACAAAAAAAAAAAAACAGCTTAGCCAGCGTTATGTAAAACTAAACAATGTGCGGTCGAACGCAGGCGAAACGAGGCGCAACGTTTTTTTAGCAGCCTCGATAGAAAATCTTACCGATTCGTTAGGTTTGCTTAATCCTGCATGAGTGCAAACGTTTTCGCAAAGTACGCGTTACGCTTAATTTATTTCAAGTAAATTTTTCTTTTAAATTCGTGCCCGATTTTTGCTTTTCCTAGCAAAGGGTCATTACACGACACAACCCAATTTTCTGTCCCAGATTGGTCCCACTTATTTTTTACGTCTCTCTCTCTCTCTCTCTTTCTCTCATACTTTTCCTATCTCTACACTCGCGCTACATATTTTGAAGCGACGTTGCACTCTTGAGCTCTTTCTGGAGAAATTTACAAAGTGCAACTCGGGAATGCTGCTTTTTCGTTTGTGCGATGAGAATAAAGCAAGAAAGAGAATAGAGAGAGAGAGAGATAAACAGAGACAGACAGACAGATGGAGAGAGAAAGAGGGGGTGAATGCTGGAGACAATGAAATAAAGCATCCGAAACTCCCTCTAGAATTGCAAAAAATTTCGTATATACGAAAATGTATATCTTAGTAAATATATATACATATATATATATGTGTGTGTGTATGTGTGTGTGTATTCTTTGCCTTCATTCTCTTGGGTGGCTCATGTTAATTATTTCATTTGGTCTTCGTGCACGTCGGAATAATCTCGTCGCATTGTCTTTGCGCGGCGGCGCAGGATCGCTCCGCTCGATGTAATTACGAACGATGCGACGAGAAGGGAGACGAGGGAGAAAGAAACCTCGCACAATTATATTCCGCTACAGGATATTCCCTCGACGAAGCTTTTGTATTTGCCAAAGACATTCGTCGTCTCCCTAATTTGGGAGGAAAAATTTTCTTTTCTTTTTTTTTTTTCTTTTTTTTTTTTTTTTTTTTATAGCCGAGCTAACGTCGCATCGGATTAGTTACGGTAGCTTTCTCGGAATTTCATAACAGAGATTCTCTTGAATTCTAGAGCATTAAAATTGCACTTTGCCAAGTTACGTCGGCTTTTATTCGACGGCCTTTGCTTTTTATGCGAGATTTTCGTTAACTCGTGCGAGTTTCTCTTTCATTCGCCTTGAGAGATTAAATTTATTTCCTTTTAGAAATAATAAACGTAAAATTAATTAAATAAAAAGATGCTTCGAAACCAAATACGGTTGCATGATTAACAAATAATACATCTTGAAAAAGTTGGAAACGTATAAAACATATTAGAAATATAGAAAGCATCTTTTTTTGGATGAAAAAGAGTAAATAAGTAATTTTCCTCGAAAAAAAAAAGGGAGATCAAAGAAGTGGAAAGCAAAAATTGATATAGAGGGAATATAGTGGAGAAATGTCGAAGGGAGAAGGAAAGGTGTAAGGGTGTAGGTAATAGGTAAAGTAACGTTATCTCGTTTGTTACAGTTGACTGGATTCCTTCAGCAGCCGGTGCCGTACAGCAGCATGACGGAAGTTTACGCGGTGGCGAGATGGGATCCGACCTACAAATACTGCCTAAGAATCGTTTTGCCCGACGGATCGCTATTGCTACAAGCGAGCAATGCCTACACGAGAGACCAGTGGTATCACTCCATATTGTGGAAGGTGGGCGCGGGGTCTTTTCTTTTTTCTCTCTTTCTTACTATATTTTTTTTTTTTTTTTTTTTTTTTTTTTTTTTTTTTTTTTTTTTTTTTTTTTTTTTTATCGATCCAAAAAATTATATCTAGTTATTACTATCTCAAGGCACATTGATCGGCTATAAATTTTTCCAAGTAATGGTAAAGATAAATCTTGGATGCATTAGCGGACACATTATCCTCCTACTGGTCTATTTGCGAATCTAAAGTTCAGCCGCAACATCGTTAAATATAACAGCCGAAGGTGCGATGTCATAGAATTTTGAATTTATTAAAGGAGTTAAAATTTCAAAAATTATATCTTCAAGTTATTTTATTCTCTATAAATATTTTGCCACTTGTATCGTGTTTTTACCGACGACTTAATTATAACCAACTCAGACGCGCTTTAATTGGTCAACTACCCGTTGTGTATTTCAAATTTTTTTACGATTACTTTATTCAACTTGTTTATTTAAATAAAAATAATTAAAATTTTAGTAAATTAAAAAAACGAATAAATTCTTCTCACTCGATTAAATGGATCGTTGGAAAATCTTTCCTATATTTACAACGATACCTTTTACTTTACGAACGCGGCTATTTATAAACTTTTTTTAAATAATAAATAATAATACGTTTCGAATAAAAAAAACTTTTCCATTCGTTAGATAGATAAATTAATATCAGCGTCGAAAATAAATCCATCGCACTAAATAAAATTTTACTTATACTGTATAAATATTTATACTCAAAATTCAATGTAACAGTCGAGAGAAAAAAGTCGAGGATCGACAAAAAAATTGAAGAAAAAAAAAAAAAAAAAACTAATAAATAAATAAATAAATGATAACAAAAAAAATTAAAAAATAAATGCACTCGAGAAAGAAGAGGCAAGTTTTTTGATCATCGTTATCGTCGTCCCGTTTTCTCGTTTAAAATCTCTTTCGTCCGAGGCGCGCGCGAAACTTACTCGTAAAATGCTCGCGAAGCGCGTACGCGTTTATCGTATCTTCGTCGCGTCTTATATATACAAGTGCACAAAGCCATCGTTATGCGCTTCGACGAGAGACTACGCGACGGGGAAAATTTATACTTCCCGGCGGGCGCGCGCGCGCAACGACGCTCGATTACAAAGTAAAATGTGCGGGAGGGCGAGGTAGGAGGAGCGTCGCGAGGCTCGACGATCCGTCGTATTATAAGAAAGGACCGGCTGATGAATTGTTCGGGTGCGATAGCGGCTGAATCCCTGATGGAAACGCGCGCGACGTCGTACCGCTTTATTTGCATATCGGAAACATGAGAGCGAAATTGCGACTCCCTCATGTATACATTTGCCTTTTCTCTTTTACGTTTTTTTTTTTTTTTTCTTATCTAACGCGCGCTTGTTTTGTGCTTTTTTTTGCAGAAGAACATCTTCAAGTATCAGCACCTGGTGTCTACGGTCACGAAGGAGGAGGTAGTACTGCGCGAGCTTAAAGCCCTCGTCGATTTTGCGCTTTGGACGCCTCTTCAGGTATTCCCTTGCGCTCTTGAATTTTCCTCGTTGGTTATTTCGTTATTTAAAACTTATTTTAAAGCACGATTACAATCGCATCAAAGTTTTCGGATCGTCCTTGAATTATGCGTCGACAAATGAACAATTATAAGCAATAAGCAATTAGATGTGCAAATTCGATTGAAAAATAAGCTCCTTCCATTGGCGTCGATTAGCCATTAACGTCATACTTATAAGTGCACAAAATGAATATTTATATTGTTTTACGGAAAATGAAAAAAGGAATCGCAGCTGCGGCAACGAGCGACGAACGCGGTTTGATACGATTAAATATTCAAGCGCGAGAGAAAATGTAAATATTGCATTTTCCTTTTAAATGTTTATCCTTTTAAGGCGACGCAAATAATTTTCAACGCATTTATTATAAATTTATATAGATTCATTCGTCGTTAAAAAAAAAAAAAAAAAAAAAAAAAAAAAAAATAAGAAAAATAAACGAAGCATAGGATTAAGGAAAGAATGGACGATTGCAGGACGAAAGAGTGACGGGAGCGCCTCTGGAAGCCGTCGGCAAGCTGCTGGAGGAGCCGAACCTGTACGAGAAGTCGTCGGAGGGCGGGCCGATGATATCGAGGCTGATCGAGGACTCCTCGCCGGACGAGGAGTCGTCGACTTCCTCGGAGAACGACAACGAAGGCCGCAGCTGGGCCGAGGCGGTGCTGAACGTCGCGGCGCCCCTGCTGGAAAGGGCCGCCCCGCCCCCGGGCCTCGCGCGGGCCCTCGCGCGCCTCGCCCAGCGCCACCCCCGCTCGCCCCTGGTCCTCGCCCTCAGCCCCGCGATCACCCGCTGCCTCAAGCACACCGTCGACTTCGGCAAGTCGCCCGACATGCGCCGACTCCTTCAGGTCTTCGTCGCCGCGCTCTACGAGAACGTCGACGGCGAGCGCGCCATTCGGGAGTACGTCGCCTCGGTGCACGGCCCCGGGAGCGACTGTCCCCATCCCAGGATTCTCCCGAACCTCGTCTCTATTTGCGTCGCCGCCATATTCCATAGGTGAGCTATCACGAGCCTTTTTTTTCTTAACGGGGACGTTAACGAGTTTTCTCCGGACAAATAGTACGCGGACGATTCGTGATTATTCGTTTCGTTTCCCTTTACTTTTCCTCCCTCTTTCGTTTTCGTTATCGATTATTTAAATTTTTCTCATCGTCGTTTACTTTGAATTTAAATTTCACACATTCAAAAATTATTATTTGAATTTAATCATCGTTGATGATTTTACTAAAACGTCAAAGATAATTTTTTCCTTGTCGTAGGAAAAAATTTGATCGCTATAAAATAAAAATTATACGCGTTATAGTATATGGTAAAAAATTTTATATTTTTTATTCAACGATAATAGAGAACAATCTCACTGACAAACACAATTTACAAACAATTTAAAGTATATTTATTTATTTTAAACATCGGAGTTTATTTAATAAAACTATTTTTAATTCTACTATTCATTTATAAATCAATAAAGGTTGAAATTCAATTGGTATAAATATTTAAGAAGTATTAAAATAAAAGAACAATTAATAAATTACTCTAATTAATCACGGAGCATTTAAATTATGAATTCATTTCATGACTAATAATCTATTATTATTATTATTATTATTATTATTATTATTGCTTCACTGTCTCAATGGTCCGTACAATTATGTCAGAGGATTGATGTTAAATTTAAATCGAATACGTATTTCATCGATTCAATCTATGAAAATAATTGCGACATATAAATCAACATTTATTTTGATAATTAGCATTCCAATTAATTATTTGCTTTTTGAATTTTTTTTTTTTTTTTTTTTTTTTTTTTTTTTTTTCATTTTACTACATTAACTTTTGAAGCCCGAGCAATTTGCAATAAATTTTAACGACAGTTTTAAAGATTTTAACGAAGAAAAGTTAAGCGCCTAAACGATAAAATTTCGTTTGCCGAGGAAACGTCAAATAAATGAAAAAAAAATAAATAAATAAAAAAAAATAAAGAACTCGGAGAATTTTCTTAGGGGTAAATTCTCGCTTTAAAAAGAGGCCATCGCGTACATATATACATATTTACTTCGGTGTATTTTCCTTTTATTTTTCATGCTTTCGCATAAAGTATTCCTTATTTTCTTAACGAGCGAAGTTTTACGATTTCCTTTGTGCTCTAGATTCGAAGTAGCCGCTCGCAAACAGCAGCAGCAGCAGCAACAGCAGTCACAGCAACAACAACAACAACAACAACAACATCAAGAAGAGGAGGGCGCATTGTTACCCACGTCACTGCCACCTTTAAGATGCTATCTCCTCGTCTTGAACATTGCGTACGTGAATAACGTTTCTATTATAAGAGTGTATTTTTAGTCGGTGTTCATGCAAACGAAAGCTACCACTTTCCCGTTCTAAATGCGCGCGCGAGTTTTCTCTTTCTCTCTCTCTCTCTCTCTCTCTCTATCTCTTTCGGTAAATTTCACACGACGCTTTGCTCTTTTTAATTGCTAAAGCACGAATACGTATAAGTATAAGTAATAATTGCAACGGCAAAACGCTTTTCTTTAATCGCGTGCTCACGCGCGCTGCAACCATTATTTATGCAAGACGCGTTAATTTTAATTCGCATTTTATCTGTGACGTGTGATTTTTCGAATTTGCATATTAACGAACGTTTTAATGTTATTAGTAAAATTGCGCTTTTATTTTTTTAACGACCGCGTATATGCACTCGTTTTTTTTTTCTTTTTTTTTACCTTTTTTTTCTCTTTTTTCCCTTTTTTTTTTTTGTACACGCTGCATAAATATTTCTTTCCCATTAGAGAGCTTCACACTCGTATGGAACTGATTACGCTACTCTTCTTTATTCGCGAGAAAAAATTTTAACGCCAAAAAAACAAAATATTTAGTAAAATTGAAAGGCATCGATAAATCTACATGAATCTACAATTCGAGCACAAATTTACAGATCGGAGTACGCGGACTGGCGACCCGGTCTCGGCGCACTGCTGCAGCCGGTGCCGTTTCCCGAGGACGCGCTCGCCGACAAGGAAGTGCAGGAGGCGGTACTCTCGTGCGTCATGCGTCGACTGGCGAAAGATCCGAGGTGTTCGGTGCATCGGGTCCTCCTGCCGGTACGCGAGCCTCGACCCGGTTGGATACACATTGCTGCCCCGTCCAGTCCCGCTTGTCCCGACGAGGGTCAGATTTTTGGCGAAATGGTGAGACGCTCTTTTATATATATACACATACACACACACACATATATATATATAATTTTTTATAAAATTCTTAGTCAAACAGGAAAATGGGAAATTAAAAAATTTATTTACTTTGAACATATTTCTCGCTAATATTTTATAATGTTTATTTTTTATTAAATGCTTTTAAATGCGTTTTTTAAAACATTTGTTTAATGCCGACGCATAGCGAATTTGCGGAAATTTCAACGTTTATTTTGTATTTTTTCAATAATAATGTTTAAAAACCGAGTTATGTCTCACAATTTGCAAAATACGCGTTAACTATTAATGGAATTTACAAGAATTTACTATATATAGAGCATATGAGTACATGAGAGATCCATAAAATATGATTGACAATTTCAAACTAAATGATTGTTTGTAATGGAGCTTATCAAATAAGCAATAACAATAATTACTTACAAAGCAGAGTTTACGAATCTCGATTACGATAATAATGAAACACAACGTGAAAACTACTTGAGAGCACTTAAGAAAAATAAAGCAAAATAAAGAAGTCTTAAAAGTCTAGTGAATTACAAGCCGATAGAAGCTCGAGGGGAATTTCGTCGAACCGCCGAGGGTGTTATGGTTCGATGCCCTTTCGAGCGTCGCGTCCATCTCTTACTTTCCCTTCATCCTTTTTTTCATCGTTCTCTCTCTCTCTCTCTCTCTCCCTCTTCAACACACTCTCAAGCCAGATGTAATGCTCTATCGTAATTTCGATGCCGACACAATGCCGTCGAGAAATAGAACCTCCATCTCGGCTTCTCTCCCCTTCCTCTTACTGTGCGCGTGCGAGGAGAGCAAATAGCCTCCGCGTATTCGTTTTCGCGCACGCGCGCGCGCCCGCAACCTTAACAACCATTATAAATCGCGAGTCAACGATTGATTGGAAATAAGAATCCCTCGTCGATTGATTCCTAGCAAGATTTACATATTTTCGGCTCGATTTTATATTTTATACCCGCCGGCGTTGGGAATTCGTTTTCACGGTACACGGATAACTTCCTCTTTGCCGGAGTCTTACCCACGAGCGCAACGTATTTTTAAGCTGTTTATTTAACGAAATGTGCGCGGTGCTGGACGCGTTGTTTTTGATATCGTACACGAAGCGGAAATAATTACGGAGGACCGGCAGTTAACTTTTATGATAAATATTTGAAAACGTGAAGTATTTTAAATAATCGATCGTATAATAGTGCTATATGGTAAACGTGAGCGTTCATTTATTTTGAAAATATTTATGATATATTTATTGTTATAATTTTTAATTGTCATTGTTTTAAATCAAACGGAGAGAAGTTTAGATGATATTATGAATTAAGTTAATGTAGTAAAATTTTCTCTCCAAGGAGTATATAAGATATCAAGTTTTCAGTTATAATTTAAATGAATTTACGACTTTGGAAACAAAGTTATAGCGTATTAAATGCTTATGTCTAGAATTATAATTACGAAAAAAAATAATGTATATTCACGTAGCTTTGAATAATAAATATAAATTTCAACGTTCAAATAATTCATAATAATTGAAAATAAACGATGTTAGTTAAAATTAAATCTTTCTTTTTTTTTATTTAAATCGTAATGTTTACTTGACAATAATTGTCAATAGTCGAAAAAGTCAACCGTGAAAAGCCACAACGCTTTTAATTATTTCATCGTTTTTGAATCATGAAAAAAAAAAAAATAAATAATAATAATAATAATAATAAAACAAAAATATTACTTTTATTCTCATAAAACAATAACATTAGAGACACTTCATCGAGGAGATTAAATTTTTTCCGCTCGCTTTCGCGTTAAAGTTGTAACGCAAAGCCAATACTCGCTCTAATGGAATAAAAATACAAAAACGTATAATAATATCTCGTGTCTCGAGCTTCCGGGAAAAACTGCTGCTGCTGCTACTGCTGCTGTTGCTGCTGCCGGTGCAGCTGCGTTAAAACCGAGATGGAAAAAAGAAGGGAAAGAGAAATAGAGAGGGAGAGAGAGAAAAGGACGTCTAGGCTGTAAACATTAATAGATCGGAATATAACGAATTTCAGCAGTGTAGTAAGCGTTTGCTCATTTTCTTTTTCTCCTGTAACCAGCTGCGCGAATATCCAGCTGTAGTAGCACAAAGTCCCGCTTTCAGCAGCAAATACACGACCGATTCGATATTTCAATATATGCTTTTCATTGCCGGATTTGAATCACTTTCTTGTTCACTCTCTCTCTCTCTCTCTCTCTCTCTCTCTTTCGTACGGAGATTAAAAGAATAAAGAAAAAAAGAAAAGATAGAGTCGAGCGCACATGTTTTCGTTCGATCAAATTGTAGTTAATTTTAATGGCAATTATTGTAATCTCGCATGCATCGTTTCATAACTTGTCTGAAATTCAGAATTTAGAGTAAGAGTTAATCATTATGTAAAAGCGACCAATTAATGTGCTTGCTTGTACCTTGACATGGTTTCAGTATCAAGTGCGCATATAATGTTTTCTTCTCGATAAGTCTTTGATAATTATGAGAACGAATTTTGACTAAAATTCGGAAATTTTAGTCATTACGTGAAACAATAAATGAACACGTGACAAAGCCGAAGGTTTTTTCATTTCTCCGAAAAAAAAAAAAAAAAAAAAACGTACACTTTGCATTAAAGATAACTGATGATATTTATTATCGATTATAAAATTAATCCGCAAATAACCTATTTTACGAAACGCAGCTGACGACGCTGTTGGCCTGCTGCTGCCGGCGCAAGCGTTTCATAAGCTCGTTGCTGAAGCAAACCGGCGGCGCGTGCATTTTGTTGGGTGTGAGGGGCTGCGACGCCGCCCAGGAGGCGCTCTGTCTAATGCTCGAGTGGCGTCTTCTGCCGAACGAGGAAGCGAGGCTCCAGGTCGTCTCGGCCCTTCAATCCACCGAGTCCGGTAAAAACCGATACGCGGCACTTTGCCAACGGCAGAGGAATCTTCAAGAATTGGTGAGTTGTGTAATATTTGTTTGCTCGAACGCGCGTATAATAAAGCAATTATTCGTCGATAATCGATCGATTAAATGAACGAAACGACGAAAGCGGGTAAACAATGACAAACATTAAACAGTCGATGTGTTAACTATAGCAGCAAAAAGGCGGACCGCGAAAATTGACGCTTCCGGTACGAGCGACCGACGCAGACGTGGCTCTGTTGCTGGGTGGCGGCGCCTTGGGTAACCTCGAGTGTCTTAGCTTGGCCTTCACCTCGGTAACCTCGGCTTGCGCCGAGCAGCTCATCAAGTTACCCGCGCTTAGGTATTTGAATCTCTGGGCTACGCAGTTCGGCGACACCGGCTTGCAGATGATCAGCGAGCATCTCCAGAAACTCCAAGTCCTCAATCTTTGCGAAACTCCCGTCTCGGATAAGGGCATTTCTACTTTGGCCTGTGAGTTTTATTATAATGTGTCTTTATCTTTTTTTTTTCTTTTTCTTTCTTTGTAAATTTTATTATTTATTTCATCTTGAATGCCAACCGTTATAACGAATCCAGGCTTTTGGTATGCTTGAATCGATAAATGGAAAAATAATTTCTTAACGTCTTGCGATTACTGTCTTTTTCTACTTAAATATGTATGTGTACATAACGTGAAAAAAATTTAAGACAATAATTAAATGTATTTTTATATAGAACGTCGGAAAAATTGTTTTTAATAATTAAAATTAATTTTAGTTTTATTTTTACATTATTAATACAAAGATTTCAATAAAAAGAATTTATTAATTTAATCAATGTAACAAAGAACCAAACCAATCGATTCTTGCAGCTCTGACGAATCTACGAAAGCTGAACCTGAACAGCACAAAGCTCTCGGCATCGACTTTCGAGACATTGAAGAAGCGTCTGCCTGCCCTCCAGGAATTCGACGTACGTTATACGGAGGCCTGGTGACCCGAGTATACGCCCGAGAGCTCATCGAACGGCTGCTCTCGGGACGGCTCGCGGCGTCGCGGCGTTGACAACGGCAGCATCAAGTCCAATTCGGGCAGCAAGCATGCACGCTGAACGCGCCGATGAAAAATTCCAACAAAAATAATAAACAAGAAAAAAAAAGAAAAAAAGAAAAAAAAAAAGCAAAAAAAAACAAAAACAAATATATTAAAAAACGCACTTCCCAGTATCTTTCGTCTCCTCGTTGATATAATAAATCGTCGTACAACGGTGTCTTCGGCACAACATTACGCTCAGCGAACGCGCTCAAAACTCGAGCGTAGCTCCTATAATTATTATATGCGTAAATGTGTGACTCGGTGTACGTGTACGTGTGCGTCCGCGCGCGTGTGTGTGGATGGGTGTATTACGGGAAACGAGAATTATATATCGTAACTTCCCACTTTCCCGATCTCTAACTGTCCGTCTCCCTAAATATCTCTCCCCTTTCTTCCCATTTTAATCTATCTTCGTCTTTCTATCTACCTTCGACTACTCACGCATGTACACACACACACACACACACACAAACACACACACGCTCACACTATAATCTCAAACTTTATAAACTCACTCGCACATTATTCGCGTACTAGCGAATTTTCCTTCTCGATCCGATATTGCCTTTTTACCACTCGATGTTTCTGTATTTTTGTCCAGGCGCGAGTCAGTTTTGCGCCGAGATCCAAGCGGATAGATCGTATTAGCGTAGAATTCGATTTTCTTTTTTAAATTAAAATAAAATAAATCGTTAAAAATTTTCTACGTGTCGCGAGGAAACTCTCTAAAGCTTTTTAAACTTTTTTATCTTTGTTGTACTCATTGTTTTTGATAGTCCTAATTTTTTATATAATGTTATTCAAAGTATTAAGTAGCAATTAATAATCACTTGTTGTAATTTTAAGTTATCTAGATTGTAAAAAAACCAAAAACAAAAAAAAAAAAAAAAAAAGGAAAATATTATGAATTCACGAACAATGATTTATTTTTATTTGTTTATTTATTAATTTAATCGATTAAATATTGCTTTGACAAAAAATAATATTTTTTTTCTTTTTTTAATCAATGCACGCCATTATTGTAAAAATGTTGAAAAGAAACAGGCTATACATTATAGTATTATTTAAACTTAAAAAAAAAAAAAAAAAATTAATCGTACACGATGGATTTACCTCGATATATGGTTTTTGCATTTGTCTTGAAAAATGAAAAAATAAGTAATGAAAAATGATAAATATTGGGGCCGTACTACGTGGCAAAAGTTTAGGAAAATCTTACGCATTTGAATGATTCAGATGTAAAAAGTTACACGAGTCATCGATTGAAGCGACGGATTAAAAGCAAAGCTTATCGTGTCTAAGGAAAGTATTTACTTGAAAATTGCATTATTCTTGAAAATAAAAAAATAAATATATAAAAACGATTTAAAACTTGCATTACCATTTTGTTCAAGTAAGTATTTTCTCGGCGTCATTAATGTTTCTGACTGTTCCAAATAGTAAATATAATGAATCTTGAAAACTGCGAAAAGGCTTGTTATTATTACTATAAAATATTATGTACTTAAACACATTACTCAGTGAATTAGTTTTTCTTTTTTCGTCGATGATGTCAGCAAAAAAAAAAAAAAAAAAAAAACCAAAAAAAAATGTCTATTTTTGACTTCATACAAGTGCAAATTAACGACTCAAGCTGTCGTAACTTATACTTTCATCGCTGCTTAAAAGAAATCATTTATTTTTCTCCCAAGAAAACTAATAGTACCACGGAAGAAAATTTCATATCGGATTCTATTGGTTTTCTATACATATCATCAAAACTATATGATTTTCTTTTAGCTTCGATTAAAAATTTTTAACAAATATTTTCAATCAATTCTTTGTATCTCGATTGTTATAATAACAAATGATTTTTTTTAAGCAGAGCTGGTAATAATTATATTAATAATAATAATAATAATAATAATAATAATAATAATAATAATAATGATGATAATAATATATAGATAAAAAAATAATAGCCACAAAAACCGGTGAAAGTCACGGAGAATTTGGTGTTGTTCCACAGGTGACGCATTTCTTTATGTGTCGACGCGTGTTTTACTTTGCAAAAACAAAAATAAAAGAAAAGAAAAAAAAGTTACAAACAAATAAAAAATTATAAAAAAAAGTAAATAGAAGAGACTGAAAACGGTGGGAAAATTAACTTCCGTTATTGTTAAAAAATAATAATTTTATTTTTAACGCTTTGCTCGTAACGCGTAAAATTTATAAATTTACTTTTTACTCATCGATGAAACGCATAGTTTATAGTTATTATTTTATTGTTTCATCAGTGAATATAGCCTAAGCGATAATGCGTTGAGAGCGTTGTGATAATGTGCACATATTACTCTTTCCGTTTCTTTTTTTTTTTTTTTTTTTTTTTTTTTTTTTTTTTTTTTTTTTTTTTTTTTTTAATACAATTTTTATTTTGACTCGAGTGCGATATTAATTTTTAATGCCATTTTCAGCCACAGATAAATCAGGTAGCCACCGCTGATCTTAACGCAATAAGAAGTTTGATTCGACCGACTGCCCTTATAACAAAAGCAAACACATAGAAAACGATGAAGCATAAAAAAAAATTAAAAAATGAAAATGAAATATACACACACACACATATATATATATATATATATATATATAATGCATTGCGATTTTTAGTGTAAACACTGCCACGTGCTCTCGTTAATAACAGAAGCGACCGGATCGTCTCGGCGAGAGCACACCGACAATTATATTTGATCTTATGCAGTCGCATTATTATTAAGTGGACGTTCGTACAAGCATCCTATAAAAGACAAAATATTTCGAGAAAAATTTCGAGAATGATTAATGTAATAATGAAGCAAACGATCTTAGTGTATATAGTTAAGCGCAAAAAAGATTAATATTAATAATTTATTTCCGGTAGATCATATTTATATATAAATATTATATTATTAAAAGCATAATTAATTATTCATCGCACAAGTTGATGTAAACGCAGTCAGAAGATCAAAAAAAAAAAAAAAAAAAAAAAAAAAAAAAAAAAAAAAAAAATGAATAAATAAATAAAATTGTAGGACAAACTTTTTCGAAGCGCAACTTCAAAAAGCTAGAAACGATATATGGTTTCACGGTTGAAAATAAAAATGGAAAAAGAAAAAACATAACAAGACAAGGGCGTCAAAGGTAGGACAGTTGTAAACTGTGCACCTTGAGCTCTCGGCATTATTATTATATAATAAAAAAAAAAGAAAATACCTTAAACGATTATAAAACGACTGATTCCGCAAAAGAAAATTTCCTTTTTTTTTTTTCGATATTATCGAGCTATGTAATGTGCGAGGGGAGCAAGCGTTGCAAGAAGACTGTCTGCGTCAATTTCGAATAACTGCGATTTTAATGTGTAGCCAGTTATATATAAATATATACACATATATTAATATATAACTTTAGCGAGGCGATATAAACAATAATTATAGAGAGAAATTAAAATACCGATTAATTAAAAGAAAAAAAGAAACAAATAATAATAATAATAATAATAATAATAATAATAATAATAATAATAAATAAATAAATAATAATTAATAATAATAATAATAATAATAATAATAATAATAATAATAATCATAAATTAAAAGTTAAAGTTACACAATTTTCTGCGCCTAACGCCTCGTCGTGTTCTCGAATTATACATATATATCATCGCAATTGTGCATACGCGACACCGGCGAATTTTCAATTTCCTTTTATTTTATTCTTTTTCTACAAACAAATTACCTGTTTTCTTTTATTTTGTTTTTTGCAATCGCTTCGTATGTATATACCGGAGAAGCCCATTCCTGAAATGATAAATAAAATCGAGCGATGCTCGAGAAAGATATCGTTTTTATGTTACCAAACGTCGCTTCTTATCACAAGCTTTCTTTTTTTTTTTTTTGTCTCGCATTTTATTTATTTTACAAAATGTCGCACATTGTCGTTGTTTTTATTTATTTCTTCGTTTTCATTGTTCTTACATATCTTTATGATAATAAAATTGTTGTTTTTTTTTTTTTTTTTTTGTTTTTTTTAACGAAAAAAAATATACATGTATAAAATCGTTGAAAGTTGTCGACACTTTTCACATGAAATGTCACATGATTTCCACATTTGTTCCGACACAGTCCGCAGTTTTCCAATGGAAGAAAAAAAAAAATAAAGAAAAAAAAAGCAACGTTAGACGTGTATCCTCTCAACGTGCTTTCTTACGTATTCCTTTTCCTCGTGCTCGATGAAAAAGCTACCGTGTGTCGTTCGCTGTGTGTACGTGTGTATGTGTGCTGTGTTCGCGCGTCCGTTGTCCTCTCCTTCCTCCATCCCTCGCCAACTCCACGTGGTCGCGTGGCGCCTATGGAAAAACTGTTAAGGCTAACAATACCTGACAACGATCCGTCGCTGAGATTTCGACGCTGCCGTTTATTTTTCACGGACGATTGTAGTCGGTGTACACGAGCGGTTGTATATTCGGGGGTAACGTGCGATACACCTCGTAAGGCACGGTTTCTGCAACAGAGATTACAAGCAGAGAAACCAGCAATTAAACAAATGAATTACGGCGTTATATACTCAATAAACAGTTGAATTAGTCAATGTCTCGCTTTCTTGCTCTCTCTCTCTCTCTCTCTCTATTTTACTTTTCTCAATCAAATAATGTATGCATTATTTTTAACAAAAATTTTTTATGTATGGTAATTTTTAAACATTAAACTGTAGTAATTTCAATAAATATTATTCATAAAATTGTTATTTAAATTAAAATTTTTGATTTTATATTTTTAAAGTAATTTGAAAGTGCCATTTATAAAATTTTTATTTTATTTTGAATTTCATTGATTTACATATTAGTCAAAGGTTTTTTTTTTTTTATTTTTTTATTTTTTTTATTTTTGTCTATAATTAAAAAATGAAATTTAATAAAAAGAAAAATTAGCGAAACACTTATCAACGGCAGCTTTAAAAACGAAAGCTCACCTTTACACGTGTATTTAAGATTGGACCAGAGAACCATCTGCTGGGAGAAGGCAAATACTCCGAGTCGTCCACCTTTCAACGTCGAGTCAAAACGATTGCCCGAGTCGGCGATAAGCCTTTGACCTTCGTAAATCCACAAGCGAATTAAACCGATTCTAGGCCTGTGGATTAATCGCCATCTGTATGAAGTATATTGTTTCCAGCCGACTTTTCGCGGATCCTTCCACAGCAATTTCACCTGCGCAATAAGCGTCGAATCGTGTAATATTACACGGCCGTGGGGTTATAACGATATTTAAGCTTTTTATATTCTTTCTTCGAATAAATAAAATAAGGATAATAAAAAAAAACCTGATCGCGAGTGTTGCCGGTGTGCCAAAGGCTGTTGCGCATTATCTCGCCGGGTCCGGTCTTCGAGTCGACGAGCTTCAGCTGAATGCCGGTCTCGGCAACCGCCCGGAAAGGCTTTGGCTCCCAATAAGTTTGCAAAACCTTTTTCCACATGACCGTGTAAAATTGACGCGTGTTTTGATAGGAGAAAACAAAGCCGACGTAATCATCGTCGATGTCCGTGTTTACGAAAAACGTACCCTCAAAGTCCACCCCGCTGAAGCTGTCCAACCCTTGAGAAGCGAGAAAATAATAATAACGAGCTTATACATATACTATGTATATGTATATGTGTATATACGTTTATACGTTTATACTTAATCATCGGGATGAATTTTATTTAACGTTAAATAATAAAGAGAATAGATAAATATTACCGACTGCGATTCCAGGATCGCTGTTCATCGTCTGATAAATTTCCGAGCCATTGTGATGAATTTCCCAAATTGGATCCTCTTGCGTTTTACCGTACGGATCGAGAGCTATCGTGTCGTATTTACGAAAATCTGTAGCCCATACCCGACTGTTATTTGGACAAATATCGACGAGATTGGCCACCTTGTCGTTGTCGTTGTCGTCGAAGCAAGCGTCGCCGATCCCGTCATCTGTAATATCGTTTATTAGAAATATGCAACGAATACCTTAATCGATATTGCTAAGAATAACGATAATAAACTAATTTGTCACGGTAAGTAAATAACGAAGGGAGAAAAATAATGTTGTATAAAGACGGAAAATTAATTTTTCGCACGTACATAAAGATACGCTTTTCTCCAATAAAAATCAACGAGAGATTCCCAAAACATATTGACACAAGTATTATACGTCACTCGTAAAATACAAAGCCCCTCCTTATCCTTGAAGATTGGAGATTGGGAATAAGGAAAAAGCAATAAAAGAAAATAAAAGAAAGAAAGGAGAGGAAAATTCAGCCACTCACGATTAGAATCCAATTGATCGGGATTGGGCACGTAGGGACAATTGTCGCGATCGTTGGTTATCCGGTCGTTGTCGGCGTCGTCGTCGCACTCGTCGCCGATGCCGTCGTTGTCCGTGTCGGTTTGGCCGGGATTCGAATCGTTAATGCAATTGTCGATGTCGTCCTGTATGCCGTCCTTGTCCCGATCCGTGTTGTTGTCACAGACGTCGCCCACGCGATCCCCGTCCTCGTCGGCTTGGTCTGGGTTTGGCGTGCGCGGACAGTTGTCGCACAAGTCGCCGATCCCGTCGCGATCCGAGTCCAGCTGATCTTCGTTCCATACTTTTACGCAATTGTCTTCCTCGTTTAACACATCTGTAGAAATTTTTTATTAATTAAAGGATTTTTAATGTTTTTTTTTTTTTTTTTTTTTTTTTTTTTTTTTTTTTTTTTTTTTTTTTTTGAACGAAAGACGAGGGACGGCGTCGTACCATCGTCATCGATGTCGTCGTCGCAAGCATCGCCGATGCCGTCTCCGTCGGTGTCGTGTTGATCTCTATTCTTAACGTAAGGACAATTGTCGCATACGTCGCCGACGTCGTCGGGTCCCTCGCGATCGCTGTCCGCTTGATCGCTGTTGGGTATCAGTGGACAATTGTCGGACAAGTTCGAGACGTTGTCGTTGTCGGCGTCGTCGTCGCAGGCGTTACCCATTCCGTCGCCGTCGGCGTCCTCTTGACCGCTGTTGGGTGTTTTCGGGCAATTGTCCGGTCGGCAGTGCTGATTCTGACAGTTTAGTTGCTCGTCCG
Source organism: Chalcis sispes (assembly GCA_949987625.1). Classification (NCBI taxonomy): domain Eukaryota; kingdom Metazoa; phylum Arthropoda; class Insecta; order Hymenoptera; family Chalcididae; genus Chalcis; species Chalcis sispes. Next base: position 1,919,217 of record OX465097.1, read on the forward strand.
GATAGCCGTCGCTGTCGGAGTCAGCGCCGCATATCAAACCGTCGCCCGCCCAGCCCACGTTGCACTGGATAATCGGAAGGGCAAATGTGCGTTTGCTTTCATAAAAATTTTTTCTTTACTTTTTTTCGATCAACAATTAGAAATATTTTCTTTGTTACTATTTTTTATTTTAATAAGAAAGCTAATTTGAAGAAAAGATGGAATTAAAAGTCAAAATAGACGAGAAATTCTGAGATAAAATTATTCGTTTTAGTTTTAGTATTACAAAACATAAAACAACAGAATCAAGAAGAAAGAAAATTGTTAGTATATGTTTTTTTTACATGAATTAAAATTTTCAAAAGTAATATTTATTACCATTTCAATTTGATAAAGATAAAAACGATCGTAATTCGCGATTAAGTAAAATAAGCCGAGTACAGCAAGACGAGATTAAACGTTAATTAGCGATATGATAGACTTTAATAATACAAATTATTTATAAAAACGTGTAACTTTTAAATAATTTAGAGAAAAAAAAAAAAAAAATACCGTAGATGTCGATGAGAAGATAAAAAAAAAAAAAAAAAAAAAAAAAAAAGAAAAAATAATTGAATGTTTGAAAAAAAAATGATCGAATCGCATCGAGCAAATAGAAAAATCCTCTTCAGTCCTTGCAGCGTAGTCGTCGTCCGGATAAAACAATAGCATATAACAATTGTTTTGTTTACAATATCGTATAGTTACCCTGCAGGAATATTGATTGAGAGCGATGCAGATGCAGTCGGCGTGTCGGTCGCACCTCGTGACACCGTCGGGACAGATCTCGTGACTCGGATGGCAGCCTACTGTTTGATTTCCGAGAAAACCGCTTTTGCACGGTCCGCATCTAGCCGTTCCCTAAGAAAAGATTCCTTTACACTTTCCTTACCTCGATTCACCATTTTTTAACATTATTTTCCTTCCCACCTCTCTTTCTCCCTCTTTCTCTTGCCTTTAATCGTCCTAATTGTACTAAACGACTTTTTGCATACGAGTATAGTTGAGAGTTGGCTATTGCGTTTTTTTGTTTTCGTATCTTTGTTTCTTTTTTGCATTTCGAGTGCATTTTATTAATACAATAAATTTCTATTTACGTATTACGTTGTATTAGCATCGTTTCGTTAGAAACTGACGAAGAGAAAAAGAGCAGTGCAGCGCTGCAAAATTGATGAATATTACTCCAAATATTAATTATCATTAAATTAATTAATCGACGAAATCGAGCTGTTAAAATTTTCTCGTTACCTCCTGTATTTTCTCCTCGTGTAACATTGACACTAGAACTAAATTTATTTATTTATGATAAAGATAATCGTGCCGACATGTAAGTACTTAAGTGTGTCGCAACTATAAAAGTATATTATAATATGTACTTGTTGGTTGTCTACTTTTGTCGTTAGACCGTGTATAATAAAACTTTCGAGCTATTCATCTACAAATATATCGTAGGAAAGCTCGTTGAAGTTTGACGACTTGATTTAGCGTTTTTTTCTTCGCTTCGTTTATCGACATCGTTTGCATACGTACACACACACACACACACATATATATATATATACATATGTATACGTATATTATCCAAAGCTTATGAAACCGCAAGGGCGAATATTGTAGAGGAACGTTGAGCGAGTCGTTTAACTTGCAACGAACTTTCCCTCGAAAATAAATGCATAAAGTACGTCGGAGGTGGCTTCTTTGAAGAATTTAAACTTTCGCAATAAAATAAACGATTTGTTACATACGTTCAATACGACATCGGAATATTAATTATTATTATTATTATTATTGAATATAAGTTAATTTTAATCAATTTTAATATGTTTCTTTGATAAAATTTTATTAAAAAAGAAAGATCAAAGAACGCTTTTGTACTTTTAATAATATAAAAAAGAATAATTTTTTCTCGTAGATCATTAAGCCTACCCCGACGTACCTTACGACGCAATTTATAAGAAGGATTGAGAGTTGTGATGGCGAGGAAGAATAAAGAAACTAAATGATCCCAAAATTTTCTTTCCTTTCGTGCATTATACATCAATAATGCGTGTATTATTGTCTCAAGTGAAAGAATACAAGAGTTAAAGAGGCGCTGGCGCTCGCGCATATATATATATATATATATATAGAAATAAAAGAGAAGTAAAAAAAAAATGGAGCATACGTGCGCGTTATATTTATTTTTCAGCTTCAATCAACGAATATATATATATATATATATATTAGTATAAGTAAAAATTACGCAAGTGCGCAGGGTAAATTGTTGCAGAGTTTATTATAGCAGAAAGAATAAAAAAGTAAAAGAGTTTTATCAAAGCGTTTGACAGAAGTAAAGATCGGCAACTCTGAATTTTTCTTCTCTTTATCTGGCTGTCTCTCTCTCTCTCTCTTTCTCTCTCAAATACATCATTCATTCGTTCGTTCTTTCTTTCTCTCTCATTGTCTTTATTTGCATCTTACATATCCGGTCTTAAAATCAATCCCAAGTAATTTTCTATTATCGTTTTCAATTACTTTCTTTTTCTCTTTTCGTTTTTTATATCGAATATTTTAAAAAAGTTTCGTTTGCTTTGCTTTGCTTTGCTTTTTTTCTTTTTCTTTTGTAATTCACGAGCAATTCACCTCGGAGTTGAAACAGTCCGAGTTGTCGACGCAGCCGCCGTTGTTGTCGCTGCAAGGGTCGATCCTGAAGCAGTATTGACGGTGCCCCAGGGCGTACTCGACACCTCGACCCTCGGACACGTTGCCGGTCATGCCTTCCGGACAGGGGTCGCATCTGCGGATGCAAAGAAGATACGTCGAGTCGCGTTAGCGTTGCTTTTGTTTGTCTCCGTACATACTTTTTTTTTTTCTTTCTTTTTTCTTTCATTATTTTTCTTTTCTCTTTGCGAATCGAGCGAGAAGTAGGTCGGAAAGAGAACGACAAGCTTTTCCATTGACTTTTGGTATTCAAATTTTATTCTTATTTACTCTCCTGTTTCCGTATTCGTAAATTAAATATACTTTGACTTCGATGAAAATTTTAAATAAAATTCAATTTCTCGTAAAAAATCCTTTTCCTTTTTCCCTTTTATAAATAATACTTTATGAAAATCCAAATAACGGATAAAAAAGAAAGAAAGAAAGAAAGAAAGAAAAAAACAGTCATCGCTCACCTGTATCCGGTCTCGAATTTATGGCATCTGACTCCCTGCCAGCAGGGCTTCGCTAGGTCGCACTCGTCCTCGCGCAGGCAGTTGAGTCCGTTGCCGTTGTAGCCGGGCGGACAGCTACCGCATCGGAAATACGGCGGCACGTTCATCGGAGCGCAGGCGACGTTCGGGAAGCAGGGATTCGGCTGGCAGCCGTTTATACGCTCGCAGTGCTGCCCGTTGCCGCTGTAACCCCGCGGACACGCGCCGCATCTGTAAACGGATCGCCGGTGTCGGCCGTGGGATAAACAATGATCGATGACCATTTCGAAATCACGCCGTCGGCGTTAGTATTCGTGTTCGTTTTATTAATTTTTTTTCTTGGTGCTTTTATTTTCGTAAAAAATTAATTATTTACACGTAGAGATCATCGATATAGAGTCTTTTAACATTGTATTATTCTATAAAAAGATAAATCATCGAAAGCTCGAACTTACGAGAATCCGTTGACGGTGTCCATGCACTCGACACCCTCGAAGCAAGGATTATCGCTGCAGCTAGGATACCTGCGGCAATTTCTTCCGTCTCCGTAATAGCCGACGGGACACCGAAGGCACTGAGGTCCGCTGGGGGTGTCGCGACAGTCGGCGCCCGGGAAACAAGGCGAATTGTGTCGACAGCTGCGCGGCGGCGGCGACGGCGGCGGTGGCGGCGGTGGAGCTGAAAGCGGAAGAAAAAGATAAAATAAAGGTCGACTTTTCCGTAATACGCCGATACGAGTTTATGTTATTTATTACTTATCGGCTCGAGCCGATGAATGACTTTGCGAATTAAAACTCCCTTCGGATCGCTTGGATATTTTATGTCGCGTAATAATCAAAAATGAATGTGCTTTCGCAATTTGTTAAAATACATTTTAATTAATTTTGTTGAAATTTTATTTAAATTAACCAATCAACTCTCGTTATGAAATTTTAAAATATTTTACTCAAGATTATCGATCGATTTTTCTAAAAAGATGGCAAAGAGTTTTTCTAAAAAAAAATTTTCTTGAAATTATGCAATCGTACGCGAGTTTTCGCTTTATATCGGTGAATGCTTACGCGTTGGTTTTTCATGGCAAGCCGCACAATTCTCCAGTAGTTCTCGAATGCGCTTCGTCTCTAGCAACTGCGAAAAGATTCAAAGTTTTTTTTTTTTTTTTTTTTTTTTAATAAAAGTGCAGTAAAATAGATAAATAATAACGAATGAGTTTAAAAGAAAAGGAGCTCACGTTAAGATCCAGCTTCGTCCACATTTTTTTAACGGCGTCGATGAGCAAATTCAAGGTCTTGGCCATCACCTCGTCGGTGTAGCAGCCTGAAAGTGAAAAAGAAGGAAATATGCTCAACCGTCGTTATCGAATAAATGGACGTATCTGCGTATTTATTTCCATATGTATAGTATGTGTAAATAAAAAAGACGAGGCAACGTCGCGAGTACCATTGGGATCGACGAGCGCCGGAAATTCTCCGGGAATGTCGCCTCTCCTTCTCACCCTCATCCTTTCCTCGAGGGTGACGTTGCCCTCGTACCGATGCCGCTGCTCCTCGTGCAGTCTGCCGCTAGCGGTATTACGCTCGAGTTCAAACAGCGTCGCAACGTTCTCGCAATTCTCCTTTCGCATCGCCTCGTCGATCTCCGAGCCACCGTAAATTCTCGTTCTGTATCTTTGCTCGCGGAACTGAAAAAATCCGCGCAAAAGATATTGTCAAAAGATAGCGTCACTTGCATAATCCTCTCCATTTCTAATGCCGCATTCATTACTCGCTGGCGAAGATACGACGCGCGTGTCCCGAATGCGTATGTTCGCCCGTCTGCGGTAATGAAAAAATGCCCGTATGAAAAGCGCGACGAGATCGCGCCCAGACGAAATCCCGTTTTCCTTTTTCGGCGTTAGTATAAATTTTATACGAAAAACAAAAGATCTAAAAAAAAAAATTTTTTAAAATAAAAGGTCGAAAAACGTATTGAATTATCGACGATTAAAAATGACAACGGTTATGTATAAAGGTAAAATTAATTAGTTTTAATATGCATATACGCATCAAATTGAAGCTGACTAGCGGGCATTTTTTTTTTTTTTTTTTTTTTTTTTTTGTTTTTGTATATCCAAGTAATTAGCGATGATACATAATTACCAATGTGATTATTTGTTTATCGAGTAAGTTCTTAATTGCAATACTTTTAACATACCATATATAATAAAAAAGGTTAATAATCATAAAACTTTTGAGATTGTACGAAAAAAAATTCATTAGCTTTGATAATTTAAAAATAATAACAAGAATATTATTAACGAGAATTAAATGATTGCAATTAAAGTAACAACGTGATCCAATTTCAGCAGAAAAAAATGAAGCTTCGATGCTTAACGATAAAAGAAAAATGAAGCGAGTATTTTTTGACACATAAAATCCATTAGTGGGTTCGGTTTTTTTACTCGAAGCAATACAGCGGTAACATTTAGCGGTAAATTTTTATAGTTTAGCACATAGAATTTATATTAAAGTTAATAATACGAGTGGGAATTCCGATTAAAAATAACCTAAGCACGAAACGTTTTTCATTCGCAAGACAAATTGTGAATTTTTTTTAAAAAAAGACTTTTTTTATAGAATTGGGAAAAGTAATAGTTATATCGCATCATAGCAATTAAAGTATTAGATTACGAGAGCTCGGAAATATTGTATATATATGTGTATTTATAAAATAATCGCACGTTAACTGCAGTAGCTCAAGTGCATCGCGACGATAAATATAAAGCGACTCGGTCCGGTGGACGATTAAATCTACAACCGCGCGCGTGCATAAAAGTCAGCATATATAGTAAGAGAGAGAGAGAGAGAGAGGCAGACGAGGAGGGGGCAAAGATCAAAAAGAAGAAGGAAAAGAAAACAAACGAAGGAAAGGCGAAAGACGCCGCCGCGACGGAGAAAAGCGCGCCAGAGTCCAGTTGGGCAAGTGCGCGCGCTCAGGAGAGCGCGTGCGCCTCCATATTTGGCAAGACCTCGTCCCACGGACGGCCGCGAGCAAACTCACCGCTCTAGATCTATCTATGTGGTCTCCGCGCCGGTGTACGGTAACGGCTCCTGGCGCCCCTCCCCCACCCCCTCCCCCGCCCTCCTTCATCAACGTTTATATGGGACTCGCGCAATTATTACGCGCGCGATGGCGAAACTTACAACTCGTTGAATAATGTCCCCGAGAGGGGGAAAGTTATCTCTCCATAAGGGAGAACGGTTGTGTATATTACGTGGTATACATATGAGTCTTCTCGATGCTCCGCGATGCATGAATCTAACGCAATGTGTGGGAAAATTTGCCGTTTACCAAACGAATATTATAACGAGAGAGAGAGAGAGAGAGAGAGGGGGAAGGGAGACAGACAGTGATTTTCTAAAAGGCGCCGCGTTGCATTTTCATACCAACTTTGGATTTTATTACGGCGTCATAGAACAGACTCATCTGTTTGCGTATAAGTGGTTTGCGTGCGCGGCTTCTTTAGCGTCCAACGCACGTCGCTCGCTCGAAAATAATGAAAAATGCGCTTGATTTTCGTTGTATTTTTATTTTGAAACTGCGAGTTAATTGACATATTTAAGGTATCATCTGTCAACGCTCGTTCTTCCAGCTCTTTCAACTTCATTTTTCACGTGTATTTTATCGCGCTCTCGTCTTGCTTCAAGATTTTCGGACTATATCGCGAAATAATTTTGTTTTAGTTTGAAAAATATCTCGAATCAAAATTTTAAATCGATTCCCTTAATTCCGTTAAAACATCCGAATCTATTTGTTTAATTCTAAAGCGGATATACTCGTAAAATTTATGTACCGGTAATAATCGTTAGCCTTATAAATAATGTTTATTTGTATACCATAATAAATATATTCTTAAAAAATCTGAAAGTTAGTCTATTCGAATAATGCGGACGGACTTGAGTGGAGTCTACGCGAATGAAAGAAAAGAAAAAAGAAAGAAAACGGTACGTGAACCATAAAGAGATATAAAATTTACCACTTGAAGGGACAAATCGCCGTCTAGCGAAGCCATTCGTTTGAGGGTCTTCTTCAATGAAAGTTCTCCCTGACGAACACAGTCAACGTAAACTTCCACTTTGGCTTCCGGCTCCTTCTGATGAACTAGCAGGATAATGCTTTTGAAAGGCTCGGCGATGTGTATGGTGTCGACAAAGAAGTGCTCCCGATGGGGCTGATTATCCTCCACAGTTTCCAAAATCACTGAAACATATTTTTCCCATTTCTCAGCATCATTTACGTAAAATATTTTCCATGAGTTTTTTACTTTTTTTTTTTTTTTTTCAATAGAGTGAAAAAATTTTCATAATCATTCGATGAATTATTTGACTATATAAATTTTTTTACGCTCATTACTAAAAAGCTCTATTTCATTTCATTAAAAATATTTAACAATACTTTTCATTTTTTTTTTGTTTTTTGTTTTTTTTTTTTTTTTTCGGGACAGCTAATGTTACTTTACCTCTTTTAGTTCGCCTATCGATCATGAGGATAAACTTGGATTTTGAATTAAAGTTCTCGGCCGCGAAAAAAGTTTCGATGCTGTTTATTGACTTTTTTCTGGTTTTCACATGGCTCACGGTTATGGCAAACTTGTCATCCATCAAGACATTTTCTAAATCCTTGGCTAACCCTTTATTGAACATTTTAAATATTAAAAATTTGTTTTGTCTGTTACTACTTATGTAAATACTGTTACTACTTAATCTTAAGAAGTTAACATTTGTCTGTTCTATTATATATTTTGGTTAAAAGTACTATTTTATTGAATTGTTTAAACAACGTTATAAAATTTTCAAAAAAAAAAAAAAAAAAACACACGCAATCACTTATCGATATTTAATTGCGATGAAAATTTTAATTTTTTTTAAACAACGTATCGTTTACCAAATACAGTAGTAACGTTCGCGCTTCGTCAGACGGCGAATTAAAATTTTTTCTTTTTTTTTTTACACGGCTAAGCTTCTTTAAATTAATCTACGAATGTGCTTTTAAACGTTGATAAATTAAAGAAAAGGAAATGGTTTTGTAATAGTCTCGCCAATAAATTAAATTAAGATCCGTTAGATAGTAATTTGGAGCAATTGAGGCCACAAAAGGCGAAAGCGTCATTTCTAAAATCGATCAATCGCTTTGTTCCTTGTTAAGCGTCGATAAATTTCTTCGCGTGCTTGATAATCGAAAATTGTTTATCGAGATTTGACCTTAATCGATGAAAATATCATCGTTGTAAAATATTAACGAGACGCTATTTAAAGTATAATTTATTCGTAATAAAAAGATCTTGTAAAATATTATCGTTAAAATTGATTTATTTTGATAAACGATAAAGCACGCTATCGTCGCCAAAAACATTTCAAATGTATATCTTCATAGCGAGAAAGATAAATTTTTTAAAACAATTCTCCCATTCATTAATCGCTCATATTCATACGAAAAATTATATGGAAAGGTGAAACTCCAAGACGTTCGAAGAACGCAAGGATAATCGCGAAGCAGAGTCGCAGATCAAGTGCCATACGAGTATACCTCGGGGTCTCGAGTTTACTGACCCGCGGAGTCTTCTCGCGCACTCGTCACTACCGGGTTTTTCATTCGCCAGCCGACCGGACGGGTTTCCGACTCGTAACGCATCGCAGCGTCATCGAGACAAGAAACCGAGAGTACGACCAAAGCTCGTATATATGTATATAAACGACATAGTTGCTCGTTCGACTACGATTCTTTGAAAAATAATATTCCAAATAACTTACAAACCTCATTTATTATTATTTTGCATTATTTTATTAAAATTACTTGTAAATTAAAAATTTATCATTTATTTTATAGAAAATTTATCAAAATAAAGTATATAAATTTTTAAATAAAGATTCAATTTAAATAGTTTAAAGTTAAATTACAGAAAATAAGGTGATTAAGTATAAACGATCAACGCCCGATGAAACTTTCCGTTCTCCCAAAAAAGTCATCTTAATTAAGCGCTTAATTAAAGGGGATCTCTTATCCTAGATCCGGTTATCTCACCCAAATTAACCGATTTTTAACGGTAAATGCGAAGAAGTTGGCCATATATTAAACTGAAATTAAATTTCGTCACGGTTTAACTTTAATAAAGCATAATAGATAATAAAGCTTCCGTTACCGCGCGCTCGTTTAAAATCCAGGCGCGTCGCGTTAAGAATAAAAATAAAGATAGAACTCGTAAGAGCTGCCGCTTACTCTGCGTCGTCGATATCGGTAAACGACGAAGGCGCAGCCGCGGAACTTAAGCCACGAATCTCTCATCTTTTGAATTCTATTCTCGGTAAGCTCTCTTTCTCTCTTTCTCTCTCTCTCTCTCGCCGACATCGCGCGAGATTTATTTTTTTCACGATTGTTACCGCGCGCGATTTTTAGGGACTCTTAAATTTAGAAAATATTAGAAAATAGTTTTTTCGTCGTCGGTGTTGCCGTAAGATAGAAGGAGAAAAAAATAAAAAAAAATGTCGCGAGTAAAAAAAAGATAAATAACGTTGACACTTACCCACGTCGAGTACCCTTTTCGAGCTAGAAATAGTGGCGAGCCCCACGAAGAGTAGGAACGTAGCGACGCCGCGCATTATGACGATTCTCCTCGGACGATCTGCACTCAAAATAGATACATATACGAATGCTAGTTTTTTCCAATTTTTTTTTTTTTTTTTTTTTTTTTTTTTTTATTCTACATTGAGTTTATATACTAATACGAATAGTCATACAATACCGTTAGAAGTTTACTTTTGATTTTTATAAGATTCAAGTTAGATTATAAAATATGCGGGACTAATTATTATTTTGAAATTTATTTGATTTTTTTAAATATTTTAGTGCTGTAAATGAATATTAAAAACGCTTAACCTTTGTGTAAAAGAACACACATATATATATATATATATACATACTACGGTTACATATTAGTCACATATTTATGTATATTTGACAAATTTAGAATATGTATACTCGAGTTACCGAGACAAATTTTAAGTTCCAATCGGTGTTTTGTAAAACATATAAAATTAAAAACAAAAAAAGTTCTATTCATTATAGTGCGCTATAATGCATAAAAATGATAAAACAAGACAAGAAAATTGAAATGAAGTAATCACGGACACCAGCACTATCGAAAAAAAAAAAAAAAAAATGGGTAAAAATAATGAAACTACAACAAACATTTCGTACAAACTACAATAAAGCCAAACGTAACAACACACAATGCCAGAAAGAAGCACCAAGTAAATTTCCAGGGCAAGTCGATCCATGAAACGCCCCGGCGCTTAACGAGCAATAATAAACTAACGGCCAATATAACGATTTAAAGCATAAAGTGTGCGTTAGACACGAAAAGCGAAATTTCAACGATAAAATAATAATATCGCGCGATCGGGGTGTCGACTCGCACGCACCTTCGAGCAGCTCACGGCTGTCCGTACGACTGTCGCGCTTAGAGAAAAATTGAGAGAGTAAAACACGTTTCGCGCCGTGGAAAAAGCGCGAGAGGAAGGAAAAGGAAGGAAAAGAGGAAAAAGAGGGAAAAGAATCCGCGGAGGCGCGCGCGCGCGTGTTTACACACGCTCCTCTCTCTCTCTCTCTCTCTCTTTATCTCTTTCTCTTTCTCTTTCTTTATTTCTCGCGAGGCAGCTATAAAGCGCGCGGCCGATCTCTGCTCACTGGAACGCGTGCGGACGGTCGCTCGGACTTTTATACGGCGCCCACGAGTGCGCCCGCGAGAGAGCTCCTTTTTTTCCATTTGATTCTCTCCCCGAACTCCTCCCTCGTCCTCCTCCTCCTCCTCCTCCTCCTCCTCTTCCTCCTCCTCCTCCTTTTCTCTCAGACGGTGGCTTTTGCACGCGCGCCTGTATTTTCATTGAACGTGGTGAAACTACGTGCTTCTGTTTACCGCGGATGACGCGTAGGAACAACTGTGCGATATCGCCCGTGGATCGACGAGGAGATGGATGAGCGGATGTAACTTAGGACTGCAGTCGACGACATTTAGCCGAGCGTGGCTATACTTTTAAAAATAATTATTTTATTTCGGAACGTTGTTTACGCTTGGTGAAATTGGGCAAACAGCTGATTCGATTTTATTAACGCGCAACTAAAAAAAAAAAAAAAAAAAAAAAAAAAAAAAAAAGAGAGAGAGAGAGAACGAAACTTGGATTCTATAAACAACTCAGATTACTCGTTATCATATTAACTGTTGGTTTGTGTATGCTTTAATAGAATTAATTTCACACGTCGGCTTATTTATATACTTAGTTTAACCGAAGACAGCGTTAGACGGATATTTGTTTGCATTACAAGATATCGCCGTATATACTCGTCCGAATATGCGAGATATTTATTATTCGCTATTGAAAGCGAAACACCAACGCTATAATAAAAATCGTCGCGTCTTTTCTCTCTCTCTCTCTCTCTCTATCTCTCTCTCTCTTTGTCGCTCTCTTTCCCGATATTTTAATAGTCGAATTCATTTAATCACTACGGGACGGCGTTGCTAACTACACCGTACTCGAATATTTTTAGCCACCCGGCTGGATTATTGAAAGCTACTTGATGTATCTAGTTCAGAGTGTTAAAGATTTCGGAGGTCAGTCTGGAAGTGATAAACGGTTTCTTGACCCCCCTGAAAATGTAACTTTTACATCTTCATTTCCTCCATAAAACACGCCCGAGAATAATAAAGAAAAAATAATATATACATAGGTATATGTACGTGCATTCCAAGAAACTTTCTCGTCGATGAGTTCCGATGGGGCGTGATTTGTTGATATCTTAGTAGCATCTGCTCTGAGGGATAAAGAGAATGGCAAAAGAGAGAGAGAGAGAGAGAGAAATCGAGTTGTTATAGCGTCGGTGCGTCGGCTTTCAGCGACATCGTTGAATCTAGACTATTTATCAAAGACGATTGAACGATTTTTATGGCGCGAGGCTGCCGAGAGCATAGACCTGAAAAGCACGAAAGCGAGAAATAATGAAAGAAAAAAAAAAGAGGGGAAAAAGGAATAAGGGGCTGAGAACAAGTTTCTCGAACCCTTCGGGAGCTTTGAGGGAATTTTCCGGATGGCACGTTCTCGACTTGTTTTTCGGCTTCGCTGAATGGAAAAGTCCATGCAACACTTTTATGTTGCGTTCTCTCTCTCTTTTTTTTTTTTTTTTTTCTTTTTCTGTATGATTGCATTATAACTTATTATTTTTACTTGGAAAGGAAATATTTGTTTTTTTTTTTTCACATTTACATTCATTATCAATGTTTAAAATTTTTTTTTACCCAAAAGCTATCGAAAAATATATTCGCATTTATAACTATAAAATTGTTTATAAAATAAAAAAAAAATAAATAAAAAAAAAAAAAAAGTTGAAAGATAGTCAAAACGATAACGAAAATAAGCGACGAGGGAGTATAGAGGCAAAATAAAATAGATGTCAATGTTAAAGCAAAACGAGAATCCAAGCGCAACCGTCCGCGTAATCCCTCGCGCGCTTCGAGCTCTTCCCGCATGAATATGCATTCGATCCGAATGCGTTCTCGTATGGATCAATCACGTTCGGCGGAGAGAACGCAAGAGGCGCTAATCGTAAAACAAAGGGTGGGAGGGTAAGGAATGAGGTAGAACATTAGAATTTCAGGCGCGGCGCGTTCCAGCCGTACGGCGCGAATACGGCGACCTTGCCGTTGCTAACACCGCTGCCGCGTGGGAAGCCGTTCCACCTACGGAACTATACCAGCCGCCGATTTCGAACTCTCGGAGAGTTCCAATCCCATCTCGCTTTATTATTCTTTATCTTTTTCTCTTTATTTCTTTTTTATATTTCTCTCTCTCTCTCTCTCTCTGTCTATGTTGGGATTCCAGCGGTATGCATTCGTTATTGCTCGGCTCGAGCTCGCGCTCTCGTTTACCGCTAGAGCGAATGTTGTGATACGCGTAAGGCTCGGTTTATGGCCCAACGATTTCACGTGGGAGATCGTTGTGCAATTCTAGCATTTTTTTTTCATTTATTTATTTTTTTTTTTTGCAACGCTGTTAGGCGCGTTTCAAGCTACGTACTTATGCGCGGTAAATTTTGGAATCGTTTTCTTATGAGCGCTTTGTTTAGCTTGATTAATTATATTCACATTTTTTTGCTTTCTTCTTCTTTGTTTTTTTTTTTTTTTTTTTTGAAATACGTTTTATTGATACAGTTTAATGTTTACTTATGTTTTATCATTAATTTAAAAATAATTTGTATATCAAGTTTTAAAGTAGATCGTTTGATTTGTCGTATTTAAATTGTGAGTTATTTTTTGAAAAATTTAAAATTACGTTTAATTGAAAATCTAAATGGAGGATCGGAGCCACGTAACGTATTTGAAAAGGTAGCTGCTCTCTTCAAATAGGAATTAAATTTCAATCAAAAGGACCGACGTCGTTTTGCCATCATACACAACGTCGAGGACGACGAGGACGACAACAATGGCGAATTCCATTTCCCACAAACGTGCGAGCTTACCTGGATTTTCCACGACGAGAGGCTGATCCTTCGACCCTGGCGTTGCTCTCGACTTCCTCTCTATCTCTCGCTCGCCGGATATAATCGAGCACACTTTCTGTATTTAGCTATACCGAAGACAATTAAATCCAAAGATTATCAGCACACGCTCGACACACGTTTATTTACCCTACAACGATCCGCGGGTTGCACAGGACACGACTGATATCGATTTCGCGCGACGGTGCGCAAATTAATTTACGTTTATCTTCTTTTTTCTCCTTTTCTGCGTGTCGATATACAATAAAAATTTATCCACTTTCGCGTTCTCTCTTCTCCTTTCTCTCTCTCTCTCTCTCTCTCTCTCTCTCTCACTCTCTCATTTCGTTTTAAATTAATTTTCCTACGACTGCAACTTTGCATAACAAAGTTGCACAAAAAAACTCTCGTCTTCGTCCGACTTTCGATTCCTCTTACAAGGCACTCGCGTTATTCTTCATATTTGCTGAAAAAGCGTAAGAAAGCTTAGTTATTCATTAACTTTATCTTATAACAATTATTTTTCTTCTTATTTTTAATCCCTTCGAAATGACATATACCTCGATTTATATAGCCCCCAATTAAATTGCTTGCTAATTGAAAAATGCAAAATTATTATTTGTATAAACAAAGCAATAAGCCTACAATTCATCGTATTATAAATGTTAAATATTAATTGAAAAATGAATATTTTGTAAATTGAATTTTAATGTAAAAATAATCACCATTGAAATTATTAACGAAACACTCTCGATTCAATGAAAATGAAAAAGTTCATAGTCCCGAAGAATCTATATTTTTATAAAAATCGAGCGCATCGAGAAAATAACTTTTTCAAACTGCAGAGATTTTCGGAGACAAATTGAATTATCGTTTGGAGTCGAGGGTGAGGAGAGAGACTTTGATTTTGGCTGATGGATGAGAGGATCAACGGTCTTTTTTTTTTTTTGTTTTATAAATATAGACTCACCAGTACTCAGCTCGTGGAGATTGACGTCGAGGGCGTCGAACTTTCCCGAGGACATGAGGGTGATCTGCGTCTGGATGCGGACTCGCCTGTTGGACCTCGGCGAGCTCTGATGCCAGGAGACGCGGCAGTTGACCTCGTTCGCCGAACCCTTGCTCGAGCAGGTTATGATCTTCTGGGACGCCGATACCTCCTAGAGATAAGAGCTGCGGTTGATCGCTACGCCGAGCAAATGCTTGTCTTTCTAACGCGGCCCCCGATTATATTTTCCCTCTTTTTCTCTATCTCTCTTTCTCTCTTTTTCTTTTCAAAAACGGAGAGAATAAATCTATATGTGTTTGTTTGGGTTTCAATATTTCAATAAAAAAGTTATGTTATTAAAAGACTATATATGTATACATAACAAATTAAAAAATATTTCCACCGATACTTGTTGGTCATCATTTTTTTCTTAATAACTATATTATGTATACAGCCGCTCGATATGCAATCTTCCGTATATATGTATTTCGCGTCAGTGTGTGTAATAAAATTCGGATTCTTAGGCTGCGTTCATATCCTCGATAGGACTAGAAAGGAAAATATTTTTTTTGTACCACGCAAACTAACGTTAACCGAGTGCCTCAAATCGTTCATATGCAACGATATTTTTTTTATAAACATTTAACGGTATAAATATAAAATCTGAGTGTAAGTATAAGTATATAGAAACAAAAAAAAAAAAAAAAAAAAAAAATGACGAAATAAAAGAAAAAAAAATTATAGAGATTAGCTTAGAAAGATAGAAGACCGTCATTCCCTCGACATCTTTGACTTTTTATAAACTTTTTTCGTCAACTTTTTTATCGAAATCTTCGAAGCTACTGGAAAGCTTATTTTTTGACTTTGTTATTGTTACTTTGATACATCTTTTTTTTTTTAATTTTTTCTTCTTTTTTATCTTTTTTCAAAAAAAAAAAAATTATATTTAATATTACTACTAATCGTAGCAAAAACAAGCATAGATAGAACACTATTCTATTTATAAGCTTACCGTATCACTATAATGAAAAGTTAAAACATTGCTCTTTAATAATGCTTCAAACTACGTTCAAGCTCTTGTAAAATTTATATATATATATATATATATATATATATATATATATATATATGATTTTCTAAATCCACTACTGATATTTAATTATTTTGTTAAGTTTTTAAAAATTAATAAAATTTTAGGAGCTAAGTATCTAAACTGCAAGCATCTAAATTGCAAGTGATGGAGGAAGGGGGGAGGGGGATAGTAAAGAAAGGAATTCGGGCGATATATAAAGGATATAACGAGCTTTAATGGCTTATAAGACAATGATACATGGCACAGTGCAATAATGCGGGTATTACGATTCCGAATACGCCGGGTAGACGTCGCGCGTTTCCACGATAATAATATACGAACTCGGGCACGCACGTTTAGTTGTGCGTCTTCGTTACAACGAGAGACGCGCTCGTGCTGTAAGAGACTAGAGATAACATATTATAATTCGAGCACGCTTATTTCATTCTATACGTCGTTTACTGCCCCTAATTATCGAGCGTTAACTAACTATTCTAACCCAAGATCTTAAATTCATACATTATTTAAGCCTCATTTTTCAATCTTATTTTTATATTATTTATTATTATTATTAATTTATTGGCACTTATTATATTTTTTTATTAGAGTAATAAAGTAGTTGTCGGAAATCTTGGTCACTTAAGAACACGAATATTCCAAACTCTGGTCACCTACAAAAAAGACTCACTTTATTATGCAATGTTTGTCGCACACCCGATGGAAATGATTATTTGATTTGAAACCTATGTACTACCAAATGTTCGATCGATGATCAATTGGGACAATTACCATAAGATTACGTTCGTACATACAACTTAATACTTATAACAAAAATTTTCAAAAATTTCTATATTTACAAAATGTCAATTTTAAATAATTTAAAATTATTCATTTGAATCGATATATTATTAAACTTATGAGATTCGTGTCGGTTGATGTTAATCTTTAACGTCAAAAAATATATGACTCGTCTTAAACTACAAGATAGCCACGTATACGATAACAAATAATTTATAAACAACAATGTGACTATTGCCCTTAAAAAAGAAAAAAGAAAGTTAATCTTTTTTAAAAATTCGAGACGATCGCACATCGAAATAATATACGTTGAACTAAATTTTTTGCGCGATCGATAATTCGTAAATCTTTATGTATATCGTAATATAAAATAAATAAGATGAAAAAAAAAAAAAAAAAAAAAAGAAACAAATTCGATCGCCGTGAAGAAAAATGAGTCTTGAATACAGAGAAAGAGAGACGCGCGCGCGTCTCCGTATCTTTAGTTATTTTGCGGCGTCGTCATGCGAGCAGTCTAATCGAGAGAGACAGCGGAGTTACTCGTGTTTCAATGGTGGGCGCTCGTACCGGTGCCTACAACCAAAGCAACACAAACCCACTCTTTAGTACTATACGGATTTCATATTTTTCCACATTTTCTTTAATTTTTATTTTCTCATTTATGATCTCAAGTCATTCAAGTATTTTTATGACTAAACAATGCTGCTCGTTAATTCACAAGCTCAATTGATGTTCTCTCGTGCAGGTGTTTTTGCTTTCATTTTAGGTTATTTTGATAGCCTTTGTTTTAATGGAGCTAATAGTTGAACAACTGCCCTTGTCCTTTGAGTTTTATCTTAAAGCGAAGTTTTCTTCTTTTAGGTGAGAGAATAGGTTAGGTAATGATTTTTTTAGTATGGTTTTTTTTTTTTTTTTAATGACTATTATTTAAATTTAGGCGAGCGATTAAAATTATTAAAATTTGTGATTTTGATTATTTGGAATAAATATAATTTTTTCAAAGCTGCGCGTTAAATGAGTGACTGATTTAAAAAGGCTCATCAAATTATAATTAATAAATTAAAATTAATATCGTAAAATTTATTATTATTTCAAACAAAATAAGCATTCTATAAAATTTGAGAGAAGATGAAAGCAAAAGTATGAAAATTAATCTTTGTTCAAAGAAATGAATTTATCTTACCTTATTTCCTTTTCGAATATTGAAAGCTCCATAGACGATAGGATTCATGCAGGAATTCGTGCAGGCGAACAAGAACAGCGCCTTTTGTATGCGCTGGTCGACTTTTGTCGCCGTTACGCGATCGATCCAATACCTGCGACAAAGACGCCAAGCAATTTTTAATCTTTCTTCCTTTTCCAACTATCGGATTATAATAGTAGCGAAATAATATAAAACGGTCGAGTACGCGTTATGTACTTGAGATGAAAATAACGCAAAGTAAAAAAAAAAAAAAACAAAAAAAAAAGAAAAAAAGTCGACTTTATACTCGCCATAGACTCATAACGTAATAGGGCGTCCAACATATGAAGAAGACCAGGACGATTATTATCGTCATTTTTAACGTTCTGACTCTTGCGCGCCCGAGAAATCCCAGCGAGGAGCGTCTGATCCTGTCTGCGCATCGATCAACCAACGCATCGAACATATAATAAAATATAATAAAACAATTTATTAATTCAAAAATTTTTATTTTCTTCTTTTTTTTTTCGCATAAACGTCTATGAATTTTTGTACTGTACAAAAAAAAAAAAAAAAATAAATAAAGCATTAATAGATACATAGATTTAAAGATTCGGGGGCAACTCGCGAATAAATTATTATAATTAGAATTAGAAGCGCGCATTATATACGCCTGCTTTTAATCTCGTTACACACAGGTGTACGCTTGTCATTTTAGTAAAAATAACCTACAAGATCTTCATTCTATTAAACTCTTGCCAATTTGAACTTTTTACCAAGCGAATAATTTTTTATTTACCATAATTATTAATGACGCAGGTGCGTACGTTTATTCGGTTCAAGTAATTAAATAGGTCAATAAGCACGATTGCACAAAAAATATATACAGAGTATACAATTCGTGAATAATAATAATAATAATAAATATAATATTTCGTGGAAATATTGAAACGATCTGTCGTTACTATATCGGGCGTTAAAAATACACATCTCGTATGCAGGCATACGACTCTGTAAGATTAAGATAATCGGACTCACCCGAAGACGTGTCTTTCGATCTTCTGTACATTTCCGCGAGAATACTTGTGTAGGTGTAAATAATGACAATAAGCGGAAACCAGTACATCATTACCATACCGAATAGGGAGTAAGTCAGCTCGTGCGTAAAGCTTGGAAAGGTATTGAACGTGACGCACTGCTTGTACCATGTGTATTTTGGATGTGCTTCCACGTGAAAAACTACCATCTGTAACGATATTTTTAAATGTTTTGTTTCCTCTTTACTTTTACGATTGAGATGAAAAAAAAAAAAAAAAAAAAAAAAAAAAAAAAAAAAATAATTTCTTTTGACGAATTTTTAAACGATTATGTAAATAAAAAAAGAAAAAAAACGTTAAATTTTTACGTTGATAATACATTTGATATAATAATAAATAATAACAGACAGTCTTTTAAAATTCATTTAATTTGTACGTAGATTTTAAATAAAAGATTTAAAATAATTAAGTTTCGATATTTAAAATTTTTTCATCGCTCAAATGTCAACGATCTCCAAAATAAGGGAGTTTTAATATTTTTTTTTTTTTTTATCTTCGAGACGTTACCTGGGGTACGGAACAAAGCGCGGAACATATCCATGAGCCGGCAATCATGAATCTTCCCCTTCGGTCTATGTCAATCATCTGTAGTGGCCGTAAAACCGCATGATATCTGAAAATAGCGATTTTTCTTTTCCTTTTTTCCTTTTTTCTTTTTTTTTTTCTTTTTTCTTTTTTTTTTTTTTTTTTTTTTTTTTTTTTTGTGCGCTTTACTCTTTCATTCGCATCGTCATTTTCGTCGTATTTTTAGCATGCACCACTACTTTGTCCATTATTCGATTGATTTTAAAAATATACCATTATTTTCTTTTCAATCATTAGTTTATTTGTTCATTTTGAAAATTTTCGCAACCATTGATTTCAACAAAATTTTAAATAAAAAGCATAGCGAAATGTTCAATCGTTTTAATAATCAAATATAATGGTCCGAACAGTAACTAAATAAAAATTGAGTGCTCTGATTCAATCGCGAGGAAAGATTGACGAAATTTTCATAAAATTACCCGAATTTTTCAGGATATGCAATGATTATATACGAGCTTGTTACAATGATCTATTGCAGTAGATTATACGAATGATTAACGACAACTTCAAGCAAAAATAATTGAGTCAATAAGTTGTGTATTTAATGATGTTTAAATTGACCGTTTAAAATTAGAATAGAAGGCAGTCTCTTTCTCATATGAAAAATAAAAAATTTTCCATAAATAACGTTTGATGATTGAATTGCGTGCTTAATCCAATAACGGAACGATGAAATTTACCTGTCGACGCTTATACAGATTAAAATAAACGAGGACAGATAGAGGCCGAAGATTCGAAAAAAGGACATAATCCTGCACATCGCGTCACCGGCTTTCCACGACACAGTTGCCGCCCATCCAATCTCCATCGGCATCATTAGGAACGTCACCTGAAACATTATCGTTACGTATACGTGACAATATCCTCCTCTAACACGTTTGGTGTACGTATTCATCGTATCGATATCTTCCATAGATTTTCACGCGTCAACCGAAGACGTCGTTTTTATCGTCGTAATTTCTTCATCGACAAGATTAATTTACGCGCCACGCCTGGCTCGTAAAGTATCGCTCGATCCTCTTTTTGAACTTTGGGTAAGAAGGGACAATCGTGTCTTATTATTTTCTCGTTAATTAGCGATGCTCCGGTCGAGCGACGAGAAAAACAAGCGGGAGGGCTCGCGCTGATTTAATTGTCGGATCGCGATAATCGATATATACTTGGCGATTAAGACAAACGAGAAAATTCGCGAATATACATCGTAATCGATTGCGCTCGATCGAATATATTCTCATTCTTTATTTGAAAATGGCACATAAGAGGAAAGAAAGAAATTTAAATAATTTATCGAACGAAATACTCAAACTTGAGATCGTGGTACACCTTTTCGCGTTATTGATATTTGTTCGTTTTGTTTTGTAGCGTCGGTAAATAAAATTAAAAAAAATTCTTTAATTAGAAAAAAAAAAAATAAATAAATAAATAAATAAATAAATAAATAAATAAATAAATAAATATATACTATATACGCGTATATGTATAGTATACGCACCAACAAGTCAGCGATGGCGAGGTGTATGAGCATCGTGTTGATCCTCGTGCGTACGGCGTTTCCTCGACGTCTCAACAACAGCGATAGAACGGTGATGTTGCCGATCGCTGAAATAATCATGAGGACGCTGTAGGTGACGATGCTGACAACGTGGCCCTCGTTGAAGCGCATGTCGATCGGTAAGTCGTCGTATCCCAGCGGCACCTGCGACGCCGTATCGTTCGCCGCCGACGCGAACCCAAAGCGCGTCGACAAGCTCCTCGTCGATGTCGTCGTCGATGTCGTCGTTGATGTCGCGTTATCCATTATAGCGAGCCGTCGCAGCTTTAATCGAAGACGCCTCTCACCTAACGGATTATTTTTTTCTCTTTAATATTTTTATAGTCTTCTCCAGCTTTTAAAAAGCCTTGAAAATTGTGTTATTCTTTTTAATAATCCTTGTTGAAAATAAGTATTTCAAAAGGATAAATTAATATAATTGATTATTTTAATTTAATTCAACCAACGCTCTCTTTTTGATTTTAACTCGATAAATTTATAAAATTTTCAAATTGATATTTTTAACGAGTTGTAAGCAAGGAAGGCTGAGTAAACGATCGTAATAAAGCGTATTTTCAACGATATCTCCCTACCATCCACGTATCGATTATAGGGTATAAAACTTCGAGTTTTAATAAAGTTTTATCTAACTAAAAAATATCTTTATTAAGTTTATATAATAAGATGGAATATGATATATTAACTATTTTGAATATACTTTGGCGAATTGCCGCTTTTTATCTGTGTGTACATATTTACGTATTAATAAGCATCGAAATGAGAAATATAATTAATTAAAATTTTCATTGATAAATTTTTATCAATATAATAATTGCTTATGTATAATTAAATTGGGGAGATTACCGCGTGATATATTGTTATTTAAAACAATGTAGAAAATATTTGCTTAAGCGACCTAATAAATTATTTTAACAATTCAAAATCGCGTTAAATGCCTTGTATTGTCAAAATAAAATTCAAATATACTAATAGTAAATGTTAATGTATGCACATTCAGATAAGCTTGTAGATTTATGTGGTGGAAGAGAATACTATTATAACTGGTTTTCGCTCAATAAATTCGTTTTTTTTTTTTTTTTCTACTCGAATAAATCATATTAAGTTAAATATACAGTAAATATTAAATTCAAAAAAAAAATTATATTTCTATTATGATAAAGATTTTTCGTCAATTTTCAATTTATACAACTACAATCAAATTTATTGATTTACGTCGCTTACGCTACCGTGAACCATTTACCGTATAAAGTTGAAAAGCATATAATTCATTTTTAAATTTCAAAGTAAATCTAACTATCGTTATTAATAGATTTATTTATTTATTAATTACTTCGTTATATAAAAACGACTAAAAAATATTTCATACCTTAAGATCGCAAAAAAACTTGTATTCGAATAAAAATAAAGTATTAATATAAGACAATAAAATTTTTATCGATTGTACTTGATTTATTGTACTTGATTCGTATAAAGCGGTAACTTAAAATCCAAACTCGCTTCAAATTTATTCACTTTTATAAATGGTGTTATACACTCGATTATATATGTATAATAAAGCCGTTATTACTCGTAACGGCTGTATATAAAAAAAAAAAAAAAAAAAAAAAAAAAAAAAAAAAAGTGTGTATACAACTGCATACGCACGTGCGAATATTTATGCATATTTATGTCAGATGTGTGTTGTTTTACATTAACCACAAATGATAAACAAAGTACTTCGGTACTTAACGGACGCGGGCCAATTACGATAATTGCGATAAATTTTTCAAATAATTACCGTTTTTATTAACATAGATTATCTTCCCGTTAATTATTTAGCTTTATCGGCGCTTCTTGGTTAATAATGGATTACGTCGCGTAACTTTATCGCATAAAATGTTAATAGCGCCGTAGTCTGAACTGCAACGTTTTCGTTAATAAATTTAAATAGCACACTCTCGCGTTGCTGGAAAATTTTCATCCAACATTTCCTCTATTATTACAAATACAATCCGACGTTTTCATCAACTTTAAATATGATTTCGTTGAACAAAAAAAGAAAAAGAAAAAACGACATTAGGAATCGGCAAGATTAATTATTAGCAAAGTTTGAGACGCGCGACTCAAGCTGCTCATCGCTCGCGGCGAAGAGGAAGAGAAGAGGGATGCTCGCGCGATCGCGAGGGCGTTGGAAGAGAGAAAAAAAGAGTCCGCGCTCTTGAGCGTTGGAATACGCGAGTAAATATTTGCCCGAGAGAGAGAGAGAGAGCGGGAGTTTATATTGGAAGTCAGTTGAGCGGGGGAATCGAAACGCGATCAAAACGAGCGGTAGGACTACGTCGGTAGCGCACATTGACCGTCAACCCGCTCGATGGATCACGCGCCGACTGCATTCCTTCTTCTTCCTCTTCTTCTGCTTCTTCTTCTGCTTCTTCTTCTTCTTCGATTCCGTTTTCGTCCTAAGAGCCGGCATTGTTAACCGTACTTGTCACTTTTCTTTTATCCAACAGAATCCACTGAGATCATTCTCGCAAATACACAACGCTCGAATCGTTTTCTAATTACGTCGTGATTAAATTTGCTTTCGTTTAATTTTTCAATTTGGAATAATCGATAAATTTACTCGATTAACCAATGATTTGATTTTTCCTTTTATTTATTTTATTTTTTTTTTTTTTGAATGCTAAAGTACGCTAGATAAAGATTTCTCTAATTCATCAAAAATTGTTTCAATAACAAAAAAAAAAAAAAAAAAAAAAAAAAAAAAAAATAAAATAAATAAAAAAAAAGAAATGAAACATCGTGTAAAGTTCAAAAAGAAATCAAAGATATCTGAAACGTTGCGAAATATTTCAATCGAATAAGGCAAAGACAAACGGCATTTGGTATGGATGCACGCCACGAATTTAATCGACCACCTGCGCAGATTTTTTTCAATACCCGTAATTAATTTATTATCCCCAAAGTAAACCTAAGCTTGCTTATCTGAGTCGGCAAAACTTAACGCAAACGGCTTATTAAAACTAACCGACTCTCTCTCTCTCTCTCTCTCTCTCTCTCTCTCTCTCTCTCTTTCAATCGACGTTTCGTAGATCGTGTATCAGTCCCTCGTCGTTAATGGTGACCGCATTGGGACGGAGCCCGATTCGCAGCTGGCGGTAGCCTCGACAAGGACACTTTTCTAACGGCAATATTTGGCTCTCGAACGAGTCTCAAATCCCGGCGAACATCGTTATCGCGCCAACCGAACGGCAAGCGCAAATGGTTCGCGCGTTAACCGTCACCGGCACAGCGACGTCCAATGCCCTTGCCTCATACCTCATGGTATGATGGCCCTGTCGCTGTCTTATTTCTCTGTCAATCTGTCGGTCGATCGACTTCGGGCTTATACTCTCGTTTACTTTAAGCGGCCGGGAGCGAAGAGCCGAACCGGCCGGGAATACGCGCAACACTGCGAGACGCGATTCTACGTGGACTCGAGGCGCGCGAGCGAGCGAACGACTCTCCGTGCGCCGTAGGACGATTGCGCAGCTCGTCAAATGCCGTTGATAAGAGATTCGCGAGTGCGCGAGCGCGTCTACGTGCTTTCGCTATATCGTCTTTTGCTATACGCTTTTCCAGCTTTATTACCACCGGGCGAGAGCTTTTCACCCCAGTTTCTCCGTCTCTTATTATAAGTCTTATTCGATTCTTCTTCCTTCTCTGAGCGTTGCCAAGTTTTACGCGATAAACTCGAAGGCTCTCGTTAGCTACACGGACTACTTTCTTTTCTTTTTTCATGTCCAACTTGGAGAATAATGAAGTTTGTTCGATTGCCGAGCGAAAAAAGTTAAGACGAATGAGACGATGGTACGGATTGGCAACGTTCGAAATTAATATATTGAAAAAATTTATGAATATCAATTATTTAGCGCTATATTTACGATAGTTTATATCAAAGGAAAGTAAATAAAGTAATTAAAATTCGGCACTTTGTATTTATTTAGTTTCATTAAAAGCAGATTTTTTTCAAATTTACATATGCGCCAAATTTTAATGTGACATTTTTCGTTGTAAGATGCGAATAACGAAACGTATAAAAATATCGATTTTTAATTCAATTCTCTCTCCTCATCTATTTAAATAAATATAAATCTTAAATTTCAGACTAATTGGACTAATTTATCTCAAAGTTGATTTATTTTATTAAAAAATATTGGATGTATAATTTTCTTATTGCGCATCGCGAACGCCAGTAATTACAAAGTTTGGTTTACAAATTTTCCCCTACTCGCGGTATAAGAAGAAAAAGTTAGCGCTTATGAGTTCGATCTTAATCGACATTAATCTCTTGGTTCTTGATGAATTGATTTATTTGCAAAGGAAATGTGCTTTCTTGCCGAAAAAACCATTATAAAGAGCGAAAGAGAGAGAGAGAGAAAGAGAGCGCAAATATATATTATCAAAATATGGAAAATACTTCTGAGTTTCCTGATCTGTCAATATTCGATTTGTGTATATATATATATATATATAAATAAGCTTAGACAAGCGGGCAATTACTTCGTTCTTTCATTTTTTCTTACTTTCGACTTTCCTCGGTTATCTAACGAAGCGATAAAGGGGGAATAAAAACTGCCGGAATTACTTAATCGTGCTCGAGAAGTTATATACACACAAGTACGCCAAGAACAGCTGTACATTTATATAGGATTGATTAAAAACGATGCGAAGAGTATCGGAGCACGAGACAATCACGACCAAGAGCGCATCGCGTTAATGTGTATCTCGTTGTTATTATTATTATCTCCCGCGCGGTATAAAGTACACGATGTCGCCTACGCGTAATTATAATATTAGAACTTTTAACGGATAGCGCTAAAATTTCCGCGATTGTTGTACGATAAACAATCGGCACGATTGAAACGTTTGTTTTTACGCGGATAAAAAATTTATTCGTATTGGCTGGATTGATTTTTATTTAAAGTCTTGTAGGCATACGTGTACATATTTATGCAAACGTGGCACAGTCAACGAGACTGAAAAATAATATTATTACACGATGATGTTTTAATTTTAAAATGAAATACTTATCGTAATTAAAATTTGATTAAGCTTTGAAAAATTCTGCTTGAGCGCAAATACAAAGTCTGCTTAATGAATAAATAAACTAAGAACGGAGCGTGTAAGCATGTCCGGGATGATTACGGCTTTGTTAATGTAGCGTTCAATCAGAGAATTAAACACAATTAACTATATTTTGACAGATTTATGTGGCTAGCGATTCGGTCGTTTCGAGTCGGCGGCTCTTTCGAGATACGTCGATTGTATATTTTTTTCAAAAGCGAATTCGAAGATATGAACTCTTCGTCTCATAAATAAGATTATTGAATTAAAAAATTTACAATGCTTGACGCGAAGTTTATTGTAATGGACGTTTATTAAATGTCGCTTTGTACGAATAAGTAAAAATGACTGATCGAATAGAATAAAAAAAAAAAATAAAAAAAATAAAAAAAAAAATTGATTTTTTTTTTTATCTCGTTCTACAAATGTACGAATGAAATAATAAAGAATTTTTATTTTATAAAATGAGCATAATAAATTTAAAATGAAATTAATTCGCCGAACGTGTTAATATCATTGAGGATGAATTATGAGGGTTAAGGTTGCGATAGACGCGTTTAGACGCAAGCGAATACGAGCTCGAAGACTCGGACTCAATAGATATCGATCAGCAGGCAAAGGTCCGGGGTACAGAGTCTGATAAGCGCACACACGCGTTATATATTCGCAGTGATTTAGAAATTTAATATCGAAGGTCCGCATCGTGTCTCGTTAACGCGTCGCAAATTGTCGGACGATGCGATACGATCTGAGCCGACACTCTCTCTCTCTCTCTCTCTCTCTCTCTCTCTCTTTCTCTCGCTCTCGCTTAGGTTATCCAACAACGTAAAGATGTTTGTCAAAGTTGACTTCTCGAGTCGGTAAAGAACGCGCGTGTTCAACCTTCTCCGTCGCGTGCATTCCCTAGACTTACGATTATTTCGATTCGTTAACGAACGTCGGGCGCCGCCTTTGCGAGGAAAAAGATTTTCATTCCCGCCGTTCGATATATATATACATGGTGTCATTGAAAATTTAAATTATCGATATTGCGTCTTGTGTTCTTTTTTTTGCATTTTTTTTTTTTTTTTTTTTTTTTTTTTTTTTTTGTTCATTTCGAATCCGCAACGTCGGGCGCTATAAAACCTATACGCGAGTGCACAAGCAATGACCGAAAAAATAGTTATTTCTTTAGTGTTCAAGATGTTTTGTTTTCGTGAAATTATCAATGTGGCAATCGCTTTCGTTGTACATACATGTTGTTGGTACGCGCGTTTGCGGAAAAAATTTCTCTCGAAAAGAGAAATTTTTGAACGATTTACGTTAATAAAATGTTTCATCATAATGCATTTATTAAATTAATTTACATTGTTTAAAAAATAGAAAAAAATGATCTTCCAGAGGAATGAGATTTTTTTAAGCTTATGAATCGACTTTTAAATAATTAATTTTGATAAATTTCATCGTCTTGTATAAAAAATCTGTATCAACATAACATTATATTTACCATAATTTAAAATTTTAATAAACATATTTGTTATTGCGCGTTAAGTTAATTATACTTAAACAATCTAATATATTTGTTATCTAAATATCATTTTATTTTGAAATTTTACTTTTTCTTTATTTTAATCTCATATAAATTATTAAAATAAACATTAATTTTTCATATAATATCAAGAGGCGTAATGGAAAAGGAAATAAATAAATATTACTTTTTACCGATGGAAAAGTTCCATGAAAGTTACGAGATAACATAGATTATACGCGCGAATGAGCATACAACGAATATATCCATGTTTTACTCTGCATTTGAGGCAAATTTACTTACATAAATATACAATATACTCTTAATATTATCTTGCAAACAGGTTTTTCTAAACTTTTCTATCTGTGAAAGAAGAGTACAACCGCGCAATTGTATAGATTTCTCTCGAAGGCCGCGTATAATGTGCGCTCTCTTTATCGCGAGTATACATCTCTTTCTACAATCAAAGCCAAAGCTCGTTTCGCGTACGATATTGGCGTATTAGAGAAATTTAACAAATCAACGAAATTTTATAATTTCGATAAAAAGCGTCGTCGTTTATCTCGTTTACCGTCGGCACGACAAATAACCATCTCACCTGTGAATTTTCAAGCTAAATCCGGATGAGTATACAAATGAATGATAGAGAGCGCGAAAAGAAGCCGATAATCCTGCACAAGTAAAGAAAGAAACAGTAGCACACCCTCGTTGAAGACAACCTCGAGATCCCCTTATTTCCGTCTCTAATAAACATATCTGCCGTTGAGCATGACATTCAAGGTCCGGCGCAATCTAGATCGGCCCGCGCTCAAGATCGATTATGATTAGTTTACGTCGTATTTCTTCTTTTTCTTCTTCTTCTACTTCTTCTACTTCTTCTTCTTCTTCTTCTTTACCGCGAAAAAAGATGAAAAGATCGAGCACACGTGGACGAGCACACGATGAAAGAAGGAGAAGAAGAAGAAGGGTGGACAGGGGGGTGGGCGGGGGGTGGGGAGAGAGACAAGGGGTAAAAAAAGACGTCGCACAACTCGCGGTTTTCGATTTCAAGGTGCGTTAGGCGAGCGAGCGAGCGAGCGCGCGGGCTGCTCGCGTTTTTCCGATAGCTCTTGGGCACTTTATAATCGAAGCCGCGGAGATAGAGACGGATCGACGACTGTCGGGGCCGCGCGCGACTCGGATCATTAGCGCGGCGGTCTTCGTCGCGCCCAGACGCCGTTCGAGCTAAAGAGAAAGAGAGATACGAAGATGAGACATAGTTGCGGTCAAGGGTCAGCTTCGACGCCGCCGATAGTCGTCGCATATTTACACCGTATAAACGACACAGATCTCGCTTCGACGCGTCCGCGCGTAAACGGATGGGAACGCTTTGACGAGTGTAGGTGTGCCGACACATCTCTCTCTATACACACGTCGGTCGACATCCACGCGTAATTATGTCGAAAAACAACGGAGCTGTCGTAGAGAGAGAAAGAGAGAGACAAACTCGTTGTTTTCATAAACGGACGCAAAGTTTGTTTTACCTGATACCTAAAGCAAACTTTTTTTTTTGTTTTTTGTTTTTTTTTTTTTTTTATTATTATTTACAAAGTTTTTCGCATATTACAACAGTTTTCATTTAATTCAATGAGATTATATTTAAGAAAATACTGGCCAAACGGTGCTCAAAGAATTAACTTTCTTGTCGAACTGGACAATATGTCTATATCGTTGACTTATTTTTTTTTTTTTTGTCGATTGTATAACGTCAATGGACTCATACATAACTTTGATATTTTTTACGTTAATCGCTAATCACCAAACGACTTTTTTATGTAATTCACGCAGTTGCACGAAAATGTCAACGTCATCTCGTGAGTAAAGTCATAAAATGATAATAAAAATTACATAAATTTACGGTGATTCGATTAAAGCTCGAGCTTTACTGTTATAAAATCAGAAAATTTGAAATTTAAATATAATTGCAAAATAATCCTCCATCGAGTTTAATTTGAAATTCTTAAAGAAAAAAATTGTTAATCCCTCATATTTCTTTCTTGTTTTCGATGTATTAAACATGTTTTAGCTATCTAAGATTTAAAATATTTTTAATTTTTAATCTATAGTTTTTTCATCGATACTTTTCAGTTATATAAATCCAAAGATATACGTAGCATTTAATTAAGTGTTCTTCAAAATACACTGGTTAATTAACAAAATACATTTGTTACGAAGGACAAACAATAAAATCCGTTTGGATAAAATTATCGTATGGAAAAAAAAAGTTGTTGTTCTACAAAGACGCAGTGCCAATGAACTTACAAGAAAACGAAAATCTTTAAGAGCGTAAAAAAAGCGCGATTAGTTAAAGAAAGTATATCGCTATCAAAAGTAATCGCATGCTTGGAGTGAACAAAAAAAAAAAAAAAAAAAAAAAAAAAAAAAAAAATATATATATATATATATATATATATATATATAATCACCGATGTTTCGGTAAAAAATAAAAGTTGCCTCTCGTGAGAAGAGTTTCGAAGGCATTAAATTTATTTATTTTTATTCGGCGATAAAAACTTATCTTCTACAAAGTGAAAAAGGAAATGTGACGAGAATAAAATTAGATTAGCTCTAAATTCAACACGTGAATTGTGTGTGGTTATTTTCTTCCACGACAATCGTAATAAGATAATTTATATGAATATATTTTATAAACGTGTTTTATACGATCAAAGAAATAAACATTATTTTACGTAATTAATGTAATTCGAGTCTGCAAAAATCTTTATTATCGAAAACTATTAAAAATGTTACTCGCAAGGAGCCGAGTTTAATTTCATCATTAATATTTTTCTGCTTAAATTTATGCATTTTTTTTTCGTGAATTTTTATATATATATATATATATATATATATATGCAAAATTTAGTTTTTTTTTATTAAAAATGAAAATTAGAAAAAAAAAATTTTTTTAAACCTATTGCTATGTATCGGTAAAAATACTTATCTTAAGTAAAATTTTCCATTGAATCGCTATTTATTGTTAATATCGAATTAGTTTGTAAAAGCCATCAATCTAATCAATAATAATTGTGCATTCAAAATTTTACCTCAATCGGTTATAAAACCTATATTTATCAATCATCATTTTTTCATGAATTTATAGTCTTGTAAACTTTAATCCAATTCGAATGCATGCGACTACTTAACGATAAAAAATTATTTGTAAGAATTAACATATTTTTTAAACGGCCGTCAGTGTAAATTGTTTTTAAATTATTTATTATTCACGTAACAATAATAATAAGCTTGAAATAAGTATATATTTACAATTCCACAGCGTTTGAGAAGAAAATTATTTCATTTAAATTAAATTCAATATATTTTAAAAGTAATTAGTTTAATAATAAACATAACGAAGATTTTCAAAATAAATACTTTTAAACAATTTATTGCATTCTCAATAGTATTAAAATAAAAAATGAATTCGAAAATCAAGTATATTATTTGTAACGAGTCAATTTGAGTTGGTGCGAACCGTTGTATTGGGAGTGATAGAGAGAGAGAGAGAGAGAGAGAGAGAGAGAGAGAAAGAGAGAAGGGGGCAAAAGACTCCCGATAGTAGGATTAGGGAGAGGGAAAACTCGGTACGAGGCTACCTATTAGAAAGATACAAGAAAGTAAGTGCTTTTGTCATCTGGGATCCGCCGAAGCAGCATCGATGAAAGAAAGAGTCTCATTCTATTCTTAGATATAATAATAAGATATATAATAAAAATTTTACATATTTCCGAATAATAATTCACAGCGTTAAGTCAATCGTGTCGATGAAAAACACCGTCGTCGATCGATTCCTCTCTCGTTCTGTCCCGACCAACGCAATCAAACACGAAAGATGAAAAAAAAAAAAAGTAAAAAAAAAAAGTAAAAAAAAAAAAAAAAAAAAAAACAGAATAATCGAAAGCATTATCGACAAAAAGAATCACTTCTAGTAACACACGTAGTTACATGACAGCATAATCAGCGAGAAAAAAGAGTACAATATGCCGCAACATTGCCGTGATGTAGAAAATCGAGCGATCTTCGTCAATGTATGATATAAAAATACACGTATTCGCGCGTCAATCAAACGAGGAACTGTCGGTCATCGGTTTGACTGCTTAAGTCCGTACGGCTTCATCACTTAAACTTAACCGGTTGACCTCGGATAATTACATTTCTTTTACGCATCGATGATTATAATTGATCTATTGGCCGGATTAATGACTTCGAAATTTCTAGAAATTGATATTTGTGTGATAAATATCTATTGGTAGAATCTATAAATTTTTAAATAAAATTTTACCAATATTAGTTCAATGTCTTCGAGTTGAAAAATAATAAATTAATAATTTAAATCTTTTTAAAAATCAAAATATTTATTTTCGCAAGCCGATAAAATTAGATCTAAAATGTTTTTTTCTGTTTCCCCCTCAATAATTTTGCATAATTTTATAGAAATTAATAAAATATTTTATAAAAATTATAATATGACAGTCATATTTTTATTGTATAATAATTTAGATAGTATAAAATTAAAATAAAATTATTTAAGTATAACATCAATTTTTCTATTTTTTTATAATATTTAATTAATATATTCTATTATCGAAAAATTATGAAACATACAATTCATTTATAAAAGTAATTACTATTATTAATTGAACATATTTACAAATGCACTACTGTAAATGTAAGATTTTTAAAATAATAACAAAGTTTATATCACATATACAACAAAGTTTTTAAAACAGAATTAAATCAACTATGTTGGTTTTGTTTCTTCTTTCGATGACTTGATTTTACCAAATAAAGAATTATAAAGTTCATTTTTTGCATGATCTGTCCATGTATCAAATTGTGTGATTGGCGCCATAAAATTAACAAGCTTTTGATGTACATTATAACGTATTCTACGACCTTTTGTAGCTCTAGTATCGATTTTTCTTTTCATCTTACTTCTCATATTTTGTAACTGAATCCATTGTTTACTAAGTTGAATCGGATCTGTTATATCAGCTGATTTATATTCTATAAGTTCTCTCAAAAGTTGGTGATAGAAATCATCGTCGTCGTAGATTTCTGAATCATATTCTTGTATGCGCCTTCCATCATTTTCTTCTAAAGAGGTTGAAGTTTTGCCAATAATATCATATTCCGAACGTTTTAATTGAGTTTTCTTTACTAATTTATTTTTATTTGCTAATGCAAACTCTATTTGTTTGACAGCAGGTTGATTAATTCCCTTTTTAATAACACCTGATGCTATCCTTGTTTTATCATTCCATTTTTGTATTATTGAATTTCTATAATCCACATAAGCTTTATGATTTTTAGCTATGATATTTTCAAATTCTGATAATTTAATTCTTTTTCTAGCTGGTAAAATTTTCTTTTTTTCGCTATCTGATGCATTTGATTTTTCTTCTTCATTATCCTCTTCATTATTATCATTCATTTCATCTTCTGTATCTGAAGAAATTTGTTCATCCATAAAATCTTCTTCATTTGTTTCGCTTTCTTCTGTATCAGCCTTTCTTTTTTTGCCTTTTGTAAGAATACCTTTTGTATCAGGAAAATTATTAATAAGATTAGTTTGTAATTCTAATAAATTATTTAATAATCCATTAAGCTTGTGTTTTACTTCCTTGCAATTATCTTTAAAATCATTGTTCAACTCAAAATCTTTATATACATCATATTGTGGCATTTTATTGCTATTTATTAAACATTTTTGTAATTTAATCCTCATTTCCAGAAGATTTTCCCAAAGTTTTAATTGTTCTCTTACACAATTGCCTTTTTCAATTTCATCTCGAATATTTGTAGAGTTCATAGTTGTTATATCTTTTTCAGGTTTACGATCCCTTCTTAAAGGATTAGATATATCGATGCTATCATCAAAGTCATCGTCCACATCCGAGTCATCTTTATCATCTTCATCAACATCATCTTCATCATCATCTTCATCATCTTGTGAAAATTCAATATTATCATTCTCTTCTTCACTTTCATCTTCACCTGATTCTTGTTCCTCTATATCATCATTAAGAGATTCTTCATCCTCAAATTCACTTTTGTCTTCAATACTATCTTGTGCGTCAATATCAGTACCATCTAGATCGCTTTCTCCAGAGCTTCCATTATTGAAAATTTCTTTTCTCGATACTTTTTTTCCCATATACCTATGAAAATAAAATAATCTGATGATTAAAATTTGAAAATAAACAAACATTCATAAAACATAAATAATCTTTCAAAACCAAAACAAATAATTTAACTTCATGAAAATAGCTCTATCATCGTCATTACCTTTTATCGATTTCTTCTAGAAGATTAACATTTCGTTTACGAATAGTTGAACTGTTGAATTCATTATTAAAATCATCAATTTCATCGTCATAATCGACAAGTTTTGCTTTTGTATCTTCGCACTCATCTTCTGATCCAAATGACGTAGGTGCAGCAGTGACTAAACTACTGATTTTTTCTGCCAAACTTACGGGTTTCTTTTTTGAGGACATTTTTAGTCGATTAATATATCTCTTTTAAAATAATATCATTTGAAATACACACGTGCGTTTAAAAGAGTGCACAAACATAACCAAACCACTGTATACACGTGACAATATTTTTAGGTGGCGCTCAAAGCATTTTTCTTGAAATCTTTTTCAACCGTCTGAAAAAAATTTACTGCTGCAAAATCAATACTTTACAAATAAGATTCTGTTTTACCAACTGTTAATAAATATTTCCCGCTTTTATTTAAATTTATTAAAATATATATAATTATATATTATTGTCTTTAAATGTAGTATCAATTAATATTTTTAAAGCAATCTTATTTTTATAATTATCATTTTTTAATTTTAAATTTATCATTTATTTTAAAAAATGATTTTCATTACAATTTATGAAAAATATTTTTAAAAATATTGAAATGTAAGTTAATGTAAAAAAAGTGTACGCGAAATCTAATACTTTTGCATTTTGTCTAAAAAAACTTATAAATGTAAAACGATAAAAATCATAAAAATTTGTAATACAATATGTATACATATGTCTCAAACTAAATAGAAAATTATATTTTTCTATATTTTTAACATACTTCTAGATCATTTAACATATTTTTTTATATTTTAAAGTTCTATATATTTATTCTTTGAATGAGAATTGATAGGAACTTATATTCAAATAATATCGTTAATTTCATAGCAAAATCAAATAAGTTTTGTTTATTTGCCAAGCTCTCAATGTTTATTTAATAGTTTATATTAGATTATTTTTTTTTTTTTTTTTTTTTTTTTTAATTTATCAAATAAATTTTTTTTTATGGATTTATTTTAATAAAATAACTATAATTAAAGTTTATATAAGTTAAATTAATTATCAGTTTAAAATAATTTTGATCTATAAGAAAAATTTGACTTTGGTAAAAAAAATTCCAATAACTTTTTTACGATCAACCTATATTCATTTCTACTTTGCATAATCAATTTCTTTGAAACTGAATAAAAAATTCAATTTGGAGGTATTATACCAAGCCTTGCATAAATACATTTATCATAATAACCAAGAAACTTTTCAACGAAACCGCAGAGATCTTTTATTAATCGAAACTCGAAGATTGATCAAACAACCATAAGCCTTATGTAAAATAAAAAATATGAAAAATTTAAAAAAAACAAAATATCTCCCTTTCTTTCTTTCTTTCTCTTTTCGTCTTTATCTCTCTTCATTTCTACCATTCCGCACATTAATCAAATCGATACATGAATAACGAGACATATAGATCCTAAAAATGCAAAACGATCTTTGCGAAGCGAAGAATGTATATGTAAAAAAAAGATGAGGTGAAGGTGGGGATGAAAGAATCATAAAACCACACGCCAATCCAAGAATTACCATAAGACAGTCAGGAAAATAAAAAGGAAAAAATAAAGAGAAAGAAGGAGATGGAAAAGGGGAATGGTCGACCGAACCGAAATATTCCTGGGAAACGTGACACATCGCTAAGGCGACCACGAGAATCGTTCGAAATCGCAATATCGACGCCCATCTCTCTCTCTCTCTCTCTCTCTCTCTCGTTTTTTTTAAAAAGAAGGTAATCGCACTCGCGCGCCTTTTTGGCTCCGATCAAAAAGCCCGACGCCATGAGAATAAGAACAAAAAAAAAGAAAAAAACAAAAAAAAAAGTCTGACTGGTCGACGACGGGAGAGAACAAATGGCGCGATCACATTCCCGTTGCGAAATGGCTTCGCGCGAGCTAATACGCGGCATCCTGGTCTTTACAATAATCATCGTAATATAACGACAATAATAATACGATAATCCGATAAAAAGAACTTGGGAATTTAAAAATATCTTGTTTTGCCATCGGACGTTTGTAGACGCTTAGTTAGGTACATATACGGTTAGAATAAAAATTATTTTATCGCGATCTCGCTGGGTGAAATTTTATAAAATATTTATAATTTGATTCAACATTAAAAATATCTGTTACATATAAAAATTGATAAATGATAAATTATCGATATCATTTTCAAAGGGTTTTTTTTTTTTTTTTTTTTTTTTTTTTTTAATTAAATAAATAATGTTAAAAATTGATGATAATAATAAATGTAACAATGAGCAGCGAGAATCATTAACTAAAAGTTATTTCTACATTTTGTAATAAAGATAAAATTTATATCAAGCCACGTGGTTTTATGAACTTGGGCTTACAAATTTTTTCAAACCCTTTTACGTATAGTAAACTCGTTTTACAAGAACATAAATTTTCTTTAAGAAACGCGATCACCTTTTTAAATGATTTCATTCTACATGTAACACAACTTTTTCGTCGCGTTCAACGACTTCGATCAGTTTGATTCTTGAATTTGAAGTTACGAGCTAACTCTCGAGCTCGTGATTTAACATCCCTTACGATGAATTAACCTTTTCGTACTATACTACATGTAAACATTTAGTTTGTTTTATAAAAATATTAATATTTAATAAAATTTAATGAATTTTAAAACGTCATTATCGTACATGTATTATAATATAAACCTATCGTGTGCATAATGTTAACACGCGCATCATTTTTTATTTGTTTTACATATGAGCTTAAATAGTTTTAATTTTATTTCAATAAACATTTTTTTACTCAAATTGTTTAAATTCCTTATTTTCGAACAATAATTAATTTTTTTTCTTCATACCAACTTATAAAACATTATTTAAATTAGAATTTAAAAGCAGATGTTTAACAAAATTTATTCTCTTCGTAATGTTATTTGTGACTCATGTATTATTAATTAAAAATTTATCCGACATTGAGAATAATACACATGAAAAATATGATGGAAATTTATCAGGATTGTTGCGAAATTTTCGAATAGAAATACAAAGCTTATATTTAAGCGAATTCTCTCCCTCGAGCATTTCCGTCAAAAGCTACTTCATCACCGCGTTCCCAACAGAAAATAACGCGCGCGATTTCACAGATCTCTCGGTACCCTCATGCCTTAACAAGTACCATATTTTCTTCTCTCCTTTACATATTCTCTTGTACGCGTATAAGTGCGCTTATATATTCTCTCTCCCGCACATATATGTGTATTCATATGTATATATATGTATATATATATATGTATATAAACGATATACAAGCAAGAAGGCGCCGAGAGAGGCGGAGAGGCCGAAAGAGTAAGAGAGAAAGAGAAAGAGAAAGAGAGAGAGAGAGAGAGAAACAGAGTGGAAGCTTTAAGCGCAAACACGTGCGATACGACCGTGAGCAGCCATTACCTTCTCGCGATCGTCTCTTTGGCTTGGCACGCTACGACGCCTCGGGCAGCATTTTAACAACTTAATTTCTGACGACGATCGCGAGAAGCGTATAGTGAGAGAGGGAAGAGAAGCCAAGAAAGAGCGAGAGAAAGAGAGAGAGAGAGAAACGAGAGGCTCTGCGGAGAAATCGCTCGCGAGGCTTTTTTCGTCCCTTTCTTTCTCTCTCTTTCTCTCTTGGGTTGTCGGTGCCTTCCACGCCATTCGTTCGAGCATTACGATCGGTCGAGTGCATCTGCAGAAAGCTGTAGCGAGAGAAGAGGACAGAAAAGGTACGGTACGGTACGGAGATTACGAAGTACGTACTGCACGTGAGAGAAAGAGCAAAAGGCGCGCGCACCCTTGTCTTGCGCTTAGCTCTCTTCTTGGTGCAAGCCCTTGTAAGATATCTTTCTCTCTCTCTCTCTCTCTATCTCTCTCTCCTTTTCTTTTTCTCTTTTTTCTATTTCGCACCACGGGGCACTCATTCAAAGTCATTGCTCACGGGGTTCCCCCTCGTGTACCTTTTTTTCTCTCTCCTCTCTCATCGGCTCTTTTTCTCCGTCTCTTGTTGTGTCTTTTTCTCTGCTTCTCTCAACGCGCGCGCTACTACAACGAGACAGATAGAAAAAAAAATGATTCAAGAGAGAGAGAGAGAGAGAGACAGAGAGAGAGAGAGAATGAGAAAATAAGGGAGGGGGGATAAAAAAAAATCGGTCGTTCGAAAAATCGGGTGAAGCTCACGCGAAAAGGGCTCACTTTTTCTTCATTCTCTTTCATTTCTTTTTGTATCGAACGATTTTTGTTCTCACTCTCTCACGAAATACGTATATATATATACGCGAAAGGAGCGAGAGAAAAGGCGTGCGAGCGCGGCAAAGAGAAGGGAGAAGAAAAGAGGATATCCCGGTGAGCGCGCGTGTATACGTGTTTGTTTGTGTGTGTATGTGTGTGTGTGTGTGCGCGCGTGAGCGTGCGTGTGTATGTGCTCGGCTCTCGCGTAATAAAGTTATCGAGGAAGAAGGAGCGCGAGTAAGACGGAGAAAAAAACGGAACGGATGGAAAAGAAAGAGGGAGATAGATAGATAGAGAGAGAGAAAGGCCGCGCTGGAAGCAAAACCAGTTTAGAGATGTGTTTTAAGCGAGAGGTTGCACGCTTAAAAAAGCAGTAAGTCTTGCGAGAGGAATAAGAAAAAAACAAATGGGAGTCCAGTGTCGTGGCCATTGGTGAAAGAGAGACGAAAAGAGCCGCGAGAGTGCGAGAAGGAGAAAGGAAGCGGCTGAGAATGAGAGTGAGAGAAAAGGAAACGTTTATCGTAAAAAAGCTCGGGATCTCTCTCTTTCTCTCTCCAGTCGTGCGCTCTCTAAAAGAACCGCGCTCGCACTGTACAGCGGTGAGTGCGCACCAAAAGCATAAGAAAGAGAGACAGAGAGAGACAGAAAGAGAGAGAGAGAGAGAGAGAAAGGTAAAAGATAAAAGGCAGAAAAAGCGAGGCGTGGCGGGACGCGACGAAGAAAGAGAGAACGAGAGAGAGAGAGAGAGAGAGAGAGGCAGCGAGTCGACCATTCCTGGCCTCTAGCACACGTCTTCATTAGTCCTGGCATCGCGCTGGCTGTCGACTCAATGGCGCAGCAGCCGAGCCATAGTTGCCGTCGTTGTCGCCGTCGTCGTCGGCGAGTGGCAAGAGCGAGTCCCTCGTTCGCTGCGTCCGGGAGGAAAAACGCCAATTTTTGCGCGGCCTTTTTTCGCCACCCGGCACACACACACACACACACACACACACACACACACACACACACACACACACACACACACACACACGGTGTATCATCTTTCTCTCTCTCTCTCTTTCTCGTACTCTTTTCTCTGTATTTATACTTTATTCATGAATCGAGTCGCCTCCTTCTTTTTTCCACCTCGCTCTTTCTCCCCTCCCCTTTTTGTAGCTCACTCACGGTGCGAGCGCGAGCAAAAGGCAGGTAGCAAAGTTATTGCTAACATGATTGAGATGTTTACGACGGGATCGGGGCTCGAGCTGCAATTTGCGATTTTAAGTCAATGGACTCGGACTGCTCGTCTCTCGCGCCTTCCCATACACATGCTCCGCGCTCTTTCGTTCTCTTGTATCGATGGATTTTTCATGAGAATTTATAGTTTCTTTGATGTACAACGAGTCGAGAATTTTCTTAACGCGATCGAGTGCGATCGAAATTTTAAAGTCGATGCAGGATTTTATATAAAAAAAAAAAAAAAAAAAATGTCTGTACATTTTGTTGCTTAGCAGTTCGTAAATTACTAATCTACGATCGAAAAATCGAGAGACTCAATGCTCCGGAATTGTTTTACGCTGATAAGAACGCGAACGAAAATTTTATAATGTTAAAGTTTTATATATCTAGTAAAATGTTTTAAATTTAAATATTTTATTAAACTTGAACATAAATTATCACATAAATATTATAATGTTAATAATTAGATTCTTAAAGGATAAATATATCAATGAGGATTAAAGAAAGGATGTTGAGGTTTTATAATACGAGTAAATACAAAAAAGTATTTTTTTTTTTTTTTTTCTACTTTTATGAATTTATTATATTTATTACAGAAAATAGATTAAAATATTATACTTAATCGACAAAGTAACGTTGCAATGCTATCACAGTATAAAAGCTACTTATAATAGCACAATAAATTCTTCGCTATGTAAGATTTTTAGTTTCAAGTTTACATAAAATTGCGCATAAACTGTGTTATGTTACAGCACCACTAATTAGATACGTATACTTTTGGACGATCAAGAGTTTCTTTTCTTTATCATGGACTTTGATATAGATTCTTTCATATTTTATCTGATACAGAAACGATATTGTTTAAAAAGAGCGTTTTTTTTTTTTTTCTTCATTTTTTTACTATAAATATTTTTCTTTTTTCTAACATTTATTATATGAAAACTTTATTTATTTTCAAACGAAACAATGGAATTTTGATAAATAATTTTCATTCAAATAACACTAAACTTCAAACATGTAACTATAACATTATTATTATTATTATTATGGAAATTTTAGCAGCACCGAAAGTAGTTCAATTGTTTCAAGTTAAAACGCAAGCAAAAAAAAAAAAAAATAAATAAAAAAAAAAAATAAAAAAAATAAAAAAAATGATTTGTTTAAAACATCAAGTTTTAATTGCAATTAGATTAAGTAATTGTATTTAATCATGCACAATGTTGAAATAATCGGTGAAGCACTCATTCTCTCGTAACTTTTAATCTCAATCTTTATTTAACGTCCTTTACCCTGGATTATAATGATTAGGCTGGTAGATGTCGTAAATTAAAAAATTTATTGGATTTCACGAGGTTCCACAAATACAATGAGTCTATATACTCCCCGGTAATTGTATTTACACTCGAGGATTCTATTTGCTCTCGGTATTAACGAACCTCGTGAAGGAAGAAAAGAAAAGAAAAAAAAAAAAAAAAAGAAAGAAAAAAGAAAGAAAGAAAGAAAGAAAGAGTCAACGAAAACTGGTTTCAAGTATTGGACGAGCTCTTGCCTCCTCGGCCTCGGTTTCATTTAAATTTCGAATATATGTTTACCCATAGCCGTGAAGAATACTTCACTAAGTTCGAGTTTCCTATCCTTTTTCTTATCTTCTCCTTCTCCTTCTTCTACTTTCTTCTCTCTTCCGATCAGTTTTGCTTTTTCTTCTTCTTCTTCTTCTTCTTCTTCTTAGTTTTATTTTTTTTTTCTCGTTTTATCTCTCGCCATTCTCCACCTTCCCGTCGTTCTTTAATCTTTTTTCTTTTTTTTTTTTTTTTTTTTTTTTGCAGCGCGTATCATAGACAAACCTTCGAGAAAAAGAGAGAACGAGGGAGAGGAAGGGAGAGAGAGCGATACAATCGTCAGATAGGATTTTTATATCTCAATTTACATTTTCCAGTTCGTTAGCAGCCTGAATTTCCAGACGACGTTCGGGCCGATTTCTGACACGTACAAGGCGGTGCCGTTCGGACATGCGGCGATCTCGTG
The DNA here is from genome assembly GCA_949987625.1 of Chalcis sispes. Lineage (NCBI taxonomy): Eukaryota > Metazoa > Arthropoda > Insecta > Hymenoptera > Chalcididae > Chalcis > Chalcis sispes. The sequence goes on from OX465097.1 coordinate 1,960,696, forward strand.
CGGATTGCGGAACGACTGAAAATATACAACCGAGCTGTATCGTCCACCGAATTTGATATTTGTTTGCATATCGGCACTCTATTATATACTATATGTGTATGCGTACCAAAAAGAAAAAGAAAGACTAAACAAGTTGCTCGTAAACTACTCGCGAGTTAAAATTATGTCAGAGCTGAGCAAAGCGAGCTCGATGCAGGGCCTTTGCTTTACAATTCTTTGATTATTTCGTTAAAATAAATAACGTATTGTAAACATTATAATGCATCTTTATCATTATTAAGTCATTAAAAAAAAAAAAAAAAAAAAAAAATTACGTAAATTTTATCATTTATATCGTAAATTTAGCATTGATTACTATCCTTTCAATTAGCACAAGTAACATTTTAAAAACATGTTGCGAATACTAATAATAAAAGTAATTAATTTTATAAAAATAAAAAAATTTATCGTTAAGTTCTTTATCACTCATTAGGTACACGAATAATTTTGTCGGCGGTATATTTCCTCCAATTATGTTATAAAAGATACATAAATAACCGTCGTAATAAAACGAATATGCGTAATTTATCAAACCCATAACTCTTAACGCATGAATAATAGCCGAACGAACAACTCTCCGACAACTTGTAAGATCAACATAAATTGCAGATGAAAAAACATACAAATATGAGTATATGTATGTTACATGTTCAATAAATATTTCATTGGATTAAACAATGATAATTCTGCTTTTAATCAAGAGATTTTAAATGCCCGTCATAAAAAGTACAATTGCTTATTTACGATTTTATAGATTATTTAAAGTATTTATTATTTATCTATCAATAAATAGCTAGATGACTTACGTCGAACGTCGGGCCCCAAGTAGCAACGACCGAGCCGTGATCAGGATTCAAAGTGAAGCCCATTACTGGATTATTCGGTGTCGTTGGTCCGTTGATGGCATAAAGTGTATCGTCTATGTTTTAAAATATAATCATTTAGTTGTTTCTATCAAAATAAATTACTAAATTTACATTCAATTGAAAACATTTTATTTTGTCGTATTTTCAAATTTTATGCTTTACGTCGACGTTTTAGGAATAAATTTTTTAAAGAATCACAATTTTCAACGTCATAATGAAATAAACGAAATAATATATTTAAGGGAAAAAATAATTATGCATAAATAACGAGACGACGATTAAAATATGTATACTTTCGCGCATATAATTTCGCCGTCGCGTCATTGTAAGCTGTTAAATGAGAAAAATAAATCGAAATAAACGGGATTTATCTCTTAACCTACAGTTACATCCGGTCGAATAATATGTAACCCAAGTATTTATAAATTTTGACGACTTTATTAAATTCGCTCGGAGAAGAGAAAGAAAACGGAAAGCGGGAGAGAGAGAGAGAGAGAGAGAGAGAGAGAGAGAGAGAGAAAAAAGTCCGAAAGCATAAAAAGTAAAGTAAAAAGAAAGGGGAAAGGGGAAAAAAAGAAGGTAAAAAATATGAGAAAAGAGGAACGCCAGAAGCAAAAGACGATTAGTACGGACCGTGCGAGGTGACGCCGAAAATCCTGCAGACACCTGGCCGATGAATAACCAGCGGTAACCACGAGCACGTTTGTTCCTTATCCCCGGGCTCGTCGCGCTGCTCCAAGGCCCTCGTCAGATTTAAGCAGACTATTCGCTGGTGCTCGCGGTCCGCGACGCACAAGTCGCCGCGCTTCAGTATCGTCAGGCTGTGCGGTACACGGAGTCTCAAGTAATCTGAAACGTTCGTATTTATTTGCAATTATTATTTTACGCTTGTGTATTTTATTTTCTAAAAATTATATTTTCCTCGACAAGTCGTACAAAATTTTTATGCCGTAAATCATATTATAATTATATTTTATTTTCTATTTCTTCAAATCGTTACTTAGTGCATAATAAATTAACGTTAACGCTTGATTACTTTTACTTTCTCCTAGTATATGCTGCAGTTGATACTCTGCAGTGACTACTCGTGTGTAATATCGTCACGACCTAGTGGTGCGTATATTTTAAATGATTATTATTTGAGATAACGTTAAACTTGATACGGTAAATTAATAAATTTATAAATTTATGGGTTATTATTTTGTAGATTTATCTTAATCTTAAATTCGTTTATTTGTATTTTGTGATACACCCAAATAACGATAACGTAAAATCAAAATAAACTCATAATCCATTTTTTTGGATAGAAATATGAAACGTTTTCTTCTCTCCTAAAGAAAAAAATTATATTTGAGAATTATCTTCTTATATTCTAAGATAAACGGCGGTAAGACGACAACCACGAATGAGTCTCTTTTTTTTTTTTCCAAGGACTGGCAAACATCTGTCAAAGTTTTCTCTTTTAAAAAAAAAAAAAAAAAAAAAAAAAGGCGAGTAGAGGATAAGTATACCTTCATTGCCATAGGGCGGAAGCTGAAGAAGAACTCGTCCCTGGTGGTCGAAGACAACGAGCCGATCATTGCAGTAGCCATCGGCGACGACGATTTCACCCGTCGGCATAACCGCCACAGTCGTCGGCTGACAAAAGTGCCGCGAATCGCTTCCCGGGACGAAGCGCTCGCCCAGCACCAGACTCGGTTCCACGGGATTCTGCTCCGTCTCGAGGACTCCTCCTGCCGAGGCCTCTCGACGCGGAAACTGGAGATTGAGGAAATCCAGGAGTCAGTCTCTGCGGGAAAGTCGTCGCGTCGTTCGTGGGAGGACGAGCAGACCGAGAGGTTTCCTCTCCGAGGATTGATATCTGCATAGGAGGGAGAGAGAGGAGAAAGAGAAAGAGAAAGAGAAAGAGGATTCTTAGGGAGAAAAATTTTCGGGACAATGGACGAGGGATAAAAAGCGCGATTTAACGACGATGAGTTGTCCTGTGTTGCGTGGAAATTTAGCTTTACCAGCTGGAAAGGCTGCATTATCATGCTCCATGTTGGTTTTTCTTTCTCGATAATTAATGGGTAGGATAGATAAACGAAGAAAAAAATCACCCATCGTCGTATTTTTATTTTATAAAACCAACGTACGCAATTCTGTTTAAAATTATCGTCTTTGAATCTTCATTTTCTTATTTTAAATAAAAAATTATTCTTACCGCAAGATTAAACCTTTATATTCATGCAAAATATTTTATACAAAAATTTAAAACAATTTTAGCAAATATGAATTTAGAATTTACGAGAGTTTTGAAAAAAAAAAAAAAAAAAAAAAAAAATCGAAAAGAAAAGTTAAAACGTAGCCGCGCGACGCAGGGAGCAAGAGTCGTACATCGTATACAGAGTACCTCTGGCGAAGAAAAACTTCGAGGAAAATTAAGAGTCGAAAGTTCTCAATAAATCTAAGAGTCCATTCGGTCGGTCGGTCGGTCGGTCGGTCGGTCGGACGCGTCGGTCGTCGTTTAGAAAAAGCCATCGGCAAGCTACTAACATAACGTTGTATAGGAGAGGAGAGGCGCGCGGAGGGGGGGGGGCAGGGGGATGCACAAAGGTAGACAAGAAGTAGCGACGGTGGTTGGAGGGAGGGGCCCCCCCGTCGTCGATCCTTACCTTGAAAACCTGGTGTAACGCGACGTCGGTGAGCCAGACGTTGCCGTTGGTATCGACGTGTATCCCGTGGGGCAGGTAGAAGACGTTGCTGCCCCATTCGTCTTCGATCTCGCCGCTCTCCGGGTTCAACGTCAACACCGTATTTACGACGATGGGCCCGTCCATCGGCTTTGTGTATTGGTAGTTTGCGTCGAACGAGCTGCGAATAATGGATCGATAATATCCGAGCTTCGGACTCTCTGTGCCTTTCCCAATGGGATGTATACAGTATGAGAAGCGTGCACAAGCGCAAATCGAGCTCGCATCCGAGAGAAAAGCCGATCTTGTTTACGCTACCGTTTAAATAATTCTAATCTCCCGTCGACTATTGACAATAAGTCTTACAATTCTCGTTCCGCGCCGTTATCGAACATCGAAGTTGCGCTCTTTTAGCGACGGCAACTTTTCAATCCACGAAAGCGCTCAATGTCCCGTGAAAAACGAAAGCGATCCTCTCGTAATAATGAGCCTAAATCGGATTTTTCCAAGCAACAGAATCCTAAAAGATTTTCTTTCTTTTCTTCAAATTTTCTCTTTGCGAACATTTATGTTACCTTAAAATTCATTGTCATAAAAAAAATTTTTTCAATTTTTTATTAAAAATTATTAATTATACGATTAATATGTAAAAATTAAGATATAATAATCTAAACAATATTGAAGCTACTCTATATAAAGTATGCCCTTTTTTTAATCTTCAGTTACCATTTCGAGAACACATAATGGCTTTAATAGTTATACGCGAAAGCTCCTTTCTAACGATACATACTATAAATATATATAAATATATATATAACATTTCTCGTTTTAATTAAGGTAACGCACGTCCTGCAAAGAAAAGAAAAAGTAATAATACCGCCGAGCCATTTATATATATGTGTGTGTATCGGCGGTAAGAAAAGCAAGCGACAACGTTTGCAAAAGAAGTCGCGAGTCGAGGCTTAACAAAAACATGCATCCCGATCGAGCGGGTAACACGTCGAGCGTTTGCGTATACGCGATATTTTTCTCGCTCAACGGCTATAAATCCTCGTCGTTTCGAAGCGAGAGTTTCGTGCATTCGCGTTACTCGCGATCAGACGCATTTGTAGCTCCAAGACCCAAGAGAATGAGAGAGAGAGAAAGAGAGAAAGAGAGAGAGAGAGAGAGAGAGAGAGAGAGAGGAGAAAAAGTAAAAGAAATCGAGCTCCCCTTTATCGGGAGGCATCTACTCCGATCGGAGCATTGTCGCGCATATTTTTTTTCTCTTATCTTCTTCTCCTTCCATACGCGGAGCAAGAATCGTAAAGCAAACCTCTTTATATATGCTTTCGGGATAAAAATCGGCGTCTCCTCTCCTCCCCCTCTTTCTCTCTTTCTCTGGGAAGAAGTGCCGAAGAAGAGATGTTATTGGTTCGACGGCTTGCTCGAGGTGGCGGGAGTCGCACCTATAAACCCGCGCGGTCGCGTACCTATACCAACGGGCCACCGATCGCTCGCGAGAAAACGAGGACTAAGAACCTCGATCTCTCTCTTGCTCTTCCTCTCTAGCACGCGCGTGCATTGTACTATCTGTTTCAAAAGGTTAGACCCTCGACTTCTGAGACTCTCGCTCTATCCGGTTACCTTCTTCGTCCTCTCTCTCTCTTTCTCTCACTCTTTCTTTCGGACCCATGTTTTACAGGGAAAACAGCGCGAAGATGCGAGTAAACAGAATCGAGGGTCCTTTGCGACTTGCTTTTTCCTTTTTTTTTTTTTTTTTTTTTTTTCTTCTTCTTCTTCTTCTTGTATTCAATTCACTTTCCCTTACTCTTTTTTTTCTTTGTTTAGGATAATCTCGAAGAGTATTTACCTGTCACGAGAGCCCGTTAATTTTGAACAAATAGATTTGATTGTTTGCTTTCGAAAGTTCTGGGTAGCTTCTCGCTTTCCTTGTTTAAATTTGTTATTAGTAACGCGGGTATAAATATTTTTCAAACATTAAAGGTAGCGTTGACTTTACGCGTTTTACAAATCAAGTCGTTTATGATACTTGTTAATTAACATACGAGGTGATTTTTTGAAATTTTTTTTTTTTTTTTTTAAGAAAACTAAGAAACATTCTTTTGTGCAAATGATGATTTTGCTATCATTGTTTATTCGGATAAATTCATTTATAAATAGCTTTTTTGTTCTAAATAAAATATTTCAAATATTTGTTAAATATTTTTTTCATTATAAATTAAGAAATAATATTTTTCGAATTTTTACCTCATTCGCATTAAAAAAGTTACGCAACAGCTGTCGCAACGTTGGAAAAATTTTACGTTCGCGTTTAATCCGTCGATTAAATGTCGCATTCGCACGGCAAATGATTGGCCGCGATTCCCGGCGGAACTTTAAAGAAATAGAGGCTATCGATTGACAGGCAAAGATTTGTACTCCTTACTCGTATTCCCAGACTCGATCTCCCCGATGGAATATGACCGGGCGTCCCATTCGATCAACCGAGACGCCAGATACTTGACCGAGACCTTTGGGGCTTTTCCAATTCTGATCCTGAACAGGTTGCTTCGTCAAGAGTGCCTCCAGCCCGACGCTCGGATCGACGCCCTTTTCGTGGGGTAGACGGCACTGAAACGAAAAAATCCAGACTATAGCCAGTGTATATCTACAGAAATTTAGAAAGATAGAGAGAGAGAGAGAGAGAGAGAGAGAGAGAAAAAATACGTCAAAGGACAAGCATATCGAATTAACGCTTGGGTATATATTAGTTGGAAGCCGTAAGCATAGGATGGAGAGGGGGAAGGGAAAGAAATATGTCGATGACGAGGGGAGCGGGGACGCAACAGGTTTTGTCAGCGGAATTTTCATTCGTTACGCGTGTAAGCTTATCCATCGATCCCTTGTTTACCCGAGCTCCTCGCACCTATGCTCGATTACTTCGCGGCGCGCTTGGCCCGCCTTCTCTCGCTCACCTGCAGAATGTCCAAGACGTTCTCGTAGAGTCTGGCGATCGCCTCGTTCTCTCGTCTCTCGTAGGACAGCTCGTTCTCGAGGCCGAATCCAGCGCCGATGACGGCCGCCTCCGCGCTAGCCACGGCCAACGCCAGGATTACCGGGAACGCGAGCATCCTTTTTCCGGGGTGCTTTCCTCTTTCCTCTTCTCTGCGTTTCCTACGCCGCGCGTTTATCGGCGATCTCTCTCGACCGATATCTCGAGCGATTAATTCAACCGCAAAAGCAAAAGCCTCGTGTAACCGCAGTCGATGCTCGATTAAAACGACGACGAAGCCGCGACGAGCGACTCGATTATCTCCATTTCTCTCGCGGGACTGAAATTCGACGATAGAAGAGGTACGCGCGATGGGCTCGCTTATGGCCACCCACAGCCGCTCGGGACAATCGATAATACGACGGCGCAAGCGCCCCGAGGTTCGCTTATCGCTTCCGGACTGCGCAAGACCGAGCGCGACGCGCGTTCTTCTGTCATGTACAGCTAAATTTTTGAAATTCCCGCCTTTTTTCCATCCCTCTACTCCTCTACTCCTCTACTCCTTTTCTCGACGACTCGGCGATTTTTTACGTCGAGATAAAATAATAGCGACGCTGCTAATGCGCTACGTCGCTATGGACGATATTATGGACGATGAGGTTATAAAAGTGCAAAGGGGCCTCGTAAACGGATCGTAAACGGCTCGTATGAACGGCGCGAATGAACGCCGAGAACGATTTCGATTGCTCGCGAGCCTCTCGATATCCTCTCGAATAATAAACGATAAAAATTGATATTTTATAATCGTGCGATAATTTTTTTTTTTTTTTTTTTTTTATATTATTATTCTGGCTGTGCGATGAAAATTTACACGCGAGAATTGTGTAAGGTAAACTATAAAAATTAAAGAAAATTCATCCGGGATGCAGCGCAAAATATTATTGCTCGAAACTTTAAAGCTGCATTCCGAAATGATTTAGTCATAAACAAGCCTTTTTAATTACGTCAATTAAAATATTAATTTACGATACTTTGAGAATAAATATTGTTAAATCTCGGCGCAAATATAAGAACCTATAGATTAGCAATTGCTATTCGTCCTTTCGGAATAAATTTTTTTTTTTTTTTTTTTTTTTTTTTTTTTTTTTTTTTTTCCGTTAAACCAGTAGTTCAATTATTTTAACTTTCTGCAGTCGAGATTTCTATAATATTTTCGTATATATAAAATAACGTTATATTTCTTTAATAAAATCGCCATTAATTTTTTTATAAAGTTTATTTGAATTAAAATTAAATTATGCGTTCGCGTTTAAAATATAACTGTCAATTGATATTGATCAATAACACAAGAAAAGTTATGTTCTCTTTTTATATACATTATGCGTAAATAAAATAGTCCAGAAACTTATTGTTTTTTCATCGATACCATGGTAGAACTTATTCTGTGTAACGCGCAAACTCATTCCAATATATAGTATTTGTGTTATACGTACACGATTCAGAGTAAGTATAGCTCACTGTAATAAATAAACCTATAGCAGTAAAGACAAACTCTCAATATTTATACCCATTAGTTTGCAATTTTTAGTTACTATATTTCATTAATTATTTAAATATTTATTAAACACGATAATTCCTTGATAATATTTTTATAAAAAATACAAGATTTTTTTTTTTTTTTTCTAATTTTTCAAGACAAACGATGACTTTTTTAAAAGCAGCTACTAAACACAACGGCGAACATCGTTGCAATTTATTTTCTATACCAAAGTCGGGATCTCGATAGAAACTTATAGAAGATCTAGTCACTGGGCTAAAATAGCACGGGTAACCCGGGAATACAGAGCCTCTATAATTTTCTATTCGGGACGTTATTTATCGCGTGGCAACGCTTTATAAATATAGACAGCTTTATGAGAAGGGATTATTGCCGCATGATATGTAACTTTATTAAAAATTTTAAGCCACGCTTTATTATATAATCTGGGTATCGGGTTATTTTTTTTTTTTTTTTTTTTTTTTTTTTTTTTTTTTTTTTTTCAAAACTACACGTGTCGTATATGAAATGTTTGTGCGCGTGAAAATTGAAAAGCAGAAACTCACTTTCTTAAGTGTAGATTATTCAACTTGTATATATATTTTTTTAATAAATATATATATTAAATCTAGAATAATTTATTCAACATCTTGATTAAAAAAACCATTTCTCAAAAAGCGTTTCTCCTTAAAATTCTCCCGCAGCGAACGTCGTAAGATCTAATAAGAAAGGCGCGGTGCCGTGTGACTTTAAAATAAAAAGAAAACGCGCGAATAACGTATTTTTTAAATCTCGCGTATGAGAGAGGAATTTTCGTCGCTCCGCGTACACGTGTGTGTACGCGAACAAACACGTATCGCCGCGACATCATTAGTTCGATCGCGCCGAGCAACACAAGTTTCACCGCGAGTCGCCTTTGCACAAACGTTCTCTCTCTCTCCCCCCCCCTTCCTCTCTCGCTCTCTCTCTCTCTCTCTTTAAGAACGGACAAAGGCGCGTAACGCGCGCGAACGGAACAATCTCGATGCGATCGGGCAGTTAATAAACGTAAACGATCTCGCCGCAAGAAAAAAGCGTGTTTGTCTCGGTAAAAATCGATCGAGACATCGGATAGCTCTTTGCTCCATGCTTTCTCTCTCTTTCTCTTGTGTTGTAAAGCGCGTGCGGTTAACTCCTCGTCGTCGTCGTCGTCGTCGTCGTCGTCATCCTCCACCTCCGTAACGCCACCGTAGTCTATACACCGTACGGATGTATATATTCGACGTTCTTTTCTTCCCTCCTCCCCCCCCCCTCCTCCCTCGCGCCCCCGAAAGGGTTTTATGTTAAATCAGAGCTCGAGAGAATTAATCGAATGGAAAAACCGCAAGCTTTCGTTTGTGCGCTTTTATAACTTCCTTCGGTAAAAGTTATTACGCTGCCAAATTGTGTATACACACTACCTGATGAATATTCTTTTTCTGCCATTATTATAGCTTTTTTATCGTATAAATATTGTTCAATTAAAAATTTAACGATTATAAATGTTTAATACCAGTGCTTTTGTGAATTGAGCAAGATTTACTTTAAAATAACATATGTTATTTTTGTTTTAAAAGGGTCGTATTGAATTTATATCAACTTGTTTTCAAAGTTTATGTGTAATTCAATGCTACTTCAATCTATACGTAACTTTAAAACTTTATAACCGATATAAAATTTATCGAGAAAGTCCATTTAATGAATATGGTATTTTCTTATTAAAAATATATGTATAAATATATATTAATCTTCAATTATTTTTATGCAATAAAATTTATAATTTTTATCCAAAGAAAATATCGCCGTATTAAATTGCAAACGAAGAAAATTTCAATTAAAAATTCAAAAAGTACAAAGAGTTAAACGGCGCATAAGAAATTATACCAATAACTTTTTCTGCAAAAAAAAAAAAAAAAAAAAAAAGAAAAAATAAAGTTAAAGTCTCAATTTCTTGCAAGCGGCAATTACTCCATGCGCAATAATCGCGCCTTGCGGCATACCGCTTTTATTTTTTTTCTCTTTTTTTTTTTATCCATTCAACAACAACGAGCGGGAATAAAAAAAGAGCAACGCACGCTTGAAGAAAGCGAGAAAGAGAAAGAGAGAGCAGGGAAGGAAGATAATACGGAAAAAATAAAAAACAAGCCAGGGGAAAGATAGGGGAACGCCTCGAAGGGGAGTTGCGAGATGGCGCCGCGCTGCTCGCGGAAGTGTTTTTTATTTCCGTGTACCTCGGACACTCCTTTCCTTTCTCTCTCTCTTTTTTTTTTCTTTCTGTCTCACTCTTTAACCAGGCTCGGTGCGCGCACGCGTACGCTCGTGTATGCCCAAGTTGTTTTCAGTTTTCGAGGCGCACGCGTGCCTCGGTTTATTTAAGCTGTCCGGCCGAACACCTTTGTCTCCTTTCTCCTCTTCTGTCAAAAGGCCAGTGTGCGCGTATGCACACATATAAACATGTATACATTTGTATGTCTGTATGTGTGTGTGTGTGTGCGTTTGTTCGCTCTCTATATACACCGTGTATGCATTTAAGTCGGCTCTCGGCATCACACCAGAGGTAGAAAGTAGTCGAGAAAATATACAGAGAGAGAGAGAGAGAGAGAGAGAGAAAGAGAAAGACGGTCGCATACGCCTCGTGTTTGTGTTTGTTCGTGGTGCCGCGGGACCATTGTCCTGCCAAAGGATATGCTTGCTCGCTCGCACGGAGAAAAAGCGAGAGGCAAGAGGACGGAGAAAAAGAGAGAAAGAGAAAGAGAACGCAAGTGCAGGTAGCAGCGAGGCAGCAGCTGAAACACACCCTCTCTCTCTCTCTCTCTCTCTGCACCTCTACTTCTGGGTTCTCAATTTTCCTGCTTGCGCTTTTTCGCGCCCGAGCTCTTGTCCGCGTCTCTTCGTTATATGAATCTGTATATATTCTCTGGATATATTTATGTATGTGTGTGCGCACGAGTGTGTGTACGTGTGTGCTTGTGTGCCAGTATGAACGTTGGACGAAAAAAGCCTTGAGCGGCGGCCTTGTCCGCTACGAGGAGTCTTCTTGCCTGCCGAGATTCTCTGTGGGTCGTCTTCTTCGTACTCTGCCTCCTTCGTCTTCTTTCTTTTTTTCCTTTTTTGCTTCAATCTTCGTCCCTTTTTTCTCTTTTTTGCTATAAAGCTGTTTGTGTTTTTATGCACGCCGGTTGAAGTTATGTTATGTAATTTTAGGAAGAGATATTTGTTTGCCGCCTTTTTTTTTTTTACTTTTTTTCGGTTATTATAAAATTCGGTGTCTTCATTAGCGATCAAAGTTCGAGTCTTTCGCTGATTTTAAAAGTAATTTATTACGTTCTTTGATAGAAAAAATATGAATAAATAAATTATTGTTAATTTTTTTAAATTTTGGTTGCAAATATATATATATATATATAATTATATTTATATGATTATTCGTGTAATTTATTTTAAAATTTTATAACAAATATTCACATAAAATAATCATGATTTATGTTAGAATTTAAATTGTTTTTTCCTCTTTTTCTTTATAATATATGATTTATTTAGATTTTAAGGAGAACTGATAAAATTTTCGAGCAAGTCAATGATCTACGGAAAACAAATATTTTCCTAACATAACGCCCAGTTTATAGATTTATCTACAAGACTGTGGCATACACGAACAAGTTTGAATTTTATTTTAATGCAACAAAATGAAAATTTATATCGACTCATTTTTTTGTATTTTTTAAGTTGGTTCAAAGAAAAAATTTACAATTACAATATTTTAAACGTTGAAATAATTTTTTTTTGTTTTTTTTTGTTTTTGTTTCTTTTACCGTCTAATTTTTTTCAAGCTACGCAGGCAATCATTTTCTCGCACCGCACCAATCTTCGAAAACTCATTATAAACCGACACTTGTTCACCATTATATATAATATACCACCGACCTCTCGAAATCTCTCTATCTATCGAAAGGAACGTTTGCTCTACGTTCCCTCTCTTTCTCTCTTTCTTCTTCTTCCTACAATTCATCACCCCTAATTTACCATCGGCAGTGTGCTACGTCGGCAGATGAAAATATAGTAAAAGAGAAAGAGAGAGAGAGAGAGAGAGAGAGTCTCGAAAGCTCCCACAGTCGAGCCACGATGCACACCTGTCTTCCTAAGCGAAGCCAAAGAGGAGAAAATAAGCGCGCAGCCCTTTGCTCGACTCTGCTTTCTCTCTCATTCTTTTTCTTTCGCGCTCGCTTATGACAACCCTTTCAAAGGCAAACAATAATCATGACAAAAAACAAACGCTTTTCGAATCGCAGATTCCTTCTTTCCATCTCGATAGCTCGCGTTTGTCTACGTGTGACGTACCGTCGATGGAGTTTGTTTGCCGCCGATTTGTAAATATATATATATGTATACGTACGCGCCGGTCTAAGTTTATTATAGAATATATACACGTATAAAAAAATAAGAAAATGAGAGAGAGAAAGAGAGAGAGTTGAGAACCATCTTATCCTCTGTATAGGTATAGGTAATCCTCGCTACACCTCGCTCTAAGTTCTGTTTTGGACTCGTGTCCAGAAAGAGAAAGAGAAAAAGAGAGTGAGAAAGAGATAGAGAAAGAGATAGATAGAGAGAGAGAGAGAGAGAGAGAGAGAGAGAGAGAGGGAGGGAAAGAAAGGCCCAAGCGGGCCCATTGCGATGCATCGCTCTGCGGCACGGAATCGACGTAGAGAAAAGAAGGAGGAGGTGGAAGAGAAGGAAGAAGAAAAGTGGGTAGGGATATAGTGTTGGGGCCCGAGAAACCAAGAGCAAGAGAGAGAGAGAGAGAGAGAGAGAGAGAGAGAGAGAGAGAGAGAGTGAGTCGGGGAGGAAGCGAGGGAGAGAGAAGAGTTGGTATCTCAATCAGGCAAAGAGCAGGCCAAGTTGGGGTGCTGCCGCTGCTACTCGCTCTGCCTCCGCTCTCCGGATGGACCCCTGTGTGTGTATATATACACGTCCGCGAGCGGTCCCTACCTCTCTCACTCTCTCTCTCTCTCTCTCTCTCTCTCATTTTCTCTTTCTTAGTGGATACCGACGGTAGTGGGGATAGAAAAGAGAGAGAGAGAGAGAGAAAAAGAAAGAAAGAAAGAAAGACAGAGGTTCGGCCGTGCGGAGCCGTCACAACTCAATCTAGTTCCTCGGAGGCTGTGCGCTCGCCAACACACACACGAGCTACACTCCGTTCTATCGCTCTCAATCTCTCTTTCTCTCTTACGTTAGTTCGGTGTGTCCAGTGTCGTGCTCGGCGTGCGGCTCCTCGGCACGAGTGTAGGAGAGACGCCGTGTACACGGCGCGCGTACGCGACGCGATATCACCGCTTGGAACGCGTGTTTCCTTTTTTTTTTGAGACTTTGAACTTGGACCGATTGACTCGCGATCGCGCACGCTTTGCCTTGTGCTTCGGTTTGTTTTCGGAAAGAATAAGAATAAGAAGAAGAAGAAAAGAAGCCGCCGTCGTCGTCGTCGCTCCGAGTACTGCATTGGTTAACGAGAAGAGAAAAGCAAAGAACGAGGAGGAAGCCTGGGAGCTCGGCTGTGTTTGTGGTCACGGCTTCGGGAATCGAACAATGTGATTAAACGTGCCCGAGGCGAACGCTAAGCAAACAAGGTAATTGAACGCGCGTTCGAAGAGCCGCGGGTTCGTGCGCACTTTTTGCGAGCGCTGCCTGTGCCGCTGTTGCTCTCTTTACACTTTTCCTTCGTCTTTCATTCTCTTCCTCTTTCTCTCTTTGAGGCTGGACTTTTTGTCCTCCTATTAATTCGCTGGCTCGCTGACGCGTACGATTGCGATGAGGTTTAATTGGCGCGCTGAGGGTAAAAAGTTATTGGAGAATGTCGTCGCTCCGTGTATGCGCTTTCGCTCTCATTGTTTCGTCTCTCTCTCTCTCTCTCTCTCTCTTTCTTTTTTCTTTTCTCTCATTTATCGTGAATTGAGTTATTTATGCGCGGCAGTGGACGTACATGTATTTTTATAACGATACTATGTTTGTTTTATGCTGCCAATTTATGTTTGGAAAAATAAAGCTCTCGTTGTATTATGAACGTTAATCATTGGTATACAACAGTTTGATCAATCTTGTGACTTTTACTTAATGAATTAATAAATTAATAGCTTAAGTTAAGTTAAAAGTTAAAATAGTTGAAAAACAAACAAAGTGAATTAGTAACGGTTAGTTGGAAAATTTTGTTTTGATAAGGAAGCGAGCCGTATTAACTGGCCGGAGTATCAACGATAAAGAGAAAGTTAATCGGTCGCGCAGCATATCACAAAGAATACTCTGTATTCGTGTACCGAGGCGCGTTGCTTGCCGCGTTCCTTCCCTAGTCCGTCTTCGTGGGTAAAAATTAAACGAGCATTCCGTGACGCTGTCACGTACGCGCCTCGAGTGCGCATCTCTATTTTTAAACTCGAAAAGCAGCCGAAGGAATATAACTTTGCGCGCGATATGTGTACCAAAGGTCGCTCGAACGCGAACGTGCGTACGCGACTTGACGCAAAATGTGGATATATATATAAGCACTTGATGCGCTCGGGCATGTATACATATATGTACGCAACACGCGTACGAACCGTTGAGAGTTGATGAAAATTTATGAGATCCCGTCGAATTTTTCATCGTTGCGTTCGACTGGATCCGCTTTGATTGTTTGTTTTCAAAATGAGTGCGTACCGCTTTATTATTATTATTATTATTACTATTTTTTCTGCACGATCATTCGAATTTAAAGGACTAAATATAAACTATGTCATAAAGGTTTGAATATTTTTTATTCTCATGTTCCCGTTGTAACTGTTACAAAATTTTTCTAAATACATATATGTATATATATATATATATATATATATATATATATACACACAAAAAGGAATATAGCAATTGCAAGCATGCGAGATAGATCAAAGATTCGAGAAACGCAAAGGAAATGCTTTCAGTTCTGTAAACATTGTCAAGATTTTGTTAAAATATATATATTTTTTTTTTTTTCAACGCCTCCGTTCAAACGCTATCTCTTATCTATTTTCGTTAACATTTCTTTTTGTTATGAAATACGAAGAGAATGAAGTCGTTAAAACATTATGCGTATTTACGCTATCGTGAACTTTGAGCTTTTAATTTGTAAACAAACGCACTCCAACTCTCTATCTCTCTCTCTCTCTCTCTCTCTCTCTCTTATTATCCCTCTCTTCTTCCACCTGCATATATATATATCTAAGCATGCATCGGGCACATATATATACATGCATGAATATAAATATTTGCGTGCTTCCTTTCATACTTCCTGCACACGTTTGGTAGTCTTAATTGACTTTGCGGTATCGCGGAGACGCGCATATTTTTTTTGCACTTAATTGCTTCTCCTTAACGTCGTCACATTGAGAGAATCAACGGGTTGGGATAATTTACACGTCGATCAATCGTGTCCTTCCATAATTCGATGCTGCTTTTGACTCAACAAAATCAGACGTCGTCGACTGCGTTTCGAGCTGTCAATAAATGCTCGTTAAGACTCGTTGAAGTTTGCGTTTCTCGTAGCACTTTCTTAATCGGACCGATTAATTTGCGACACTTTTTTCATTTTTTTCTTTTCTCTCGTCAGAAGTTTCAACGATTATTATATCGTTGCCTTAAATTCTATCGTAAAATATTATTTTCAAGATTTAAACAATTTAATCGTAAACATAATTTGGATCATTTGATAAAAATGTAGGAATAAATAAATGATAACGGCGATAAGATTGAAAGGTTTAATGATCACAGTGTTATTTGAAGAATGTAATCTCTTTTATCTTTAGACGCTGTTTTTATTTAGGATTGAAGCAAGCCTTTCTCGTAGTAAAATACACGAACTGACCTCGGTAAAATGCGGCATTAGACAAGTTACGCCGTTATGGGTATACCTTATATATATATATATATATTGTAACGACTTGTTAATGCGACGCATCTTCCAAGTGCGCTCAAATTTAGTGTTCTTACTCCATTATCTCGGGATCGTTTTGTAACTTAAGGAATCAACGGAATTAACGTTGTTTTATACGTTGATAAATTTAAAATTCTTGACACATTTAAAATGATTGCATACATTAAAATATGTTAAAAAAAAAAACTCTCTTTTTTATATTTCGTATAGTTACATGAATAAAAATTACACGAATAAAAATGTTTTGATATAATTATATAAATTTTATTAATAAATAAATATAATATATTCAAAGATTGATTTTTTTTTTCTTATTTAACGTTTGAAAGTTATTTTGTCAAAGGACAGATAATAAACTTTCTTAAATAAAGCGCAATAAAATTAAAAAATTTAACAATTGCATGCAAATCGCGTTATCAAAAATCGCAATCGCAAAGGAAGTTCCTTCCGCTCGCTCGAATACATTATTTTCTCCCGATCGGAATAGCGTCAGCGGAAACATCCCTCCTCCTCCAGCTCCATGTCCAAAGTATCTAATTCCCGATATTATCGCGAATCTCACGGTATCAAAGGAACGATCGCACGATCCGTGCACCGACGGTAGCACGAAACGCTGCACGGCCCCGGTATCTCGGCGCGTCGCGCGCTCTCGTGCGCCAAGCCTCGAGTATCCATCTCCCGATTTCGTCCTCGATAAGTTCCGGCGACGCGGCCCCGTCTGTCTCTATCTCTCTATCCCACGCTCCTGCCCCCGCGCCTTGACGCACAGATCGGAAGCTATAGCTCTCTCTCTCTCTCTCTCTCTCTCTCGTCCGTTTGACGAACGATCCAAAAAACACTTGTTTTGCTTTACGATTCGCAGGATCGTATAATATGTCTCGTAGCGCCGGCTCGTCGTGGCTGGACAGGATCTTCGTGTCGATCTGCCTGAGCTCGCTGCTGATCGGCTCGGACGCCCGGGCCTCCCGGTTCTTCCCCATCGCCTCGAGCCTCGGGGGTACGAGGAGCGTCGACGTTCACCGGGGGGCGAACGGGACCGGCGGCCTCGGTCCCACGGCGCTGCTCGAGGAGGAGGAGGAGGAGGAGGATGAGGAGGAGCAGCCGGGGAACGGGACGATGCGCTGCGACGACGCGCGGCTCAAGTGCGCCTATCGGACCGGGTGCGGCCACGCGCTCCAGCACTACCTCACCGGGTGCGCGTCCGTGCTCCAAGGTGACGTCAACGACTGCCCGGAGATGTGCCAGCACGCCCTCATCGGACTCATGAGCAGCGACGAGGGCAAGGAGCTCATGACGGTAAGGAGATTGAAAATAAATAAATAAATAAATAAATAAATAAATAAATAAATAAATAAATAAATAAATAAAATAAAATAAAGGAGGCCGAGTTATTTTATATAAGAGCTAGCTCTTTCCCCGGGCTCTTTTAACGCCTCTTTTAACGCAACGGCTACCGAGATTTAACCGAATTTTTATAACGCGCCGAAGCGAGGAACTCCGCAGAAATATAGAGATGTTTAAGTGCATCCGGGTCGTTTTATATTTTCTTTTGAGCTTAATAGGCGCTCGATATTATGGTTGACGTTGTTCGAGCATAGATCCGGATACACGATTTAAGGCTTTATAAAAATATAAAGCTGGCTCGTTAATATTGCAAAAGGAATATTTCACCTTAACTACTCGAGCACAACTCGCACGATTTGTACTTTATAAGATATTCGCGATTTCTTTCGTTTATTTAAACTAGAAAGTTTATTATTTATCAAAGTTGTTTGGAAGTAAAAAAAAAAAGAACCCAACGATTGAGTCATAAAAATTCACATTATGCAAATGCGTACGTTAAATGTTAATAATTTTAAAAAAGGTGCCGAGAAGTAATTTTACTTTTTATTCTCTCTGGGCTTTGACGGTAAAATTGCCTATTTAATTTAAATGGCGAAAGTATAAAATTTTATGCACAGTAATTAAGAATACCGATAGCAGAGGGCTTTTTTTTTTTTTTTTAAATAACTTTAAATATCGCCATTAAAAATTCGCGTGCATTAAATACCGGTACATTACCGCTTATCTTAATCGCTAGTTAATATATCCGAATATTTTGTTATCGCTACAATGTTTCCATGTTAATGTATACAAATTAACGAAAATGTTAACATTTTTAAACCATAAACCAGTTTTAACTCTTTCGACGCGGCTAATTAATGCTTTTGCCTTTAATTTTAATTACGTTAAAATAATCATTAACGAGCTGTAATATTATTTTTGAAAAACCTCCGAGCTAAGGAAATATCCCTCATTTTTAAAGCTCGCAAATTTCACAACGAGCAAAACAAAAAGAGATAAAATATAAAAGAAAAAAAAAAATAAATAAATAAAAAACACGACCGTTTCTGCTACGTTTCGTCAGTCGTCTACCTTTTACAATATATATATATATATATACACGCTCTGACAAGCATTATGTAGGATTATTCAAAAAGATAACGTTTAACGAAGGATGAACGCAGCAGAAAACGGTAGTCGTGCCGCTGAGCACGATTCAATAGAAAAAGGAAGAAAGGAAAAAAAGAAATAAAAGTAAAGTATATACGCGTGCATGCATATATATATATATATATATATATATATATATACATACACGAAATGCTCGAAAGAAAAAAGCAAAAAAAAAAAAAAAAAAAAAAAAAAAAAAAAAAAAAAAAAAAAAATAAGAAGAAAATATAGAAGAAAGAGAGGCTCTTTTATTTACCTTGAGCGATTCGAGAATTGACGAGGGTCGGAACGGTGCGGCGACGTTCTTATTCGCGAGGTGCGCACGCGAGCGCAAAAAGAACGCTCGCACTCATAAGCGCAGCCGTAATGCGTCGAGTAAAATTGTTGGTTTGCTCGATAAAAAAGAGCTGTTCGCGTGCGCGATCGAAAAAGGAAGAGTTCGCAAATATTAACGTAAGGATATTCGTTATTAAATGCCGACAGTGCGAGTGCGCCAAGGACGACGCGATGTGCAGGCAGTCGAAGCAACGAGTCGAGATTTGCCGAGCATCGGTGACCGCGACGATGAACCGGACGACGGTCTCGTGTCGAGTTGCCACTTGGATCTGCAACGCCGACGCGCTCTGCTCCACTGCGCTACGTTATTACAACGATTACTGCAAGCGCATGTTCCACGGAAAAAAGTGCACCAAGCGGTAAGTCCTTAATTTTAACCTTGACGTCAGATCGAATGTAAACGGAAAGAGAGAGAGAGAGAGAGAGAGAGAGAGAGAGAGAGAGAGAGGGAAAGTGGATGGCTTTTAATGAAGCGATTCAATTCGCTCGCGGTTATTCTACCGCTCGGGATTAGTAGAATGTATCTCGAGTTGGGCAGTTGAGAGAGACAGTTTGTTGTTGCGAGTTCGTTAACGTTGCATTGTCGAGCTTTTTCACTTTATGGATGTGTCAATTATATCGGGATGTCGGGCTTTTAAATTATTTTAATAAGGTACGCGATTTGCGATTCGTTTATTTCCTTCGCTTCCTTTTATTTCATTTTATTCAATGTAACGTTTTATATTCGCGTGCATTTATTTATCGTTTTGCTTTTAACAACTTATACATGAAAGCAATATTTTCTTTCAAAATTAAAGTAACGTTGAAATTTCGTATAATCGTTGACGAAAAAAAAAAAAAAAAAAACAACAAGTAACATTAATTTTTGCGCGTTTAAATTCCGTCTCCGTGTCGCATCGGCAGCGAAAATCCTCTTTTCTTAAGAACGCATAAATAATCATCCCGTCGTCGAGAACCTCTCATCCGAGAACGAAAAAAAAAAAAAAAAAAAAAAAAAGAAAAAAAGAATCGCGCGCATTCTCATAAATTTGTCTTAGCGGGCATTTTGTACGCGCTTACGTGCGCGCGTATACACACGCACAGACGCGCACACATACACGCATTGATAAGCGATATAGAAGTAACGGGGCGTCCTCGCTTGTTGCGCAGCTGCCGCAACTCCATCAACATCTTGCGCCGTCAAGAGAAGGCTGCCCGACTGAACACGTGCTTCTGCGACGGGGCCGAGGAGTACGACTGCATCGCCATCCATCGCAACATGGACGAGCTCTGCTTCAACAAACCGGCGCAGCATCACAATTACCAGGAGCAACAGCTCGGAACGTCCGGCTCGAGCACGGGATACAGCGGTTCCGGCGATCCCAGGACGAACAGGATCCCGGCCAACAGGGCCAAAGTCTCATCCTCGGCCAGCTGGAGGATATTGCTCCTCGGTCTCGTTCTCCTTCTTCCTTTCGTCGCAACATAAGGTACTTGCTTTTTTTACCGCATCAATTTTAGAAAATATTATCGCCCAAGTTTTTATTTATTAAAAATCACGTCAGTCGCTCTCTTGTCAAAGTTTTCTTTTTTTTACGACCGGTTTAATCTTCAAACATTCTTTTATTCATTTTTTTTCCTTTGGTAGGGTTTATTTTTAGATAAGAAAACGTATCGATCCATTAGCACGGCAAGCTATTTGTCAAGATAGTTTACAAATTACAATTCGATGTCTCAATAAAGGAGACTAAGAGCCTGCATTCCCGGTTTATCTTAATTTAACGTCTCGAATATGCATGAATCATTAATAATTAATTTCTCTTTTAACGTACCGAACCAAAGTAAAAATCGCCGCAAAAGCTCAAATAATCAAAAGCCGAAAATCAAATCTATTCCTCATCTGCAAACTTAAAATCGTCGAAAATTCCAAGATGACTCCGTAAACTCGCCTATAAGCTTTATCTTTCTTTCCATTTCCCCTTAAAATTTAAAAAAAAAAAAAAAAAAACAAATGACTCACGAAAGACACGAGTATATATATATATTGCTCCTTGTGATAAAACTCGCTAAAAAATACAAACGAAAAATGTTAATCCCGGCATAGAAAGAAAAATAAATCCGCGACGCGGTAGTCCGCGCGAGTTTAAAGGATCATCGTCGAGCTGCTCGCGTTTTTATTAGCCGAACGAGCCAAGAGAAACGTTTCACCGGTGCATCGGTTGTTCAACGTCTTGGGATTAGGAATGTAAAAAAAAAAAAAAAAAAAATAGAAAAAAAAAAGCTAGGCCACGGGAATACAACCGGAAGGGACATATTAGGAGAAACTTCGAGGGAGCGCATTAAGCGGCGGCAGCGGCAATTCTTCGACCGATGGAGAAGAGAAAAGAGACGGGAATGGTTCGCTTTCGGTATAGTCTCGTGCGCGTTTCGGGTCTCTTTTTTTTCTCTCTCTCTCTCTCTCTCATTTATTCCGCACTCTTTTGTTGGCTGTCGGAAAAGTTTGATTTTCTTTTCGTTATTATTATTATTATTTTATTATTCTGTTTAGATATTTGCATTTGATTTTTAATAATCGATACATCATTTTTACTACAATGCTTTCTTTGTGTACATTCATAGCTTAATTTATAGATACGTAAAAATAAATCAATGTAATAATAAAAATATCGCACTATTTTAAATAATTATAAATTATGAAAAAGAAAAGAGGAATAAATGTGACTTAATTTCAGAAAGACGACAAGCACAAGCTCCCCATAGGAAGATCCGGAAACAGTATTTTGCGAGTGCACGACCAAAGACTCCGTAAATGTTTTATACCTGCGGCCGGAGCATCGTAGCTATCATCCAGCACGAGTGACAAACGCATCCGCTCGTCCTCTTTCCCGTTTCATTCTCTCTCTCTCTCTCCTTCTTCCTCCCCCCCCTCTCTCTCTCTCTCTCTCTCTCTCTCTCTCGTTTACAGTGCACGAAGAGCGAGAAAATATCAGCGAGAGACGCCGTACGCGAAGAAAAATCGAGGCGCGACGACAACGTCGACACGACGGCTACGGCAAACAAAAGAGAAAAAGAGGCAGAGAGAGAGAGAGAGAGAGAGAGAGAGAGAGAAAGGAACGACGAAAGGAACAGCAGCAACAACGGCAACGGCAGTAAGAGAAAGAGCAGCATTGGAGAGCGAGACACTTTAGCATTCGGCATAGTAAGTAGGCTGCATAAGTTGCGCGAAAGATACAAGCTTTCGGAGCTCGCACGAACTATTTTGGCCTATTGTCTATATATGCGTGTACATTGTTACACACCTACACGTATATCGTTATATGTATATCGGCGTATGTATATTAAATCGTGTCTCTGCTCGGACGCGCGATTCGCCGCTTACTATATATATATATACGGCTGCAGGGAAAGCGAGAACCCAAGAACGCAACGTCGACCTCCGTTTTGTAATGTAGATTAATTATGAAGATTATGGCTTGTAGCAATTATCATATAGTAATTTATATCGTGTATAAAACGTACGAGACTTTATAAAGAGGGAATCATTCTATGTAATGTAATCTCAGCTCTTGCCCTTCTTTGTTTTATTATTATTATTATTATTATTATTATTATTATTATTATTCTTACTAGTTTTTATTATACACACATATTTTTTTTTCTTTATTTTTTATTTAGAAATCAATTATTTTTAATATATTTACTCCAAAGTTAGAAAATCTGATGTACATGAAAATACTCAAAAGGAAACTGAATTAATTTTTTTTTTTTTTTTTGTTTTTTGTTATTATATTATTTTAATTAGTTGATATTATATTGTTTGTGTATGCAAATTTTTTTTTTCCAGTTTCGATCGCGTAGAATATTTTATTGGCGCACTTTCATCGATGATGAATTATTATATAATACAGCGATTGTGAATATGTGTGTGTGTGTGTGTGAATTAAATGGCCGCGCCTGCTGAAATTTTATACGTTTACAACACTTAGCTAGCTGTATTAATAACAAAAACGTTTCATTGAATTGTGTAGATTTTATATATAAATGTACATGTGTATAATGCGAGAGATAATGCGAGTGAAAAAAATTAGGTTTTGCGCAAGCAAATTCATTTGACGATATGACTGGGATGAAAAACGAAGAAAAAAAAAAAAATAAATAAATAAATAAATAAATAAATACTTATTTTGTATAAATGTGGCGTAAACGAAATTGGATTAAGAATTTTCAAAGTTTTATATTTTCAATAATATTATGCAATTTAATGCGCATAATGTAACCAATGATTTCGGGTCATAATAATTGTGTTCCTATAATATGTATACCGTCGTACTCTTTTTGTATACAATGTTCATTTATCGCTTTAGCAAAACCATATGTACTTCGAATAATATATTCATATAACGTACTCCTGTTTCAAAGCTGTAAAATCTTTTTTTCGCCGGAATTATTACGATAAAATCACGCATTATCAACATTTTAAAATTCATTAATTCACATTTAAATTTATAACTCAAATATATTTATGAATAAATAATATATGCTTCCGAAGCACATATCGATAAAATTTATGCAACTTTGAGACAAGAGTTACTCGTAATTATATTAAAATTAACGGTTCAAAAAAAGAGAGCGATCAAAAAAAAAAATAAATAAATAAATAAATAAATAAATAAATAAATGAATGAATAAATGGTAAAATGAAAAATGACGCACCTTGATAAAATACAAACTGCGTTATAAACATCGACACATGGGACTATGCGTATTTTAATCTTTTTTCGTTTACCGAAAGTATATATGTATGACAACGACAAATGCGTCGATTCGGTAGAGCGAACGCGCAATTGTACATATGTTCAAATATAATCCTACGTCTTTTTTGTACATAAAAGATTCTATACAAGTCGCACGGAATGAAAACTATAACGCTATAGATATTTAAATAATAAAATATCCAAAAAAGGTTTATAATTTTTTGTCAATGATTCGAGTAAAAATTTTATATTACAAAAACTAACATATAACAATGATTTATTTTCGATCTATTTTCGAACAATCTCTCTTCCACTATGTTAATTATTGAAATAAATTTAAACATTTAACAACAGCGCGATCGAATTTTATAAAATACAGGTATATATTTATATAAATTTTTTAACCAACCCGCTTAAAAGCGTTTAACGTTAAAAAAATTTATGTGTATACGATAAAAATGATAATAATGCCGAACAATTATTGATCGCAAAAACAAGAAGTCAATTAGTCGGTCATCGAGCTGAAGGAATAAATAAAAGCAAAGGCACTCGGCGCAAAGAAAAATTTTACTCCGAGCCACGATGAAAAACGCACGGCAAAAGTACAGGAATTTGCGGGGAAACTTGAAAGAGCGCGCCGAGCCGCGAATGATTTATGTCGCCCGGCAAAAGTCCAGGTGTAATAATCGAAAAAAAAAAAGGCAAAAAAAGATACGCTTCCCTTCTGCGTCTCTCTCTCTCTCTCACTCTCTCTCTTTCTTTCTTTTTGGTAAAAAGGTTTGTGGATGCAAAAACCAAGAAAAGAAAGTAGAAAAATAAAGGAGAATAATGCAGTAAAATCGTTGAGCGTAGAGCGTAGAAGAGTAAGAAAAAGGCAAAGTAGGAAGAGAGAGAGAGAGAGAGAGAGAGAGAGAGAGAGAGAAAGAGGGTAAAAGGCTCTCCTCGTTCGTAGATAAAAATCCGGGGCATCGGGCGCGCGGATCTCTTCCGCGGCTCGTCTCCGTCTGCGGGCGCGCGAACTCTTTTCGCAAAGAGAGCGAGGGGGGAACGTAGAAGCTGAGCAGCCAGCTGTTCTCTCTCTCTCTATCTCTCTTTCTCTCTTGGTTTCTCTCCGCACGCCGGTCCGATGGTTTGCGCGCGAGGGTTCGGCCACACACGACGTCGCGCCGGTGGCAGTCTATTCGCGAGCGAGCGACGGAGAAAAAGAACACCACTCTGCTCTCTCTCTCTCTCTCTCTTTATCTTTCTCTCTCTCTCTTGCTCTCTTGCTCTCTTCTTCGCTCTTCTTAGCGGCCTTCGGCGCTCTTTGCCCCCCCCCCCTCTCTCTCTCTTTGTCGTTTTGTACGTGCATATGTGTGTTTGTTTGCGTACTTACGCGGTTGTTGTTTACCGGCACTAAGACGCCGAAATGTTTGAAAAAGTTTGAAAAACACCGGTCGATTTTCACTTTCGCGTTGGTTCACCGCGACCAACGTGCAGTCTTCGCGGGTTACGCGCGCGGCGGTGGATCCCCGCCTCACAGGGAGATGATTGTATAATTGCTCTGAAAGTGAGAGAGAGAGAGAGAGAGAGAGAGAGACAGAAAGAGAGCGCGCCCGCGGAAAGGCAAAAAGGAGGAGAAACGGTAAGAAGACCTCCTCTCTCTCTCTATCTCTCTTGGTTTTTTGCGCGGCACCTTTGTAATTATTGACGTAAATTGATGGTTTCGCGCTGCAAGCGCTGGACTCATCCGTTGAGGAGAAAATCGCGGAAGTACCGGTTAGGGAAGCTAAAGGGAAATGAGCGACTGCGGACGATGAGCTCGATCGCTTGAGAAAGAGAGTAATGAGGAGAATGGTAATTGCAGAAACTTGATTAACGATTTCTTGTGCGCCAGTAAGCGTTTCCACTTTTTTCTCTCTCTCTCTCTCTCTCTCTCTCTCTCTACCGAGTTCGCCTTTAATTGAATTGATTACTTTTTGAAAAGATCAAAATTTGCTATAAACATTCGTACGTATTTGAGTTCGTGTAACTAATGATCTTCAAAAGTAGATTATTATTTTCTCGTTATGTGTTATTATTTCGAGCCATGTTTACATTGTAAATAATTGGAGCATTAAGTTTTTAAAGCAACAACTGCTGAGTTCAGCAATTTTCATTCTAAAATCAACATTCAAAGTAAAAAAATATAATTATGACGAATACTATCGCGAGTATATAATTTTTAAACAGAAATACATACTTTAATCACATAAATGTGTCTTTATAGAATTAAAGATGTATTATCATGTAATTAAAAATTAATTTAAATTTAATTTTTAATTACTTTAAATATTATTTTTTTTTTTGATAAACAATATAAAGATGCAAAAATTTTGTTAATATAATATTGTACGAATAGTTAGTTAAAATAATGAAATGTATTTTAGAGAAGCACGGCTTTAGGATAAGACAAAATAATTTATGGATTAACTAAACTGTTTTTAGTTACAAAACAATCGAAATATCACCTTAAAATAATTGCCTCGCAATATATACTCTATGACATTGAAATATATTATTGAAATCAGTAAGTGAAATGCAAGTAGGATTCTGTCGAAATGAATTGTTTTAAAAAATTTTGTATGCAAAAATTGGGTTATTGGGTAGTGAATCAAGTAACCCAAAGACATCGTCAAACCTCGGAGAATACATCATCGGTGCGTGCCGGGAAAGTCCAAAGAGAAAAATCACTTTCACTCTCTCTCTCTCTCTCTCTCTCTCTCTCTCTCTTTACATACGAGGCCGCGATCTCGATAAGAGAGAAAAAGAGAGAGAGAGAGAGATTACATTAATCGATAAAAGTAAAACCTACGTGCCTACGAAAGAAAATAAAAGAAAGTTAAAAAAGAAAAGCGCTCGATACGTGAATCACTTAGGCAACTCATCGTCACCAAACTCACGTAAAAACAAAACAAAAAGATGAATAAAAATAGTCAAGAAAAAGGGACGCGCGTTTCCGCTTCTCGAATCGACGTTCGCGCGTCGCTTTTGCGATTAATGGTAAAAATTTTTCTCGTCACGTCGCACGCGCGCACAACTCGAGTTTCCCCGCAGCTGTGCAGCGCCGACGGCGATTGTCTTCTCGCGTTGAAAAGAAGCGGACGGAGACGGATGCTGCTCTAAAATTATACAGAAACGATATATAACGGTGGAAGAGACAATCATCACGAATACTGGCGTGTTTATGCTCGATTTGGGCGGCTACTTTGTTTTTTTTTTTTTTTTTTTTTTTTTTTTTTTTTTTTAAAGAAATGGAAAAAATGAGAAGAGTAACAACAGATTTTATAATTAACAAATTTTCAAAATTTACTACTACAAATAATCGATTTTTAGTACTCGGTTAATCAAATAAAATGATAATATAATTTCTCAGATCCTTTTTTGAAACTATATTAAATATGAGTCATGTGCTTATATCATTTTTCGTAGAAAGATTTTATTTAAGATGTTTGAATTATAGGTGAAATTGAGATTTTTGAGATTACTCGGCAGGATTTTTGTTAAACGGCCATTAAAATTTAACTGTCAAAACTTTTTCGAAGATACAAACATATAGTCTACGCTTATTTACATGGGAAAGAACGAGATTATTAATTTATTAACGATTAAATTATTAAATTAAATCGATTGTTTACCAACATCGATGTACGATCACAAATTTTTTTTATTCTACATTTACGATAGATTTGTGAAAAATATGTATTTATTTGGGTAAGTAAGTATCGAGGCAGCTTGGTATCGTTTACTCGCTCAAACCACTCAATACGAATAAAAACAAATAATTAGCCCATTCCCATACGAAATCAAATCCAAGAATACACAAAACAAACGATACGAAAAATCAATATAAATAAAACAGGAACCTTTTTCGGAGCTTAAGAAAAATCTTCATGCGCGCGTGTATAGAAGAAGAAGAGGAAGACGAAGAAGAAGAAGAAGAAGAAGAAAGAGAAGCTGAGCCAGGACAGTTTCGAAAGAGAGAAAGAGAAACGATCGTAACGGGGCGAAATGTGCGCGAGCAAAGACGAAGAAGAAGTAGAAGAGGAGAACTAGTGCGAGAGAGAGAGAGAGAGAGAGAGAGAGAGAGAGAGAGAGAGAGAGAGAGAGAGAAAGCTAGAGTGTATCGGCCACACACGTTGTTGCAGTAGTGTAGGTTGAAAGAGAGAAGAATGAACTTTGCTGTAGGTGAGAGGGAGAAAGGAAGCCTAACTCGCTTAGGTAAGAGCGGTAAAGAGAGAAAGAGACGGAGTCGTTCTCGCCTGTGTTCGTAGCCCAACACAAGCCCATCGGCGCATTTGTGTGCCCGTAGGTGTGCGATGGAAATACGTAGGAAGAAGGAAGGGGAAGAAAGAAAGAGACGAGGCGAAAGAGCGGCCAGGAGGACATTGGAGCCCGCAGGGCCTCTGGCTGAGCTGGACCACCCAGCTTGACTTTGACTAGAACTCTCCTTTCTCTCTCTCTCTCTCTCTCTCTCTCTCGCTCTCGCTCTTTCAATACCTCTCGGCTCGCCGGCTAAAAGAGATAACGTCGTCGCTCGCGGATCCACTTTTCCGCTGGTTTTCTTACGTCGGCGGGGCATAAAAACGCGTTGGAAGTACGCGATGGAGCCGTTGCTCCTCGCTCTTACGATGATCCGTATTCTTCATTATTTTGTTTTCTTTTAAACTCCTCTCTTCCTCTTCCTCCTTCTCTTCCTCTATATCTGGCAGTTGGTGCCGCTGAAGCGCTTTTTCATTTCTTATTTTTTTGGCTGTTTGCTCTCTTGCGGCCGACTTTGAGCAAACCGGGCAGGAAAAGCATGTTATTTTATTCCCATTAGGAATATTGCTCACGAAAGTAGGTTCTCCAGTCGCTCTTTTCCTTTTACGCTTCGCTCCGGTATTATAGATGAGGCTACCGTAATTATTAAGGTGAGCACGAGTAAAAAAAGTTAAGTAGCCGGATTGAATTTCTTAATTTCTACTCGTCGCTTCTCTTTTACTTTTTTGTTTTTTGTCTCCGATTACATTTTGGCCTTAATTACAATGCGCCTCGTAACGAGTGTAACGAAGGCGCCACTTGTTAATGCTCGTTCAATCTTGCCAATACGGAACGGTCAATCAAAGTCATTTCTTGCTTTGGAACGAATTAAATAATCGTGATTATGAATAAATTCGAAATTTAAAAAGCTTACGTTATCGCGTACTATACTAGCGGCAGTTGTTACGCTTTACGAATGAACGAAACGTTGCCCCTCGACCGATGGCAACCAAACGTACGATGATGAATCGGCGGTTTCAAAAATAATAAAAGAATTGAAAAAACTATTTAATGTGCATTGTTTAATAAATTTTACCTTATTATTCTACAAAATATAGAGTAATAAATAAAATTAAATTTAAATATTTTTAATCAAATTTTAATAACAACACTGTCGAATTTAATAAGTTATTTAAAATAATTATTTAACCAATTGTTTACAATTTATTTATATTTCATTGATATAAAGTGTTAAAATCTAACATAATCTCAATTGGTGTCAACAACCGATCATCATCACTTATTCAATATGGTAAGTTATCAACCTGCTGAGATAACAAATTCTTACAAACGTTATCTTTTGCTACAGTCGATAATGCAGATGTTATAAAAATTATAAGTATTTACAATTAATGACTCGCCTGTGTGTAACTGTCACTTGTTAGCCAGAAATAAAAAAAAAATATTCAACATAAGAAATTATTGTATAATATTTTTAAAAAAACTAGCCGCGAAATTTACGTTACCATTGCTGCCAGGTCTGGGTACAATGAGCTCACTCTTACACGTTTCATTCGCCGTAAAATTTGTCTACGATAAGCTTACTTATTTTTTTTTTAAATTAAGGTTATTAAAAAGTATGATACGCATATCTATATGTGCTTACTAAGAGATGTGCCACCTCTTTTGAAATCATATGTTCCTAATACTTTTACTAAAAAGTTAACGTCATGGAAAGAAATTAACACAAGCATCTACTTATATTAATTAAATGTTTTTAAATAAATTATTCAATTATTTTTCAATCTTTTTTATTTAATAAATATAAAGGATTTTGAGGTGTGATCTATGATTTTTAAAATAATTAAACATGAGAATATTGGTATAATATTTTATTGTAGTAAAATTAGAGTCATAACAATCACATATTGTGTCATCTATCAACGAGATATAATAACACACGTATTAAAATGATGCGACATAAATAATTTAGATGCATCATTGATGAATCGATGCCACAGTGCTTAAAAATCACGTAACGTTAAAAATATATATATAATGTATAATATATATATGCATGTATGTATGTATAAACTGTCTTCGAGTTATTCCTATAAATATCTTCTAAAATCTTGCGTGGCAAATCGATCGTCGATCGAAAGAAAAAAAAAAAAAAAAAAAAAATTTCACATTTTAGCTTATTACTTTGAGGCACCAATGGTATGCGGACCCTGTCTTTGGTACATACGACCGATTCAATTTCATTGCATCATTTTTTCTCTCTCATTTCTTGAAGAAGTAGAAGTAGAAGTAGAAGAAGAAGAAGAGGAAGCAGTCACGGAATGTACTTTCGTCATTCGTCGCTGACGCTTCATTGCTTTTATTTATTTATTTATTTATTTTTAATCTAGGAAAAAAAATCTCACGATATGCTTGTTGCCTCTCTCTCTCTCTCTCTCTCTCTCTCTCTTTCTCTTTGTCTTTATATTTTTTGTTTCTCGCACACACACGCAATGTTTCACTCTCGCACGATTCGAACAATATATACTTTGTTCAAATGTTCTCTTCTACAAGTAATACTCTCCTTCTTCTTCGTTAAACGCAGCCCGTATTTATAATTTTTTTCTTAATTTTTTTTTTTTTTTTTTTTTTTATAATCCATAGCCGAAGAATAGGTTGTCGCGGTCGATCATCGTCATCGACTCTCGTCTTCGGTGCTGCAATGTCCCAAGAGGGTTAAAGAGCTCAGTCTTCCTCCTTCTTCTCGGGTTTCAATTCCACCGCCGCGTGCAATTCTTCTGGACTGTATCTGTAATCGATCGAAAAATGCAATCGTTGTGAAAATTGAAAAAAGCGAGCTTTATCGTAATTTTAACGCTATTAAATGGTTAAAAAACAAGTACATACCCTAAGAGATTCTGGAGATCGCAGACAAAGCGGTAAACGTATCGCTTGCCGGCCGTTTTGTGAATAATATTTTTATCGTAGTAATAGCGCAGTCCACGGCTGAGCTTTTCATAATTCATTTTGGGCTTATTTTTGCGGATACCCCAACGACGCGCGACTTCGTCAGGATCAGTAAGCTTGAATTCCCAACCGTCGCCGGTCCACGAGATGAAGCCCTGGCAGCTCTTGTCGGTGAGCAGTTCTAGAAGGAATTGCCAGAGCTGAATGGGTCCTGAGCCCGTGAAGCAAGGCCCACCTCCTGAAATTTCGAAAAGAAAAAAAAAAAAAAAAAAATCTTTGTTAATAAATAATGCTTTTTGCTTTCTATTTACTTTTTTTTTCTATCGATTAAAAAAAGATTTTGACAGATAAAACAACCAAAAAAGTAAAGCAAGAAATCAAATATCGTATCAACGTATAATTGTTGTAATTTTTATGAGCTTATATTTAAAAAGTTTCTCCTTTCTTTCTCGCTAGTGAGTAAAATTTTCAAATTTTATTAAAAAAAAAAAAACAATTTTAAAATTTTGTGTAAAGTTTTTTCTTCTAGAAGTCGTAAAAATCTAAGAAGATATAAAATGTACCGACCCGTATAACTAGCGAGCATAGGACTGGGCAGCAATGGTTTCTGATGCTCGGGATTCTGATTACCCATGGAGCCGGGATGATGCGTCGAGTTGGTGTCGCGAGGCCCGAGGCCGGCTAGGAAAGCCGGATGATGGGCCAGATGATCGGGCACGGGACCAACGGCCCATTGATCCCCGACGCTCGGTACGTTGGTGGCGGCGCCGGTATTGCCGCCGGTTCCCCCGCCTCCGGGACCCGCGCTACCGGGTACCGTTTGGAACGGCGTCGCGTCGTACTGACCGTAGCCACCTTCGCTATAATTTTCGTGGTAGCGACCTGAAATTTATTTAAATTTTTAATCGTTTTTTTTTTTCTATTTCTTTACGATTTATCATGATTTCATATTTGAGCATACGATCGTTATTTTATTTTACTTTGGATTATAGGTAGTTGTTTGAATACAAAATTGATATTTTTTTGCTCTCGTTTATAAATCACGTATTTTAAGACATAAAAACGATTTTCAAGCGAAGATATACAACCCGCGTCACGAAAACTACCCACAAAAACAAAGTTTCTGTTTATAAAATCACGCACATCGAAAAAAAGTAAAATTATATTCATCCCTAATCTCGAAAATCTCGGCACTGGGTAACGTAAAATTAAAACTCCCATGGAAACTTCATTTACATGAAATCTTTCGCGCATTAGCATAAGCTGATCCCACGTGTGAGAGAGCCCTGAAGAAAA
Source organism: Chalcis sispes (assembly GCA_949987625.1). NCBI lineage: Eukaryota > Metazoa > Arthropoda > Insecta > Hymenoptera > Chalcididae > Chalcis > Chalcis sispes. The sequence continues at coordinate 1,992,823 of OX465097.1, forward strand.
TAAAAAAGGAAAGCTCTCGCGGAATACGAAAAAAGCAAAATGCGATAAAGATCTCTTACCGCGCGGGTAATTCTTGAAGGGCGTCGGCTGGTACTTGGGCTCGAGCTGCATGCCCGCGCCCTGGCCGTAAAATTCGGGCGAGCCGTCGAGAGCATAAGGATGAGGCGGATGATGATCCTGGCCGAGGCCGTGATAATCCGAGGGCTCCTCGTAGCCGGAATAGTGAGCCGGGGTTAGGTAACTCTCGGCGCCCGGCGCGGCCGACAACCTTAGGTCCAGCTCGCCGCCGCTCGAGCCCAGGTCGCCGCCGTTGCTGGCCTGCAGATGCGCCTCCGAGGTCGGTTGATGATTCGCGTAGTTCGCTGCGAGGTAAATATTATAAGTATTCGATTTTTGATTTATCTCGTACGTTTATACGTAGAAACGAATAAATAAAATGAATTTGAAGAAAAAAAAAAAAAAAGGTTAATATACTCACTTTCCGACTTGAGCTGATTGAGGTTCCGCAGGTGAATGTAGGCATTGCTCGTCGTGTTGTTGTTATTGTTATGAGCATTGGTATTGTTGTTGTTGTTGTTATTGTTGTTGTTATTGTTGTTGTTGTTATTACTGTTGGGAGCACTGGGATTACTACCGGGGGGCTGATTGCCGAGACCACCGGGGCCCGTTGCTCCGGGATGTTGGCCGGCGTTGTTACCCGTCTGCGTCTGCTGCTGCTGCTGCTGCTGCTGCCCGTGACCCGGTGGCGAGCTCTCCCTTCTTCGGCTGTCCGGCTGTTGCTGCTCGGGCTGATTGCACGCGGGACTGCGAAGATGATGATAACCGCCTGTGAGAAAACATAAAAAGAAACATAATCCACAATTATTATGTGTAAACAGTAAATGAATTTCTTTCTTTATTTCTTTAAGTGGGTATGGGAAAAACTATACTCGCAGGTCCTTGTTTACAGATTTTATCTTATTTATTTTGTGGCTAAAGTGCCTCTGATTATATTTGATAATTTATATACGCGTTTTTGGAAAGCCCTTTTATATTTTCTGAGATTTTTTGTTTTTCATCTTTACGCGTATTTATAATAACAAAGATTTTTAAGTGCCAGTTAGTGTGCGGAACATAATTGGTGGCACGTTTTTACAAAAATCTTATCTTTTGCTATAATTATAATTTAAAGTAGAATTAAAATTCAAATCATATTTTAAGTCAAGGCATAAAAACTTTTGTAAAAAATACAAGGATTTTTAAGCGTAATTAAAGATTGTTTTGCCGATATATTAATACCTTATTTAATTTTCACTTGTAAAAAACATAATAAAATAATCATAGTAACAAAATTGAGTGGAATATAATTCGATTGTTTGTAACCCTGGCAATATCGAGTACCTTTCAAAAGATACAAAAAAAATTATTCTAAACTCGAGTGGGAGAGTCATAGGGGCGAGATGGAGATAGAAAGAGCGTAGCCGATCGCAGCCATCGAATTTCGGGAAGATCGAAGAAAAGCTCTCCTCGACGGCCGACGTTCCAGCGCGGGCATCTCCGGCGCCCGGGTAATGCGCAATCGCTCTTGGAAGCGAGATAGAGCGCGCGCGGAAAAGAAAGAGAGAGAAAGAGAGAGAGAGAGAGAGAGAGAGAGAGAGAGAGAGAGAGATAGCGTGCACTCCGACCTCGCGGGGGCAAACCGCGTGGGGGCGGCGCGAATCGTCGATTGGCGAGAACGGACCCCGCCTATCGCGATCTCCCAGCCTCTCTCTCTTTCTCTTTCTCTCGCGTCGAGCAAGGAGGTAGGGAAGGAGTGTACGTACACGTTTTCTCTCGCTCTTGCACGCGTGCCTTCGCGTCACAATAGCTCGTGAGTTCTCTCTCTCTCTCTCTCTCTCTCTCTCTCTCTCTCTCTATATATATATATATATATCGCGTTTGCTCGCGCGGCACGCGCTATGCTACGAGAGACAAGCCGAGAGTTACAAGTATAGTATACTATACTTGCTTGCTTACTCGGGTATTGTTCGCCGTTGGAAATAGGAGTTGTACAATATATATAGGTGTATATATATATATATATTTTTTTTTTTTTTTTTTTTTTTTTTTTTTTTTACGAATAACGAACGGCTGCTTTTTCAGAACGGAGTCGATTGAGAACGATTAACGATTCTCTTTAAGCAAATGAAGTAGGTCGGCAAGCTTTTGTAATAAATGTTGCGACAAACGAAGATTTATTAAATTCTTATATTTTACATATAGTTGCAATATCAATTAAATCGCCGAACACTGTCTAATCGTTAGATCGGTATGGATTCTTTGTAAGGAAATAACGACAGTAAAATCGATCATCCTTTTTTATCTTTCGACGATGAGAAAGCGAATTTAAATAAAAATGTTAAAAATTCACGTTTAAAAGCTATTTGCTGTTTCTCAAAACGTTTCCAGTACGTTGTCTTGCTTAATACTTTCGTTCCGTGGAAAATTACGTACGTCGTCCACTTCTATGAATTTTACATAATTCTTATTTTTCTTTTACAAACAAATCGTTACTCACACTCTTGAATTTGCGTAAATTTACAAAAGAACGCGCGCAACGTAAATCGCGTTCGAATGATCGATAATCGTTTAGCAACGTTAATTATTATCTCTCGATAAATTAGATTTAAATGTCGACGTAAATAATATGTATATATGACAGTTTTGCGGATAAAAGATGGCAACGATATTCGCGTAAATTCTTTTACGAAGCGAACGACGGTAGTACGGAGTTAAATGCAAAAGGTTGGCCTTTTTACTCGAGGGGGGGAGGGGAGGGGGGGAATCGATCGCGCATCGACGCGCAGTCTAACGTTCTCCACATGTTTGACGCGCGCCAAGGTGCACCGCGCACCTGGGAATACCGACTCGGTGTGCAGTAACCAGAGGCCAGCTGATCCGACGAGTTCAAGACACCACGAGGCAACGAATACCTTATACTCGGCCCGACGATCGGATATATTATACATGCCTAATGTAACCTTTCGTACTTTGCCAATTGTTTAAACGTCGAATTAAGGTATAAAATAATCGCGGCATCGGTACCCGAGAAATCAGTCGAAATCGGTTAGCTTGATCGGTGGCTTATAATAAATTATTTTTATTTAAATAAAATACGTTTTTATAAATTAACGTTTCGTATCTGCAAGCGCATCTTGTGCAAACGAAATGACCATCGAATTCAAAATAAAGCAATTATTTTCGTTCGACCAACGACAAAAATCCCATCGCATATTAATTCAGACAAACCTTTAACAACTTAACGATAGCCATTATCTTCAAAAGTTTATCGTTATTAACAAACGTTATTCGGGATAACGATACCAGCTGTTGGACGAAGAGGCGCGCGCAGACAAGCCGGTCGGTCGAACACCTCGCTCTCGAGAGACGTTGCATCTCCATACACCTGTCTCGAGCGCAACAACAACAGCAGGTCACTCGCCGGTGATTCTTACGCCGTCTATGTATGTGCCTATATGTACTAGTATACCGGCCTTTATTTCTTCCCCTATTTATATAGCGCGCGTAATTAGCCTCATTCCGCCTTCGTCCTTATTCCGACTTCGCCCGCGACGTCTAGTTTCGTCGTTAATTCTAACTCGCGCTCGTTTATTAGACGTTACGTTCCGCGTACGTCGACGGCTGAAGAAATAGGTAAACTTCTTTTATTATCTCACGTACGCGCGTCGGATTGAAAAATTTTTCGGATTAATTTGCCCTGGCGATTCGCATGGTTTAAATGTTTAAGCAGGGAGACAAAATTTTAACCGAACGAAGCTCCGATGTCAATTATCTTTCAAAGGCAATATAAATTTCCATTTTATTTAACGTGATTAACTGTAAAAATTAATAAAGATTATTATTTACAACCGAGCATAAAACGAGCGAGTTCAATATTCTAACGATGAGAAAAACGACAGCTTCGTTTGTTTTTTCTCTCTCTCTCTCTCTCTCTCTTTTAACAAGGAAGCAAGGCGTAAAAAAACTCACGATGGACGCGCGCTCCTTAAGTATTATTTCCGCTTAAGAAGCCGTTTGCCGAGCATAAATCGTAAACGTGTCGAATGAAAAACGACGAGGCCTAAACTTACATGCTCTATGTGTTTTAAGAAGAAAATGTGGTCACAGCTGCCTGCATCGACAGTTTTAAGGATGTCCTTTAAGGAGGGTTGGCTCACTTTCATCCACTCGAAGAAAATTTTAACGCATGTAATTGGATTTTTTTTTCTTTTTCTTTCATTTTTTTTTCTTTTTTTTTCTTTTTTTTTCTTTCCACCTCTGACGTCTTCATCCCGAGCACATGAGCCATTATAAATTTTTTAAGTTTTTTTTTTTTTTTTTTTTATTTAAATTTAAACATTTGCTTTTCGATGTATCAGGAAAAATTTAATTTCCTTATTATAAAAATAAGTTGACGAGCAAAAAAAAATTATTATTATTATAAAATTCATTTCCGTGCTCGCAATTAATCAATGCTATGTAAGATTAAAATGGCATCATTTTGAAATTTCGTTACAATTCGTTTGCTCTATTTAACTTCTTGTTAAGGAAAAAGAAAACTGCTGATTTTTTTTTTAAATTAAGGAAATTTAATTATCGAATGTTGATAAATTATGAGAATTTTTTTTTTTTTTTACAATATTTTTTTTAGATTGTAATTGTTTCAATATTGCAATTAAAAAAAAAGTAAAAAAATTAAATTCTATTATGTTTATAAAATTATTTAATAATTAAATGTGAAATCAATATTTCTTAAGAACCAATAGCCAACCACGGTAACTTAAAATCACATTGTGATATTTCCAAGTTTTGAAATGCAAAACAATAACATTTAAATGCCGGCGTTATTCATTCGAGGCTAAATAAAAAAAAGGGACGGTTCAAAAAGCAAAAATCGCCTTTAAGAAACCGCGAATCCTCTCGGCATTATTCTCCAACGACAAGCATACATTTATATATCTATATATAGATACGAATGTCCCGATTGAAAGGCGATAAGGACAAGCAAACACAGGGTTCGTCGTCGTACAAGCATCGGTAAGTATCGTCGCCTCTCGACGAACATACACATACCCACACGCGCGCACACGCCCACGGGACCCTTGGCATCATCCCGTAGCTAACGCTCGGCAAAAAAGAAACAATCGACGAAGAGAAGAAGAAGAAGAAGAAGAAGAAGAGAAGAAGTACGACATCAACGACTACGACGAGAAGAACGACCAAGAAGAAGAAGAAGAAGAAGAAGAAGAAGAAGAAGAAGATGAAGAAGAAGAAAAAGAGGAAGAAAAAGAGAAAACGAGGAACAGGTGCTCGGCACACCGATCGGCCGAGCTTCTCCGAGAGTGAGATAGGACGCGATCTCAAGGGCTCGCGGCACGCGCCACCGTACCTTCGTCGTGTCCCTAACGTGTGTGTGCGCACGCCTCGTATGTATGTATATATGTATGTATGTATGTGTGTGTGTATATATATAGACGCGCGCACGAGTGTTTCTTTCTCGCTCGCTTCAACAGCTGCTTCGCAGCGGCAGCAACGGACGGTGTCTGTTTTACGCGCGACGAGTAAAGCACCCGGGGAATTTCTCCTCTGTTTCTCTCTCTCTCTCTCTCTCTCTCTCTCTCTGCAGCTAAAAGGCAAAAAGGCATGTCGCGCGAGGGCGATCGAAAATAAGGCCTAATTTTATACATATATATATATATATATATATATATATATATATATATATATATATATATATATATATATATATATATATATATATATATATATATATATATATATATATATATATATATATATGTGCACACGTGCGCTCTTACACGTGCGCGCGTATGTATATATGCGTTGCGTGTATAGTATCGAGGAAGAGGAGATTCGGAGACACTTTGGAGATGGACGAGTGCAGTTTAAATACTCACTCGGTCGTCTTTTATGTTTTATCCTCGCGCTTCCTCCTTTAAAAAGGTAAACCGGAGGATTGTCTGTGTGCGCTTATATATCCAGGGAGTAAGGAGAGGAGCGCTTTGAGTCTCGATCTCTACCTCCTGGAATATTTCCTCGGGCGGGCTTTGATGTCGAGCGCGCGCGTGCGCCTCAAATTGGTCATTTTTCCACGGTGGAAGAGTCTTAACCCGATTCGATTCGTGCTCTCGTTGCCTTCCGCGTATTCATTAACAAAATTGTCTTCGCTTTCAGGAATATGAATATTGCCCGTGGATTGCGTTACGCTTACAAATTTCGTTAATTTAAATTGGACTTTTTGAAAAATCATTTAAGCAGAGCACATATACATACATACATACATATATATATATATATATATATATATATATATATATATATATATAATTATTTGTGTATTTCTTTTTTAAGCAATTTATTACATGTATTATAAAAAAAAAAAAAAAAATAATGAAATTTACAAATTGGTCAATAGTTTCGAAACAGTCGAGAAAACACATCGTGCAGCGATTCGTTTTTTAACATTTCTTTTGCCGAGAGTCGGAGCTAAAGTTTGCGCAGCGGTAACGGGACCAAGTAGTGCGGGGTAAAGTGCGAACAGATTGTGCGAGCTGAAAATTGCGCTGCCGTGACTGCCCGGTATATTAGTACCTACTTGTTAGTTAATTGGAAGGAAACTCGCCGCCGCCATCGCTGCCGCTGCCGCTGACGTTGCCGCTATTGATGCTGTGCAGCAGCAGCTGTTTTCTTTTTTTACCATGTCTTCTCTCGCTTTTTCTTTAGGGCAGAGATCTTTAAGGCTTTTAATTGACTTTCTTTACGGATAATCGAGACCACTTTTTCACGAGTTTTACATTATACGCTCAAAGCCTTCTTTTACTAGTTGCTAATTATTAATGCTAATTTCATCGAATGGAAAATATATTCGATTAAAAATTAATCTAATAAAGCAATTAGATCAAGTACGATTTAAGATTTAACCAGTGATTTCTTTCTGATTCATTGAAAACTTCACAATGTTACAAAATATTTATAAGAATTTGTTGCTAATGAATAAATTTATTATTCAGATTGGTCATAAAAAATGTACTTTGGTAACAGTTACTTCGAATCTTCCATTAATATAATTTCCGGTGAAGCAATAATAATTATTTTTATACGACATTATCAATATTCATTAACCTAAAAAGAGTCCCCTGAATAAACAATGCCATTAAAAAATAAAAAAAAAATAAAATAAATATTTAATGGAAATTTACATTAATCGAAAGAGAGTTGCGCAATTGTAAAAATTGAAATTAAAATAGAAAAAAAAAAAATGTCATTCTTTAAACTATCCTATTCCTTTTTTATTTCAATTGAGCATCGACAATAAGAGCGAGTTTCGCCAGAGCGCAATCGGCGAACATTCGAAAGTGCGCTCCGAGTCACCGTTAACGAAGAAAATAACCAACCGTAGACTCGTATGTCAACTCGTGGCCGCAAAAATCCACCAATGCGTAGAATGCATTATCGTCGAATTATTCGTCTTTGGATAAATAACGCGCGACGAGTTTCGTCGTATCGAGTTTGGAATAATAGAAAACGATCGTGGCATATAGGTTATAGCACGTTGTTGTATGTACACGGCGAGAGGAATAAAAGCCGCGACAAAACGCACCTCCGACTCGTTTATTTTGATTAATTTTAGCTTACATCTGCAAAATATCGTTTTTGTAATTAGGAACATCCGCTTGCTCGAATGTTCATATCTCGGAGCTCGTTACTTTCGCTGCTTTTTGCGCGGCCACGGCTCGCTCTAATTTCTTTTTTCTCTCGCGGTTATCCTTGATTTTATTCTTTTTTTCTCTCTCTCTCTCTCTATTTTTTTTTTTCTTGTTTTCTTTTTAATCGTTCTTCGCTCTTATTGTATCAACATATACGCACGCGCTCCAATTTTTGTCCGATAAACGGAACGTGGGGCTGCTTTGTGATTTGTTTATCATACGAACCAACGACGGCTTTTGCAAATTAATGCGATATATATATATATAAATTTTCTCGCGATGTAAATTAATTGTCGCTCGCTCAAATTTACGAAGACTTTATTTAATTTGTTTTTTTATCTTTTTATTTCTTTAATTGTTTTTTTTTTTTTTTTTTTTTTTTTTTTTGTTTTTTAAGAGCTACGAACGGAACGATCTCCAAAAAAGCTTCATACGAAAAGCGTCTGATTTAAATGAAAATCGAATGGGCGAATGAGTAAAAAAATTCACTTTTGCTCACGGGCGGCATCGTTTTGACGAGATAAGTCATTCGCGCACAGTTAAGTTTTGTTGGCCTATCGTTAAACCAAAGAAAATGATTATTCTTATCGGTAATTAAAGGAACGCGCACGAACGCTATTCTCGAAGCGCTGTCATCGTTAAGTCGCGATATTTCAACTTTTGATGAAAAAGAAAAGAAAAACAAAAAAAAATAAAAAAAAAAAAAAAAATAACGTAGAAAGGAAAGAATTGGTCAAGAAAGTGTACGTGTCTGTACGTGTATAATTTTTCAAAATAAAACGCATTAAACAATGAGTGTGACGTTATATTGGGCATTCTTTTTTATCTCGCAAACATAAATTATTGAAAACGTTTCAACTAAGAAAAAAGTTTAAATAAAATAAAAAGAAAAGGTAAAATTTAATAAGTTTAAATTAAATGATTTTAAAATTTATGAGCGTTAAATTATGCATCGATAAAAAATTAAATTTACACGAATAGCCATTAATTTTAAAATTCAATGTAAAAACGTCTACAAAGTAATTTTGTCATTAATTATATTTGAAAATATTTTTTGCCCGTTTAGTCATTAAACCCGTTTACACGATATACGCATTTATTATATCGAAAGATCTAGTTTAGATAGCCGTCGTATACTAAATTTATTAAAACGTTTGCAAAGCGCAATGAGCGAGGAAGGAAAAAAAAAGGATACGAAATAAAAACAATTATATTATATTAATATCGAAGCCGATAAAATGCACTTTATTAAATATGAATTCTATAATGCTCGGTACAACTTAATCGCGGCTATTGTGCGAAACAACGAGTCGAAAAATAAAGTATGAGAAACCAAAAAAGACCTCGAGTTCGGTATATCGAGCGCCCGAATTCCCAAGAGAGGAGTTTAAAAATTCCCAAGGTTTCGGGCGGTCTTCTGCGTGGGACACGGTGCATGCATATGTGTACACATTCAGATCGCGAAAGCGATGCGCACACTGCGAACGAAAACCGCAGCACGCCTCTCTCGCGCAGAAGAAGTTGCTCTCTCTCTCTCTCTCTCTCTCTCTCTTTTTTTTCTCTTTCTCGGGCATCAGCGAGCACGAGAGAGAAAATAAGAGAGAAGGAGCGAAGGCAAAAGCTCGCTTCATTCATAAAACCCACAAGGAAAACCGCTCGCTCATTCAGTTATCATCTCCAATTTCCCCAAACCGCGTCGAGAGCACAAAAAATAACAGACGACGACGAGTAAGAGAAGAGAGCGAGAGAGACAGAGAGAAAAAGAATGGAGAAACACGCGTTGAAGCCCCGAAGTCTCTCTCTCTCTCTCTATCTATCTTTCTTTCTCTCGCTTTTAGAGTGCGAGTGGGAGAAACGGAAACGGAAGCAAGAGCGAGACAGGGAGAACACGCGCGAGCTCGCGTCGAGCACAGGCCAAGAGAGCTTGAGAGAGAATCATACATACATACATATGTGTGTGCGCTACTCGCGTACGTTGCCGTGCCTCTATGGACTCGAATTATTTTCGATTCGCCCAACTCGCGCGCCAACCCCCCCCCCCTTTTTTTTTCTTTATTCATTGTTTTTCTCATTATTTTTTTTTTTTTTTATTTTTAAAATTTAATATTAATTTGATAAAAAAAAAATAATTTATATTTCGTAATATCACAACCTTTTTAGATAAATAAAAATTTAATTTGCACAATTCGTACCGATTGTATTAATCGGAGTGAAACAAAAACTTTCATCTCTTTTATTGAAAATGAGACTCGAGAACGAAATACCGAGGAATATTAAACTGCGCTTAAGAGCATTGCATCGCATTACGAGACACCCGCCTACGCCGGAGATAGTGACGCATGCTAATTTTAAGTAATCGCTTTAAGCGATTCTAAAATTTGAAACGAATGTTGGAAATTTTTTTTTTTTTTTTTTTTTTTTTTTTTTTTGTTTTGTTCGTTTCTTTGCGAGTTATCGTAAAATGGTTCGATTAACGCACGTATATATGTATAGAAAAATTTAGAGTCATCGAACCGATCCATGGAAAATAAGCGAGCGTTTTACCTCTTGGACAAACAGAGCGAAAATAATGAATCGCAAGGGAGCGGAGGACACAAAGCTCGAGTGATTATAAATACGCGCTCGGGCGTACCTGGCGTGTGCGTCGTCGCGTCGAGGGAGACGGAGGTCGGCGATACGACCGGTCCGTTCCTGCACTGCTGCTGTATCTGTGCGGCGAGGTGCCGCCTCTGCTGCTGCTGGTGTTGCTGCTGCTGTTGCTGTTGTTGTTGGGGATGATGTTGATGATGATGCTGGTGCTGCTGATGCTGTTGTTGCTGCTGCTGCTGTTGCTGTTGTTGATGATGATGGTGGTGGTGGTGGTGGTGCTGGTGCAGCTGAGTCATAGCCGCGGCGCCGTCCTGGTACGAGGGATAGTCCGCGTAGATGGGCTCGTAGGCGCCCACGAGGTTGTCGAGCATCGAGAGCACCATCTCGGAGGAGGCCTGCTGGACCTGGTGCTGATGGGGGTGGTGGTGTCCGGCGGCCGAGGCGGCGGCCAAGAGGCTGAGCTCGCTGCTCAGCTGCTGGGCGGCCTGCAGCTGCTGGAGCTGCTGGAGGCTGTAGCCTGCGGGCCCGGTGGGCACGGAGCTCGTCGCGGTTCCCGGCGCCGCTGGCCGCGAGCCCGACGTCTCGACGCTCGCGACGCCCGCCGTGGCGCCGTGGTGGTGGTTGGCTCGCGGCGACTGCTCCCGCTGCTATTGCACCTGCCCGGGGAACGGAGGAGCGCGCTCGCGACTCTGTCCGGGACTATGTCATCGGTGCGGCCCGGCTGCGCCTTTCTCCGGCGTTCCCGCCGCCGCCACCGCAGCCGCCGATGTCGCTGTCGCTGGCTCGTTTTGTCCGAGGGAGTGCCGGCTCTCGTCGCCGCTCCAGCGCATCTACTCGTCGCGGACTCGGGCGCTCGACTCCCACCGGTCGTCGCTTTTTTCCAGCGGCTCTCTTCGCCCAGACTACTTTTACTCGTCGAAGATGCAACGGGTGCCGGTGCTCGGTGCAGCCGATTAAATTTTGTTGCCGGCAAATTTTGTCAGACGATCGAGTTGAATAAAGGAGGGGAAGAACGTATGAGTCCGCATTATGTGAACCGAGTCGACGCAAAGATTTATCGCACTATTGTAGATGTTCCCCACAAATTCACCTCGCACTATTACTCTTTCGCTCTACTCGACGATGCAGTTTCTCGTCGAGATCGGTAACGAATGATTTCATTCACGTATAACAACTTTAGGATATTCAAGTACAAGCTCTTCGTAGCTTTTTCGATGTACGCATGATGCACAGAAACTTTAATCGCTCATTAAAATAAATAAAACGACACTGCTTATCTTCGGTGTAGCAGCTCGTGCGTTTTCATCACAATATTAATAAACGCATCAACAAGAACAATATATACAAAGACGAGAGATTAATAAAAAAAAAAAAAAAATAAATAAAAATAAAAATAAAAAATGAATTGACGAAGACGTTGCACAATTATTGACACAGCAGAAAAGAAGAAGTTGAAAAAGAAGATGGTGTTCGAAGCACTGAGAAACGCGCGAGTCACATAAAAATAATAAATCGCGTTAAATTGAGGCAAGTTTCATCGGTCGGTGAAGTACTTTAATAATAGCGATGTAATAGGCGCGCAGAGGACCGAAAGCGCGAGCGAACGATCGCCGTAGAGAAGCTAAACCACTTGACGCGGGCACGCGTGTCACTGTGACGGAGCCGCGGAGCGTTTCCGCTGGCGAGCCTCGAGAGAGCCGCTACCACCGTCGCTTCCCTACTTCCTTTCCCCCGTTCTCTTACTCGCTCGCTCGTTCGCTCGCTGGCTCTTTCTCTTTCTCTCTCACTCTCCCTCCGTGTTGTACACACCAAACGAGCGCGCGCGCGCGCGCATGTGTGTGTGTGTGTGTGTGTGTGTGCGTCGGTTGCGCGCACCCCACCCTGCGCTCGTCTTCTATCTGCGTCGCGTTCGCCGCACGCACGCGTATTTCTCCTCCGGATTGCCGCTCGCTCTCTCGCTCACTCGCACTCGCGAGCCCAGCCGTTAGACGGAGCGCGAGAAAGAGGAGCCTGGAGGGGGATCGCGATGACTCTCCCCTAGGTGTGTGCGTGCGCGCGTAGGCGACGCCGAAGAGGAAGGCGGCGATGCCGAGGAGTGGGGATAACGTGCAGGAAGAGCACCACGGGAGGGGTAACGCGAACGCCCCCGTAGATCCTTTAACTATAACCACCTGCTGCTGGCGCTGCCGCTTCTACTGCTACTGCTGCTGTTGCCGCTCCAGCCGTTGCTGCTACCGCCGCTTTGGCCCTTTTATTTATCGGCCGTTTTCTTATTCTCGCCGCCGCGGCCGCGGCTGCCGTTCACTTCTCGCGCGCCTATCTTACTCTTTTTTTTTTATCGAGAGCGGCGTTTGTCGCCCTCGTTCCTTCGATAGTCCACGAGAAGCGAGAGAGAGAGAGAGACGAACGAGTGGAAATTGCTTCCTTATTCGGGATACACGCCACTTTGCGCGATGTGCGTATGCTTTTAAACGTACCATGTCTTCGTCTTTTCTCTTTTTCTTTCTTCTTCCTTCGACGCTTGTTATCGACGCTAGCTTTGTGGTTCATTACCCCGCGTCCTTTCTTCTATCTCATTAACGCGTTCTTTTATGTTTTCTCCTTTTTCCGCTACTGCAGAATTATTAAGAGCCGATGATTTTCCGATAAACCTGCCTGTACTCGATCGCATCGCTAAGCAGGACTGATTTAGAAGAGCCGAGCTCGATGCTCGATTTTCGATTTATTTTCCCTTCGTTTTATAAATTTTAACGACGCAGGCGCGCTCGCGATGTTGTATAATTTTGTTTACCAGCGTGCAAGCATGCACGTTTAACGGCGAACGAATTTGCATGCGTTGACGCTTGTTGGACTTTGTAAATTCAACACGTGGAATTAATTAAAAAGCCAGTCTGCGCGCTTTGTTTATTGTTTGTTTCGTTTGTTAGCTTGAAACAATTTTCAATCCTCGTCTCATCTTTACCAATATACTATGAAATTATAACGAGTAGAATAAAAATTGTCGAGGGAGAACGATTCATAAACAACAATGGAAAAGTTTATCAATCTGCATACAATTTACACACTTAAGTTTTTCAGTGATTCATCCTCAATTTAAAACTCGGATTCAACTCTATAACCTACATATAATTATCATGTCAGAATTTCTTGTTTACGAGCTGCTTTATCATCTTTCAATTACTATTTTTTTTTTTTTTTTTTTTTTTTTTTTTTTTTTTTTTTTTATCCAAAACATCCGGTAGCCTTGATTTTTTTAAATCAGCAGATAAACGTTAGGGACGAAATTTCTTAATCTAATTTGCGATATAAAAGTACAATATGAAATATTTTAAACAAATGCTCTTGAAAAAAAAAAAAAAAAAAAAAAAAAAAAAAAAATACTCAAATATTCGAGGATGCACCATATGTAGAGAGATACATTAAGGAGAATGGAAGAAAAAAAAGGATCTAGAGCCGGTAAGAGGATCGTTGGAAAGCGGAGCTAGAAGAAGGAGGATATAACGGAAGCAACAATTTTTTGGCAGCGCGTCGAGCGATGGTTAGGAAAAAAAAATATACGAGCTTGTACATAAGGTGGTCGCCTACGCACGAAGTGGTGTCTTTCGCGCGCACGCGTGCATCGAAAAGAAGAGAGACTCTCTCTCTTTCTCTTTCTTTTACTCTCCGTCGCGTATGTATACGTGGAGCTTCGACAACGTCGAATGGGCCTAGCCTATTTTTGAGAGGGGCCCGGGATCGTGCGTCTCTATAACGGCACGAGATAGAGAGAGAGAGGGAGAGAAGAGACCGGATGTCGAGAGGGACGAGGTGGAGGGTTGGCGGTGTGCGGTGGCTCGCACGTGATACCGAAGAGGCCGGAAATGCTACCCCCTCTTCCCTCTCTTTCTCTCTTTCTCTCTTTCTCTCTTTCTCTCTCTCTCTCTCTTTCTTTCTTTCTCTTTCTCACTCGTTCCCTCTCTCGGGCGCTCTCGCACGCGTTATTTGTGGCGTTATTCGAGGCGCGCGCTACAGCGCTCGATCTTTCGCATCGCGTATGATACGCGTATAAGCGTAGACACCGATGCGCGAGAGAGCGCACGACGAATTTTTCGGCGAGGAGGAACAATGGTCGTCGGGCGGGCCCTTTCGGGCTAAAATTTTTAAGAATCACCGCGTCGATGTTGTCGATGTTGTCGATGCCGTAGCGCGACGCTGACGTTGTTTCGCCGATGGGACGTGAGACGAGATGATCGCCGGACTTTGGCGATTCGATGAGTAACACCGGCAGTTCGTTTCGAGGCCATTTTATTTTATTTTTTCTCCCTTTCGATCGTCTTCTCGGGAGCTTCGAGACTCCTTTCTTTATTACGTATTGTCTTTCGAGAAGGATGTATTTTTTTACTTCGCTCGCTCCACGGAATATCGCTCTTGAATATTAAATCTGACGTTTACTAGATTTTAATTTATGTTAGTATGCTAAGCTTTTTTCGATACTTCCAAGAGGAAGAAATGAATTTTTATCAACTTTACGTTCGACGTTATGAATACCAATTCGAATATGGCTCTTACGTAACGTTAAAAATTCGGTCATTTGATTAACAATTAAGTTATTGTACCGAAGCGTTAATTCGAATCGTTATATTGTCAATATTTAACCGACTCGTTTATAAGATTCAAGCAACGTCTTCGAGCGACGCGTCCGAAAAATAAAACTTATAAAACATCTCCTTTACATTATTCAACCCCATCGACGACAAATTTGGAAAAGAAGACGCGCGAGACCTCCCATCGGCTTAAAAAGAGTAAAAAAAAAAAAAAAGCAAAGTCTCGACGATCGATGCGGAGGATCGAACGATTCAATGAATACGAATTGCATGAAAAAAATGAGAGGGAGCAGAGAGAGAGAGAGAGAGAGAGGGGGGGGGGGAAGGGTAGGCATTGTGCGCGATTAAAAGAAAGAGAAAGGGGTGCGCGCTAGCGTCGCGTTACTTTGTCATCGAAGCGACAAAAGATTCGAAAGAAAAAGGTGTCGATAAACGTAAGAACGAGATTCCTCTACGTTATAGACGTGAAAGAAATTCAAGGTCGGAAGAAAAACTTGCGGCAACTGCAACGAGGATGTATACATATACATCGGCAACGTTTCACGCGTATACGTACGTGTACGAGGCACGCGTGCCCGCCTCCATTCATAAGTACGTGCCGGTGTTGCACGCGCATGGATATATATATATATATATATATATACATACATACATGTGTGTGCGTGGCACAGAGACAGAGGAGACTCGCAGCCGTGACCGGGCATCGAGTTTGCTTTCGCGTCTGCTCGATTCATCTAGCCTAAGTGCTAAGCGGCGGCTCGCTCTTAAATTGCCCTTCCACCCACACCTACAACCGTTTAACGCGATCATTCGATCGCTTAGTCTCATCTTTCTCTTTCTTCCATTCGGACATTTTGCTAATGAATAATTTAGATGGGAAATTGTCAATTTCTTTCTTTGAATTGCTTGAAAAATTTTGTTTACAAATAATTAAAGAATTGATAAGACCTTTCTCAACAATTTTATCTATAAATATTTTATTCGAATAATTCTATCTTCGGCGCGTAGACGCGTAGCATCGCACATCATAATATATATATCAACGTTCAAAGCGACAATCTTTCAACTATGCCTCGGAAAAGATAGAACGCGAAAACAAGAGACGGGTAGGGAAGTTAGTTCATTCAGAGGCTTGCGAGCTCGTGCAACGGCGCAAAAAAGGAGGGAGTAGTTGTAAAAGACGAGGAGGAGACACGTAAAGCATATACATATACACGCATGCATATATATAAATATATACGAATGCTCAAGCACACCCGCAAACACGGACACGACGAAGATAATATTCGAAATTGCTCACTTGCTCTTTCGTACGGACATACTCATACACACAAATACATAATCTAGTGTACGTAATCTAGTGGAGAAGTAGGCGCGTACTCGCGCGATATCCTACATTCACACAACGCGCGCGTGCGCTCATCTCCAAACGCGATTCGGTCGTTGAAGCAAACGAACGCGCACGGGTTTGGAAAGCAGGGCCGAAAGCTCTCGCGTTACAACCGGAAGTCGGAGGGTGGGGACCTGTCTCGATATTCGCCTCTCTCGTAACTACGGGGACGAGGCGCTGCACGAGATAAAGAGAGAGAGAGAGAGAGAGAGAGAGAAAAAGAGAGCGCTTCCCCTCGCTCTTCCATCGAGTGCTCCTCCCCCGAGTGCATTTTTGTGCGTTCATACTCTCCTCCTCGTCGTAGCACCCATTGTCGTGCGAGCCCCTTCGTAAGGGCACCTCAGGAAAAGCGGTTTCTTCGCTTCCCTCCTTGCTACTCGTCTACTTTCTATTATCCATTCGATTCATCTCGCTCTCCCTCTCTCTTTTTTTTTCTCCCTTGCATTGCCCTACGCATCGTCTTCTTCTTCTTCTTCTTCTTCTTCTTATATTATGAGCCTTGGAACACCTCCTTCGTGTCTTGCGAGTACGTGGTTTTCTAATGGATCCATAAGATGTACGTTTTCGAGAACGTCGAGGGGGAAGGAAGAACTCGATCGAGTACAAGACGAACATTATTGTTGTTTTCGCTCTTACGTGGGGTGAGTTTTCAAAAGAGTTTGTCCGCTACGAGCAGATGGGCGCGAATCTCTTTTTTAACGAAGGCAAATATTTTATAAAAAATAATTATTCAATAACCAAAATGATTTAAAATATCGAAAAAAGGATATATTATTTTGCTTAAGATAAATATAAATGGAGATGTTTAGTTTTGAATATGAATACTCCATCGACTTTTAAATCTTGCAAATGTAGAAAAATAACCACAATCGATTCGTTTTTCCGCCTTCCTCTTCGAAACGAAGAAAATAAAA
This sequence comes from Chalcis sispes, assembly GCA_949987625.1. Taxonomy (NCBI): domain Eukaryota; kingdom Metazoa; phylum Arthropoda; class Insecta; order Hymenoptera; family Chalcididae; genus Chalcis; species Chalcis sispes. The sequence continues at coordinate 2,010,044 of OX465097.1, forward strand.
AAGAAGCGGTATTAAAATAAATTTCATCGATAATAAAATGAATCACCGGGAGCAGAGAAGCATGTAATAATGTTTAGCATCGAGAAGGTATAATAATAAACTTTATCCGGTGTTTCGTTGCAGCTCGGATCGAAGCCGGCGGTTTAGCGATCGATCGGCTCGATCGTCATCAGAATGCAGCAACGACTACCTAAGCTCATTCGATCGGTAAGCAGCTCGGGTCTCCGAAGCGCGTGCGTCTGCGTGTCCATAAAGCGCGCGACGCGTGGCGTCACGACGCGGACCTTTTTTGGCCAGTGCCGGCCAATGGCTATATACACACGCGTGCGCGTATTATATTTTATTTCTCTCCACTAGCAAACTCTCCGAGTACGTGACGTCGTGCGTGTTTTTTTTTTTTTTTTTTTTTTTTTTTTTTTTTTTTTCGTTTCATTTCGTACATATAACTCGTCAACGCGACGATGTAGACGACGAGGAGGATGATGAGCCCCAACCCCGCGTTGACCTTGTCACACTCGGGAGTCTCGCGTACGTTGACTGTGTCCACGTTGGCTCTCGCGACGTTATTATTAATATCGCCGTCTCCCTTCTCCCCCTCTTCTATTTCTCTGTGTTGACGCCGGTACGATAGTTCTCTTTTTCTCTCTCGCTCTTGGCTAGTTAGTTATGCTAGCGCTCGGTAATTACGCGACTGGAATCCCAACCGCTCTATACAAAAATTTCGGAGTTGTTTCAAGCTCGCAAAGCGAATTATATCACGGTGACATTATTTTTCATCGGCGTTATTTTTTTTTTTTTTTTTTTTTTTTTTTTTAATTTAATTTTTTGGTGAAATAATGGATTTTAACGAGGAAATCACGTTTGTTTTAAGCCGTTGAGCGTTAACGTTCGTTGTTTTCTTTTTTCTTTTCTTTTACATCGATTATACTTAATAGTTATTTTTTCCTCTAATTACCAGCAATTATTGTCCCGGGTTTTTACTCTTTTGTAAAAGATCGTTATTTCGTAATTATTATTTTTTTTTTTTTTTTTTTCTTTTTTTTTCTTTTTTTTTTTTTTTTTTGTTCTTACGTTCCGTAATAGTTGCAAAATAGAATACATTTCAAACGAATAATTAGCCGGTATATAGCGAATCTTCTAAATTGAGACCGAAATCATTTACAAACAACCGGTGACTCACCAGCCCCGCACGTTAAGCATAAAAATTAAACTACCTCCACCTTAACGTTTAAAATATGTGATCTATATAAAAAAAAAAAAAAAAAAAAAAAAGTATACAAGTTGCTGTAAATTGAATAATTGCATAATTAGCGAAACCGTTTGACGTCGCTATGACTTCAACCAAAACGAGCTCGATCTCGCAAAATTCGCAGCAAAGAAAGAGGCGTTAAGAATTTCGCGCGATTAGCGCTTAATACGTAACGATAAAAACTTAAAATTTTAACTTCGATGAGGTTATAAATAAATCGACGAGGCGCGTTGATGTACGCAACTCCTGTGCCAAATAAGCGCGAAAAACTGCTATACGTGATCGGTGTGGGATAATCTTTTTTATCGGTTCCGAGGGCATTCGCGACCGGGCGAATTTTTCGAATGCGAAAGCAAGAATGTAAGCAAAAGAGAGAAAGAAATACGCTGGTGTCGCTTATCGTCGTCGTTGTTCGTGGAATAATTACGAACGGGAGAGAATTGAATAAGCGCTGCGGCGAATCTATTACGCGATTCGGGCTCGAAATTTCGCGCTGAGCCGTCGACATATTGCGAACGTCGCATTCTCGTGTTTAATGGTTTATTAACACGGCTAGCCAGCGAAAACTCTCAACCTCTACCTCTGTACACCGATTAATGAGTACTTCATATGCGAGCTTTATCATCTGTTCGATTAAATAATAACGTGCTGTTCGATTATAAAGCTTTTTTTATGCGTATTAATCGCGCTGTTAAATTAATATTGCAAATTCATCGCTGTATTTATTTATACTAATTTAAAATTCTTCAATCGCTTAGAGGAAACACTGTATTCAATTATACTTTAGGTTCTTCGTACAGAAAAAAAACAAAAAAAAAACAAAAAAAAAAAAAAAAGAATCGAAAACAAACAAATTATCGAACGGAGTAGTCGTGCTCATCGAGGCATAAAGCTTTATTAGATGTCCTTTCGCCGATACTTTATTTAATTCATTTAATTGATACTTGCGTAAATTTTCGAAACTCGAACGATTTCGGTCTCAAAATAACTAATCTGTATAATCTGTCGAAAGTACACGAGTCAACGAGCAATAACTCCTTTGAAAGAAGAAGAAAAAAAAAAAAAAAAAAAAAAAAAAGATAGAAAAATAACGTTACACAAGTGTTGCACAAGTGCCGCGAGCAGTGCATCCGTTATTAATTAATCGCAAAAGAGCAAGAGCAACAGCATCGCCCGGTATATCAGTTCGTCCCGATCAACTCCGACGCCTGAATTTAAGAGGTATGAGCTTCGAATTCGACGAAATACACGCGAACTCTTGCGCAACGGCCATTCCATATTTTCGTTCAGAGATCGACGTCGCTGACAAAATGTATAAACGTAAAAAAAAAAGGTAAAAAAAAATAAAAAAAAAAAAAAAAAAAAAAACGGTAGGTAATGTGTCCATACGCATCGAAAAATGTAGTAAACAAGAGATGGAGTGAGTGTGTGTTTGAGGGAAAGAGAGAGAGAGAGAGAGAGAGAGGTGCGGTGAACACACGAATCGCCGTCATCTATTGTCCGCATCGAAGCATGGAAGTAGAATCCACCGGTGCGGCTTTCGCTCGTTCTTACCGCGTCCACGGTCACTGCTGCCTCGCGCTATCCTATCTCTATATATATGTGACGTAAGATTCACTGCTCGCGCTAATTGCTCTCTCCTCGTCACTTTGCGCACGCAGGCTATATAGACTTGTTCTTTCTCCTTACTCCCGCGTGTCCTGAATGTACATTATTTTTTTCAAGTTTGTCGCCCGGAAAGTTTTTCCATTTATTTCTGGATTTTATACATAAAAATTGCGGCGTTTCAGAAATACATGTAAATCAAATTTAATATAAATGTTTGTTTTCTATTTTAACTTTGATAAAATAAGACGCAGATAGATGGCTCGTGATCCATTATGCACGAGTTGATGCACATTAGATAAATGAAATTCTAAAATGTTTAAATAATTGTGTGGTGCTCGTAATTCACGGAAACAAAGCGAACCATTTATTTATGATCGCACTCATTTTCGAATGAATGATAAACGCGATAAAAGTTTACTATATAAAAAGAAAAAATAACTTAATTTTTTAAAAAAAATTTATTTTTCAACAAAAATCGGTTCATTCGATAATAATAAGAGAGAAAAAAAAAAAATAAAAGTCAAGAATAACGCGACGATAAAATCGAGTCACTCGCAAGGAGAGAGAGAGAGAGAGAGAGAGGAGGGGGGAGAGAGGAGTTTGGAAAATGCGCGGCAAAACGTTGCGCCGACGTTCGAGCGAGGGGGTAATATAATGAAGGGGCCCGAGAGGCATAACGCAACGCCGCGCGCATCGTCGCCGGCGCGCGCTCTCGGAATAGATGCTATCGAGAAGAGGAGGAACGGGGGGAAAAGGGAGTCCGGTTGACGTAACAATGAGAAACCTCCGCTGCAACGTGCCCGCGACTCGCAATGTGCTTTCGTTTGCATTACAATCGAGGAAACGAGTCGCCTCGAGAGAGAGAGAGAGAGAGAAAGAGAGAAAGAGAAGGAGAAAAGAGTCGGGGATTTTTGTCACGAAGATGCACGCGGCTCGAAGAGGATCGACCGAGAGACAATTCAATTGGTCTTTTCTCTCGCTCGTCTGCTGATTCAATCCGATATGCTTTTGAGAGGACTTCATTGAGATGCTTAAATAAACGCCGCTAAATGCCAGTTTCTAGCCTTTTATTTTATTTCATTTCTTTTTCCTTTTTTCTTTTTTTTTTATCTTTTTACTTGTTTTATTTCGTTTATAATTGTGACTTGCTGTTACGCTCTGTTGTGTTTATTTTCTATTTTTTCTTATTTTTCTTCTTAATTTACATAAAAGAGAGAAACTATTGGATAAAGGCGTTTTTATTACACTAATTGTATCAACGTCAAGCGATGAAATCTCTTTAATAAGTTGACGAAATTACGTTATTTGTTTATGAAAATATAAATGATTGACGTCGGTAATGTACGTTAATTTTAAAGCTTTATAAATATTCGTTGTCAAATAATTTTTTTTTTTTTTTTTTTTTTTTGTAAAAATATTCAACGATAAATGTTATAAAATTAAAAAAGAAAAAAATTTGAAAAAAATTGGCGATTCATCTTTTTTTACATATACATATTTAATGTTATAAAAAATTCTTATTTTTAAAATTATCAATATTTTATGAAAGGAGATACATGCATATATATATATATATATATATATAAAGAAGAGCAAAAAAACTCACCGTCGTTGTGATACTGTCGCGGAGGTATGGGCACAGCGACGGGCGAAGAAGCCGACATCGCGGCTTGATTAGGCGCCGAGGCGTTAGAGCCGCTCGAATTGCTGGCCGGCGTAGCTGGGCTCTTACTCTCCGGTCCGGATGAACCGCTACCTCCTGCTTGATAGCCCAAAAATTCTCCCAAATCCGGCACGCATACGCTCTCGTATAAATTCGCCGGCATGTTCTCCAACGAAGCTTTCTCCAGATCGATGTCTGTTAACGAGTTGAGTTTATTTTGGGTTAATAGATCGACGCAATACTAATAGTAATTTTCAATTATAATACAATTGTTGTAATATTTTGTGAAAAATGAGCTTGTTGAAAAAAATTATTTTGTTTGTTTAAATTTAATTTTTATACAAAATCGCGTTACGTAATAATTACTTTTAATTACGTTACCATTATTTTTCAACGACTATTTGTTTTGAGTTAAATATATAGTTGAATTATCCAAGAGAATATTACTTCGCGAATTCGACTAATAAGCTCCGTCGATGAAAAAAAAAAAACGGTACATTTTGAAGAACGATTAGTACTTAATGTTAAACAGCTATAAACAATCGTTTTCACAACAATAGATAATAATTTTAAAAGCGCAGAAAATAAAAATCACAGCGGCGATCAATAACATTAGCAATAAAACTGAAATATCTAGAAGCGAACTCTCGAGCCGGAAAATAACAATATCACAACTCTCGCACTATGCGCCAGGCACTTGGTAACATTAATTTTTATCGCCCTGGGTCTGATGAACCCATCGCGAGATAAGAGCAGACACATACGCAAACGCATAAAGCGTTTCGCATGCGCAGTCCAACGGTGCGCTGAATGTGCGAACAAAGAGATCGGAATCACGGCGGTAGCTTGAATTGCAAAACAAAGTATATACACATATATGCGTTCACCCGCGCCATCAATTAATCTTTCGTTATATTATATTATACATGAATTATCGTTGTCAAAGATACGAAAACGTCGCGAAAGCGTCGCGACTGTGAAACGCGATCGCACACGGTTACCGAGTTACCGATGGTTACCGATGGTTACCGAGTTTTTCATCACCTATTCTCTCTATCTTGTCCAGTTGGATATCAATCTATTTTTTTTTTCTTTTTTTCTTCTTATTTTTTAATTATTTTGTTTAATCGGTAAAAATTGCAAGTTTTCGCGCTGATATAAGTTTTGTTTTCTATTTTTATTTTTAATTTATCGAGATGAGAAAAAAAAAAAAAAAAAAAAAAAAGCGACTTTCCGGCATTGCAAATTGAAATTGGAAGTTATTCCGTGTCGAGTTTGCGAAATTTGGAACGAAGAGAGTCTTATAGGTATATAGCGTTTCGATCTCGCGCGATTAAAACGCGCCCGCGCTCGCGCTCCTTTTCATTGTTCCACATTGCGCGATTCACGCGCTGCACTTGTGCGCCTACCCGAGACAGCACAATGAATATATCTTTCATTCTTCGGCTTTTAGACTCATTCATGGAAATTTTCTTGGCAATTCATTGTTGGTAAAATAATTGGAACGAAGGTTTATTTTCTTTTTACTTTTTTCACATTAAAACGCACGAATTTTATTAATTTAAAAAATCGTCTATCGATATAAAAATAATGTATCTTAAATTTAAAAATAATTTTGCTTTTAATGGACTCGAAGAAACAGTGTGAATGAACATCAACATCAACGTAAAATTTCATAGACGCTTAGGATAAATTGTGTAGACAGAGCTCGCTGAATGAAGTAGCTCTCTCCTATAATCGAGCACTCGAAGAGCAGCATTTTGTCAATAGACAAACGTAAACTGGCAGAAGAAGGTTCTTCTCGTTTCATTCATCTCTCGCGAGCCGAGGGCAAAGAAAAGGGCATCGAGGATTGACGAAGAAGCGTTACCAGTGGCCCCCACAAAGGTCGATTTGCGTAAGCACGTGTCCCATCGACACCGAGTGCGTTCGTCCGTTCGTCCGTGTGTGTGTGTGTGTGTGTGTTTATGTATGTACACAGTATAGTTATACAGCTCGAAGCAACGAAATAATGTATCAATGCTCCATTATGCTCTCGGGAGCATTTCCGGACTACCAGCTGATTTCTATGGCTCTTGTTCTTTGCTCGCTCTTTTTTTTCTTCCTTTCCTCCTCTTTGCAGCTATCTCCAAACTCGCTACCTCTCTTTCTCTCTTGAACGTACAGACAAAAAGTTCGAGGCGCCGATTGAATGCGTTCGGCCTCCCTTCTCGCTTCATTCTGTACGCGTCATTGTGCTTTTCGCTCGGCTCTCTCTTTATTTCACCCCTCCCCCCCCCCCCCCCTCTCCCATCCTCCTTCCTACGATCACCGGTTCAATATGTGCGTGCTACCTGTTGCTCCTTCAAAGAAAAAGACGGAGACAGAGAGAACGACGAGATATCGCGATTTTACGGAAATCTGATCTATTTTTACCGAGTCACAGCAGGATGTTGTGCGAGCACACGGTATATACTCGTATACCGTCGCTCCTGCGGCGCCTATCTTTTACCTATATATATATATATATATATATATATATATATATATATACGTGAATGTATATATGAAACACATCTTTTTCCATTCTTTCTGATCGCTCGATGGTTTACGATCGTCACTAGCGTAGCCTCTCTCACGGAGCTTCCTCTCTTACGTTTCCCTTTTCGCTACGCTGTCGATGCAACTTTTTTTCCTTCTCCCCCCCACCCCACCCCCACCCCTCTCTCTCTCTCTCTCGCCTCTATTTTCGTGGGGTTTCACTTGTTCCGAGCTATTTGACACACGCTCATTGATACGGACACAAGTGTATTGGGCATCCTTTGTAACGGACCTTTTTTCGATATATTTTGAAAACGATTTTCTCAGCGATTTAAGTGCAATTTGTGTTACACAGGTTGCCAAATGATCCTTTGGATTACGGATAAATTTTTTTCGTTTCTTTTTCAATATTCAATATAGATACATATATTTTTTTGTATTCTTTTTTATTTAATTTCAATAATACGTTGATATAACGAAGAAAAGAGAAATAAGCAAACTCAGTTTTCACAAAATTGATCATCAATTCGATAATGAATAATAATAATAATTCCGAACAAACGTACCTTTCTGGAGTATTTCCAAATGTTCCCAAAGAATGTCGCCCATGAAGGCGGGAGCGCGAGCGAGAAAGGATTCCTTGCCCATGGCGCAAATTTGCTTACCGGTCATGTGCTGCCAGGGCTGCATCGCGACGCCTTCTAGAGAAAATTCGCGAATCGCCCATTGCAGCCAACTCGCCACCACCGATTCCGACCATTGCCGAGGATCTGAAATCAACAAATTTGATTTTTTTTTTTTTTTTTTCTTCCGTTATTGAATGGAGAAGCTGTGATGACCTTGTTAAATATGTTCATATCAGAATCTCAATTCGCAAACTATCTCTATTTGTTTCTACTTATGCAAATAACAAAAATTTAAAAGAGTTTAATGAATTTGTAAAAAGAAATTTCACGCGATAAACTTACGCTCGTTTAACGTTGTGAATTTTAACGACATGCTAGACGCCATACCAAAGCCTAGTTGTAATGTTAGATAAAGTACGTGAATGAAAGAGCAAGAGTCAACGTACGGGTGTGTATATGCTTAAAAAAAAAAAATCGCTAGCTAACGCTATAGAAAGAGAGAAAGAGAAAGAGAGAGAGAGGAAAGGTGCGACTATATAGGAGCGCACGCCCATGTTGACGCGTTCGGGACATTATAGCGCATTGTCTTCGCGGCGCGTATCTTTTCCAAGACACACGCTCGGCGCTCTCAGAGTACCTTACGGTAATCACGGCGAAGAAGCCGTGCCTCGTTATTTATACAGCCGACGAAAACGCAATAAAACTTTATTTCGTTGGCGCTACACACGCAGCTGTTGTTTGCGCGTTTTGTTCAAAATTTTTTTCAAAATTACTTTCTCTTTTTATTTGTTAAAAAAAAAAAAATTTGACATTCTGATGATATATGTCTGTACTGTGTAATTGAACGATAGCAAGTTTTTTTTTTTTTTTTTTTTTTTTTTTTTATTCATCTAAATACTAGAAACATTTGTTATCATTAACAAGCGATATTGTGAGCCATGTTGACCGTTTAAAGAAACATAAAATGGTTTCGTATAAAACAAAGTGCCAATAATTGCTCGAGCACTTAAGTACGTTGTACAAAAATATTAGGACAGGCCGCAATAAAAGCAAAGCCAATGAAGACGAGATACGTTCTCGGCGAGGTCAACTACTCGATCACAATAACCTGAGCCATGGTGTCGGTATAGATCTCTTATTAACAAAAGAAATGCAAATGTCCCCCCTTACATATATATATATATATATATATATATATATATATATATATATATATATATATATATATATATATATATATATATATATATATATACACTTAAAAACGGGGAAACCGAGGCCGCCCCGACGACGACACATTCCACGCGTCCATTTCGTAAATTTGACAAATTTCGAGCGCGCGCCCGAGATGAATGAATTTTGTGGGCGCGAGAGAGAGATAGAAATAGAGAGGAAGGTGCGTTATGAGGAAAGACCGAAGGACTTTGCTCTTGGGAGGGATCATCGCAGCGGTCACGGATGGCAAATAGAGAAAAGGTGCGACGAGCTAGGCGCGAACGAACGAGAGAAAGAGAGAGGGGAAGGGAGAGAGACGTGCAGTTTCTAATGGCCGTGGAAACGATCAAAGGGGCCCGCCGATATTTGAGGATCGCGTCCGTGTTTGCTCGGCTTGATTCTTGTTGGCACTGTTAACAGACTCTTTTGTTTGGCCCTCTTCTTCTACCTACTCTGCTTCTTCTCCCATCATCATTCGTCTCTCTCTCTCTTTCACTTCTCTCTACCTCGCTTTTTTTCATTCCTCGTTTCAGCTACATTTTTTTCTCTCGCTCTTTTGTATCTGATACGAGGTACTTGTAGCTCGTAAGAGTTTCAAGATTCATGGGCTTTATCGGGTATTTGCTTGTACCACTGGTTTGAACTTCGGTCATTAACGAAGATTAAAACGAATGCTCGATTTTGTACAAGACTATTTTTACTTTTATTTTTAATATTTAAATTTTACTATTGTTAAAAGCCAAATTTTAATGGTCGATAATTTAACCCATGAAATAAAACAAAAAGCTTTGATTTTATTTCAACAATAATTAAAAATTAAATCGATAATGAAAAAAAAAAGATAGAAGAGGCAACGTTATTGCATTAGATGCCGTGCAACAGTAAAGAAAGCGGCGAAGCAAAGCGTTCCATACATGTATAATGGATATAGCGGTAGCGATTGCAAAAAGAAAAAAAAAAAAAAAAACGCCACATCGCTCCCGCGAATCTTAACGTGCCACAATCGCTCCTACGGCGCGTATAAGCGAGTTTAACGAACACAACCACAACAGCGGCATCCGACAACCATCTAATCGGTACATCGGACTCTCTCTTTCTTTCTTTCTTTTTTTTTTTAAAGCACCCCGATACTCGAAAGAGGAAAAGAGAGAAAGAGAAAGAGAGAGAGAGAAAGAGAGAGAGAGAGAGAGAGAGAGAGAGAAGCCGGTCCTCTCAATGAACTCACCGCGTCGCACGCACGCGTTACGCGCGTTTACTTTCTCTCTCTCTCTCTCTCTCTCTCTCTCTCTCTTTCTTTTCTATGGTGTATCTCGAGTGCGAGCGGGAATCGTGAATGCGACGATGCTTGATGGGCCTCTGATGGGGAGCCGATGCCACACATCCGGTATGCGCATTCAGAGCCAGGCGGGTGTGACGATACTTCCGGTCTAGATGCCCTCACCTCTCCTTCTCTCTCTCTCTCTCTCTCTCTCTCTCTCTCTCTCTCGTGCTCTGCCCTCCGGGACCCTATAAATCTAGCGAGAATAAGAGAGAGCGAGAGAGGAAGAGAAAGAGATTACCTAGCCTGTGACCTCCGTGAACTTTATAACACAGCGCGCACCTATACATTCAAAGATTCACCGAGCAGGAGAAATGGGAGCGCGAGGGGAATAATTCTTTACCGAACCGTTTCCTTTTTTCGCTTTTTCTCTCTTTTTCTCTCTTATTTTTTTTTTCTGTTTCGCCGACCCCACAGAGAAAGAGAGATGAAAGTGCGCGCGACAAGTGCTATTTACGTACGCTCGTACGGGTTCAATTGCTCGGTCTATCTATTTATTTTCATGAACATACATCGATACGCTGGAACTAGACACGCGAGGCGAACGCTCACACGCGGACAGCGAGTTATTGAAAGAAAAAATGCACGAGAGACTAACCAAGTTTATTCCTCTTAATTGTAGAGGGTAGGTGTGATTAATATCATTTGCACAAATTCTAATTGATAACGCAAGTGTGGCAATGCAGCATTTTCTTATACTTATATTATTTTTTTATTTTTTTTTATTTTTTTTTTTTTTTGTCGACGGTACAATTTTCGAAGAAATTTTTATTATACAGGTTACGCTCTGAATATACGTATAATTAGGTAGAAATTCACCAAGGTAAATTGCATTTATTTTATTGGCGTTAGAATATAATTAATTCGTAAGATACATTTTAATCAATATCATTAAAAAGTTCGCATACTCGGAGCACAATTTGATTTGCTTCCACTATCAATCTTGTACTCATTAGACCGAAAGAGATTTGAAAAGAAAAATTTAAAAAATCACGCACATTTCAAGAGTTAAAAAAAAAACGTTAAAAAAATAAAAAGCCACCAGGTATTTCGTTAAAGAAACGGAGAAATAAAAGAAAAAAAAGAACAAAATAAGAAAAGAAAAGAATCATCCGATTTTTCGCACGTCTGACATACCTTTTAAACGCCAAGCGGAGCACATGCAACATGCATTCGCGACATATCCTCCCACTCTTGCACACTCGGCTCGACCTTTTAATTGCGCGATCGCGCTTTGGAATTCGAAGTTTTCGCGCGGTAGCTTATATGATAAAATTTATGTGTGTATATATATATCTACACACACACGTATCTACAAATGTTATATATAAACTCGCGCATATAATGCGAAATTATAATACAGGCTGCGGCGCTTTGTTTAGAATCGCGCGGCAATGTATATGTATATATGTATATGTGTGCATGTGTACCTATTTGGTTCCTTATGCCGCTGCATTGTCTGCACTCGCTGCTAGTGTGCGTACGTGTGTGTGTATATATATGCTTGTATCTATACAGCAATGTATGTATGCATGTGTGAGCGCGCGAGTCGTACTGACCTTTGGTTATGTTGAGGCGAATTTGTTCTTTTTCCCACGATGCGAAGGAGGCCTTCAAGGCCTCGGTCATCTTCTTGTTGGTTCCAGGCGTAAGCGGTGGCACTTGCGCCGGAATATCTGTAACAGAAACGAGACGGAAAGTTCTTTAGTGATTGCATTTCTTTTTGTTTTTTCTTTCGATTTTTTTATCATTACTATTTTTTTTTTTAATTATTATTGTTTTTTTTTATATTCGTAGCGTATTCGTCGTGAGAAAGTAGTTTTGGGGTATAGTACGCGTGAGTAAATGTACGCGTGTCAATTTTTGCAAATGTCTCAAGTAAATTACGATGAGGTACGTTAAACTTATTAAGATAATGAGTTATATTGTGAGTATACGTATAAGGAACGACACACCGGTAAGAAAATATCTTTTGATGCCCGCACCTTTGTTGTGGGAAAAAAATTAATCTTTTTTTTTTTTTTTTTTTTTGTACGGTTTTTGTACGTTTACGAGTAGTCGAATAATTAGAATTTCGTAGAGTCGACTTTTTAATCATTTTTTGTTTTTTTACATTTTGTAATTTCGCAGATAATTTTGCATATTCTTATATTTGTAAACTTTCAAAATTTTTAAAGAACTCTCCCGCTACGATTGCCGATCCAACAAAGAAACTCTATTATATTACTCGTAATCTCCATCTTTTATCACATATCGCTAGTCCAAAAGATCAACGAGAAATCACAGAATAAATCAAAAGCATCGCTACAAGATTGTACGAACAGACAGACTGTCAACTTGCGGGAGTCGACAATCGGATCCCTCGCAATTTTCGGTACCCAAAAAAAAAAAAAAAAAAAAAAAAAAAAAAAAATAAATAAATAAAAAAAGAACGGTAGAAAGAGAGAAAAAGAAGCCTCGAAACAAAACGAGCCATTTCCTCTCCTCGTCGTTAAAAAAGTCCCTCGGCAATTACTTCATACCTTGGCCAAAGAAAACTCAGAAAGAGCGATATCGAGTGTCGTTGACCTGTCCCGGGACAAAGCAGCCCCGAAAGTATTATCCTCGCATGTAAATCCTCGTATGTGCATCGCAATCCATAGCGAAGCGAAGAGTACAATACTATACATTCCCGGGCTTTGATAATCGACTTGGATCGATTCCGTTTTCGATGACGCCGGAGAAGTCGCCGAGGCGAGACGACGCGACGAGAGAGAAAAGGGGTTGCGCGCAAGGTGTACTCGAAAAATAAGAACGGACAGTATGAGACACACGCGGGAGTGTCCCGAAGAGTAGAGAGAGAGAGAAAGAAAGAAAGAGCTTGCGTGTGAGAAGCCGGCTTAATGGCGATTCTCACACGGTACTTACGCATGTGTACGGTATATACACGCAGCGCATGGTATATATAGTCATGCGCGTGGGTATATACCTTTATGCGCGGGGACAGAGTTTGCAGGGCGCGTCAGGTGCGCTATGTTTGCAGGGGCGGTTGAATCTTCCCCACTCTTTCTCTCTCTCTCTCTCTCTCTCACTCTCTCCTCACTACTACGCGCATACGTATACGTATACAAGTAGATAACATCGTCGCAAATAGGATCGCAGGTGCATCGTGTGTCCTTGTCGAAGCCGCCGCCGCCGCCGCTGCTGCTGAGCGCGCGTTATGCCTCGGCGAGCAAGTGCGGGTATTCATAGGTACGTATGTACTCGTATACTCCCGTCTACGAGAGCATTATATGTAAGTACGTGAAAAGTCGGATCGGCTCTCTTTGGCGCTTGAGTATGCGGCGCGCGCTAGGCGTTAACCGACGCGAAAAACCGCCTCGGGAAGGATTAGATATTCCTTCGCGTTTCTGACTGCTTGTTGGATGCGCGATTAAGGACACGTGAGACGAGGGGAATACTCGCTCTTAACAAACACTCTCTCTCTCTCTCTCTCCCTCTCTTTCTTTTTCCCTCTTTATATCGTATCGTAAGGGCTTTTGCGTGTTTTACGTTTTATATGTACGAGTATGTGAATGTGCACGCGTATGCGGTAACGTATTTGTAAATAACGATTATTTTTCTTCTTAAAGCTATAAATTATTATTATTAATTTAACGTGCTTGGGTTTGTTATTGTTATTACAGGTGTATGCGTATATTATACGTTGAGGTAATGAATAACATTGTCGTCTTACGATGTACAAAGAGAAAAGAAAAAACAATTTCAAAGATTTATAAATTAATAAAGAATAAAATAATCGATAAATCATTGAGCGCATAATGAATTTAAATGAATTTAATTTTCACAACGTAGAACATTACTCTTGAAAAATATAAAATCCTTTTATTGGCTCATTCCGTACAAAGGCGTTGATAGAATATATCTCACTTTGCTCGCTACTGCTTTCGTGATACGCTCGTTATCGTTATCGTCGAGCGCACAATTTTCTTTTTTTTTTTTTTTTTCCTCTACGCTTTTGCGGTTTGTACAACGACATCGCTTTTAATTACGACTCCGATAAATCCTTATTATACGCGTGTTGTTTCCTGACGTATCACAAATAAATATTTCAACTCGTAATGATGAAAATTAAATCGTTAAATTTATTGAGCTTTGTTATGGTTATTTGAAAATTTAAAGACCGAGAGAGAAATTGTAAATTTAAAAATACAATCGATGATTAAAAAAAATAAAAAGAAGAGAGCGAAAAAAAAATTCGAAATTGTTTATGTAAAATGTTTATGTAACGAGCCAAAAAGCAAGTCGATCCGACTATTGACCAATAAGTTAGTTGAACGTGTGAATTCGCGCACGGGTCAGCCGTGATTATGCCGTCTTTCTTTTATGCGCAAAATTCAAATCGCAAAATAACAATGGTCGCGAGCGAATGAACCTCGAAGCGACTTCTTCGTTCAACGGTATACGAGACAAGTGTTGTAAAATTAAAATCACGAAGTGGATAAAATATAAAAGAAATGGAGAAAACTTATTAAAAGCTTTTTTTACGCACTCAAAGTTAAAAAGAAATAAAATAAATTAACTAGTGCATTTTAATATCGTTTAAAGATAGACGCAATTTTATTTTATTCCAACATTTATTGCATAAATTTATTATATTGTATAAATTTGCATATCTATTTAAATAGCGTATAATTAAAAAAATTAAAATAATTAAAACGACATAATAGCAGCCTTTTTATTATTATAACAATATTTTATAGATAAAGTATAACCGAATGAATTTAGACGCGTACATTTTTAATGAAACGAAACGCGCGTATAAAATAAAATGTGTAAATAAATGGCCCCTGTTTCTTTCCTTACAAAGGCAAGAGCAAACGGCTTATACCGAGTTAAGGATACATAAAATTACAATCTCATTAACAGCGATTAATAAGAAAATGAGCTCGATTATATCAATACTTTGGCAAAGCCAAGCCGTCGCGACTATTTGATCAAGAAAATTTAACGATTGGAGCCGAAAAAAGCAAAAGTTGTCGTCATTTAATATACTAATGCGCATGTTAATTGTCGGTAAACGAGTTATAGGCGTATTACAATAAGATGAAAGAAAATACGCAAACGAACGCCGGGGATACAAATATAAGGCGCAATATGAAATTTACTACGTATAGGGCCACTGCGTATAAGCGCGAAACGAGAAGCCGCGCCGTTTTAAAAATGTTAATGTGACCCCGCGGGTCAGCGGACAGCTAACCCCGACGTTCTACATAAATTACCATAACGCTACATGCGCTTTGTCTCTTATACCGAAACTACATCGCTTCAACGGCGATACACTTAAATACGTTAGTATATACGTTGTAAATGCTTTCTCTATCTCTCTCTCTCTCTCTCTCTCTCTCTCTCTCTCTCTCTCTCTCTCTCTCGACTAATTATAATACAACCTCAAGACACAAGCCCCGCTCTTTTGTGATCGCGTACGTACACCCGTGAATTTAATCGATGCGTTATTATATAGCATTGAAATAAAATTGCGACATGGCACGATCGATAAATGCTGACGATGATTTTATTTTGAACGATCGCCGTCGCGTCGAATAAACTTTTCGTGCAACAAGCCGACTCGCAAGTAAAAGTATGTATCTTTTAAAAATGTATACGTATATCCCTTATTTCAAGTAGTAAAACATACACAAAACGTTCGAAATATCATGTAATCAAGTAGCTTTCAAACTTTCAGCTTCATACTCAGTCAGCGCGAAGCCGCAACGTTTATTAAAGAGAGAGAGAGAGAGAGAGCGTGCGGGCGTACATGGAAAAAAGAGGCGAAAGAAAGGAAAACGCCGAGAAGAAAATTAAAGCGGAAGCCGTGTCATATGGGGCAGTCGAGCGAACGCGCACTTGCGAGCCAGGAAGGCGTTATAAATTAGCTTAACGGACGTGCAGCACGTGTGTGGCTACCGCTATTATAACGCTGCTCAAGACTTATATATATATACGTATACACATTCTTTATAACGTTGATTCTTTGAGGATAGTTCTTTTCGCATGAGAAAAATAGTTGAATTAAACAAGATCGGTAAAGTTTTTTTAAAAGAAGAAATATCGGTTACGTATGACTTGAGTTATAAAAAGCATGCCAACATTTTTGAATAATTTAAAAAGAAATTATTGTTGTAAATGTTCATAAGGGTATGTTGAAATACTCCAACTCTAGATACATCTGAAATTTTTTTTATTTTTTATAGAAAAAAATAAAACCGATTTTGTTATGAAAAATGATTTTTTTATGAAAAAAAAAAAAAAAAAAAAAACTTCTAAAAACATGTTTTATAAAAAAACATAAAAAAAATATGATATATTTACAAACAGTACAACAAATATATGCCGCGGGTAAAAATGAAAATTCATAAAGTCAGTTATATTAAAGCAAATATTATTCGAGTACACCGCCCGTCAAATACGGCGCTCTCAATAGGCAGCACCCGTGCAACAACAAGGAATAAAAAAAACGTGAATATAACGCCTCCGGGGCTCTTTTTATTAATTTAATCCCTCGGTCTGAAAAATTTTCCCCCTTATCTTTTAAACACACATACGTACTAACACGCATAAACGCGCGCGCGCGCGCGCGAGCGCGATCTCCAAAGAAAATTATACACGAGCATAAACCGAAGCGCGTGCGCGTGTGCACGCGACTGTTTACACAAGTCTCGTCCGAAATACATCGAAAAAGTACACAAAATCTATTGTAAAAAGGATGGATGAATATCGGAACGAAAAAGGCGCGCTTTAAACGAAAAAAAAAAAAAAAAAAAAAAGAAAATACTGCGCGTTATCTTTTTCAGCCCTTTCTCGGTAAAATAGCTGAGCATATACGCACACACATATACACACATACACACACACACACACAAACACATACACACATACAAGTAACAACGATGTGACCCTTGAAAATAAAAAGAGAGTCAAAGCGCGCATTATAAGCACGTAAGCGTACACGCATGTCGAGGGCTTTGTTGTGTCGTGGCAGGCCGGTGTGTATGTATTATATACCTGTTGCTCGTTGTATACATAGGCATATATACATTTGCGCTGGCGCATTGTCACCACGCGGCCGTAGCGCACCTGTTGACTGCTCATTTCGGCGCATTAATCACGCCGCTTGACTTTTATCCCTCGCGTAATCGCCCCTCTATGACTCCCCCCTTTCTTTCTCTCCTCCCGCCCCTTCCCCCCTCTCTCGCTCTCTCTCTCTCTCTTACTCTCTCGTTTTCTTTCTTTAACCCATAGACGACGTATTGTGTGCACGTTGGCTCGTGAGTCAATACACTGTGAATTATTTCTTTGTGACAAAGCGCGCACTTTGTTGATTGATTAAGAGATGTCTGCGTGGATTGTTACCGAATCTAACACTTTTACCGATGTAAAGCGATCGTTTAACGACGTTTTTTTTTTTTATCAATAACCGTTGTAGTTACGGTAATTAATGAAGAGATTATAATACTTTTTTTTCGAGCTAACATCGACGAATGATGGAAATTTACCTTCGTAAGCGCATTTCGTTATTTAACGAATTTACAACTAACTATTACGGTAAAAACGGTACGAAGGATCGTACGATTATCGTATACCTATGTAAAACGAGGATCCGATCCAATTACCGATCGCCTGCGTATGAAAATTTATCAAAAAAAAAAAAAAAAATAATTCCGTCGTCGCGATGCTCGCCGTTGGCATATGGAAGACGTAGGGGCAAAGTTAGCGGCGAGTCCCTATCAAACTTTTTCGAGGTAGTCTAAAGGGAGAGAAAGAGAAGCAAGCCCGCGCGCGCGCACAATTTACTCACGGCGGGTTGCACCTGTCGCGCGACTCGGCCGACTTTTTCCTTACAACGCGTGCTCGAACGCTCGATGAACCCGTCGCGGATGTAACGAGAAATCCTTAAATAATTTATTTTTATTATTTCTCATTCTTTTGCTAGCGAAGCCTTTTCGATGTTTTTTTTTTTTTTTTTCCATATGTATCTATGTTAATTTTATTTATTTTTGAAAAACAATTTAATTGGAAATTAAACGAGAAATAAAAGTTTTACATCGACAGTCATTTAGCGCTTTATTGAGCTTTATTTGTACAATAAAAGTCCGCGTTTGTTTCATCAATTTTAGTATTTGCATTAAAATGAAAACTCATATGGAAACGTCGTCGTGTAGCCTTGATAAGTCTTAACGTTATTTTATATAACAAATTACACGACATTAGCCGCAAAGTTAAGGTGAGTCGAAGGGCATTACGCTCGTCTTCTTATTTTCAACTTTTCTAGCAATTGACTCGCCGCTTCTTTCTAGGCCCATGTACATATACTTAATTCGCTCCAATCTTTTTAATGACGTGTAATTTGACAAAGCCCTCGACTACTACACGTACTCGTCTACGTATATACACACACGCCACCGTAATATCTTCTCGTCGCGATAAAGAGGGAAAAAAAAAAGAAGAATAAAAGAAAGAAGAGTCGGCGCATGTGGCGCGTATATGGATATATACACATAGAGTAGAGCATACGTGTGCCCGTATGCATACATATACATAAGTTCTCGCGCGCACACGCGAGCAAGCGAGCGATCTCGAAAACAATGGCCTTAATAAATCATAAATTTAATATTCAATTATTTTTTGCTGACGAGTCTCTCTCTCTCTCTCTCTCTCTCTCCCTCTCTTACTCTCTGGTCATAATACATAAAGTCGAGCAGACGTTTCGGTCATAAATACGACGCGTATGAAAAAGCATCCAACGGCGACGCGAACGAGATAATAAAGAGCGAGACGAGCGCGCGAGAAAAATGACGGGAGTCGGGAGAGCTTTTTGTCCGATTTTTCGCCACGCGGTACACTCTGCGTTACTTATTTATACATGTACATGTACACTTGCTTCACAAGCTTATGGGAATGTGTAAGTGCGAGCGCGGCGCTTTTATCGCGATCGATACACGCCGCGCATATTAAACGGAGCGTCGGCGGCGGCAACGCCGACAAAAATTTTTCAAGGATTTTTCTTTACTTATGCGCGCGCGCACGTGTGTGTGTGTGTGTGTGCGTGTGTGTGTGTGTATATATATGAGTTTACACGACGAGTGGTGTAAATCATATTTACGGCGATTCGATAATCTTGTTGCGCCTGACACCATCGTATATAAGGTCTTTGCGAGCTTTTAATGAAGATTTTAGCGGGGCTAATTTTCTTTATTTCATAAAAACCAGTTGTTTTTACGTAAAGAGTTTTTTCGTTAACTTCATTATTTACGATCAGCTTTTAAAAATTTTATCGATAATGGCAAGTTTATCCATAAAAATTGAGATTGTTATATTTAATTATTAAAAAAAAAAAAATTCCAGATAACTTCACCGCTACCGCATCTAATCGCATTTTACCAGAAAACGGCAATCGTTAGTTCTCGGTAATAAAGAACGACGATTGCGTCGACTCGTCATCCTTTGATCCGTGGGCGTGAACGCGAGTTGTCGTGAGCGCGAGATCGAGCCTCGGCTCGGGGGGGAAAGATGTACACGCGAGCTTATCGTCCTCGCGCACGCATTTTAACGTAAATGTATATATCTGTTTGGGACGCGCGTTCTTTTCCTTCCGAGATAAGACGTGTGTAAAATCGATGACGATCGTTGGGTTTGCTCGTTGCTACGAGTGTACCGTTAAATCTACACCGGATATTCCATGTCCGAGAGCCAGAAGTAATCTAAGATTTTTCCGTATTTTTCTCATATTTTTTTTTTTGACGATGGAGGAGGGTTGGATAAACGTTATTTTTTTTTTCTTTTTAAAGAGGAGGAGACGCGAACATTTCGTTTCTTAGCTTCCTTCCTCTTTCGACTTCTTTTCTCCACGTGTACGGAGAATATGCAACGGCGAGTTAAATTTTCTCGAAGCTCTCGTGGAAGGTAAAGGAGGCGTGGTATTGTTTTTTTTTTCTTTTTGTACTCCGCGTCCATGTACTTATTCTCATTTTTTTTTTTTTTTTTTTTTTTTTTTTTTTTTTTTTTCGTTTCTTTTTTAGTCGCGATAAGGCGACTTAACTTTGTGCCACCGTATCGCGACACTTGTCGCTGCGTGTGGTTGAGGACCTCCGTTTACAAGGCTTTTAGTATTTTTAGTATTCCGTTTTTATCGTCGAGATTCATTGTTCGAACTTTTTCAGTTCTTGAGGCAAACATTTTTCAAAGATATTAAATAAAATTTATAAATTTATATTATTTGAAAAAATATTTAACATTTTTCATATCTACCGATAAACTTTATAAGATTAACGTTAATAAACCACTTTTAATAATTTAATCGAACGTTTAAAATTTATTTTTGTTCCTTTAATAAACAATAATTCACGTTTTACGAGCTTTAATTTTAATAAAGCAGTTTAAGTAATTTTAAAATTTATTATCGTACTAAATTTTAATTATTTTCCGCGGTGATTTTATGGCTCGAAAGTTGATATAAATATTTTATAAATCTAATTTTCCAACGACATTACAAAAATTAGATAAAAGAAGCAATTAGGTTAATAGAATTATTAGCTCATTGATTAATTAAGAAATTGAAGTCTTAAACCGATATAATCTCCACTCCGGTGACGTTTTAGTTATTATTATTTTTAAAGAGAATAGAAAAGAAGCATTTTTCTGGCTTTATGCGCATACTGCGGCTACAATTGTCTAGCTCTCGTTCTCTACCCCCCCCCCCCTCCCCCGAAATAATTTTTTTTCCCTCTATCGCCCGTTCTTCTTTTTCTTTATTTATTTTTTTTTTTTCTTTCTTTATTTCTATGCACTGGCCTTTATACTGTTTATTATCGTACGGGCAGTCACCGATTACGGCCACTACTCTCATCGTTCGCTTCGTATGCGTACAGTACATAAGAGAAGAGTCGCGCGCAGTTGTCCCATGCAGGCATCCCCGAAGCAAGAAAGAGAGATAAAAAGGGAGAGAGAGAGAGAGAGAGAGAGAGAGAGACTTTTGGCTTCATTGTGTCCCGTGTGTGCGTGCGCGCGCGTGATTCTGCGGGTTCACGTTCGAAAGTTTCTTTTATCCTTGAATTACGCGCGTGTACGTAAATTGAGGACTATTATTTCTTGATTACGCTCGCGCTCTTTGCGCCTCCGTTGCGCCGCGCAAGTCGCAGCCGTTTGATGTTTTGTAAGCGCGTATATATATATGTGGACGACGACGCGCCACAACGACGATTTTATTTTGTTTTACTTTTTGCTCGCTCCCTTTTCTCCCCTCTCCGCTCCCCACTTCGCGTCTTCATTATTATGCCCTAATTGTACCCTTTTGTACAATCATTTAATAATGGAACTTTCTTCGAATAAACGTTGTATTCGCACGCGAAAACGAACGACCAATTTGTCGAGATAAAATAAATCAAAATTTTTACTCGTGGGAAAGAATATTTAATTAATTTCACTTTTATCGATTATTTTCAATATTAAAGAAAAAATAACTTTGAAACTTTCATAAATTCCGAAAATTACATCATCGAACAAAAAGCAACGATAAAAATACACAATATCCACGATCAATCGTACGCGACGAATAAGCTTTCGCTCAAGGTTGTAAGATCTACCGCCAGATGTCACCGGATCTTCCATTAGCGATTCCTCCACTCGGTTGACTCGGGAGCTCGCGTGCTCCTCGCGATGTTCGGACAATAATGGAAGGATGCATATATAGGCGAGTGTTTACAGGTAACGCGAAATACCGACGCGCGAGACAGACTGTATACATGGCGCACGCGGTTTGGAAGGCATACACGGACGACGAACGAACGAACGTCGAAGACGGCGCGTGAATACATATACACATACACACATACACACATATACATATATACACATATACATATATTCCGCTTCGAAGCGAATCGGGCACGGGAGTTGCTACTCGCCGTAGTTGTCTGCGTATAAATGAGAAGCCATTTACTTTCACGTACCTTTAATTGTCTGTGTGTTGTGTGCATATATACGCACGCGCTACACGCCGAGAGACGGTGAACGTCGCACGGTAGCACGCATTCTCGACTTGACGTGTGTGCAAAAAAATAAAAAATAAAAAATAAAAAATAAAAAAAAATAAAATAAAAAGATTACCGAAGTTTTCTCATTATGAATATGGGCTTTTTATAATCTCCTTCTTTCGTACAAGCAATGTCTCGCTTGATATTTTCGAATCGTCGTTTTGTTCCTTTGTTCTCAAAGATACATTTTTTTTTGTTTATTTTAAACGGTAGAAACCTGTTGTGGAATTGTTATTTAAAAAAAAAATACCGATGATTTTTTTTATTAATTACTACTGACTGCATAAATTGGCATTTATCATTTTTTTTATCGATAATCACTGCTTGTATTTCATAGTTTAGTACGAGTGAATAATAATTTTAAAATGTCTTGTGATATACTTAATTATAACAAAGGAATTCAAAATAAAACGTCCATAATAAGCAGTCATGGAATAATAAACGGTTTAAACTACAATTTTAAATATTTCAAAGGCTCGTAACAATAATTGAAAGAAAAAAAAAAAATTATAAAAGTAAAAGGTAAAAGAAAAAAAAAAAAAAAAAAAACCATTAATAGCGTCCGATCGGTCATTCAGCATCTACTTAAATCACAACATCGGATAACGATTCGTAGATATAAACGCGCCTGCAAATAAAACAATAAACAAACACATCCAAGAAGAAGATGCAGAAATATAAAAGGAGCGTTTACCGCACCTAGCGTACACCTGGGTCTGCCAAAGGGCTTCATGGCCTTGATTCCCATGCCGCCGTGAGCTGCCTCGGCCGTTCCGTAATCGACGTACATGAGTGCTTGCTCCGTTGATCCACACTGCGCTCTACTATTCATGCATCAAACGGCCGCGGCCGCGACGAGACTTTTAAAAAAATAACGACAAAGTCACAATGATCGTCCGTGAGAGCGAGAGAAAGGACTCGCCTCGAGGAAGGAAGAGGGGGCGCGCGCTCTTACGCGCCCTGACCGATTATCCGCCCTCCAGACGCATCCTTAATATCTTCGTTTTCTACCTCGAGAGGTGCAGCAGCATCCGTTTCTCCATCCGAAGGGACTACTCGGAGGCCCTCCCCCTCGTTGGTTATCGCAGCGATCCGAGCAGCTGTAGCCTATTGCGCTTTTGGCGCGATGCGCGTTTCGCCATGTGTTTCCTATCAATTCATAATTCGCGCGAGGGAGCTATTTCCGAATATACCTGGACAGTTGTCGGGCGATAGGTTGCGCAACGGGCGCCAAACGTCCCTCGTTACAACGAGCTCTTTCGAAAGCGAGGATTGCCCTCCCCCCTCTACTTCTCCCTCCTTTCCTCTTTCCTTTTTATCACCGTCTTCGCGCACTTCGCACACAACGCGATAACAGCAGCATTAACAAAAACAACAACAAGAACAACAACAATAACAACAATAATAAAAACAACAACAGTCACTTTCCGTTCGGCCGTGTTCTCTTTTTTTCTTTCTCTTTCTCTCTTTCTCTCTATCTCTCTCTCTCTCTCTCTCTTTCTCTCGGTCTCTTTTCGAGACGCACCGCGGGAGTCACGCACCGGAGGAACGAAGAATCGCGTGCGAAAAGTAAAGGCTTACACGATCACGCGGCGTTCCGCAGGTGAGTGAGGCGCTCGCGCGCGCGTGCAAGAGAGAGCCGCTCGTTCGCTCGCTCTCTCGCGGGGAACGAAAACGCAAAGAGAAACAGCGGTAGCAGCCGCAACAGCAGCAGCAGCAACGGCCGAAGCACGGGGAGAACCAAGTGGCGCGTGTGTGTGCACGCAAGGTAGGAGGAGGAGGGAGGCGCGCGCGCGCGCGCGAGCGAGCGAACGAACGAACGAACGAGCGAGCGAGCAAGCCCGAGTCCGCTCCTTCTTCTCGGCTCGCCTGCCAAGTAGCAGCAGCAGCAGCAGCAACAACGAAGAGGATCGCGCGCGAAGCCGAAAGTGAACGAGAAAAGGAGGAAGAGGAGGAGAAGGTAAAACGAGACGATAACGAGAAAGAAAAAGCACGCGCGTATTATAAATTCGCACGAGCATGAGCGAGCGAGTGAATTTTCGAAAGCGCGAGATCCTCGTCGGGCAAGCGAGTACGGTTTACTGAATGGAGCGAGAGCGCGAGCCGAAAATAGCCCGTACGCGCTACGCGAGAGTAACCGGCGGATGCTTCTATTTCTTCTTCGTCTTCTTATTCGTGTTTTAGTATATACCCCTTCTTCGGCTACTGCTTCTTCGATTCATGAACGGCCGGCCGCGTGAGAGTGAGTCTCCGACGAAAGCGAGAACGAACGAGCTCTCTTTGGCTCGTTTTACCGAGAGCCGTGATTTGTATAGGTATGAGAACGAAAGAGTCGCTCGCTCGAGCGGCTTTTTTGTACGATTTTTCTCCTTCGCCTCGACATATGGCATATAATGAAAATGCAAATTCGCCGTGAACTCATTATTTACATATATCGAGGAGGGAACACATCGCAAACTCAGCTCGCGCGGTGTAGCCAGCGCAACCAAAATACACGCAATTGCCCGATTAAAGTCATAAGGGTCAGAGTAGCCGTAGCTAAGTGCGAAGTGCAGCCAACGCTCGTTGTCGGAGAAAAGCGCGCCAGCGGCGTTGCGGCTGACTCGCGCGGAGGAGAACTCAACGACGACGAGCGCGAGCGTATGTTAGTTGTCCCTCGTTACGCGCTCGTGTACGCACACGTACGCGTCGCGTCGCGTACGTGTGTAGATTGGCGGGCGCATGCATACCCGGGGAGGAGGGAGAAGTGGGAGTAGACGCTCCTAACTCGCGCCCTCGAGAGACGACTCGTCGAGGAGGAGAAGCGTAGCTACGGAGGTAGAATGCATCGCGCGCCGCGAGAGAGCGAGGAGGAGAGCGAGGCGTAATCGGTAACGGACGATCGCGGAGGAGAAAAAACCCCGACACGCGTTACTCCGCGCGTTTGATTCATTACCGGAGAGTGGGACGCGGGCAGCTATATAATGCACCGGTGAATTGCCGGACACCGAGAGAGATAGAGAAATAGAGAAATAGAGAGATAGAGAGAGAGAGAGAGCCGGGGTCTCGGCTCTCTCGTTCGCGAGTTCGACTCCCACCAGACGAAGCCGTCCGCGAGAGAGTAGCCGAGCGAGAGATTCGTTTTATGAATGAAATGCCCTACAGACGTAGAGCTAGAGAGAGAGAGAGAGAGAGGGAGAGAAAGAGAGACGCGCATTTCAAACGGCACTCACGCTCGTTCGCTCGCACGCGCCTCTCGCTTTTTCCAGCTCCGCTCCGTTGTATAGTCTCGAGCTGCGGGTTCATTCATTCGTGACAGAGACTGGAACCGATTGAGCCGTCGCTTGCGAACTATTCTACATTGCCAAGCACGTGTCCCTCTTTCTCTATCTCTTTTTCTATTTACCGCGTTCTTAGCTTTCGCGCGCCCATTCACCGAGCCAACTCCGAGGAGAAATTTTCTTGCGGGTCGTCGAGAGATTTCGTTACTTTAGAATCAGGTTAAACTTCATCACGAAGACAGCCGTTAAATATTTTTTCTTTTTTTCTGTCTTTCTTTTTTTTTTTTTTTTTTTTTTTTTCTTTTTTTTTCGTTTATAGATGAACGCAAGGTAAATTGATTCTCGCGTATGTAATCATGTCGTATAAAATAATGAAGGAAAAAGGGGGGAAAGAAAATGGAAAGAAGCGAGATTTGTGCGCAACTCATCATTATGTTCTGTTATGTACAAGGTATAAACAAAACTTAAACGCATTCTGCTTCAAACACATTTCCCAGAGAATATATCGAACGGCGTCGATTTAAAATAAAAAACTTGCTCTTCTCATCCGAAACAATATTATTTATAATTTTAAACGAATGTATATCTCGAGGAAGCATCTGTTTCTCTCCCGCATGGCTTCTGAAAAATGGGATTCCCAACGCATCGCGCGCTACCGTATAATTTCTCTATTACCCATAAATATATGTATACGCTCGAAAGTTTCGTTCGTAACGCGAGCGTAATGATTCGCATAAAACGGGGCCCCACTGATTCACCGGCGGGACTCATAAAATTCTGCGAGTCAAAGCGCCAGTAGCGTTACGTACTCTACGAGATAAGATAAGCGAGATGGAGGGAGAGAGAGTATACGAGAACGCGTCGGCGTTCTCTCCCAGAACAAAGCGGTGCGTATAATGCGCAACTCGCGAGTCCTGCAACGGCGAGTATATACTTAAAAGTCAAGAAGAAGAAGAACAAGAGGAGCGGAGCGGAGAGAGAGAGAGAGAGAGAGAGAGAGGAGAGGGATAAAGAAGCGGGTCGAGGAATTAAGCGAAAAAGGAAGAAGAGGAGACCATTAACACAAGAAACCAGAGGCGAGAGCGAGAGAGAAATAAAAAAAGGGGCGAGCGCACGCACTGCCATGCGTATAATAAGCTCGATCCACAGGTGGTATCGGAGAGCGGACTGACTCTTCGTCGAGCAGAGGAATCAGAGAGGGAAGGAGGCGGGGGGAGAAAGGGAGGGAGGGAGGGAGGGAGAGAGAAACGCCCGAGGCCGAGCAGGTTTTTGCCGCACTTTTTTAGCGGTATTTATTACGACTAGGAAGCCGGTCTCCCTCTCTCTCTTTCTCTCTCTCTCTCTCTTTTCGTCTCTCTCTCTCTTTTCGTCTCTCTTTCTCTCGTGTGATGTGTTCTCCCTGATTCTCTCTTTCTCTCGCGCACTTAGCCTAGAGATACACGTGCGCACGCGTGTCCGAGCTGGAGAGACTGGACTACGGGCGCGTGCACACTATCGCCCCCGAGGTGGACTCCGTATACTCGAGAGAACGAGATACGAGCTGGGATACACGTGTTGCGCGATCGGCGCAAACCTTTTCTACAAAGAGAGTTGGAATACTTTTGAGCGCTGGTTGCCTGGATATAATCACGTACGCGCTTGCTTTTACAACAAAGAATACGAGTGACTTTTTTCTTATTTTTAATGAGTTGAAATTTTTATAAGATAAACAGTTTCAACAAAATGATAATTTTTCATTTTCAAAGTTAAAATTATTTAATTAATTTGTATTACAAATCTTAATCGCGAAATTTTTTATAAACAGCACACGATAATTTTAAAAGATCGATCGACGATTATACTCCCATTGTAAGAGCGATAAAGAAATGTTTCGATCAAAATTTACGCCGAGTAAAGAAAGAAAAAAAAAAACAGAAGATCGGCGGCATAAAATAATGAAAACTGGCCGTCGTCGAAATAAAGACGAGCATGCATACTTATTATATATATATATATATATATACACACACACACAAGCAAGCGAAAGAGAAGGTAGAGAAAGATACAAGGAGAAAGAGAAACAGAAAGAGAGGGAATGAAAAAGGGAGAACGAGAGGAGGGTGAGAATGGGAGGAGAGCGTGAGAACGCGTAAAACTCGCGCACTCGTACACATGTACAAAGAGCCTGGGCCCGCGGTTGAATAAGCCGCTCCCGCGCGCGAATGTGTATACAACGTACGCGAGTAACTCCGCTACGCAGAGAGAAAGAAGGAACGACGAGAAATAAGCGATCGGTATGAAGAAAGAGAGAAAGAGAAAGAGAAAGAGAGTGAGAGAGAGAGAGAGAAAGAAAGAGAGAGGCGCGCGTCACTTCCTTCGAAGCTCACCTGCATTGAGCTACCGGCACGACATCCGGCCTGCCGATCAACCAGCAAAGTTAGATGGCTAGACGAGCCGCTTCCGCTATCCCCCTGGGGTTGATTTACTCTCTATACCGAGAGTCAGGTGCGATAAGACGAGATTTCAGAGATTAACGATGCTTCCACTTTGCGTGGGTGTATATTTTTTTATCCATTTTTTTTTCTTTTCTTTTTTCATTTTCTTTTTCGTGACTTTTGATTCGTTATTATTATCGACTTTCCTCGCTTGCAAAAACACATAGTCAATCGATTTCGAATAAATTTTCTTTAACCCTTAATTTAACAAGAGATAATAACCCATACTGCAAGATTAATTTCCTTTATAACGAAAATTAAGCGTTTAAAAAGCAAAGTAAAAAATTTTCTCCGCAAATTATAATTTCGAGATTGAATAAAAAGATAAAAAAAAAAGTAAAGAAAATTTTCTGATCGACAAAGAGCGTTAATTTATTGTAACAGGATTTTTCATGACGTCAAAATTGCAAATCGATCGCGCGCACTGCACCTATATCGGCTATTTTTCTACTGGTACAGAAAATACAAACTACTACTTGGCTTATGTAAACACACGTATATAGCTAAGCCGATAATTCAGCTCAATAATAACACATCGTTTTCAAATCCTCGACGTCGTCAATCAGCGACTAGCGGCGGGCTCCCTATACATATACACTCGTGCTTTCGAAATATCTCGCTCGCTCGGTGCTCCGAACACACACACACGCGCGCAAGCGCGCACATACACATGTATACGTGATACAACAGAAACGCGGAGCTACGGTGCGAAAGTCGCGAGCGCGCGCGAATGAAATAAAACAAAAAGGAAGAATGAGTTACGTACACTTCCGGCGCGCGCGCACCATTGAAAAGCAACAGTCGAGCAAAGGCCGCGCGTCTTGCGAATAATAGGAATCGCCTTCTATCAGTTTAATTAATGAAACGACCCCGTGTGCTCGTTGAATTGTCTCTCTCCCTCTTTTTCTCTCTTTCTCTCTCTCTCTCTCTCTCTCTCTCTCTCTCTCTCTCTCTCTCTCTCTCTCTCTCCTTCTCTCTTTCTTTTGCACTTGTCTACCATCGTGTATGTATATAATTCTCTGGTTTCTTCATCGGCAAGATGCGCGAGTAAGCGCATATACATAATACGCCAAAGATTCGTCGTTCCTGATAATATTCGCGTTCGCGCGCAAGCGAACGCTCGCGTATGTGTATTTGCTCAATTCATAAAGAGCGCGTCGACGAGCGCGCCCGAGAGAGAAGTCTTTGTACTCGCGTTGATTCATAAATTGCGCGAGCGCGTGGCTATATGGAAACTCCAATTTTTCAATGAAATCTTAAGGTTACGCGATGCATGCACGCAATCAACTCTGGAGATAGATATCCTTTACTGTTTTTTTCTTTTTCTGTTTTATTTTATTCAGGAATAACAAAATTCGTTATTGTTGGAAACCTCCTTCCCTCTCCCCTCATTGTTATTGTAATTATGCCGGTGCACGTGTGTATAAAAAATGAGAGAAAGAGCGAGAGCGAGAGCGAGAGAGAGAGAGAGAGAGAGAGAGAGAGATAGAGAGTGGCAGGTCGCATCGCAATTTCCGGCGACTTATAGCACCTTATCCCTCTTTCTCTCTCTCTCTCTCTCTTCTCGAGCAGTCCTATATACTACTTAACGTGGCTAGTTCCACGCGTCAAACGAGTTAATAATCAAAGGAAAGTTACCGCTCGCTCGCGTCCAACAGTTTCGTACATGTCGTCATTTCCGATCCGGATGTATAATAGCACCTAGACTCCGCCCGAGGCGAACTTGAAATTCTCTCTTTCTCTCTCTCTCTCCTCATCTGATCGAGCCTTGCTTCCAGTGTATAAGAAAGAGATTTATAGTTCCCGTACTCTCTCTCTCTCACACACACTTTTTGCAAAAATACTCGAACTTACGTTTTAAAAGAAAAAAACAGAAAGTGAGAGAGGGACAGAGAGAGAGAGAGAGAAATAAATTATCATTATAATAATATCAAGGTGTACCTATAAAGTAAGGAGCCTCGAGAAGAGGATGCTGATGCTGTTGCAGCTGGGCAAGAAAATGTTCCTCAGGAAACGAAAAGGAAGAGGAGGTTTCTTAAGAGGAAAGCGTGAGCGGAAATGACAGAAGGACGCTCACGGCAAAAGAGAGAGAGAGAGAGAGAGAGTCAGAGAAAGAGAGAAAAAACCTCGCCACCGTCCACATCTCGAAACTATATTCTACAATTTATTGTAATGTAAGTGCGCGAGAGAGTAAGGGAGAAAGAGTGTGTTGCGAGAAAGCTTGAGAAAGATTAATGCCAGTTACGTATGTGTGTAGATGTACAGGTGCAACGTTCGTTGTTTTAAACGGTTAATAAAACTATTATCGGATGTTTTAATGCCAGAAAAACACGCTTTTTACAAAGATATAACTGTAAACATACAAACTGTGTACATTACAAGAATCTGTAAATGATGATTAAGTTGACAAATCCTAAGAATTCTTTTATTTTTATATGGAAAAAAAAAATTGGTAGCATTTTTCAAAGACTAAATTCCAAACCTTATTTTTCTGTTAAATTAATAACGATAATTGAAAGATAATTTTATCAAATAATTAGTTAAAAAAAATTAAATTTTATAAATAATTTCTAAATAATAAATTGATTGAAATTGATTGCAAAAGGAAAAACCAATTGTTTTTTTTATTCATCATAAATAAAGTTACATTTTCAATAACCGAATGAATCATGCATATTGCAAAGAATAATCTAGACAGAAGTTAACCTCACGGCAATAAATTCATCGCGCATTGAGCGCGCGGAAAATCAAAGATCGCAACGGTTTCGCGATATCGCGCAAGGTGTACAACAAACCGTGCGCGGATCCTCGATTCTCTTACCTCGGCGAGCGCATAATGGAATCGTAAATCGCGGACTCGCGCTGGAGAAAAGCGAGTACGTATACATTGTATACGCATACGCATATAGGTGATAGATAAACTGTGCGAAGAGTAAAAAAGAGAGTAAGAGAGGAAGAGAGAGAGAGAGAGAGAGAGAGAGAAAAAGATAGCGTACGCGTGTACGTACAAAAGAAAACATTTGTATGCGACTGCCTGGCGACTCGAAATCTCTCCCCCGCTCCCCTCTCTTGTTGCATCTACATACGTGAGCGATACACGATAGGCTCCGGGAACACGCCTACGCCTCCCCCCTCTCTCTCTCTCTCTCTCTCTCTCTATCTTTCTTTCTCTATCTCTATCTCTTTCTCTGTCTCTCAACGGAGAGGAGACAGAAGACTGCAGCTCGAGCCTGTGTGTGCTATATCGTCTCCATTCACTGACTCAAGCCGCGTAATATCTACGGACACAACTGGCCGTTTCCGGTCGCCTCTCTCCTCCCTTCCCCCCCCCCTCTCTCTCTCTCTCTTGCTACGTGTTTCACATATATTTCCCTTTTTTCTTTCCTCCCGGCTTCCTGAATTTCTCGCACTCTTATTTTACGCATTTTTCGTATATAAGATAAAAAGATGAAAACATACACATAAACGTAGAAGTTCTGTTATCCAATAGCGAGGCCGTAACATTCACGGTTTTACGATTTTTACTTTATAGCTCGCTAAAGGCGCCATGCAACTAATGAAAACATACGCGTGCGCGAACATAAAGGGGTTGTGGTATCGATATATATATATATATATATATATATACATATATATACAGAGCTTAGAAGCGTTAATTGAGTCGTATCGAGGAAAGTTGACTTGATTGGATGCTCCACGGATATTTTCCTAATGAACGAAAGCGCGCGCGCGCACGTTTGTATATCTGGTCATTCATCGATATACGATTCCGGTCGATCGTGAGTTTTTCGTTAATTAAACGAGGAAAACTCCTCCTCCTCCTCCACGGCACCCCTCGCTTTCGATGCTAATTAATGCAGCTAGGTTTCTCGTTGTTCAATGCTGTTTTATTTTACCCTGCGCTGGATTTGTTTGCGTGTACTTTAGTATTTTCTTCTTTACATCGATCTTCCTGTTTCACATGATAGGAGTTTATACATGTTTTTGTTTATATAAGTTTATATACGTTTTTTTTTTTTTTTTTTTTTTTTTTTTTGTTTTCTTTTGTTTATTACGTGAATAATGCGCGATATTTCAAAATGTTGAACAACGTTTTATAAAATAATTACGTTAAACCAGCTGTAACAAGGGAATCGGTTTTAAAATTTCATTTTCATTCACTACTTCTCGACTAAAATCGTTGTTTCGACACTTTTGTTTGTTCTAATAATCATGTAATCGCTTTAAAAATCAATTGCATCAATTATTATAATTACAGGCAATACTCGTTCTTTAAAATTGCCCGGAAATTCATTAAATCCAAAGAGAGTCATCGCGCTCGAGTTTTATTTATACAAAAAATAATTATTGATTAAAAAAAAAAAAAAAAAAAAAAAAAGAGAGAAAAAAAAAAAGAACCGAGAGAAAAGGAAAAAAATCATCGGTTTGTGTAATTCATAATGAGCCGAGCCGGCGCGAAATCGTAAAATTTAACGGCTTTCGGCGCAGCTCGTCGGGCTCGGTGGATTTTTAGTTTTCTCGGAACGCGACTCGGTGCACGCGCGCCGCAAATTCTATTTCGCAGCGTTTGTCGCAATGGAGGAGTTACGGAAATTCACAGTTGTGCAAAAATCCGGGGGAAGGAGGGAGGAGGTCTCGATTACTTTCTAGAATGAATGCATTATGACCTTCCCTCCCCCCCTCTCTCTCTCTCTCTCTCTCTCTCTCTCTCTCTCTCTCTCTATATATATATATATATATATATATCTTTATGTTTGCGGTCGCGAGAGGCTTAAAACTTCGTATGAGCGACGAGCTCGCGAGTTATTGCCAAATGAGATATTGTCTTTGTGTCGTCGTTGTCGTCGTCGAAGTCGTCTTTTATTTGTGCCTGTTAAAATTACTCGTGTTTCAATGTTAACGATGCCGTCATTTTTTAAACGCGTAGTTACTGAAACTGACTGTATGTAGTTTACAATGTTGACGTAGCTCGTTTAGCGAGGACACAAAGTCATAAAATTTTGCTTCGATTTAGCCGCTACGGCGTATTTTACCGTTGATGATTAAAATTTAATAAAGTACTGGTAATGAAATTAAAATGTAATAATTCGCAAAATTGAAATACTATTTTACATAGTGATTGATAAAGTAGCAATGGAAATATTTATCATACGTTATTTAATAAACTATTGAATTTCGTTAATACTCAAATCTGCTTATTGCATTTTTTAAAAAATGAGAATGCTATTGCGTTACGCTTATCATTTTACAATAATTAAGAGCTTTATACGCAAATTTGAGTAGAAACTTGCGAGAGAAAAATTATCTTTATAAATTTTGAATTTGAACAAACATTTGATAGGAATATTGATATTAATTTACATTATTAATGCGAAACTTAACGTTTTTTGTCGCAGTAATGTAAGTTTTAATCGTAGCATGGAATATGCGATGCAAGAAAAGCCAATAAAATTAAACAAGCTTGAGTAAGAGAAAAACTTGACATTATAATAAAATCATCAATGTTGAGTAAGAAAATGCTAGTTTCATCATTAATCATTATGCTCTATTAATAACTAAAGATCGGTGCGAACTATAATAATCGAAGGTGAAAAATAAACATCGCAAACGTAACGGTAAAGAATAATAATTCAAGCAGCGCGATAATTCCGTTCCCTCATGAATGAAAAATTAAAAGCGGATTTTCCTACGCTCTTGAAAGAAGAATGAAAACGAAGCCGAATAGAATAAAAACAATAATAATAAAAAAAAAAAAAAAAAAAAAAAAAAAAAAAATCAAAAGTCGAGAACATATCAGTGGCAAATCGTACATAAGTGTACGCGTGTGTGTATGTATGTATGTACGTACGCGAGGATATAAAACGTCGACGTTATATACGCGCGGTGAAACTAGCGAGGCATGAAGCAATTTGAGCCCAGAAAAATATACACCTTCCCCAGTTTCGCAGTGCGCGATGTTCATGTATATGTATACGTGCGTTTCTGTACACGTGTACGTTTATATGCATACGTGCACACGTACATACGTGTATGCGTGTATTTCTCCATCTCGCGTATAGCCTTCTCTCTTTTGTCTCGCTCGCTCGCGATATCTCTCCGTGCAATCATCGTGCGAAATCGCCGAAAAAAACCGCGCGCTTTGCCGCTCGGCCCAACGAGCGCGGAATTTCTTTTCGAAAAGGGGAGAGAGAGAAAGAAAGAGAGAGAGAGAGAGACAGAGAGAGAAGGGGGGGACCGAAAATTGTTTCGGGTTATACGTATCGAAAGTCGTTACGTGCGGGTATGTATTCGTCGCTGCGTTATATATATGTGCCATATACCAGGGTTATAATACAGGAGGAGATTTCTGACTTTGTTTTAATTGCTATTTGTGGCAGGAAAGGCCGAGGATTATACACGAGCGCGGACAATCGAAAAAACAAACGGTAAAAGCTATTTGGTGGCTCGCATGAGCGAGACGAAACAAAGAGCCCGGCGAAACACCTTTTCTGAGATTCTCTATATACTCATCGTTTATTTGCTTTTATTCTTTTCGTCGAGTTAATTGCTGACAACGTGACGCACATGAATATTTACTATGTTCTTTTCAAATTTGTTGTTTACGTCATTTTTAAAATTTTTTCATTTCTATTCGAGAGATATGTCGATAAAAAAATAGCCTATGAATATTCGCATTTAATTCATATAATAAGCTACATCTTTAGCTCCACTGATTGACAAGTGCTCGGTTCACCACGAATTGAATAAATAATCTTTAACAATATATTAACCGAAGGAACTACCGAAGGAACGACCTAAGGTAGCTCGGCCGAACACTTGACTATCGTCGTCTTCTCATGAAGATCTCGCGTGTCCTCGTCGAGGACGTCGTCGCCCGTACGAGTAGGTACTACCGAGATCGCCGGGTGAAGGTAAAATAGGAGAGCGAGGTTATATAGGCGAAGCGAGGGTCGACGCGGGAGTTCGCAAAGTTCTGGCTGGCTGAGCGCGCGTCCGGTCATTAACGGAGCTTATCTACATGAGCACACCTCGAACCCGAGAGAGCGCACTTGCGTTCCTCGACGCATACATATATACATTTATACATATATATGTATTTATGTATATGTATTTTTCTCTGTATTATACGATAGTATGGGTATGCGCGCAATCCGATGACTCGCTCGTGCGACTTTGTACGTTGAGCTATGGAACGAGGAGAGCTGTACGCCTGTATGTGTGTGTGTGTGTGTGTGTGTGTGTGTGTTTGTGTTTGTGCTCGAAATTTCTGCGCGGACTTACGTAAGGAGGTGATGCGCGAGTTGCGAGGTTATAAGGATTTCGCTTAGTCTTCTGTCTCTCTTTCTCTGTCTCTCTTTCTTTTTTTCTTCACTTTCGTGGCCGTCAATGTCGACGCTTATGTACGAGAGAAAAAGACTTTCGATGTTTTATTGTCTTTCAACAATATGGAAGAAGTGTTTACAATACGCGACAATTTTAAAGCTTTGTTTCGCCGCGCGCTCGTAATGCTTGTACAAGAATTAACCTATGATTCCCGGTTACGCGTCAGAAGAAATATAATTAAATTAATTGCAAAATAAACATTTTCATTATGAATCATGTCGATTCTTTTTCCATTGATGTAAATTTGCAATATCCCTCGATTCCGAAAGATTGTAATCAATTGAATAAGCAATATCATGAAAATATTATCTTTTCAACGGAATATAAAAAAAAGAGAAAAAAAAATAGTGGAAACTTTGAAACTACAAGGTCATAAATTCACGTCTAGTTCAGCAACAAAAAGATACGAGCAAAACTATAACATTATCAATCGTAACTGTAAGACAGAAGCAATTGCAATCTTATAAATCTCGCAAATTATAGAGAAAATTAATTGCAGCCGGTAAAGCCACAATTCCGGTAAAATTGACCATAAATTTTTCGCTAATATGAGCGATAATGCAAGGCATCGATTATTCAAACAGTTATATGACATTAAAATGTCGAAGTTCTAAAGGTATGAAAATTGTAACGAGTAATAAGTATACAAATAAAAAAGAGAGAGATTCGTTTTCGTGCAAAACTTTCTCATGAGTCTCGACGTGAGAAAAACGTAATGGTCGCCAATAAAACGAAATTAAATTTGTTCAGAGTTCATTGTTCGGCTCGATTTATAATAAAATCTTAACCGGGGGCCACTTTATTTTCTTGGCATTCTCACCGAATGAATAATTCGTTAAAAATATAAAACATGCATAAAAATTCTATCGTTCCACGCGTTCTAATCGTTCGACGTCGCGGCGCATTCCCACGCGTTATTTCCATATAGCCACTAAATTTCGTATAATTTATACGATAAAATTCAAAATAAAGAGTCGCGTAGCAGTCGTCAACTCAGGCCCACGTGTAACGTTGCACGTACACAAAACTTATCGCTCGGAGAGCTTGCGGAACGGAGAAGTTTGCGGAGCTTGGAAATGAACGAAGGTGACGCGATGTCGCGATTGACGTAGAGTACGACGACGACGACGACGACGACGACGACTTTTCGTTGGCTCGGTGCCGCGGGGTCACGAGAGAGCGAGAGGGAGAGCACGAGGTGGAAGTACGCTTCGTTGCTCACGCTTCGTTCCCTCTCTCTCTCTCTCTCTCTCTCTCTCTCAACGTGTGAGCGTATATATGTGAGTACGTATGCGCGTGTTTGTACGTATGTAAGTACTGGCAGCGTCATCGCGTTGACTCTCGGCTCGGCCCGACGGCCGCCTGCAAAGTCCGAAACAAAGTATGCGAGAGGCCGTATGTCGTGCTCTCTATGTGTGTGAGAGACGTGGCCTCGACGAATCGAAAAACAAAAAAAAAAAAAAAAAAAAAAAAAAAATCGTTGGTAGGAAAAAAAAAGAGGAGGATTTTTAACTGATTTTTTTCCTTCTTTCTTTCGAAGTCTCGTACGCGAGAAAAGGTTGAGCGCGCACAGGTACTTTTTTACGAGGTGACGGTTTTAAGTTTTACGATTTTCGTGCGAGGGGAAAATTTTGAGATTCTTTTTTCGTAATACGTATTCACGTTATTATCTTTTAATAGGACTATATACATTTCATTCATCCACCGTAATGGATAATGTGAAATGAAAAATAATTTGACATTTTTTAACGGAAGCTTACTTTTCACGAGTATAATTATATCGATTTAAAAATATTAGTTAGACAAAGAATGTGTAATACTTTAAAGATAAAAATTTAATAAATTTGAACTATTTTAATAAAATTTCCAATAAGCTCATTTTTATATAACGCAAATGTGTCGGTTAAAAATAAAACACGACCTCGTAAAATGAAAAAAATAGCGAAGAAACAACTGGACGCTTAAAACCGAAGCAAATTTATTTAAAGAAAAATCGATGTCAATTGAATTTCCTTATGTAAACGTTTAATTTATGACACTATCAAAGACAATTGATAACAATAAAAAAAAATAAAAAAAATAAAAAAAATAAAATAATTTTTTACGTTATAATATTTAAATTGATCTTTAATCATTATAAACCGTAGATTTTTATCTATTTGAAAAGTTTTCCCACCACTCGTATAACTTATTATTCAAAAGCTTTCACACGAACATAATTGTATATACACTTATCGCCGTTGCCCCATCTCTCTCTCTCTCTCTCTCTCTCTCTGTCCCTCTCTTGCACCCTCAATATTTTCTTTTGAATCGCAGCATCGCGCGCTACGTAACTCGCGGCTTACGTTTAAAAAACATTTCGCGCACCGATACATAATATCCTCATGAATATAAAAAGGTAAATTAAATCAAGCGCAAAAAAGTAATCGCATCGAACATTTTTTCTCTCTGCCCGTAATATAAAAAAAAAAAAAAAAAACAAAAAAAAAAAAAAAAATTAACGGATGAGACAAAGAGGATCGAAGGATAAAAAGTAACGGCGGGGGCTCGTTGTTACCGGAGTCGAAACGTTTAGCGCATTATCCGCTCTCTCGCGTACACCGCCCGCGTGATCGCCCGCGGCTCCTTCGGCAGCTTCCTCTGATTGAAAAAGGGAAGGAGAGAGGAGAGAGAAAGAGAGAGAGAGAGAGAGAGAGAGAAGGGGAAATGGGGTGGAGGGGGTTTGCCGACGCCGATAATCGCTCGGCGCGTATAATTAAGTCGGCTCGCAAACAAAGCTCCTAAAGTCTACCACTTTGTGTGTATGTGTACAGAGCCGTATGCTCGCAGACTTTGGTTTGCGTACCCGCGAGAGCGAGGAAACTCGGGGAGGAAGAAGCTCGCCCAAGGGGCTTTAATTAGTGCCAACGCGATGTAAACTCGCGGCCACGGCATGCACCTCTCTCTCTCTCTCTCTCTCTCTCTCTCTCTCTCTCTCGGAAAGTTAATACGGTCTTGCGGCAGCAACCCCTTGGCGCCGCGCTTGAAAAGAGGTTCCCTCCTCGACCCCTTAGCCGTAGGGTGCGCGAGGAGAATCTAATATGTGATGTACTCGATCGCGCTCGCTTAAGCAAAGGAAGACCGAAGCGGTTTACCGGCTTCGATTTAATTACCTTTCTCCAGTCTCCGCCTGCCAAGAGAGAAAGGAGGAGAACTTTTATTTCCGAAAAAGCTTCGAGATACTTTGATTTTTACTTCGCTCCTTTCCATCGATAAGATCTTATACCTTATAAATCCATCTTTTTTTTTTTTTCATTTTAACTACAAATTGAATAAAATTAATTAAATACAATGCACACTTTTTGTGATCTTGGAAACTTTCACTTTTTTGTTGGTTAATCTGCGTGACAACGAAAAAATAAAAATTGAAAAAATAGGGCATGAGTTATCGAACAAAAGTAATATCAAAAGAAGCGCCAAAAAAGAAGAAGACAATTAAAGTAAAAGTAAATTTCAAAACGTTGTAAAAATAATTCATCCTTGCTCGGACACAAACTTTCCGCCCTCGAAAAGACACGGGCACGAAACAGTCGAATACATTGTCAAGTTGCTCGAGTAGTCTCCCATCGTCCAGAAGTAACGAGAACGAGACTTTACGATGCGAAACGACAATAATAACGCGTACAAACAAAAAAAAAAAAAAAAAAAAAAAAAAAACAGCCATAAGCGCAGAGAAAGGGAGGGACGACCTACGGGGAGACACCTGCGACACATTCTCACGCACGTGTGTACGCGAACACGACACGCATAATGCACGAACAGTGTCCAAGCACCTGTAACCCGGAAATTTCTACCAAAGGGGAAAGAATATTAGAGAAGATGAATCGCGCCCCGCATTTTTATGGGGCCTTTTCATTCTATCGTGCACATTTTTTTTTTTTTTTTTTTTTTTTCATTTTCCATATTGCGTATGTATCGCGAAGCGGATAGCTTACGGTGGTGTATGTGCTCGACACGATTACTAAATCGCTTAGTAGCAGAGCAAGTGAAACGAAAGAACGCGTACGTTGCTTCGTTTGCTAACGTATCGCGTATGGTTTTTTTTTTTTTTTTTTTTTCTTTTCATTTCGTACCCTTGAGAGAATGCTCGATTTAAAGAATTTCAATAGGGAAAACTTTATTTTTTTAAATTTCTGTTCATTTTCGATCGAGAATTGTACGTTGTATATGAAGAGGCTTACTTTTCAATTCCAACGATTTCTCGAAAATCAAGCCTCTATTAACCGTAATTTATGGATTACGGATTAATAACAAATACAATGTTATGTTATTAAGCGATGCTATACGCGATAAAAAGTGTGCTTATGCTGATTGAAGAAATTACCTGCATTTTTTATAGAAAAACAGCGTCGACGCGGTTGGAATTTTCGCATGAATATAATATAAACTGAGCACAATCGCGTTTGTTATATCTCGTATAAAAAAGAAAAGAAAAAAAAAAAAAAAAAAAAGGGAAACAATCGAAAATAAAGATATTTGTTGGAAAAAAAGATAGAAAAGTAGAATTTTTATAACGATTGTACAACGGTGTTTTTCATGCAAATAAGCAATTTTAATTCTCAAAAATACGCTTTCTCTATATAAAATTCTCGTTACACATCGCGCTACACAATAAATATGTAAACTCGAAAAATGCCTTTATACGTTTAAAATTTAACAAGCACAAAAAAAAAAAAACGAAAGCGGAGACAACCCTCTTCGAATCGAACAAATTCAATTCCCTCAAAGAGCTCATTCTCTCTCTCTCTCTCTCTCACTATCTCCATCTCCCTTTCCATTATAATTAGCCTTTTTTCTATCGTCGTTAGGTCCTATTCCCGTCTATTTCCCCCCTTATGCTAATATTTCCGAGCCAATGCACCCGAGCTGTATAACACACACGCGTGTCTCTACACCTTTCTCTCTTTCTCTCGCGCGTAAATAAGCCTCTCAAAGTGACCGAGGCGGCGGTCGTATATAAAATGCGTGACGTCATGGAAGGCTTGTAAAGCGTCACGCCTCGCCTCGCCTCGACGCCATTTCGGTGACGAGATTTTTTTGCTCTCCGCGTATCCGCATGCGAAAAAAAAACCGCGATCTTGCGCTTGAACAATGCACCGGCGTTGTCCCGACCCCCGTCGTAGTGTCTTTCTTTTCGTTTAATGCACACGCGTCACCGTTACAACTCGCTCGATACGCGAGAATTAATGCGAGCGAGCTCTGTAGTGCAAACGTGCGAGGAAATTATTCGCGCGCTCGATCATTTCCTCCGCTAAAATCCGGTAGAGTCTATTTTTATTTTAATTTAATTCGCAGTCGAAACGGTAAATCTCCCTTGCTGTCAATTGTGCGCACGCGAGTTTGTACACCGCGTTTGTGAGCTTGTTTCATTGGTAAAGAACGCCGACATATATGTTTGTAATTGCACGGTGTAATTACACGTGAAAGTCGTTTTAAAATGCCGGTTTAAAATACTTATCGATGGCAAAAAATTTATTTAGAAAATTTAACCTCCGATCAAATCGGATATACTTATGTAAAACCATCGAGATAATTTTATGCACCTTACGTAACATTCTAATGCAGAAAAAAAGTCAAATGACTCATGAGAAAATTGGATCGGAAAACGGATGCGAATTTTGATTTAGAAAAAAAAAAAAAAAAAAAAAAAAAAAAAACTATTTTTATTCGGTAACTTTTATTTAAACTTGATTCAACAAAAAAAAGGCTTTCAATACGCACACACGGTTAACAATGACATGCACGATTCGAGTTACGGATTCCTCGCGTTAATATAATAAAAATAAAACAAAAATAAACGATTTCTGAAACAAAACACGACAAAACGCGATCAGTACCTCTTCTGTACACCAATTACATTTTACACTTTCGACTCGAAGTAGAGAGCGCAGAAACGGGAATTAAAAAGAAAAAAAAAGAAAACAAAGGCCATAGGTCAGGCAGCGCGAGACGTTCCGGAGACGAGCGATGCGCGCATCGACGGGGGGGCATCGAAAGGAGGATTGGACAGGAGAGGCTCCTCCCTGGTGCTCGATCGCCGTCGCTCGACGATCCAACCTCTCGCGAGCACCCACGCGAGATCTTTCTCTTTCTCTCGCTCGCACTCTCTCTCTCTCTCTCTCTCTCTCTCTCTCTCTCTCTCTCTGTCTCTACGCCAACGCGCCGATCTCGCGGCTTTGTTTGCCAAAGACGCGAGGAGCAAAAGGGAACTAGCGAGGAGGAAAAAGAATAGCTTCGAGGTGGGAAGTTTTGTGTTTGATTTTGGAAGTTTCACGGTGGGGAAACTTTGTGCGAGCGTTTGTTTATTTTGAGTTTGTTGGAGATAACGGATAACATTGCATTTATTTTTCTTTGTCTTTTTTTTTAACAAAAAAAAAAAAGTTGCGGATTTAAAAAGAAAAAAATTAATGCATACAATTCGATTAAATAGCGAAAGCAAATTTTCACATTAATTCTATCGAAGCATTTATCGAACAAAGAAATTTAGAAAGCTGATTAATTTTATCGTGTGATAAAAATAATAAAAAGAGAATAATATTCAGTCCAACGATATCAAAAGGAAAACAAAAGAAAAAAACCAAAGAGAAAACGCGACGAGAAAGAAATGTATAATGCCGTATAAAAAAAAAAAAAAAAAAAAAAAATAAAGAGAGAAATAAAGAGAGGAGGAGGGAGAAAGAGGAGGAGGGATAAAGAGCGAGAGATAAAGTAAACGAGAGAAAAAACGAAGAGAAGGGGAAGAACGAAGTGTCCGTTATCGCGGACGTCGCTGCCGCCGCCGCCGCCGCCGCCGCCGCCGCCACCGCCGCGAGCCGACTTGTATTCAGAGATTTCGACACGAATGAGTAATGGCCGTCATTATGCTCCTCGTGCGCGAGAGAATGATGGAGATTTATACATACCTTTGTGAACTGTTTTCGTGGTGCTGACCGAGTGGTTTTTATTTTTTCCTGTACTCATTTTGTGGGGAGCTTCTTGGCTTTAACGCGGTAAACGAAAATTACATACGCCCGTGATGTATCTATACTTTGCCGAAATTGTTACGTTTACGATGCTAGTTATATTTTCGTTTGTAAAAAGGTTTAATTTAAAGAGTTTAAAATTAATGTCCGCGGGCACCACGTTGAGAATAATTTGCCGTGCACAAGATAAAACTCTTTATTGTACCTATAAATCGAGTAGAAATCATAAAAAAAAAAAAAAAAAAAATTTTATCAATTTTTTTCTTCATGAACATTGATCGATTTCCAATAAACATTAAAAATTTATTTTAAAAAATGGTAATTTTACTAATGGACGATCAACATAATATTCATAAAAGAATATCAAACTAATAACTCGTTCGACAAAAAAAATAATAATAATAAAGTCATCGCATACGAGTTAGCGACAGAGTTATTACAAGCCGAGAGCGATGATATTCAATTACGGTAAGAAGTCGGAAACGATTACATGACGGCGTTCAATAATTCATTGAAAATCCTTTTGAAACCGCAGTTCCCATCGGCAAAAAAATCTCGATCCCGAGATAACGCCGCTACGTTACGTACGCGAAATCATTGAAACGTCCAAGGTAAACGACGCGCCGCGCGCCTACCGAGACATACGGGCGATACAAATTTTCGCTAAATATACAAGTCGAAGAAAAAGCAAGAAAGAGCAGAAGATGTACGCGCGAGGAAAAGAGCTCGTTGCGCGCGGAATCCCGTTAGAGTTTTCTGTATTGCCCCCGGGCGATCGACGCTAATTCAATCGTACTTTTTTCCATCGATTTCCGGCAGACCCAACTCTCGCATCCGTCCGTGCGCGTTTTAACAACCGACTTTATCCACACCGCGTGTAAGCGCGATAGCGCGACTGCCTTCGTTTCTAGCGGTGCAAAATCTCTTTGTTACTACCGTTCGCGCGATTCTTAAAACGAGCAAAAAAAGAAAAAAGAAAATCCAAAGAGAAAAAAGAAAGAACAAAATTTATAATGAAAAAAAAAAAAAAAAAAAAAAAAAAAAAAAAAAAAAAACAGCGAGGAAGGAAGCCGATGGATCAACTTTCGCGTCAAAGTCGTCGGCCGTAAATTTCTACCTATAGCCGACAGGATATTATGCGCGTCTGCTTTTATCGAGCTCGAGCTCGCGAGAAAGAGAAAGAGAGGGAGAGAAAAAAAAAGAAATAATAAAAGAAGCTTCAAGTTTAACGGCGTTACGTAGACGACGCTGTGTACAAACTTGAAGAAGGATGAGAGAAGGGAAAAAAGAAAACTTACGAAGCTTCATTACAGATTTTTCACAAAACGGTGAAATTTCTTTTTGCTGAGAGTATGAAGGAACTATTAATCAAAATCAAATAACATCCTTTCATCGTTCGTCGAGGAGGATATACGGGGAAAGAAGAGAGCAAAGTAAGCGCGGAAAATA
Source organism: Chalcis sispes (assembly GCA_949987625.1). Classification (NCBI taxonomy): domain Eukaryota; kingdom Metazoa; phylum Arthropoda; class Insecta; order Hymenoptera; family Chalcididae; genus Chalcis; species Chalcis sispes. The sequence goes on from OX465097.1 coordinate 2,053,881, forward strand.
CGGAAGAGGCGTTAGCGCCCGTGTCATAACCGAGTTTATACACCTTTCGTTATACTTTGAGATGGACGGATTCATTTTTGTTCTTTTACTTTCTCGTTAGTTTGCGCGATCGCATTTGCCATTAATTATTTCGTACGACTCGTCATCCCTCGTCGTGCAATTTTATATAGAAATGTATTCGTTTTCAATTTACTATTCGCGACAAGCTGAACGAGGCCTTGTTTTTCTCGTTAAATAAATTATTCAAGAATTAATTAAAGATATTCAATGCCAATGTGTACTTAAAAAATCAATTATTTATTTAAGAGTACGTGATAGTCGTCAAATACGATTAGCAAAATTTAATCCGATTCAAATGGTTCATAAGGTAAAAATTTCTAAATAAAATAGAATCGAATAGCGATATCTTGAGCAAAGAACGTCTTGTTTTTAAAATTGTTAAAAACGATAAAGTAAATGATTTTAGTAGACGTGTGTTACATACCAAAAGACTCAACTAATGAAAATGATATTCGTTTTTCTAGTAATATCTACAAATATATAAACCGATCTTTATCAAATGACACGTTGATAGTATATTTAATGATATACATAAAGGCTTTGATATATTTTTCAAAACCTCGGTAAAATCACGATAGAGCGTATACGCGTCGAAGAACAAACAATGTAAATTACCGTAGCGTAATGTTTCCTAGAACACCGTACGATTAAATATCGAAAGATTTTTTTTTTTTTTTTTTTTTTTTTTTCAAGATCACGTTACGATTTCATAGAAGAACGCAGAAAAGTTTATAAATATATCGTGGCGATACAAGCAAAGTCCAGATTAAATAACGAAAACGAAACGAAAAAGTATAATAAAAAAAAAAAAAAAAAGAACAAAAAAAAAGAACAAAAAAATAAAAACAAGGAAAAGGAGATCACTCCCGTCTTAGCGACTGAATCTGTCCTATATGTACCGACAATGTGCAACTCGAGGCGAGCTTACGCGAGCTTCGGCGCACTCGATCTTCGGACATCGAGCGTATACGTATCAACCAGCGCTCTCGCTTCGAGCGCTCGCTCGCAGATAAGCGCGAGCCACGTACGAGCTGCTCGCGAGCGAAAGGAGCGCATATAATACACACGCTGAGAGAGAAGATCGAGCGATAGATAGATAGAGAGCGAGCGAGCGAGCGAGCAGCGCGTACATACATACAAAAAGAAAGAGAAGAGAGTGAGAGAGAGAGAGAGAGAGAAAGAGACGCGCGCGGGAGCCGAGAGATGTACCTCCGCAGAAGAGGAGCGAGTCAAGTGGAGCAGCTCGGGAGCGAGGTTCGCTCCTTCTTCTCTCTTTCTTTCTCCGTCCTTCTCGACTTATAAATAAATCTTGATCGCGTGGCTCGCATCCCCACCGTAGCTCCTGGCGTGCTCCGCGGACGCGCGCCCGTTCTCCTTCCTCTATCTCTCTTTCGTTCTCTTCGAGCGCATGAACGCGCGCGCACGCACACGTGCACTTACACTTAAACGCGACGAGTATCGCCGCGGGCTACGCACCGATGCGGGCAGAGAAAGAGAGAAAGAAAGATCGAAGCGACGACTCGTTCCGCCGCGCGCGACCGAGGATGCGCTCCGGCTTGCTCCTTCGGGGTATTAAAACTCCCCTTACTGTATACTCTATATACATATATATATAGTGTGTGTGTGCGTGTATATATCATACACACGCATACACATAAGCATATAAGCGTTACATCCATTCTCTTACTCTCGTGCGGCTCGGCTCTCGTGAGAGATTTTAACCGGCTGTTGCGTACGTGTACGCGCTGCTTCTGCTGCTCTCGCGTACAATCATTTTGAAGAAAGACAGAGACTAAGTCCTCGCTTCTTTTTCTTCTTTTTTTTCTTTTTCTTTTTTTTCTTCTTCTTCTTCTTCTTCTTATTCTTGTTCTTCTTCTTCTTCTTCTTCGGGGCGTTGTATTACAAGGGAAGCTCAGCCTTTTTTTCTTTTCTTGCAGGTATACACTTGATTTTTCATCTAATTCCGAATGGATGTTTCCTTTGAGAAAAATCGCTTCAAGTTTCTTACCGAGCGAGAAAAAGAGGGAGAGATAGATGGCAAGGTGTAAAAGCTTTTCTAGTATCTCATAGAGTTAAAGCCGCAAGTATACAAGCAGCTGCATAAAATTATGATCAACGATATTGATGAATTTTCATTGATACGGTTGAAACGATGAAAAATTGACAATATTTCAAAAATATTCAAATAATACGTTTTATAATTTAAAAAAAAAAAAAAAAAAAGAGATAGAAAAAGAAAAAACAAATAAAATTTTTTGAATTTTAACAAAAAAATAATTCTGATGCAAACTATCAATAAATATGCAATTCTTTTCCTTATCGCGATTGCACGCGATAAACTCATGCGCCGTATGTACATACATAAAATAACGAAAAACTCATTCCCTTAACAAATTATTAATGTTCACCTTTTTTATTTTATCTCGTGGATGTAGGCGCGCATAATTAATCCCGCGCGCTCATGAAATCGCGTACGATACTTAAAGCGCGCGGGGTGTATTAAGAAAGTCCGATTGACACAAACGATATCGGAATTGCTTCGCAATACGGTGTATAGTCATCGCTTTTTCTTTCGTATATATGTAAGAATACTCGCGTATACAGTGCTCATAAGTACCGCGCGCCCTCGGTTTTTACAATAACGACGTGCTTATATACGTTTTCAGCCTACTAACCCGTACGGCGACTCTTACCTACGGAGCATCGTCAGCGTGTAAATGGTTTCCATACGCGCAAGCGCCTTCTCGATCGTATTAACATTTTTCTATACGTCCTTCTAGGCTGTATAGACATTCTATACGTCCTTTTAGGCTGTATATGTGCCAGGAGAAAAAAAAGTTAACAGCGCCACTGCTATGTATTTGTCGCTTCATATAGCCTAGCATGTGAGTCTTCATCGAAACTTATATTTTCGAAACGCGTAATAAGACTTATGTATGTTGAGCGAAGGAGAGAGAACGAGATAGCGATAAGAGCGCGCGCACCATTGCTCCCACGTGACCACCCTATCTCTGTCTCGCTCTCTCCTTCGCTCAGTATGTACATTCAAGCGACCACGGGGCTCTGCTTTTCTTTTGTTTTCTTTCAGTATAGTGTATCGTTGGTCGGTAATATTCGTTCTTAATATGTGAGAAGAAGAATAAAAATGGACAATTTATTAAATAATGAAAATAAGACGAGTGATAGTGACAGTGATGAAGAATGCAAACGTGAATTAAATAAACTAATAGAAAAAGCAAAATCTAATATAATCCCGCAAAATTTAAAAATTTAATAATAAGTGATTTTAAAGTGATAATTTTTAAGTTTATAATTTTGTTTGTGATTTAGATAAATGATTTAAAAGTTTTTTGTGTGAAGAAATTAAATTTAAAATATTTAAAAAAGTTACTGTTTTTTCATGTTAAATAAGAGACTAAAATTCATTGATTATACAAAAAATGTGTTAAACAAATATAGTATTGTTATGATAAAAATAACATAAGAAAGTATTTATATTAATTATAATAGTATTAATATTATTAATAAGCCTACAAATCTTATAAAAAAAACTTTTGTTAAAAATATTATTCTGTATAAATATTTAATAAATATACTCAAGAAATTTATATTTTTTAATAAATAATAATTGTTCAAGAATTAATTTTATTTTTAAATATTAATCCATTTACTATTTTTTTTAATTTCATAATTTATATTTATATTTACATTATGTTGTCTGTCACTTTTTGACACTACTACATGTACATGTACGCGTGTGTGTACAAAATGCGCATGCGTTAGCAGACGATATCTGTAGTTTACGAACTGTCAGTACGGGTTCGAAATTGCATTTAATTGATATGCAACAAAATAAAATTAATTATTCTGTTAACTAAGTAAGAGTCTTCGTACGGGTTACAAGGCTGAAAAATTTTTTAAGCACCATGAGTGAACCTCGCGTCATTAAAGCTTTCGGCTCATATTTTGTGGATGGATAGAGGCGCCTTAGTCGCTCGCTGCGCTCGCGACTGCGGCCCTACTATCCATCCACAACATATTTTGCCTCAAGCTGTAATGACGCGAGGCTCGCACAAGGTACATAAATAACTAATACACGTAGACGTATGCGTGGCTATGGAAGAAAAGGAAAGACGAAATAAGGTATATATGTAAACGCGGGGCGAGGGGTGGGGGTGGTGGGGGGGGGGGAGGGAAAGGAGCTCGCGGGGTAAGAGGCAACCGGCCGCCGTTGAGAAAACTCGTTTGCCGGACGACACGAGACGGCGGCGGTGGTGCAGCCAGCGTCAATTATTTATTTCGCTACTTTATTTGCCTAACGTTCTGCCGCTAGTCATTACCGAGGCTATCGAACTCGCGCCGCTGCCGCTCAGCTGCTTAGTCCGACGCGCGCCAAGCTAATGATCGACGCGCGGCTACGGGGGATATTTGCTTCGCCCATTTTCTTTCGGTTTCTTTTCTCGTTTCTCTTTCTCTCTCTACTACTACTTGCTCGAGATTCTTCAGCTACTTCTCAAGCTTCTTCTTGCGGCGAGATGATGATCGACGCGCGTGGCTCTCTACGCGTACCGCTCGCGCTATTACGCGCGCGGCTTTCATGCGAGATCTGGCCCTCGCGTGATCGCATTATAGGTGTGGAAATGGAATCAAGCTGGATTCAATCGAGAGAGAGAAAGAGAGAGAGAGAGATGATGACGTTGGGTGAGGCCAATCTTTTTACCTTTTATGAGAATTCTACAACGTTCGACGAGACTTTGATTTTATGTTACTTCGTTTTATACTTTCTGATTATGAGTTCTGAAGAATATTTATAGCGACTTTCAATTTTTTTTTTTTTTTAAATCCTTTATCGAATGCATTTATTCTAGAGTGAAAAAAGTATTCGCATATAAATCTTTACTGCGACATTACCGATATCGTTTACTGTAACTCATATGCATATGGTTTTATAAAGTTTGCCTGGATACCGAGCAATTATTTTTTTACTTATAAAAAAAGATAACGAATCGTCCATTCTAATCTATCCGATATCTGAATAAACTTGTATTCGTGCTGATGAGCGGTGTATATCGAATATGCGATTCAGTCGTCGGATAAGTTTGTTTCGATGTTAATATCTTTCGCGTAATTAATTATAATATTTTATCATGTTTGTAAAAATTTGGCAAACTTGGCGATTCGACGCGTTGATTTGTATCTTTGCCGCTTAAAATAATTTCCTTCGAATAAAATTCAAAAGAGCGATACGATACAAATTGTAAGAGGAAATTTAAGAAAAAAAAAGTTCCATACTCAACGAGTCAAGTATGCGAGGTTATTTGCGGCGTCGAGTAACTGATATTCCAAAAAGACGGCAAAGAGTTAAACGTCGCAATGAAAATTAAAATTGAAATAACCGAGTGCGCATTAACAGTCGCGTATATATGCATATATCGAGTTCTGAAATTCAAGAAGCGTCGCGGTACTCGCGAGGGATTTATCCAGGAGCTTACCGCGAACGATCGCGTCGACTCACCTATAATACGCGCGCGCGCGTGCGCGCTTCGATACAGTTACAAACGCGCGTGGCTCTCTCTCTCTCTCTCATTCTTTCTCGATACCGCAAATCGGCCAAAAAGTAGAAAATCGAGTGTATTAACTTATACGAGTGCGCGCGCGCGCGTCCTCGGGCGATTCTTTATTAACCGCTGCGCTCGCGACTTCCCTCGCCTTTGTTGCTTGCGGCGTGTATAGGAGCTTACGTTTACCTTTTCTTTTTTTTCTTTTTTTTTTCTGTGTGGTATGATTCCATGTAAGATACTTTTTCTTTTCGTTCTCGTAAAGTTTTTCGTACTTTCTTTTCGGGAGATGATACTGAAATTGATGCTTTGCAGATGTATATGCGCTGTAATCGAGGAGAAATTGAAATTTACGCAACAAAACGATGTAAAGATTTTTTTTACGTTTCGATAAAAAAGAATAAAGATTATCTCTCGACATAAATACAAATGAAGTATAATATTAATGTCGAGATCGACTTATATAACGAGTACGTATTTTACAAACCACAAAAATATTCAATTTTTCAACGAGTAGCCCTCGCGCAAAAAACATTGCGTAATCCGTACATGAAATTTTGCCTACTTAATGCAACTACCTAAATACCTCGTACAACTGGCATATAAAATATAAAAACATAATAACTTAACGATATCCGAAAGCACAAGAGTCAAACGTTCATATGAAAAGTGCGCCAGCATTAATTTGGACCGTCGTTTATGTGTGTGTATATATATATATTCGAGTAGTGGCAGCGCGAGAGGATATTTCGATAGCACTCGCTATCCAGACCAATTAACTGTCGACTCGCCGAAGATTTATCGGGGCGAAAGTGCTTACCCGCTCTGATAAGAATGGTAGCCACATATACACATACATGTATACATACAGAAAAAGAGGAAAAGAAAGACAGAGAGAGAGAGAGAGAGAGAGAGAGAGAAGGTGACGCCCAAGTTTTCTCTCTGCGTATAACATATTTCGAACCACAGCAGGAAGGAAGTGGCAGTGGTAACAACTCCCGCTGTAGCTCTCTCGATTATTAATAGTATGTTATACTATACGTTTATAAAACGCGAGATTTCTTTCTCTCGATATTTTATATATTTCGCAAATTACGCGACGCACAATGAGTATGGATATAAAAAAAAAAAAAAAAAAGAAAGAGAGAGAGAGTGAGAGAGAACAAAAAATAAAGAAATTCTTTTCGAACGCATATCGCTGCCGCTAGTTATACTATCGGTTGAGATTGCGGTTGAATATTTATCGAATTGCTTAATTTATCGTATTCGGCACAGCCGAATTAAATTAAGTTGTAGAACTTGCGAGTCGTTGATTAGTGGAGTATGTTTTGCTGAACGCGTTGTTTTTTTTTTTTTTTTTTTTTTTTTCCCATAAAACTACATCTTAATCGAAGCTATACCACATCTCTGATCCCCATATGCGAAAAACTTTATCGTTGAATAACTTATAATCCCGATTCACAAGATTAGATTTTAATTTTTATCGTAAAATTTATTATAATTCTCGATGTACATTGTAAATGAAATCGTACATTGGGTTATTAATTTTTAATGAATCAAATCGTATTTTGAAATTTTATACGACGATATCCATTTAATAGCTCAAAGTTTAAAACGAATTTTTCTCAAAATAAATAATTAAAGCGTTTTATGACTTTTACCAAGCGCGCGATAGCGATTTCTATAATTTCTTTACCGCAAAAAATATTTTAATATTTATCTCTGCGATAATCGTGTGCTCGATATGTTGAATCATCAAACCGATTCTCAAGGCCGCATCCGTAGTTTAATAAAAATTTTTTTCATCGAAAGCAAAATACAAACGATATTTTATAAATGTGAAATTTATATGTAATTATGTCGGAATGAAAAAAAAAAAAAAAAAAAAGAGTTAATTCGTTTGCAAGCAGCAATGATATTTTACGATCTTGCGTGCGTTCACAAATTCAATTTCAATCTTTGCCGGTGCTCGCGAATCAAAGAAACGTTATTACATCCGCGATATATTCAACGCTTTGACTTTCTTCGTATTACCGCATCGCGTGGCTCCTCTTTGCTCTCCCATATATATATACAAATCATTAATCGACGCACTTATAACGCGAAAATGAATTCGAGCAAATTACTCGGTGCGCTTCCCTTGTTTTCCATTTAAATCCAATGAAAACTACACGCCAGCCGTGTCCGATTAAAACGGCGTAACGTTAACGCGCGCATGCGCACGACTCCGCTTGACCGAGCGGGAGAAAAAAAAATTAAAAGTGGAGAGCTGTCCAACGAAAAAAGAGAAAGGAAGAAAAAAGTTTATGCATAGAAGAGCCGAGGTTAATTTATGCAAATCAAGAAGTAGTTCATTATCGAACCGGCTGATCGACTCCCACCCCCCCTCTCTCTCTCTCTCTCTCTCTCTTAAGTTGCGAAAAAAGCAAAGGCTCTCTCTCTCTCTCTCTCTAGCGCGCAAAGGTGTATATTCAACGCGTCGTCGAGTTGTTACGCACGATGGCACGATCAACCTTGCGAGCGCGAAGGTACACACATACTTTTTGTGGCTCTTTTTACGACTGATAACGAAAAGACGATCTATACAAGATGACTGGACGATGTATCAGATTGCCTTTTTTTTCTCCAGCACTGTGCGCACCTTATCCGAGGATGTTGAGTTGTTAGATTTTTGGTTTATTAAGCCGATAATGACCGAGCGAAAAATGTCACTTTGATCGTTTTGCTTTTATTAACGATAATTAGTTGACTAATTAATCGGTTAATTAGAATTCCGTGAAAACTCGAAATAATTCTTTACTGGAAAAATCTTTTATTAATCTTCATTATTTCTCCTTTTTTTGCCATCATTAAAAATTTTAATTGGTATTATTATTGTACAAAAGTTAATCTATTTTACCGCCGTTAAATTATTTTTCCTGAGAAATTACGACTTTCTTATAATTAATCCAACAATTTATATAACGTTGTTCGCATAATTTTTGCAAATAATGTTAAAAATTATAGGGAAATAAAAATTTAACTTTAAGTAAAAGATTGATTTAAAAACAATTTAAACATTTTCAAGCGTTTCACAATTGTATAATTGCCAACATTAAAGCAAATAACAATCTTTTTAATTTCCACGAAAGGCATTCTCGCCCTCTTATGTCTTTCTTCTTATACTCTTGGCTTCTTGCTGCATATGCGTACGCGATAATTTCAAGGTTGAGTCAAAATTATACGTGTCGACGTAAAAAAGAGAAAAAGAGAAAGAGAGATATAGACAAAGAAAACGGCGTACGCGCGCGTAAATTATACGCGCTAGCGCGAGCTTGTAATTTCGTTAATAACGACTCGGTATATCGGAGCGTAAGCCCAATAGTAGCGACAGAGCAAATACTTTCGTGCATACAATACACATCGTGAAAAGAAAGTACCGATGGATCGACGAAAAAAACCAAAGTACCTTTCGCGCTACGTCCGTTTAGAAAATAGACGCGTCGCGGTAAATAAAAACGCGTCTATCCGCCGTGCGATAAAAGCGTCGAGCCTTCAGAGTGGTTGAAACAAGCGAGTATGCGTATTAATCCATCGAGAAGATCCGCAACCTTTTTTCCGCCCTTAATTTACGCACAAAGTCGAAAAAAAAAAAACGATTTGACGAGCCCCGCGGTTTTTCGCAAGCTATGCGAAGAAAAATGTGCAAACGCGCTTATACATACATATACACGTATGAATACGTCATAACTTTGAGCGACTAGCCACTTATCGTCGAAAAAGGAATTCAGGTTGGTTTGGCGCGAGGTGCAGAGGCGAGAAGAGAAACGCGCCGAAGAAGGTGTTAACGTGCGTATAACTATGAAATTACGACTCGCTGTATGTTTTCGTGTTACTTCATGTATGTATTTTGTAATACAATTATGTAGACCGAAAGCAAAGTTATTATTCTCACGTAAAGTGTATTAAATTTGAGCGAGATTTTTTTAGATAAAACTATTATCAATGAAAATACTAGAAAATAATATTCGATAAAAGCATATACACTCTTCGATAATAAAAATATTTTTACGACTTACTTTTTTTTTTTTTTATACGGTGATAAAATATAATGGGTGAGAACCCGATTATATAATATAATATATAAAAATAGAAAAAAAAAAAAAAAAAAAAAAAAAATTAACATACAAAACGAGCGATAAAATAATTGAAAGAAAATGATACTACTGCACTTGAGAATAAAATAATACCGGAATGCATAACTTATTTGTAGCGCGCGCGATTATTTATTTTGCAACGAGTTTTAAAATATAGCAATATTCATGAAATAAATAACTAACGTTCATTTCTTTGGAAATTTTATTCTAAAAGTTGCATAAAATTTAACAAACTGCCCAAATCGCGACAAAAACATGAAAAACCTGAAACCTAAAAAATAAGTCGTTAGTTATAATTCTAAGATAAAAAGTTTCACTCCAAAAACAATTATCCGATATTTTCCCTTTGCTTTTTTTTTATTTTAACATAACAATTTTACTATACAGAAAATCTCTCCGAAGTTTTGCCCCTCGAACGAGCCGCTTGGACAAAAAAAAAAAAAAACAAAAAAAAAAAAAAAAAACCAATCCCCAAGTATGTATATAAATAAAGAAAGCAAGGCGCCGAGATGTAACACACGAGGCGCTAACGAGGCGAGCTGCAGGAGGGCCAGGACTCGGGCTAATCGAGCGCGCGTACGAAGGAATAGTCCGCCGCGCCATAAAATCCGCACCTGCCGCGCTCTAAGCGAAAAAGTTGGCTCGAGCGCATCGAGAGGAAAAGGGAGCAGCCGCTATATTGCCCTTCGCATCTCTGCGTGTATGCACACGCGCCAAGAGCCAGTGTTTCTAGTTTTTCTCCGACATATTGAGAGAGAAAAAGAGAGAGAGAGAGAGAGAGAGAGAGAGAAAGAGAGAGGTGAGGAGATGAATGAACCCGGCAATTCGCTGGGATCAAGGACCCGCGAGAGTAAAAGAGAGAGAAAGAGAGAGAGAGAGAGAGAGAGAGGAGACTTGCCTCTTCTCACTCTTCTGCTTCTCTCTTTGCGGATATTATCGGCACTTATAATCTTCCTCCGTCTTTGTCTAGTCTCCTCTTTCTCTCCACGCCTTTCCTCCGGCTCTCTCCTTCTTTTCGATTTTCCTCCCGCTCGGCTCGCGCTGAAAACCAGAAGCCGAGCGCGCGAGCTCGCAACGGCGCGACTAATGTTTCAGGACTCGCGCGCGCCCGAGCTTTCCTTTCTCTCGCTTGTTTTATGTAAGAGCGGATCGTAAAGGTACCGAGAGACCGTGCTTTTCTTGAATTATATATATGTACGATCGGACAACTCCCTTGTACTCGTATATAAACGAAGTTGATTGCGAGAATTCTCCGAGACTCTCGTTATTTTTTTTTTTTTTTTTTTTTTTTTTTATCGAGTAATCGCCACGTTTTTCCTTTTTTTTTTCTTTTGTTTCGCTTTTATTTTTACGAGATCGAGAATTTCCGTCGACGGCAGCTCTCTCGGCTGTCATAGAGTCGAGGAGGAAGCGAAGATTGTGCGCTCGTTCTGAGAAAGAATGGCGCTCCGGTGATATGACTTTGATGAATATGTTTTCTTATCATCTTGACTACGCATTATGCGATACATGAATAACGTTGATCGTATCGTATCTTTTAAACAAGAAAACTATAAAATAACGCTTTTTAACGCAATTAATAAGTTAATTTTTTTTGTTTTCTTTTTTCTTTTTTATACAAAGTTTCTAAATTCTTACACAATCGCAAAACATTTGCTATTTCGTAACGCATTTATCTCGCAATAAATTTTTAAATTGTGCGAAATTAAAAATAAAATAAGTCTCATTACTGGGGAGGAAGAGGCTCATTAACAACGATGGCGTATATATCAAGATCGCGCCGATCGATTCGAACGATCGATAACGATTCATCGGTTAGACGTCTAGCTGTTATCAATTTACCCAACACCTTCGATTCGCCGTTTTTATTTACAAACCAATTCATAAGCGCACGCGCGCGCGCGCACGCAAACAATATACGGCAAAATCGTCGGTATCGGTATACGCGGAGGAAATTAATTTACCGTGCTATATCTCGAAGAAACATCGAAAAATCCGGCAAGGCTAAAACCGAGCTCAAAGAGATACACATATACGAGCGCGGCAACGCAACGCATAAGTCCGTATAAATCAGTGTACCCGAGGTAGTTTTACAATCGTAAGCGGAAACTTTCCGCTAATGAAATCGCACAACGGCGCCCGGAAATCACCCGGACTACGAAATCCGGCTTTTCAGTTACGGTGAATCGAAGCTTTTTACACGATTCGACAGATCTATAGGAGTTGATCTTGCGGAAATTGTCGGCTAACGCCATAAAGATTAATCTATCCGGGCATGGATACAACAATTCCCGGCTGCCATAACTTTACCCGCGGGCTTTTTCCTTTTCATCCTGTGCTCTTTCTCTCTCTCTCTCTCTCTCTCTCTCGCTATCTCTCTCTCTTGCTATCTCTATCTTTAACGCGCGCGCATTTTCTTTATCCGTCCACGGAAAGGCGCGCTGCAATTAGGCAAAAGCCACGGCCGGCGCAATTAAAAATCCATAACGCGCGGAGAAACGTGTTACATGGATATATGTGTATATATATGTAGCTACAGGCCTAGATCGTCGTTAAAAACAGCGAGAGCGAGAGAATACCCAGATGTATAGATGTATAGAAAATACCTCACGGCAATACGCAGCGAGATTCGGCGCGAGTATATATCTATATTCGCGCGGCGGAGAGTAGGGGAGGGATAATACACCTGCGCACTCGCGAGTCAAGTAATGAATGTACTGGATCCGAGCGGTCCACGGCTACTAGCTCCGAGGCGTACAGCGCCGTATAGAGCGAGATCTACAGGTGGACGAGCGCGCACGTATGTACCGGAGGGAGAAACAGAGGAAGGAGGAGGAGAGGGAGAGGAAAGGAGGAGAATGGATGAGAGCGAGTGTAACGCCGCCAGAAGAAACTTCATTCACAGATCGGTAACGAGAAGAACGAGGAGATATGAAGCGCTGCGCTTACACGCTTACGGACTCACGAGAGAAGAACAGGAGGCTGTAAAACAAAAAGAAAGAAAGGAGGATGCAAGGCAAGGTAGCGAGAGAGAGAAAGAGAGAGAGAGAGAGAGAGGGAGAAATGAAAGAACGAGAGAAAGAAAAACGATAGGACGAGACCCTAACGCAAGCGAGTTCGATCGTGCGAAAGCTTGGTCAAGCTTCGATAACGAATGACATTGGACTAATTAATGTTGAGATACGGGGACGATTTGAGGAATCCAGTATCTCGCTCTCCTACCCCATCTACTCGCGGTTACGTGCGATGTTTAATGATTCGACGTTTTGGAAATCGAGAATTATCAGTTGTTGACTGCTTACTTTATTTATATGCGTATATATGCACGCTGTACGACTATCAATAAAACTAGAAAAATTTCAAGGGAAGGAAGAAGTAAATTAAAGCATTTTAAAATTCAAGAAAAAAGAAACGAAAGAGCGAGAAATATTTATCTCGCACGATATTCGTTTTAAAACATAAAGTAAAATATACATGTACGTGTACACACACGTTCATACGTATAAAGATACAAAAGTGTATTACAATGAAACGCGAAGCAATAAATTGCGAACAAAGTATAAATAGTGATCTTGTACAGCAATTACAAAATAAATTTCAATACAATATCATAACAGCGGCATTAAGATACACCCAAATAAATCAGTCGAAATAAAGAAGCCTGCAAAGAGGACAAAAAAAAAAAAAAAAAAAAAAAACAAGAAAAGAAAAAATAACGAAACGTCGAGGCAACCAATACACGGCGTACACTCCCAGGAAGAAAGAGGAAGCCCGAAGCGCGCAACGCCGGTACGGGAGGAACAATAAGAACGAGAGAAACGACAACGCGCCGGGGAAGATGAAAAATAAGAAGAAGAAGAAGTCAAGCGAAAATGAAGCAAAACGAACGAGAGAGAGAGAGAGAGAGAGAGAGAGAGAGAGAGAGAGAGAGAGAGAGAAAGATAAAGGTTGCTGCGCCAGCGGCACGATTACGAGGCTACAATTATGTCCCCGTAGCGGTGGAGTTTGCCACCAAACGAACGCACCACGCCGAGGAAATTTATGCAGGGGACTCGGGCGCATTCCGCAAGGTGTCGGTGCTACCACAACTGGGAGCTTTTCTTAAACGTAGTAAGGTGACACGCGCTCCCGGAGATAAAATGCGCAAACGGCTCTCTTAATAAACTACGAGAACGAGAGAGCGTATGCGTACATTCGACCGAGAGAGATAAATGCATAATTTAAGGTAGAATTGGATTCGGTGAATCCGAACACCGCTGCATCGTTTATATGAATGCTACCGTGGCGCTTTAAACTCTGGAACGCGTTATTGTATCGCGGCGATATCGGGAAAATCCGGTAATTGTTTAGTAAAGTATAAAAGTAATTGCGAGAGCCTTTATTATTCGTCCGGATTTATAAGAGTGCATTTATTTCGATTAATTTATTATCTTACCATTGCTTTTATTTCGATATTAAAATGAGCCATTGGGCTCGTAAGATCGCATATATACGTTATACGTACGCGAGAGATCAAAGTATACGGGAACATTTTCCCGTCAAAATATTATTTATAACGGTTATTATAACGCATCTAACCGTCGCACTTTTAAAATTACACACGTGCTGCGTGTAAAAGCGCGCGCGCGCGCGTTCGCATTTTTTTACGAATTGTTCATACAAGCGATAATCATCGAGAAACAAGCAACACGGCGAGCACGCGCCCGCGCGAAATAAATCATACGTAAAAGTAATGGGGAGCTCCTCGATCTTTTGCGGGTATCTTCCGTAAAAGCAAACCGTACGCTAGAAACGTAGCTGATTGCCCTCCCCCATCCCCTCCTCCTCACAATCGGTACCCCGCGAGAAGAGTTTCTCATTGGGAATTCGATATCGCGGCATCGCACCGCAAGCGGCAACGTTATGTACATGTATCCTCGCTCGCGCGGGATTTCGGGCGTGCGTGGATTATCGCGTGGAGTATCGACTCGAACCGATCGAGGCGGTTTTAACCGCGAGTTTCTCCACGGCTAGGGAACGGGAGAGGGAAAAGTCTTGAATGAATGGTGAGCGAGAGAACGGCCAGGAGGAAAGGGAAAACACGGACAATGAATGGAGCGGCGAGTTTCCCGCGCCAATAGTCGCGGCACGAACGACGTAAGACAGCTGTCTGGAAAAACGCGAGCTCCCGGCCATTCGTTTCGAAAGGAAATCGCCGTCGCCTCGCTCGCGAAAGAGAGAGAGAGAGAGAGAGACTTTCGACTTCCGCTGGTGTATATCGGTTAAAGAGCGAAATAGAGAGATTAAGAGAAAGAGAGAAAAAGACTTGGAGAGGAGAATGACGTAACTTGCGACAGCCAGTGTAAGTATACGAAACGCCGCGAGAGAAACAGGAACACGCGCTGCACCACGGTGAAAGAGAGCAAGAACAATAAAACTCGCTAATGGTGCCAGCGAGGAGTTTAAGGGCTCTTCACAATATCGAAGGACGGAAAACGTCCGTTGATTTATGGGGATAATCAATTCTGCGATTTTCTTTATGCAGATTGATAATTGATTGCCGCTTGCAGGAACGAATTTACATAATTTGACTGAACTTTGTCAATTTAATGGCTATGTCAAGTACTGGCTCTCTCTCTCTCTCTGATTATTATATTAATTGCGTCGCTGGCTAATTTTCTGCTTAAAATTTCACGTTAAACATTAATATTTAAGAGCTATTTAATTTTCAGCCAGTGCGTGAATACACGAGATGTCTATTAAGTGTATTATTCGAAGTAATAGCATCGATTGTTTCAATTTAGTTTTCATGTATATATATATATATTAAAAGTTTTTATTTATTGTAAAAGATTACAAGTACAATTAATTAAACGCAATGATTTTTAAAAGAAAAGGAAAATCCATAACTGCGATAATTTGCAGATGAAACAACAAAGTGTGAATCTCCCTGAATCGAGTAAGAGAGACAGAAGATTGTGCAACCACTCGCGAAACGAGGACGAAGAAAGATAATGGCATAAGAGTAGCCGTTGAGCAAGAGAGAGAGAGAGAGAGAGAGATTGAGTAGGGGGAATGGGGGGAGAGGGAGAAAGAGAAGAAAGAGAGAAGAGGGTGGGGAGAAGATGAAGGTAAAGCGGTCCTCCGCAAGACACGTTCCCACGATCTCATGAATGAACTCGCGTGGCTACTCGGTTCTCGAGTGGGGGTCTCTCTCTTTCTCTCTCACTTCCCCTCTCTCGCTCTCGGACCAAGCTCACTTCCTTTCGCTCGCCGAGTCCTTCTATCTCTCTCTCTCTCTTCTTCGATCGATTCTTTCTCTCTGTGATGTGCTCGTCGTCATCGTCGTCCTCTTCGACGTCTTCTTCGTTCCTTTTTCTCGACTTTTAACACGATGAACGAGAGAGAGAGAGAGAGAGAAATAGAGGTAGCAGATGATCGGCGCGCACGCATGTGTGTAACGAAGGGAACGAACGAGCACGAAAGTAAAAAGAAAAGAAAAAGAGAAAGAGTGAGGTTGCGTTCGGGGGCAAATTTATTGTCGGTTGGAGCTCGACTTAACTGCAGCACGGACGATTTTCATTTACCGAGAAGAAGACGTCATTATACGCGCTCGCGCGCACGCGCCGCGGAAAAAAAGGGACGCGCGCAATGGTAATTGCACCGGGCTCTTGACGGGGCTCTCTCCCGTAGGTACACCTCTAATAAAGTAGATATACATATGTATAAAGGGAAAAAAAGAGGGGAGCAAGGAGATGGAGGATGGAAAGTAGCGAGAAAACGCGTTATGCCCCCTTTTTATGCCTCTAGTTTTTATCCCTCTTTTCTTTATTCTTTCTTTCCAGTAGCAACGAGTACGTCAGCTTGCTCACGGTTACTTATTCGGCGTTTCTTTTGCTCGCGTCTCTTCGATATACTTTCGAGACGCTGGTAATTCAATTATACCAGCGAAAGAATAAAAAAGAGAAGGAGAGTTAAAAAAAAAAAAAAAAGAAAAAAAAAGTAAACGACGAGAGAACGAAAGAGAGAAAGACACCGTGCGCAGGAAATGGCAAAACGAACGTTGGCTATGCGTACCGATGATCTTTCGGCCCGAACGAAAAGTGTACATCCGAGGACCATATGTGCAAGAGGCGCGCGCGGCTTCGTCGTCTACTCGCGGAGGGACGCACTCGGGAATCGAGAGAAAGTTGCCAGATTTTTCGAAGACTATGATTTCTTATTGCGAGCGCGTTGCTAACTCTGCGCTGGTTAATAGCGCAACATTTTTTTTTTTTATCTATTCTTAGAATTTTTTTATATTATTTATTTCTTTCGAAGAAATTATTTATTTTTTTCAGAAAGAGAGAAAGAGACGTTTGCACAGCGAATTAAATGAAAACTAATCGTAGTAATGTTATTATTATTCATTAACGATATCGTTGAAACTTTATCGGCGTTGCGCAATTTTACTTTTTATGTTTCAATTAAATAATTATCTATTAGTTTAATAAAAATTAATATACATTTGAAGTTGCGTCGTTATCATTTGTTTCACGAAATAATACGTAATTTTCATTCGATTATAATGAAAAATAATCTTAGAAATTTATCACCAGCTTTCTAATATTGAAAACAAACAATAGCTTTCAAAATTACAATTCCAAAAATACGAAAAAAAAAAAAAAAAAAAAAAAAAAAAAATGTGAGAAAAAAGATGACACTGCAGGTACGCAGGGATTCCTACATGCAGCTGGAAAGATATTTCGAGTCAAGTGAATCGTGCTTGACGAACACAACAGGTCCGTAATAAAATAAAGGATCGAGGGGGATAAGACGAATGAGAGATAGAGAGAGAAAGAGCCTCTACATAACCGTGTCCGAACTCGGTAGCGCAAAGCGAGTAACTCGCATGCGCGCGCTCTCGTATACGTGCTATATACGTGCGTGCAGAGCCAAGGGGAGCCCTACGTCTTCTTTTCTCTCTATGCGATACCTGTTGCTGCGCCCTCGGTCTTTCTCCCCAACTTCCTACACACACACACACACACACACACACACACACACACACACACACACACACACACACACACACACGCACGCACACACACACACGCACGCACACACACACACACACATATAGACACGCGAGTACACGGTAATGGCGCATCGCGGCGAATCGAGGCAGGACGCGCGCCACAGGTGCCTCCGAATGCGAGCGCGAATAAGGGCCGCTATTGCGCGAAGAAAATCGTCCACAGGGGAGGTAAAACGAGCATTGGGCTTCCCCTATCGCTCTCGTCGTATTTTGGAAGACGCGCGTCCTTCTTGTCATCCTCGTCGTACTCGTTATTACGCTCGAGTGACTTTATATATATATATATATACTCGTCGTCTTCTTTTTCTTCTTCTTCTTCTTCTTCTTCCTACAGGATACCGTTTCCTACCTCTCGAGGTATGTGGGGAGAGAGAAAAAGAGAGAACGCGATGAATGCG
The DNA here is from genome assembly GCA_949987625.1 of Chalcis sispes. NCBI lineage: Eukaryota > Metazoa > Arthropoda > Insecta > Hymenoptera > Chalcididae > Chalcis > Chalcis sispes. The sequence continues at coordinate 2,072,089 of OX465097.1, forward strand.
AGAAAAAGCAAATAACAATATTACGGGGACAATGAGTCCGTGCACGTGTATTGTGAATTATTCGACCATGCTTTATGAAAGTCTAATGAAATCGTAATAATAAATAAATAGAAAATACTTTTCATAATAAACAATGATTGCACGTTTTATGTATTTATTATGTCTAGGAACGTTTAAAGAAATTCATTTAAAAAAATTTAAACCTTTTCATAAAAAAAGAATTCATTTTTTCAGCAGAGCTTGATAAAGTTTTAAATTAAATAAAATTATCGTACATGAAATAAAGCTTAAATAAAATAAGTAACATAAGGGAAAAAGTTAAGTCTAACGCATTTTTTCTTGAAAATTTTTATATACACGATACTTACAATATTTATACCATCCAAAAATCTTTAACAGACCATGTCAATATTCATAAACGACATTACAGAACTTACAAAGCCAAAAGGGATGTATTAGGAAATAAGGTAAACACGCAGGACGAAAATAGGCGATCGACTTGCTGCGATCCTATTCTCCGCGGCGTTCATTGATGAAAACGCGAAACGCGCGAATGAATCGCCAGGGCGCAGATTCCTACGTTATCGACCAGAGGTTTCACATCGCGAGCGATTCGAGCTCGCGTCGAGCGCTACCTATACACGGAACTTGTAACTTTGAGCTTCGCTGGATCGCCGATAGATGCAAGCACCGTACGCGTCTATCGCGATCGTGCGTCGATCGCGCTTCGGGATCGTTTGTTTATCTTTATGAAGACGAAGCTAAAATATATACCCTCCTCGTGTGTTAAAAAAAGAATAACACGGAGAGTTTTACGAATAATGATGATGAAAAAAAAATAAATTTCGTTGAATAAATTTTAATGAATGGAGATTAAAGAATGAGGGGTAAAAAGTAACTGGGTTATAGAAAGTATCGAGAAAAGAAGCCTTTACGAGTCGGTAATCCTTATAAGAGGTGTGATTCGCGCGTGGGAAGACCGAATTAGGATATATATATATATATATATATATATATATAAAGAGAAATAAATTGAGAGATATGTGCGTACATATGCGTATACACCGCGGAGTTATTTACACTATGAGTAACTCGGCGAAAAGGAAAATAAAGCGAGGCGTAGATTGCGATTCACGGAACGGTTATCTTCCTCCCTCCACGCGCGTACGTATACAAACACAGAGACACGGCCATTTTTTATTTTTGGGAGTACGAAGAGCAGCACACGTACCAAAATCTCCAAAAGCCGAATACGCAACTTCTCGAAGAAGAGGAACATCATCGTAAACTTTTGCAAGCGTTTCTGAAGAAAGTAGAGAAAAAATGGGAGGAGAGAGAGAGAGAGAGAGAGAGAGAGAGAGATCCCAATAATATCCGTAAAGAATTGTCTTTTTTTTCAGGAAACAATTAACAAGACCTCTCTCTCTCTCTCTTTCTCTCACGAGAGAAACTTATCAATCATGTGCGTATGTGGAATCTAAAGTCGTTTTTTACTTATACATACATGTATATACCTGTTATAAACGTTATTAAATTAATAGATAATTCCGTTGGATACTTGGAAGAACTAATAGTAGCTTGCGTTAATTATCGGAGAAACGCATGACGAGTGGGGAATAACTGGTTGAGCAGCATACTTTCTCAAACTTTATAAAATTTTATCTTCTAAGCTGCTTTAAAATAATTCCAAATACATATACGTATATGCAATATTCGATTATCATTACAGCTATATTATTGTAAAGAAAGTTTATTTTATTTCTTCACCGAAAATTTTTAATAAAATTTTTACACAATAACGTGCTAATAATAATTTTTATCTTGTAAAAATGTCAAAGCAATAAATACGATCACACGTCGTAGTTCCTTACGAGCAGATCGTAAGTCGTTTAAAAATCTTATCGATTAAAAAAGCGTAAAAATAAAAGTAAACAATCCTATGTATAAAATAATGTATAAAATAATGTAAAATAGTGTATTTCACTCAACAATGATCAAGTTACATAAACTTCTTTAAAATTTTTTGAAACGTTTTAACATATCGATTAGATGAGCCAACAATTTCTTATCGAACAATTCTTATTACTTTCAAACAAAAACAATTTTTTTCACCTTATATAAAAATTTATAATTCTGGAAGATAAACATGTAGCTCGCGTACTTGACAAATATATTTCATGTTTCTATTGTACTAAATTTGTGTACATCGATCAAAATAAATTTAATTATTTTTTTCAGTACTATAAACTTTGAACAATATTTTATTTTACTTTTTATCGCGTTATCAAAAACTATCATTCGTATCAAATATGATTTTAATTGAATTCTTAAATATTTATTGGTGATATTTAATCGAATCAATAGTCATTATTAGAATATTTCATATATTGAATGTTACATCATTACGAAAAAAATTAAATAAAAAAAAAAAAAAAAAAAAAAAAAAAAAAAAACTACAAACTTGCATCAATCAAAATTTCCACTAATAATATGTATAGAATAAAGATAATTTTTCAAAGTACATAAAAAAACCACTGGTTATTCTTTATCTTCCTAGTTAAACTGCAATTAAACCTTCTTCACATTACAATTATTTATTTCTATCATCTTAAATACTTTAGCGATAGTTATTTAACGAAACCATTCGGTTTGAAAAATACTAGTTATATATCTTGAACCAAATGATCCTCCGAAAACGACGCGACTTACTTTCCCGTTGAAAGACGTTAACGAGCTCGCGATCGTTTACACAAAAAAATGTATATACATCCGCGTTCTCTCTTCTCCCTTATTAACGCTCGACTAAAAGCGTTAATCTTTCAAAAATTAAAAAGATACGCCCATATGGAAGAAACAAAAAAGCGGAGGCGAAGCTAAGGGAGAAAGTGGAGGGAAAGAGGAAAAACCCGAAGGTCGTCCTCGCGCGGGACAAGCTTTCGGTCCATTATTCGGTTTACCGACGCCGATCGGCTTTAGCGGTCGCGTTTCCACCCTCGCGACTCCACCGTCGATCGAGACCGTGAGAACGAATTTTGCCGCGTATATACATCGCAAAAAGAAAAAAAGAAAAAAGAAAAGCAGCGAACGTATCGATTCCTCTTTTGCGTCGACTTTCTCGCGGAGTTCGTTTCCCTTCCTTTCTCCGTACCTGGTTCTTTCTCTCGTTGAAAACCACGCACACGCAGGGGTTTAAGCGCGGTTTTTTAAAACGCTCGCGACGTGCCGTTAGAAGTCGACTCTCTCTCTCTCTCTCTCTCTCTCTGACGCTAGAGATTTTCGTCCCGGGTATATTATACATACAAAATTTTCAAGTCGAACGCGTGTATAGTGCGACGTAATTGCGTTTCTCGGTCGCCATTGTCGTCAATGAAGCCTTTCAGGCAGGGACACGCCACTAACCGGACACGAAATGAGAAAAACGAGAGAAAAAGAGAGAGAGAGAGAGAGAGAGAAGTTGCTGGATAAACACGAGTTTTACGCTCCTCGTTGACGGCGCATGGGAATATGAGCCCTGCGTTCTCTCTTTCTCTTATGCAAGTTTACCGTGTGTAAATATACGTCTTTTCGTGGTTTTTGGAATGACGTTATACATTTTTTTCTCTCCTCGTTTTATGTATAATACATACAAAGAAATCGAATGACTTTTTTTTTACACTTTATTTTCCATTCGTTAGGGATTATTTTACTTTGTTTTTAAATAAATTTATTTAAAAAAATAAAATAATCTGTACCGCGGCGAAAAAAAAATAAATAAATAAATAAATAAATAAATAAAAGTCCAATATAAATCGTTAAAATCAACGATATAATTTTTGAGAAAGATTTGATTAAGCGTCGTTGCGTGTATCCAGAGATTTGAGGAAAGCAGATGGCACGAGCGATAAATGACTCGCTGCTACTGAAAAAAAAACTTCACTCATCACCGCTTGTACGCGCACGAGAAAGAGAGAAAAAGATAGAAGGGTAGAGAGAAGGAGAGAAGGAGAGAACGAGAGAGAGAGAGAGAGAGAGAGAAAAGAGAGGAAAGACAAAAGAAAAAAGAAAGATAGAAATAGACTCTCTCGTATCTCGGACACGTACGAGAAGTCGCCTCGACTCGTACTCTCCGTTTATCCGGTACATCTGCACGGGTCAGCCAGGACGGACAAGGAATAGAGGAAAGAACCAGGCGACAAAGATCGAACGGAGTATTTTCTATATAAACGCGCGAAGCCCGCAAATGGACGAAGCCTACGCGCGCGATTTTTAACTTCTTTTTCTCGGTATTTTTTTCCGCGGCGGCGGCGGCGGCGGCGGTGGCGGTGGCGACGACTGGATGCGCTTGGCTTTTCCACCGATAAGGTAACCGGACTCTGTAAGCCGGTCGCGTAACTTTTTTTTTATTCTCGCGTCATCGCTAACGTGCATCAGCGAGAGCTCATCGATGTATAAGCTTTGAAATATGATTTGCTTGGTATACGGTACGTTTTCGTGGATCGTCGACTCGAGTTATTAATTTCGTTAATTGACATTTTTTGGCACAACGTTGGGATTCAATTTCGTACAATTATCGTCACAGTTTCTATTGAGCGAGTGCATAAGTGAATAAAAACGAATATGCTGAATGAATTTATCTCTCTCTCTCTCTCTCTCTCTCTCTCTCTCTCTGGCTTTTATATAAACATTTCGGAGTAATAAAAAGTTAATTTTACTAGCGCGGGAAAAGAGAAGAGCGAACGAAAATGATGTCGTTATGATCGCACTCTAGATTAGAAGCTCAGCGCGGTCCGCGTTCTCTTTTCATCGGATCTGTTTCAAGCAAGCGCTATCTTAATGGTCAGCTTAAACAACGTATTTTACTGTATAATTCAAGCGATTATACATTTAACGTTTGCGAAAATTAAATATCATAAATAAACACGAGAATATTTAGCGTTACGCACGAACATTTTTTTTTTCAATTAAATAATTATATTGTTAAAAAAAAATATAGTCGGTTAGAAAATTATGTTTTAATAAAAAATTTATCGTTATCGTTGAAATTTAAATTTTAATAATAAAACTTATCATAAAACAGCGAGCAAGATATTTAACTTATGTAATACTTTATTTTATTTCGAGCCGAATAAAAGTTTTTAAATTTCAGTATGAATTTTCTTTTTATGCAAAGTTAAAAAGCTCGATGTAACAGCTACGCCGTAAGAAAATAAAATATTAGCAGTTTGTGAAAGCGTGTTTGTAATGTCATAACGCCAACTGCAACACAAATGTCCGCGATTGCTCACAATCGTAACCTACACTCTCTCTCTCTCTCTCTCTCTCTCTCTCTCTCTCTCTCTTTCTATCTCTCTGTCTATCGACCATATAGAATCGCTTTTGTCTTCGACTTGTTATAACAAATCGATCTATAACCCAGCGACATATTGTTATCGGAGTCTAGTAGGCAAAGAATCACACGCGCCTACATCGCTCGTCTCTCTAAGCGCAAAACGAGAACAATGCTACGGTTAATTACAAAATTACGACGCGTTCGCTTATTCGCTCTACGGACTCTGTTTGCGTGTACTTTTAAAAGTACCGCATGTGTGTGCGTGTGGAGTAAATGCGCTTATGTTCATCGTGCCGAAGGACGCCTACGATTTTCGCTGATACCGGGAAGATGGTACCGAGCGCGCTTCCAATTGCTCCGTAGATTGAACTAATTCAATCACGTAATGTTATCAAATGATTTTCTAGGGCGCGCCTGCGCGCACATATACACATACGCAAGCAGAACGAAAACGAGAAAGGGAGAAGCTCGTTCTGCAGCTGACTATTTGACAAAACAAATTAAAAGCGCTCGTGGGAGTAGGGATGAATAAGAGAGAGAGAGAGAGAGACGTTAATTGCGAGCACACGCGCGAGCGAGCGAAAATGAGACGGAGAGCGGATAATTTAGCGTCAGCGAGACGCGCTTTTCATTGTCGCACGACGAGCGACGTGCTTATGGCTGCAAAAGAACTTTACCTCGAACGAGATTTTTCCACAGTGTTAATGAAAGAAATTAGTTTAGATCGCGCTTACACGTTTTATATGACGAATGCATCGTTTACCCAACGTTTTAATGATCGTATTTAATCGTAGCAATGTCGTGCCTAATTCATCGAGCACGACGTTATGCGTTATTAATACGACAAATTAATTATATTTCTTTACGTAAAATTGTTTTATTATTTCGTTATAGTAACCGCTTTGTAATCCTTCGATAATGCACGGAAGCGCAAACGCTTGCAATTTAAACAAAACTCGATCGAGCTCGAACAAACTCGCGAGCCTCGAGCTCTTTTGAAGCTTTGTTGTATCCTCGCCATATACGCTTAGTCTTACATATATCGACAGCCACTCATAAATTTATCGTAGACATCGAAAAATCGAAGTGTTATAACAAAGGCAGATAAATTTATATAATATATTTATATATATTATTTTAAAATGATTCTTAATTTTCAATATGAAAAACTTTTCATATTTAATAATGTTAAAATTTCACATCGAATTAAAATAAATTGAAATAAATTTAACCTATTCGATGTAAAGCTGAGTTTTATAAGCAAAGATAGATACGAAATCGCATATCATTTAATCAATATTCAATAAATTATTATTAAAAATAAATAAAAACTTTTTAAAAGTATTTTAAACGACAAAAAAGAAAACTCAACGCCCACACGAAATAATAATAATAATAAAAAAAAAAAAACAAAAAAAAAAAAAAAAACCAGCGCGTGTACAATCGGTCAAGAAGACGATGCAGCTTTAGCCGTTTACAGCGATAGAATTATTATTAGTTGTAGGTGGCGTACAGTAACCGAGTACGATTTGAGTGCGTAAACGCACACGTGGGTCACGCGTTTGAATGTCCTAGTATATGTATACACACATAATCGAGAGGGATTGTACGTTCTCTCTCTCTCTCTCTCTCTCTCTCTCGCAAGTGTCAAACACGTCGAGAGAGAGAGAGAGAGAGAGAAAGAGAGAGAAGAAGGGAAGACGGGGGCGTTCAGTGGGGGGCTCTAATGAGGATGCCGCTGATTATCCAATTCGTGAATTCTCGCTACATTTTCATCGCGCTCCTCTAACCGCGAGTAACAAGATCGACTTGCCGACGAGGAGCGTGCGACGTACGTTTAGCCTGATCCCCTCCCCCTCCCCACTCTATCTCTCCCCCTCGTAATCTTCCTCCGCGCGTACGCGTACGCTCTACCTCCCGGGCTCCGTAAAAATCCCTCTCCGCTACCGTTCATTGATATATATATATATATATAAATATATATGTGCCCCGTCGTTTGCAGCTTTACGAGCTCGTTGACGTCTTCTACATATCTTTTTTTCCTTCGCCCTTTCCTTTTCTTTCTTCTGTCTTTTTCGTTAACGTGTCTCGTTACTCGCGCAAACGCGCAACGCGTGTCTTCGTCTTTGCTTAATACTGTGAGATAATTAGTCCGGGTAATTTGGAAATCGAGGTAATTATGTCCGGTCTTGAATTATTAAATTTACTTTTCTCACACGTATTGTGCTCGAATGACTCAGAATTTGGCTGTGTTAAAAACCGCCTCGAATAATAATTGATTTGATTAACTAATTAATAAATTTGAGAAAACGTAATTTAATCAAATGTACTGCAATCTTAAATAGCTTTACCACTTAAATGTTTAATGTGTCTGATTCGAAATGAAAATCAACGTTCATTTTCTTTATTATTCGTTTTAAATCGTATAATTGTAAGCCTTAACATTTTGCAAATTTATTAAACTTTTCCATTCGTCTGAACAATAACGTAAATGTTTCTCACCTTCTCGATCATTCACGCCACCCATATTTTCGGTATTCGGATAATCGAGAAAGGAAATGAACGTAGATCCGTATGATCAAAGAATCGTGCCAGCATAAAAAAATAAAAAAGAAAAAAAAAAGGGAGAGAGAAAACTCCTAAGAATCAACTAGACATAAAAATGGGGGTATGAATTCCCCCTTGGTCAAAACACACATAGCGAGACATTTCTTCCAGATGCATATGCGTTTAACGAACTCGATACGCGCGTATAGCCAATAATTCTCATCAATTCCATTAGAAGAGAGTAGACTCGGATGCTGCGGCATCGCATCCGCCTCTTCCCGCATGTCGTACAACTTGCGGGGCCTTGAATTTTCTTCGGATTAAACGCTGGACACTATTATTATTACTGTTGTCATTATTTTTATATTTATTTTATTAGAAGAATAGTCTGCGATTCGATCCGCTATTTTGTGGCTTGTTTTATGGTATTATAGGGGAAGCGCATATCGAGTTAATCAATTTGGTGATTTATCAAATGTTTTACGCTAGTTTGACGGTCTCGTAAGTAATAATGTATTTTTAATTTTATAATATTTGTGTATACTTACCTTTCGATCGAGGCAATTTTAAACGTTCCTTTGTCATTTTTATCAAAGTTTTATATCTATATGTGTAATTAAGCGTTATATTATGATTATTATCATTTGATGCATCAATATTTTTTATAAAACGTTATCTAAAAATGACAAAGTATGAAAATGATTTACATTAATCTGCTAAATTACTACTAAAAGAACTAAGCTAATAATGTTTGTGTCCAATGTTTGCGAAAGAAAAAAAAAAAAAAAACAAAAAAAAAAACGTTTAAAACAAGCAATTTGTCATACAGACGATGGAGTAATGAAATAAAAAAGTCAAGAAAAAAAAAAAAAAAGAAAGTCAACTTACCGAGCGAGCTCTCTTGATCGGAGAGATCGGAAAGCGATGGTACCTTGCGCACCGCGAACGCCCCGGCGAAGCGTCCGGGTATGTTCGGCACGAGGCTCTCCTCCTCGACGTCCGAGGTAAGCTCCTGCTTCATGTACTTGGCCATCATCATGAGCGCACCCGAGCCCGAGATGCCGTCTATGCCGCCGTCGATGCTGCCGCAGCCCAGCAAACCGCCCACGCCGCGCGCATCACGCTGGAAATTCATAAATAAATAAATAAATAAATGAATAAATAAATAAATAAATAAATAAATAAATGATATTAATTGTAAAAAAATATTTCATATTAATTTTGCACGATAAAAGTCAAAATAGCTTGCGAATTAACGTCTAAAATTCAATACCGACAAGTTTCAAATAAAAATTAAAACTATTTTCATCGCATGCACACTTTTCGGACGGTAATAAATCCCGATTTGTGTAATTTTATCGTATAGGTGATTTGCGTGCTCGAGACGATTTCACGGAGAGACGATATTAGGATTTATGCGCGAGGCCATTAACGCGGAAAAACGCGGCCGAAGGAGACCAAGTAGAAGAAGGAGGTGAACAATTTTATTGACTCGGATTAATTGTTTCGATAAATGCGAGGAGGCGTGAATCAATGGACTCTCCGCGTCGCCGAATGAATAGACTGGAATTACGACTATCTCCGCAAACTCACTCACTCTCTCTCTCTCTCTCGCGCGCGCTTGTTAGAGATTTCTGCTAATAAAGAAAAAGATAAAAAAACGGCAAGTTATTTTAAAGTTTATGTGGATTTGTAATACAGTTGGATTTATAAAGTTATATCTTCTTCGTTAATGCGTTGAATTGTTGATTTCGCAATAACCCTTTTTTTTTTTATCGCGCTCCATCGATAATTCTTTCGAATAGGAAAATAGCTTGGATCGAATATATTGATAGGCCAAAAGTAGGACAAATATATTTATTAGCAATTTTAATTTTTTTTTTTTTTTCATTAAAGTTCTTGCATTTAGATAATGGAGGAAATCGTATTTGTTCGATGGTATTGAATAATTCAACGTTTTCTCGTGCACGATAACCGATGAAAATAGTTATCGAACAATATTGATATTCTTTTACCATAATGATTTTAAATTCTTTTTGAATTTTTTTGCCCAATTATATCCACGAATTCAAATCTAAGTAATCGTGTTTCCGGAAATGAATAAATTTTTATCAAAAATTGTTATCGTACAGTTTTTTTGCCATCCTGTTTCCTGCACATATTTAACTTTCCGCGCCAAAAATAAGTGACATACTACGAGAAATTTAATTTTGTAATATTAGTATGTATTTACAAGAAATAGAAATTAATTTAGCCTTAAAATGCAAACCTATTTTAACAAAACATCTATGTGATTAAAATTATCCATTTCTCATGTTTAATATTTTTGTTAAATACAAATCTAAAATTTCATTTCCATTGAAGAAAATCTCATTATATAACATTAACTTGGTCATAAAAATAAAAATCATAAACCAAAAAAAAAAAAAAAATTTTACTTGATATTATTTGATCAAGTCACGTCTTATATAATTGTCATTTTCAAAATTTATCAAAATAACTATATCTTAAAATTATAAAGGGTTGAAAATTATAAATTTTAAAAGCCTTCAACCTCCAACTTGACTCTCATCGAAATCTATACAAACAGGTGCAACCTTGAAAAGTTTACCGTAATCAATTCTAATCGAAGAATATATGTAGCAATATAATTGTAGCAATATAATTGAATCGCACCTAAACCGCGCAGAATAAAATTATTAAAAACATTAAAAATTAATGAGAAAGTTATTTTCATTTTTATGAGAAAAAGCATAGTTTACCAATCCTCAATTTCTTGGCATAAAACCGCAGAGACGAACGAAGCTTCGCTCGTACCTCGGCGGCACAAAGAATCGGGTAAGAAAATCGGCCACGGGATGTACGTATCCTTGCGCGAGCGCTGGTTGCACGTAAGAAGGCGGAGAGCATGGAATACGCAGAAAAAGAAAGGGAGAGCAAAAGGAGGAAAGGAGGGAGGGAGGGAGGGAGGGAAGGAGATGAAGAAAAAAAAAGCCAGCGAAAAGGAGAAGAGAAAAAAGAGTCGAGCGGTGGCGGCGGCGTCGCATCTCGAAAAAAAAAAGCCAACGCGAGAGAAAGAGAAGAAACTGGAAGAGACGAAACAAGAGAATCGAGGAACGCTGGTATATAGAGGGAGACATAAAACGCGTATGTACACAAGACAAAGAACCGAAGAGCCTGAAAAGTGGAGTATATAGAAAGAGAGAAAGAAAGAAAGAAAGAAAGAAAGAAAGAGAGAGAGAGAGAGAAAAAGTGAGAGTGAGAAAAGAGGAGACACGCACGCACACACATTACGAGCGCCGAGAGATATACGGCTTCAACGCCCGACTATCTCTCTCTCTCTCTCTCTCTCTCTCTCTTTCTCTCTTTCACTTGCGCTTCTTCCTCTTTTGCTTACGTGCGCGCGTGTACGTGTACAGTAACGTTCATAAATATTTTGACGGGAACGTATTTGACTTTTGGAGAGCGTTGGCTTTTCGGGTAATAATTGTGACGCGATGTTTACGGTTTAAAAATAGTTTTTTGAGGAAGCGAATTTAGTTGTTGTAAGTTATTTTACGATAGCACAAGTTAAATTTTATATTACTTTTGGCTCAATTTCATAATTAAGATTAGGTTTGAAATTATTTAAAGCAGATGCTGTGGAAATATGAAACATATTTTTTTCGAATATAATGCTCGTTTAATTCAAGAAAAGAAGTCTCTTGTCTGAAATATTAATGTCCGATAAATAAACGATTGATGCTTCAAACGAGCGACGATGGTTAGAGAAAACGTTAAATTAAATTCTCATTTAAAAGTAGCAAAAAAATTTCAAACAAAAGGGAACTTGAAAAAATTAATTTTTTTATTTTTCATTCCATCAAAAGTTCCGAGTCTCGAAATTATAATCTAAAAAGAAAAAACAAAAGGTCCTTCTCAAGCTTAAACCGAGCGTAAGTATAGTAGCAGTATTTCCCACCATCGCGAACATAATTCACGCAGTCTCGCAAAAAGATTAAAGGAAAGAAGAAAAGAAGAATGAGAAAAAGAGAAGAGGGCGCAAGAAGAAATGAAAAGAAAAAGAAGCGAGCGAGAGAGAATCCCTCCAACGCTTTTTCGCTACTGCATGTGCGAAAGCACGAGCGCATTCGGCGCAGACACCGAGGAGGCGACTGTACGCGCTTCTATATAATACACAGCCGAGCAACCGAGCGAGTGAACGAGTAAGCGAAAGAGGGAAAGAGAAAGAGAGAGAGAGAGAGGCAGTCGAAGCACGGGGAATGAATCGCACGAGAATCATGAATGAACGACTGAACCTGCTGCCGCTGAATGGTCCGAGTGCACGGGTGGGGCGCTCGCGACTAGGGCGAAGGGGCTGCCGCTGTGGCGAGGCTTCGATTCCACCGTTCTCCTCTCTCTCTCTCTCTCTCTCTCTCTTTCTCTTTCTGCCTGTGTACACGTCTGTGTATGTGTATATGTCAAAGCGAGCGAGAGAGAGAGAGAGAGAGAGAGAGAGAGACAGACAGACAGAGAGAAAGAAAGCGAGCTAGTGCAACGGACTGCGACGTAGAAAGGGGAAATGGGGGGCAAGAGGGTGACCGCTTGACCTTCGCGCGAGCGACTGAATGAAACGCTCCGCCGGCAGAGGAATGACGCAACGTAAACCCGCAAGCGTCGAGAGCGGCGCGGTCGCGACCGAGCGACCAACCAACCAACCATAATACATATATAATACATACGCACGCGTGTACGGTAAGCCTGAATTGGAGCGAGCAGCGGACCCCGAGCGTGGTGTGCGTTACCCGAAGGTGGGCGCGATCGCTCTTGTGGGCACGCGATACAGAGACAAAGATAAGCGACGCGAATGAATGTATACATGCACCACCGGTATGTCCACGTAAGGATTAACAAAGATATTAGCGCGTGCGACTTGAGCTAATCGAGCGATGGTTACGTTTTTTTTTTTTTTTTTTTTTTTTTTCTTTTCTTCGCGTTTTTTGCAGATGTAAAGTTTCGTAAAGCGGTATTTCGTTACATAAACTTTATTAACGATCATACGCGCGTTTACTTATCGGCTTAGCCGATACTTACCACTGCTTTTACCATTCGATCGTGGATAAACTTTTGAGAATGGACTTTTAAATAACAATGATTCGATAATAAAAGCTTTGTTTTATCAATGACTTTTTTTTTACTTATATAGAAATTATTCTTCATTAATTTTAACAAATGTTTACTTATCCATTTGTACTAATATCGTAAAAAATTAATTCTTCAGTCGCATTATTTTTATAATTCAACTAGCATTCAACGGTTTCTTAGTTACATTTGTATAGGTGTTAACTGAAAAACAGTTTTACGGTTTCCTCACGTCGAATATTTCTTCAGACTAATTTTATAACAGACTGTATATATCAAAGCGTCCAATGTTATACATCGTATTAAAAAATTTACAATTCTCAAATTGCGTCATTGTTAGGTGAAAAAAAAAAAAAAAATGACTAGCATAAATCAGATAAACGAGAGATGTTCGTTTTTTTTTTTACGATTCTCTTATCATCTAACAATATAACGATTTAACGATACATTTGCAGTTCTGGCAAAAAATAAATACTTATGTAATGCACAAAGTTGAGCAAATTTTAAACGCTTTTAAAACTTTCCCAGCTTGAACGATTTCGGAATATATTCAACGTTAAAAGTAATAAAGCGAGTTTTGTTTCAAGTGCCAAATGCAAAAGAGGCAGAAGGCCAAAGAGCCGAAGGAAAATAACTTCGAAGATGAGCCAGCATCGATTCGCATTTATTCAATAGATATTTAAATTCGAGTTTCGCCGTTTCCACAAGCGCTCACTTTTTGCATCGTCCTTTTAAATTTGATAAAACATAAGCGACAATAAAAAAACAATAAAGTCAATATTGTTCAACATTTGTTTGACGATTGATTATTTAAAATAAAATAATTTACTTCCTGAACTTGACGCTAGTTGAAGCGCTAATAATTCAATTTATCCAGTTTATAAGGTTTGTTTACCGTATGCGATACACATCTATCACACACATTATCTGCCAATTAAAGTTACCTTTATTGGTGATTTACAATCGCACATGCAAAAGTATAACCGTACCATTTTATCTGCCAGTATTTATCTACACCTACAAAACACCTACATCGATTCAATTTTCTCGTTCTCCGTACAAGTAAGCGATACGAGCAGAAAGAGAGAGGGGGAGAGAGAGAGAGAGAGAGACAGAAAGAGACAAAAGTTAAAGACGAAAACAAAACGGAGATAACGCGACGCGTTCGGCGTGAAGCAATTTTTCATCGCTATTTTTTTTTTATATACATATACTGCAGTCCAGCTCCATTCTATTCACAAATCTCTCTCTTTTCTCTCTCTCTCTCTCTCTCTCTTTCTCTCTCTCTCTTCGTTTTTTTTCGACGCTTTACTTCAATAGGAAGTACGTACGTGGAATCCCGAATGAGGCGTTACTCTCTCGTGAGATCTGTTAACAGTCTAGAAACAAAGTAAGAGAGAGAGAGCTTTCTTCCTTTTACCTCGTTTTTTTTCTGAGGCACGTAATATATTTTTAAGTCGGATATAAGTCTAAAATTGAGCCCGAGGTTGGGAATGACAATAAGCCGATGGTAATAAAGCATCGCGCGGGAAGTTTTTGTCGAATTTTTAAGCAAAGATATTAACACGCAATAAGCGTTTAGTTCTCTTTCCGGTCGGGCGCGTTGTCATAAATGTTGTCGAAACTTTGTCAAAACGTGGACATAAAGGCGGTAGCTCGAGCGCATACCTTTTTAATTAATGAATGAAAAAAGTTTCCTTTTGAAAACTAATCGTGTGATGCTATATGTATACACAGGATGTATTTTCACTAAAAATTCATTTATTATTATCTTGAAATGAATTTTGATATTTTAGAATTATAAATGCAATACACATTTTCATTTTAAAAATTAAATATTCATTTTCACGGATCTCAATTATCATAACTCAAAATTAAAGCTTATTAATGAGAATGTAGGACGATGAACTTTCGCTCTCTCTCTCTCTCTCTCTCTCTCTCTTTCTCTCTCTCTGTCTCTCTCTTTGATATACATTTTATAAACGCCGTAAGATCGCGGCAGCATCTATTTCGAAACTCAAAATTATCCGGAAAATCAAATAAAACCTGAGCGCCTGAATCTTCGTTGAGTAAAATTACCGGCGAATTATATCAAAGCGGAGAAGAAATTTAACCTCCGTCTGTCTGGACGTCGCGATCGACGAAATAGTCTAAATTAAGAAAAAATCCGCTGCATAAAAGACGAGCGAGGTTATAAAGTCAAGAGAAGACGCCCAATGCGAGTAACTCGTCTTCGTCTTTGATTCGCACACATAAACGCGAGTCGATCGCGCGATGTAAAATGCATAAACCGAATTTGTGCATTAATAACGAAAAATGCAGTCGGCGAGTGTTACATTCGAGGTGCGACCTATGAAATAAGAAAGAGGAGAAAAAACTAATCGGGACGCGCGTCGAACGAATAACACATATATAAATGTATGTGTGCTGAGCGTGCGCATATACATCACATTCGCGCGATAAATATGCAAAATCGAGCGATAAAGTGCGGGGGCAAAGCATCTGGGTAGAGCAGAACGATTGCGCGAGCGCTCGTTGGGTCAGATAAATTTACGCTCGGCCAAAATAGCCTCCTCGCTTACGTACCAAAAGCACGCGTGCTTCTCCCCACCCCTCCCCCCCTCTCTCTCTCTTTCAGCGCGAGCGTATTCGATAAACCTACACGCGCGTCGTTATACCTGCGGAATCGACGACGTTCACGGAAATCCTCCTTTCAGACATGTAAATCTATGCGACTCTGTGCTAGCGCTGCGCGAGCTTTGCCTTCTTCGAACGCAAATCTACACGACGAGCCTCTCCCGTGCTATGCGAACGAGAAACAAAAAGGAGAGAGAGAGAGAGAGAGAGAGAAAGAGAGCGTAAAGTAAATGGACGTTCATTCATGAGCGAGAAATGCACGCGCGCGAAAAATAGCGCCAATTTGCTTACTAATGTACACGTACGAATAATGGCTGATGTTGAATGACTTATGGATGCGCGTGACGTTCATAACTTGCTATAAGCTCGAAGCAACTTATATTTTCGTTCTTCATACACGTAATTATATGTGTGTGTGTGCGTGCGTGTGTGTGTGTGTGTTGTCCAAAGGATTATTTTAATTACAGTACAGTTTGAAAAATTAATTAAACATCGATTACTTTTTTAGAAATTTCTATTATTACACAATCGATATTAGCAACTATAATTTTAACTGTTGCAATGAATACATATATTGCACGGAGCTTATAAATGATGCACTACGAGCGAAATGTGAACAAAATTATTGTGTATGTTATACAATTCTTAAATCATTAAGATGAGAGATTTTTTCAGAATGGAAGCGGCTTATTTATTTCGATTTGAAGGTAACAAAAGACTATAATTAAAAATTATCAAGCAATTAACTTTTAAAAATCGAGGTCCATGCTAGATAACTGAATATTTGAATTCACGATTCATCGAGTAATAACATATAAAAGAAAATTTTTTTGTGTACTAAGTTTGAGAATTTTTAATGCTCAATTATTTTAAATAATTATTGGACGTAGTATTTATTTACAAATCGAACATTGTTGGAATTGAGATTAAAGATGACTTTTTTAAGGGGACATTATAAACTTTTTAACCACAAATCGACTTACGTACCCAAATAACGCTCACGAATAAATCTAGTCAGCCAATGGATGAAAAATTTTTATATACAATTCTATTGAATAATTCTCATTCTATTTTTCATATTGTCGTTGTTATTTCAATAACGATAAATATTTGAAGAGATCCAAATTAAAAAAAAATAAAATAAGATTAAATATTACTTTATTTTAAATTCGTAGAAAGCAGCTATAGTTTTTAATTAACTTCTAAATAATAATCAAATTCGACCAAACGTTATTTATAATTTCAATGAAACATAACATACATTTTTAATTGTAGTTTTTTTTTTGTAAATTGTCACGTATCTCAGTGTTCAAAATTGTTAAATTTAGGATGTGATAAGTGCCAAATGTAAAGCTGATTAAAAAATAAATTTTGTTTAAAGAAATTGATAAAATGTACGATATATAATCGCATTATTTCTATAAATTTACTAAATTCATTTAAAGGATAAAATTCAATAATCGCACTATCTATAACCGCAACCGTAATACACCCGAATGAAAATCTTTAACGAAATCGCACTTCGATAATACTTTTTATAAAAAACTGTTAATTTTATTACGCGTTTCCTGCTCTCTTTTTTTCTACAAGTCTCGAATAAAGGAATAAAGCGCGTCATTTTCGTTACCCATTATCTGTCAAATATTCAGCTTCGTAAACCCCAAATATTGTATAAAATCTTTGCGAATGAAATATAAAAATATAGATTCCGAATAAAGTCGGTCGACTTAAAAAAAAAAGCCGGTATAAAGTACGTGCATGAAAGTGAAAGAAAAAAATTATCTCTCGGTCTGTATTTCGCGCAGCGCTGAAACCAAAGAGCAGAAGAGACGAGTCGAGGCGTAATTAGATCAGATAAAGGGAGTAAGCGAAAAGTGAAAAAATAAAACGAGAAATAGAGATGATAGGGGAATCGCAAAACGCGCAAAGAGCTGCGAATAAAGTACCATCGACCGGTCGGTTTATCATCTATAAATCATGAATAAAGCACGCGGGATACACTCGACGATTATACACGTTAAATTGTCCGCACGGATGTAGAACGCGGAAAAGTCATGCTGATCGCGCCTCGGCAATCGGTAGATCCGATCGATCCCACTTTCTCTCTTTCTTGCATTTTAATAATTCGCACGGCCGGCAACACACATCATCGTACGGCGATAAAACGCACTCATCTCTCTTCTTTCAATAATTCAAAGAACGCGCTTTATCGCGCCAACACGCGGCGGCTTCTTTCTCTCGCTCTCATATATACGTTTACATGTACATAATTGCGCTCGACACTTTGCAATTTATTGTAAAAAGGGGAGATAGCGCTATTGTTTTTCTCTCGCGTGATGGCCGCACGATCCAATCGGATCGATTCAATTCCGCGAGCGAGTCGTTTTCTCCGCTTCGAATCTTTTATCGGTAAATTGCCCGCGCGCGCGTTCACCTCCCTTTGTTTCTTGCTTTGAAAAATAAATAAATAAATAAATAAATAAATAAGTAAAACGCGCGGTAATAAGCACCGTGATAAAGACGCGAGAGCATCGGTGGAAAAAGCTTGACGCGTTTCTCGTGGATTTCACGAAGGAATTAGCAATTGGCCGCGGCGTCGCTAGTATTTTGAATATCGTTATAGAATTTCTATTAATATTTTGATTGCTTTTTGGCAGCACTGTTTCTATGCGGTTTACTTATATAGCCGATGATATTATTTTGCTTCGTAAATGAACGAAATAATCAAAGTTTTATTTTAAATTTCAATCGAATTTTTTAACAAACTAACGTTATTTTTATTCAACTAGACGAGGATTTTTTTAACTTTAAATATAAAAGCATAATAACGATGATATTAAATTAAACTGATAAATATCCGATAAGAAATTTAAATAATTTTATAAAATTATTAAAATTTAACATTACGATAAAATTATCGCTCATCGAATGAAATAAACTGAATAAATAAAAGATATGAATTTTACATGAAACGAATGCTCTCTTCCATCGTCGCTGTTCTTGGAATCGAACAAAGCACGAGCGAACGAAGCAAAAACATCCGATCGATTTTGAAATTCACCAGTCGGTGGAAAGGTCAACCGAAACAAAAGGCAAAAAAAAAAAAAGATCGGAATATCAATTCCCCCAAAATCAAAATCACTTCCATCTCCGAGTGCAAACTTCGAGTCTATAAAAAAAAAAAAAAAAAAAAAAAAAAAAAAAAAAAAAAAAAAAAAATTCGTCGCAACGACGAATACGCGAGAGAAAGACTTCAATTCGAATGTGCAGCCCGACTAAAGGCTTTGAATAAATAACTAGGCAGTTGAATAGAATCCGAAGGACTTTACTAAAATATTATATCGATGTATGTGTGTGCACATAAATATAGATATTTTGCAAGTAACCTCGACGTTGAATAGATTTCGTTCCATATATTACCCGTTTAAAAACAAAGATATAACGATTTTCTTTCTTACTCATAATTGCACCAATTTCAACTGGATGAATTAAATTTTCTTGGATGCTTTTAGTCCTGCGCACAAACACACGTGCATATACATACACACAACATATCGATCGATAAAAATTGTAAATTAGCGAGGTCGCAGACGAGCGTTTCATTACGTAATAATTATTTAATAAATGCATGGTAGACGTTACGGTTGTATTTTTTAAAAATTTATGCGATTTTTATCGAGATTCGATGTATATATATATATAATTTCATTAAGCAAATCGGTGAATGATCGAGCGCAATGCACCTCGCGCACACGAGTCAACGAACCAAGTTTTAAACTTGATCCTTCAAGAAATTAATAGAAAACTGCTTCTACTTTTACAACGCAAGTCGTTTGTCCGCATAAATTGCGCATTAGGTGCAGCCTACGTTTTAATAATTATTTAATATTAGTATAATTTGTACGTATGGTTATATGAGATAACGTTAATTTTATGCTAATAAAAATATATTTATCGTTAACGAATTCATATTTCTTCGATAATGTTTGATTTTCTAAATATTTTGCGTTTAAAATTTTTTTTTTTTTTGCATTTCGTTAAACCTCGAGGCAGCTCCTGGAAATTTTTCACGATCGGCGTAATATCAAACTCGACATAAATTTCAAAGAGCAAAGCGCGCGGTCTCGACGCATTCAACGATTCTAAAATTAATTCTCATCGTTAACACGATTACTTCTACACTATCCGTTCGCGCAAAATATTACATGCGCCGTGAAAGTATAAAAAAGAGAGAAAAAAAAAAAATTGTAACAACGTCGTGTTACACGGAGCTCTTGAAAGGTAGCAGATGTTGTACGCATTTTTTTTTTTTTTTTTTTTTTTTTTCTTTTTATATCATCGAGAGAATATTATCTGGTAGATCGATTAATCGCTGCGTTCTCCCCTTATCAACTTCATTAAACATACAAACACGAGCGTGCGCGCGCGCGCGTGGAGATGTTGCCGCGAGTTTAACGCTCGCGAACACGAAGGGTGGCTTTTGTAATTTTAACAAGGAGCGAAATGCCCCGCGAGCGTTCGATAAAGGTTTATTTTTGCGCGATATGCCGCAGCAGCACCGAGCTGCACCGAGTTCCCTCTCTCTCTTTTCTTGGAACTGGAAACTTCTCTACAGCGCGCACGAGTATTTTACTTTCATGCTTTGCGAGCTGAGAAAATATCGCGTTTATTGTTAATATTATTATCGAGACTAATCATTGTTATTAAATTAATTATGAAATTTATAAAAGCTTTTTTCGCAATCAAGCATTCGACTTAAATAATTGGCCGTAACGATGCTTACATGCCTTACAGAACTTAAAAAATCGATAAAAAGTGCTTAAAATAAATTAATGTCGGTTAAACTCCGTTGCTTCTTTCGCAAAGTGTATATACGCGATGTCATAAATCGCTTCGCAGTTTTAAATTACGGGACGCGCGAGCTATCGACTCTTCTTATAAATAGAATCGGCAATTTACTCTCGAGAAAGAAATCAATTGTAAAATTGAGATAAAAATAGCTGTTGCTCGCGATACGTTGCTCGAGTCAAAAATGACTAATATTATACAAATTCAAAACTTTATATAAAATTTTATAAATGCTATTTAATTCAATAACAGTAGTTTCTTTTCCACATGTATTATTATCGTTTAACATTTTTCTGCGTATTTTCTGCGCTCACGTCATAGTTATATTAACTAATAGAATTGAATATTATCTAATCGAAGATTAATCTATAGATTTGATATGATTAATCGGCCAGTGAAACAAAAAAAAAAAAAAAAAAAAAAAAAAAAGAGAGAGAGAGAGAGAAAATAACGTCTTTTCATTCAGAAGCCAGAAAACGAATTGAAAATAAAATTTTCTAATTTAATCCAATGATCGATAATATTAAACGAGGCAACAAGGTGCAAGCATCAAGATCACGATCTTTGCGATCTTGGGGCGATGAATCCTGAGAAGCGAAGCACTCGGATCATTCCGGCTAAGCCAACGAAAACACATCGCGGGCATTGCAATTACGATTATTTGTAATAGCCTGCAATGATCGGCAGATTGAGTATACGTGCAGCGTCACGGTCGTTATCAGTACGTCTACGCGTCTACGCGTCTATCTTCCCCGGCCTTTCCACCCCACCCTCTCTCAGTCTCTCTAGCTCGACTATTATAGAGAGTATCGCCGTCTTTCTCGTTGCTCTCGCGACATACAATGGCATTAGCGTATTCTAGATTATTCAATTATTTAGCACTTGATACGGCTGCAGCTCTCTACCCGACCGAGAAAGATAGAAGAAACATTGTAGCAAGAGACTCAAAAAGAGAGAGAAAGAGAAAGAGAGACAGAGAGAGAGAGAGAGAGAGAAAGAGAGAGAGAGAAAGAGAGAGAGAGCAATGTAAACGTATACGTACGTACTCGTCACTCGCGACAATAGTTGCGTCGGCTGTGTAATTGAATTCTTTCATGAGATCAAGCGCTGTGTGTGCCCAGTTTATCCTTTAACGTAAGTTGCTTCAATAACGCGCGCGGCCATTGTGCGTGCGGCATCGCCGACTCGCTGTGTATAACACAATGCTCTTCTTTATCTCTTTTTTTTTTCTCATTTTACTCTTTGGCTCGTCTTTCGTTCTTTCTCTTTTTCTACGCGAAAATTGCACCAACGCGACGCGGTCGGCTTTATACCGTTGGAATTTCCTCGCGTGATTTTTAATCCCTGACGCACCAAGTTTTTATTATAATTGATAAACACACAAACACATAAGTATAAAAGATTTTCTTCTTCGTATATACGAATTTCATTTTGTTTATAAGATCAAATTTGATTTAATTACTTCGAGTGCTTCATTCAATTGTTTACTTACTTTTATAGATCTGTGATCAATTGGATAGCCTTTTCTTGCACCTGGTGCTTCTTCGTAAAAATCTTGTTCCTCTTCTGCGTAGTCATACAATGATTCCATATCCATGTTCTCTGAAACAATACATTTAATATTTCAATTATTTTAGCCATATTTTAGATATATAGAAATTACGCGATATTTATAGAATGAACGAAATAAATAAAAAATGCCGGTACATGATTTCTTTTAATGCTTTATACAATCATAACTATTTGTATAGCTATTAAAAAATCAGAAACTTTAGAAATTTTGAATTTATTTATAAGTTTTTTCAAAGTTAGATAAATATTTTCATAAGGTAATAAATGACTCTTCCCCTAATTGTGAGAAAAGTTCACGATTAAAAACATACAGCAGCTGAATGTCAAAATTTCACTCATTAATAAGAAACAGTGCCGCGACAGCTTGCCAAGCGCCGAAAATAAATTATTTACAGAGCCTACGAAAAGAAAGAGAATAAAGATTAAAAAAAAAAAAAAAAAAAGAAAAAATTAGCGATTTTCTCACGGATTCCCAGCGCTCTGAGAACCTTATCCACCTTCACAACCCAAAAATACACTTCAAGTTCAAAGATTTCCCCGCATAAAAAATCCACGCTTCTAATTATCCCTACCAATCGTCTCTCAACTGGTCGTCCCGCTATACACAAGGATGAGGAGAAGGAGAAAAAAAACAAAATCTTATCCACGGTCAGGGCGCGTCTCTTCTCACACTAAGACGCAGCATCAGGAGCAACAGCAACAGCAATCCTCTCTTTTATTTCTCAAGAGATCCCAAGCTCCATGGGCGCTAGAAATCACTGTATGCACCTCTCTCTCTCTCTCTCTCTCTCTCTCTCTCTCTCTTTCTCTCTGAAACACGCGAGCGTGTGTCCGCAGATGCACTTT
Organism: Chalcis sispes; assembly: GCA_949987625.1. Taxonomy (NCBI): domain Eukaryota; kingdom Metazoa; phylum Arthropoda; class Insecta; order Hymenoptera; family Chalcididae; genus Chalcis; species Chalcis sispes. The sequence goes on from OX465097.1 coordinate 2,094,968, forward strand.
TTTAAAAGGCCAACACAGTCTGCTCGGCTTTCAAGCTGCAGTGCTCGCCTCAAGGTGCAGGAGCAGCCGAAGGGTTTGGGAACCTACATCCACTCGTTCGGGACCCGAAGGCTTTCTCCACGAGGATCGGATTACCGGCTGTGCAAGAACTGCCGCCACCGCCACCGCTCCCTACCTCTCTCTTTTTTTCTCACTCTCTCTCTCTCTCTTTCTTTCTCTCTCTCTCTCTCTCTCTCTCTCTCTCTTTATCTCTCTCTCTCTTTATCTCTCTCTCTCTCTCTCTCTCTCTCTCTCTCTCTCTCTCTCTCTCTCTCTTCCTAGTTTTTCGAGAGAAACGAGGAGAAGAAACGGAACCGGAGAGCGAATGAGAGGGAGAGAGAGGAGCGACAGATGGTAGGTGCGTGCACGCCCGCGTTTGCCTTGAGGCAAGTGTGCGCGAGGGCTGAAAGGAGCCAGAGCCCAAGGGCCTCGACTGGCTTGTCTTTTCGTATCCTTACCAAGGCTCGCCCGTTCGCTCGCTTTTTCTCAGCTTCTATATACTTATTTTACTCCTTCACGGTTTATAAATGAGTACTCTTTAGGTCTTGGCAGCTTCAGATTTTTGCATTTTTCCTTAAACGTCTATCAATCAACAATGATTAATAATAGCATTTTTCACACGTATAATGTAAATTTTTGAATATTAGTGAATATTGCAATAAATAATTTTTTTTTATTTTAATTGACTAGAAATACAAAAAAAAAAAAATATATTCTAAATGTCCTTTTTTTTCTTAAATCGTTTTAAATCTAAAAGATAATTTTAACTAAAGATATTTTTTAATGCCAAACCGTAATCTATAAATTTACAAACATTCACATAAAATGACAAAAATTTACGCTTGTCTTAAATTATCAACTCGGTGCTAACGTCGCGTGACTTGAATAAAAAAAAAAAAAAAAAAAAAAAAAAAACTGAATACAAAATATAACTGTTAACTCCGCTGCCAAAAAGCTAAAGCCCTCAAAGAGAATGGACGTAGAAGCCACACCAAAAGTCAGAGTTCCTCCATTATTCGCCGGCAAAGTGGAGCCCGTGACGAAAAGCCTGACTAAGTTGAGGCGTTGCAAGAATAGACACCAAAGAGGAGCGAGCGAAGCGAAAAAAAAGAAAGAAAGAGAAGGAAACAGAAAGAGACGGGAATGAGTCCCTCGGCAAGCTATGGCGTATACGGCGTGCACTTGACACTTTGCTCTACGAAAGAGAGAGAGATAGATAGAGAGAGAGAGAGAGAGAGAGAAGGGAGCAACGAGAAATCCCGATGCGAGTCAACCGAGGGGGACAGCTTTAAACGAACGAGCAAAAAAGAGGAAGTAACCTCCAACGCTTCTTCCTCCAAACTTTTTTCCTGCATGTGTGCATACATGTAAGCACAATCGTTATAGAAGTTCTAAAGTAACCCAAGTTTCGAGCGTCCCCTAGCGACCAAAAATTTTCGACCCCGATGACCAGGTTAAAAAAGCAAACATCTTTTCTTCTCGTGTGAATTTGACAACTATTGAGAGTTTCCGAAAAGGAAAAGATGAGCGAGGTAGAACGAGAAACCGTACAATGACCGTATATTTAAAAAACATAATTTATGGTTCGTTTTCAAAGGTCCAATGATTATTTTACACTTTAAACGAGTAAATAAAACGAATAATTTTCGATCCATTTGCAGTGAACGTTTTTCTTTTAAAAATGTATCCTCGATCACCGATGTACTTATACGGATCTTAATAAAAGTAACTGCAACGATAAAAAATTTACATAAATTCTAATACAAATTTTAACACGTAAATTTAATGCGTAAAACAAGATTAGACGCGAACGATTTATTAAATGACGAAATGCCGTTTCTTGTCGGCGAAAAAGAAAAGCGCGCGCGCACTGCACACACAGAACGCATACACTCACGGTACTGTACGATAATATAAAATTACCGAGGCTCGCTATATACGCAACGAGAATAATATTTCTGCGACAAAATTTCCCAACGCACATAATGAAGTGATTTAGAGAGAACGCTTAACGAGAATTAGAAAGAGAGAAACTGGAAAATCCACACGTCGGTCGGACTGGCAAATACAAGCGGGCGGCATATGAGCGCAAGCAAGCCAGAAGGAAAAAGAGAAAGAGAGAGAGAGAGAGAGAGAGAGAGAGAGAGAGAAACGTGTGGGAGAGTCATGCTGCACATGTGTTTGGAAGACCTTTCCTCTCTCCCTCGCGCTTTATTCGCTTTTACGCAAAGCATAAAATCCAATGCGTCCAGCATACATATACAACGTATATAGTATATGTGGCGTAGTAGCAGCGGGGCGCAAAGTCAAAATTAGCAGCGCTCGCGCACTTTTACCGCGGATCACGGATATAGAGGCAAACGTACGCTCGCGCACGCGCAAGTGCCCGCGCAAGTGGAAATATCGAAGAGAGAAAGAGAGAGTGTGTGTGAGAGAGAGAGAGAGAGAGAACCGAGTGTGCGATTATATTTTTAGCGTCCGAAAGCGAAGGAGAGCGAACGTGTGTTTTCGGAGGAAACAACTGCACAGCCTTCTTTGTACAAATAATGAGAACGCGAGCGGATTCACGAAAAGAGAAACGAATAGAAAGAGGAAAGAGGAGGAGAAGGAGGAGGAGGAGGAAGGGGGAGAAAAATGTACCGCGGTTCAGGTGCTGCCATCGAGAATACTCACCCTTTCTCGGAAAGACGTTTTTGGCGCGTTTTGTAAATATCGCGCACTCGCGAGTCCTTTTCATTTAAATCGCCTGCCTTTTGTCGATGTAAATTGCAAACGTTTTGCATCAAATGTTAAATGACTCTTTCGCTCTCTCTCTCTCTCTCTCCCTCCATCTCTTCTTTGTATAAATACACCGGTATATTGACGAAGTTTGCTTTTTATTTTACAATTTTATCCATTAGCATAATTAATAAAAAATTATTTAAAGGCTTGTCATCAATTTTTCATTTCGCAAAAGGCAACGTTGAAAATTTTAATCACAAATAATAATTTAAAAACTATACGATAGTTTTGTACATTTAAAATTCTTTGTTCCGACGATGTAGCTACAGAAGGAGGATATGTTAATTATTAGCATGGGATATGATGTAGAGTAGCGGACGTTGCACCAGTAATAGAAGCTTTTAGTTTAAAAAATTAATAATTTAATTTTCATTAAAAATGTTAATTTTAAGTTTATTTATTTTTAAGCATAAACTTTCAAGCAATTCACAACAATAATTAACAAAACATAATTTGTTATTTATCGATGAACGCATCGTTAATTATTTTGATACTAAAATCGTTAAAAAATAATCAGCATTATTATTATTATTCTCAACGCTTTTATCCATTATTCGTTAAGTAAAATATTTCATATCTATTATGTAAAAACGATTATTTATTATAAGGCGCACCTCTTGTGCATCGTTACAAAACTTAGCGTTTCAAAAGCGTTCAAAAACTTCTCTAAAAATTAAAAGCGCCCAAACTTTTTTTACCAAAAAAAAAGAAAAAAAAAAAAAAAAAAAAAAAAAAAACAGGAGAAAAGTTGAAAGGGAAAAAACAAAGCAATCCGTTAAATTTCAAAGGCGCCTCTGCGTCCGATAGTTTAAAACGCTTCGCGTATCCGAGGCGATCCCTTCCCCATTGTTAAAAAAGCCGGTCGACGCTCATCGATTACCTAATATCGGCGTCGCCGCAGCGCCTCTCTTTAAACAAGGAGGAGTCCGCGCGCGCGCCTGTAACAGCGTACTCGCTTATACTCTCCGCTCTCGTTCGTACACGCGGCTCTCCTTTCTTCTTCGGGTTCAAATTGCGTCTTCTACGCGGAGAGAGACTCGAGAGGAAAAGGAGATGGAGAGAAGGAGCGAAAGACGCGTAGATACGTGTACGAACAATGTGGGCAGCAGGAGAGAAAGATATCGTCGCGAAGGAGAAAAGATATCGCTGTGTACGTATATGTATACATACGATGTACGTAAGAGCGCATCGGCCCGCATATTACTCCGTGCTCCGTCAGCTTCTTACAGCTATATAATTTACGTAGTTCGAGGAGCAGCCGATTGCCGATCCTCGCTTCCAAGTGTACATGTTGGACCGACTACTTGAGCGTATTTCGGGACAGCTTTGCGGGTGTAATTCGATTTTTTCTTACGGTCTGTGAGAAATTTGAGATTAACTCGATATGAAAAAAGGGGATACATCTAAGAATTGACCATTTGGGCAGATTTCGTTTGCTCACGTCGACTCCCTGTTTTATCGAGCTAAGAACCTTTTTTTTATTTCATTTAAACAAAAAAAAAAAATTTTTTTTTTTTAATAAAAAGTTTGATTATGAATTTATTAAAACAAGAAAGATAGGTTGCATTATTAATTTATTTTTAAGTCAATGAAATCGATAAATTACATATAACGCCCAATTAAATATTTACACTTTATTCAATTATAGTACCTTCGTTTATCGAAAGTTTTACATTCAATATTTGAATTTATTTTATATAAATAAATTTACCGTTACAAACACAAACAAATTATTGAAATATAAAATATTTTTATAAATATGATTATATATAATCGATTTTATCAATTAATGAATCTGACTATTCGCAATCTTTAAATCCACGATTTAATGGATATTAAAAAAATATTCTACAAAAGTTGAAGTTCATAAAAATAAAATATTTCTCTTTTTGCTTGAAACATTAAATTTATAGTAATAAAATTTAAAGTTCTCGGTGTGGTGTACATATATTATTCAAAGTTTTTATTAAGAAAAAATTTCTATTTTCAGAATGAGAATCTGACGGTTACTGAATGAACGCTAAGCTACGTCAATAATTCAAAAGCGAATATAATTCACCTTAGTGAACGAAAGAGAGAGAAAGGTTATGCTATATATAATGAATCTCCAATGTTTCAATCAAGCTCATTCATAATTCAGCCACAGCAAATGAAAATCAGTTAATATTGATCGCGGGTCGCGAGCATCGCATTTTTTTTTAATTTCATCAAGTCGTCCTGAAATTTGCCAATTTAAGAGAACAAGTATGTATATATTTATACGTACATGTAAAAACACAGACACACACACACAATATGCATCAAACTAACTCGCGCGTTCACGAATTTGTCGCATCGTCGTTTACAATTTATTATAGCAGGCAGCTCGTCGAGATGCCTTTCGAGAAATGCAAGTAAAAATGAATTATATATGTAAACGACTGCGATATCCAATATTCGACTACATAATGGAGTAGTCGGAGATACCACGCGTTTCGAAAATATTTATAAAGCATCGTGTGAGAGAGTACAATGAACGACGTTCGAAAGAGAGGAGGAAAAAAAACGAAGAGTCGAGAACAAGTGCACAAAGAAGTTCGACAAATGAATTCATTGAGGGATGCCGCACACACGCACGCATCTATACACGCTCGTTTGTAGAGAACATTTTTCTCGAGCGGGAGCCGAAAATTACGTCAAAAGTGGAAAAAATAAAAAAGTTTATAACCGAAGTATAGTCACACACGAAGGCGACAAAGAAAAAATGTGCGGTGCGAAGAGAAACCGTATAAGATGGAAAAGAAAGAAAAAGCCAAGGTGAAGAAAGGGACATATATATATATATATACACGCATATAATCTAACGCACACACACACAATTTATACACAGTATATTTTGGCCTACGGAATCACCGAAGTCACGCGGTACGCAAAGAGAGAAAAGAAGAAAGTCAGAAAGCGTCGGCTTTCGGTCCACACCCGCGTGCGTGTATACTTACACATATAGAAATATACATATATATTTAGGTGCATCTTTTTACATCCATCTTTCATTCCCTTCTCCTCTCGTTTTTTGCCGGGACGTTCCGCTATACGTATACACTTCTCCTCCTTCTCCTTTTCTTCTCTTCCCTCGCACAATGCATCACCGCCGCTCGCTTCTCTTCGGTCAGCATCATTCAGCCTGACCACGTTCGCTTTTCTAACTAAAGCTCGCCTCTACGCCTCTCCCCCCACTTTCTTCTTACCCATTTGTCTCTCTCTCTCTCTCTCTCTTTCTGTCTCTCGTTCTCTTCCTCTTATTTCAACTCATCGGAACGGTGCCTGCCGCTTGCTCGCCTTTTTCTCCTTCTTTAGGCTTTAGATTCTCCTCTGTTCCTCTTTGGCTTGCTTTATGGTACATCTAGAGCTATGGTGAGGTTTGGAAAAGAAAGAGAGAGAGAGAGAGAGAGAGAGAGAGAGAGAGAGAGAAAGAGAAACAAGTCCACCGTTCGTCACTGAAGCGATCGCCAGCTCAATCCAAGGCTCCCACAGTTTCTGTGGACTTATCGCGCCTGCGCTCTGGATCAAACTGTTGATTGGATAATTCAAGCAAGACAAATTTAAAGCTTGGAAAAATATGCATACATCTATGTTTTAATAATTATTATTCACTATATTCAATAATTAATACGCATTCATAATACAATTTCATGATATTTTTAAGTGAAAAAAATAAAAATTCAAATGCTCATGTTTATGCTAAATACTTTTTTAGTTTTAAAACTTAATTTATCGATAAATCAACGTTTATATTTAGCATTATTAATTAATTTATATGTTTTATTTCATATATTCAATAGTTTTTGTACAAAAATATTTAACCTCGGATCGCTCGTCTGCAGTCCCTCACGTACAATGTCCAGCGTACACCGTCTGGCATACAACGTACACGTGCAGTTCGAACGTGCAAGTATGAAAAATATATACCAACTTAAATTTTGTGGAAGAATGTGTGGAGTAATTATAATGTACTGTCGGTTTAGGTATAAAAAAATTTTATGTTTGATTTCCAAAGGTGATCAATTTTTGTTCAACTTCTTATTGTTTTGATTGACTATTTTTGTAAAAAGCTTTTTAATATATGAAAATATTAACCAATTAACGATTCGTCTTAAAGTTTAGATGTGAAAATTCCACAAAACGTAGGAGCTTCGGCTCAGTTCGAAGCAAAAGTTTTCGGCGTCGTTGCCGCGACGTTGCCAGCGTAGCTCTCGATACGGCGCGAAGCACAACAACGACGACGATGTCGACGATGCTCCCGAAGAGTGGGATAGAGATGAAAGAGCGAGAGAGAAAGAGAGGGGGTTCCTGAGAAACTGCAAAAAAAGTCTCGAATGGCATAGCTTCTTTAAACGCGAAAGGAGTACAAGAAATTAAGAGAAAACATTAATGACAAAATAAAATTAATAACGATTTTGCATTATTCAAAATATAAAAGATTAAAAGAAGATATTATAGTATGATAATTAAATGACGTATGTGAGTTTCATCTTTAAAAAATAATTCATTTGAAAAAACGATCAATTAGAAGATAAAACATTGAATATAAATTAAGTAACTTAAGTTAACAAGAAAGTTGAATGAAGTACGTAAGATTGGTCAATTCAATAATGTCTCATTGACTAATAGGAATTAATTAATTTCTTCGGTTAAAAAGATGTAAAAAAAAATTATTTTTATAAATAAAGCAATGCTTCCATTTCCGCAATGAGCAGTAAGATAATTTATTCACTTTAAAAAAAAAAAAAATTACCTTCACTTTTAAAAATTCTAAATAATTACAAACAAATATCAACAATACAAAAAAGAAAAAAAAAACAGTCCAACCATAATTACAACTCAAACTACAATGTCTATAAAGGAGGCGAACAAGTCGATGTATAAAAACGACGGAGTTGAAACTTGTTTTTCCCATCCCTCGAAGGTATTACCCAAGTGCTGCGTGATCGGTTACGATGGAAGAACGCCCGCTCGCGCACACCACCCAAGTTCTTCGAGTAGAGAAAAATTTCTTGAGAGAGAGAGATCGCGGAATCGTAACACGGCAAACGTTTCGCTTTGCGATTTTCCGCTCGATAAAACGAAGCGCTTAAAACATTTCACGCTTGTGGATATTAGTATTGTGCTGCACTCTCGGTGTTGCATAAAAGCACGCGCGCCGACTTTTCGCATCGCCGAAACGAGTTGAAGAACAACGTTAATTAACAAACGCGTGGCAAGACGCGAGCTCTATGAATCATCGCTGAATCACATAAGATTTTTTATCCCGCGAATGTTTATTTCCGATGGCTCGCGTAAATTTTAAGAATGTCATCGTTCGAGAGAACAAAAATGATTGATCGTTTTATTCGCGAAAGTTGATTTTCTTTTAATTTGATCGATATTAAAATTTTATCGCGATAAATAATCGATCTTCCTCGTGATTAAGAGCTGATATTTCGTCGATATTTCATTGATTAGCATGAGGCAATTGTTTGAAATTTCAAAAAAAAAACTAAACGAGTTTATAAAAAACTTAACGCGATAAATAGTTTTGCCCTCTATATGGCTAGAATAAACAACAGCGATACGTAAAATTTTTTTCTCGATAATATTTTGCTTGTATGTACAAAATATCGAGAGCGTCGTAACGGACGAGCCACCGATACAAATGAAAGACCGATTGTAAACGGTTGCGTAACCTTACGTATGTATGATAATAAAAAAAATAAAAAAATAAAAAAAAAAAAAAAAAATATTTACTCGGCCTACTCGTCGATAACGCGTAATAATTACAATGCCCGTTTTATCTCATCCGCCGATGTATTAATTAACGTGGTAGTTAGGCGTTTACAGACGCGCGAGATTTTTCATACCTTCCTGAAATCTGCTCTTTTTGTTTTCATCGAAACATAAAACGAATAAAAACACAAAATATTGTGAATTTCAATAAACGATAGATAAGCAAAGTACATATGTGGATAATCAAGGCTGAATCTTTCATTCAAATATAGTAGATTTCCTATCCACGCTTCAATAATAAAGAATCTTTTTTATCAATACACTTCAGAGCAGAGGCACTGTTATCATACGCGTATTCAAACAAATTCTTAGTAATTAAAAATTTATTTGCGGCAATTTCAGAATGTATATATTCCTACTTTAGTGGCCCGTGTAATCATTTATTTTAATTATCGTTAATTTATTTTCCATGAACAATTTTTATATGATAATAACGTTTTCATTTTACAAGAATATTTTTCTGCACCGTATAACTTAAGTAAATTTAATGAATAATACAAATTTAAAAAATATAGATTCTAAAGTTGTTTTCACGATGAGCTGAATAAAATTAATTTAATACAAATTTTATGCGTCATATCATTAAATTTTATGAAAAGTTGTATTATTTTATAAATATTTATTTTATGAAATATTTTATACACGGAGAAAATAAAATAATATTCGCTAAAAATGAAATTCTCTATCGTAATAAACGCGTTTTTTAAATAAATGTAAAATCAATCCTTAATAGTAAGTAAACTTTTTCATTAATATTAATTTTCAATAAATTTGAATACGTAACTTTATTATTATTATTATTATTATAAAATCTGATAAAATAAACTACAATAATTTCAACACTTGCGATTAAAAAGTACCACCTACATCTCAAAACAAACAAATCTATGTCTTAAGGAAACAATAACCTTATAATAACAGGTAAACGAATTGAATATTTTATTATCGACTTATTTAATCATAGATTTGTTTTCAATTTAATTATAGATTTACAAGAAAGGCTTATCTTCCATCCGTTATTAATTTCAATTTATTTATCCTTCGTAAGTCTGGAATTAAAACTACATTGTAAACCTGTCGCACGATTTTTTTTTCGTTACTTAATAATTTTATCTATGTATAATCAATACCGATTACCGCGAACTTTTCTCTTATAATTCCCGATAACGCGTCATTTGATTCTTAGTAGCCCATAAAACATCCAAATGCCGTTATCAAAAAGTGTTCGGCAAAGAAACGTAACGACGTTCTTTAGCTTTCACAACCTAGCGGTCCAAAAATCTCCATAGCGTCACCAGGCAAACGAATGTACGAATGTAGATATATACATATACACATAAACCAACGGCAGCGACGCTTATTCAACGGCGTTAAAGTTCGATGAAAAGCAAAACAAATATAGGCTGCTCGGCGTGGGCGGGAACGGCAACGTTCGCCTTGGCGCAAGACTTTCTCAACGCATGTATACACATAAATATATAAATATATATATATGTGTGTGTGTATGTGTGTACGCGTGCATCGCGTTTCCTCTGCGCTCGAGGAAAGAGAGAAAAAGAGAGAAAAAGAGAGAAAAAGAGAGAAAAAGAGTGAAGCGCGCGAAACTCTATTTTCGATGTGCCTATAGACATGCAACACATCCAGCAGCGATACGGGGGAGAACCCCGGAGCTGATCTGAACTACTTACGATTGATAATATTTTATGCGTAGGTTGTTCATGTTTAATAATCTACAGAATGCGTTACTCGAAAGGCTTCAAAACGACGCTTTGTATGCACTATTTATTTCATTATTATTACCAAAATGTATACACGTTTACTTTTGAATTTGAAAAGGAACGCGTTTTCATATTTTTTCGATAACCATAAAACATCATTACTCGGTTATTACTCGACAAGTAACAAAGTAATAATAATCAAGTCAATGATTAAATTGTACAACAAAAGTATTGAACGAAAGCTCTACATGTAAAAACGATGTTTTTACCGATACCGAGCGTTATGAACATTTTGTCTCCACTACATGCATATATATATATACACACACGTAATCTCATGCATGTGCGCACATATTCACAGCTACGAGCGCAATTCATTCAACTCATTCATCTCGTCGCTCCTCTTTCTCTCTCCCTTTTCGTCTATTCTTTCTATCTTGCTTCTGCTTCCTTTGCGTGTCTCTCTCTTTCTTTCGTTTTCTCTACGATCTTTCGCTTATCGTATTCATACGTCATTTTTTTTTTACGCGCATATAAGTTTTCGTATTATTCTTTCTAATTATATACTGTAAACTTCATCGTGCTTGTAGTCGATTCCATACACTAATACAGATAAATTTCTTACTCTCGCTTTTTTCTGCATCGTAAACACTTTCTTTTTATCTAAACGTATAAACAATGACAAACAACGAGAGAAAGAAAGAGAAAGAGAATGACGGTTATTATCTTTCATTTTTATGCATAGCGTGTCTAATATAAATATATATATGTATATTTCGGTTTTGAAAACAACGCTTCGTATATATAGATTTTCATAACAGAACAAAGATTTATTTGTATGCTATGCGGGCGCGTTCGGTCCATTCCTTCACGCTCGTTTTAATAAGGGGAATTAACATTCGCGCAGATATTTGTTTTGTACGGATTATTTACACACCCTAACCTTATCGATGAATTTTGATCGACCTTTGATCAATGTTTTATTGGCAAAATTGACAATTTTCTTTTAAAGAAACAGTAGTTATTATTTACTTATTCCTACATTCTTTTCAGCATAAATGATGATTATTTATAAATTATAAATAGTTTAGAGAAAAAATATATATACAATCAACGGATTTTTAGGACAGAGAATAAGATAACTGTAATTTTTGGAACATCTAACGTCTTTTTTTTAAAGTAACCTAACAGCTTTCACATCTCGAATGAACTTACGAAAAATTATGAAATTAATCTGACGTATCGACAAAAGTAGCCCAAATATTAATTTATTTTATAATAAAATAAATGGTGTACTTACATATATGTTCGTTATGTTTATTGGACGAATAGCAAAAGGCGCGTATCGATCACGATATCGAACGCATCGATATTTCGTGCCCTTTCTATCTATCATACTAGTAAGAGAGAGATAGAGAGAAAAGGAGCGCGCACCTTTCAAGGTTATGTGCGTGTCGCGATAAAGAAAAAAAATCGAGATCGAACGATGCATAGTCGCGAGAAAACGAAAGAGAAAGATACTATTCGGTACTCAAATATTACGTAGAAAAAAAAATATACAAGTATAAATACCTGAAGCTGTTCTAGCGATTCTCCTCGCTCTGCGAGTGGCCCGTTCTGTCTTCCTTTCTATCTCACTCTAACCTAAGACGGCTTGTAGTCTTTCTTGAATATATGAGCTAATCTCTTCTCCTCTTCAAAATTTCGAAAGGACAAAGTTCTCTTTTTGGATATTTTGTATCTTTAAAATAGTAACAACAACTTGGCAACTAACCGTTAAGAAAGGCACGTGATTTATCTGTAGATGAAACAATTTTCTCGTATCATAATAACAGTACGAAATTTTTGAACGTTTTAAAGTAGAAAAACAAAAGAAAATATGAGTAAAAACGAGGCACTATTTAAGTTCGTACGTTAACGTGTACGCGTACGCGATACACCTATGTAAACATGAGGGCATCGACGAAGACGAAGGCAACAACGAAGGCGACGATCGCGAGGGATAAAACAATGCTCCACTGCACATTGACGCTTTTGCACTTGTTTCCAAATATCCCCTTTCTTTACTTTTTTTAGCTAAGTACTGCTTCGTATTTATTATTCAAAGTGAAATATGTGAACGAAGTACGTAAAACTACCGAATAATCAAAGTAACGAAAGAAAGTAAGTTAATGCGTTGCCTACACCCCCGCTCGCGAGCGCGCCTGTCTGCTGCCGAAGAGACCGGGCAACGGACGCAACGGATAACAAAATGAATATTACACAGTATACAGACCCTACTCTCGCTCTCGCAACACACTGGCGGCACGGTTCTCTCTCGTTCGCCACTCGCGCACTTCGTCTCTTCTCCCTCCACCCCGACGTGGCCACCGTACTCATGAATGAAACTCCGAATGGTGCGAAGTGCCCACTCTTTCTCTCTCTCTCTCTCTCTCTCTCTCATTCGCTTGGCTTTCTTTTCTCTCCGCCCCTCCTACTGCCGTTCTTAGTTACGGTTCTCTCTCTTTCTTTTTTCTCGTGAACATGCTAAGACGATACTAGCGCCCCCTTCGGTAAATTCAAATCCTGCGAGACTCCAAGTTCTATTATGTATATATATATATATACTTGCATGCAGTCTCGATAGATTGCGCCTATTTCGAATTTGTGCAGTGGCAACTTTGTTCTGATTGGCTCTAGCATTTGCGCGGCAATATTAATAACTAGAAGTAAATACAAAGTGTAAAACGGACCATGCAAAATATGATGTTTCGATGATGTTTTTTTTTCATTGTTAAAAATGTTATAAATTTAATTTTTAATTTTTAACATAAATAATTTTTAAATTATAAAATTTTATTTTATCTCAATGGCTTTTCTTCTTTTCGTTTTAACGAAGGATTTTTAAGTTCTTTGAGGTAACATTAAGATAATAATAGTTTTTCGATTTAATATTATTATTATTGCAACTTTACCATCAAATTCTATTCATTTTTTTTTTAAATCTTATATTTTCACACGGGATGCTGAAAATTATGATAATTAAACTTTAAATAAAGTCAATTGACTTTAAAAAAGATTTATTTAATTCTTATTTAATATAAGTTAAGGAAAGATACATGAATTAATACATTAAAATTACCTGTAAATATTACGAAAATCAATCTTTTGACTACATTTTATTGGCATTTTAAATTTTTATAAAATATACTGTATTATAATGAAAAAAAGAAAACAAATCAATGCAATGACAATCTTTTACAACAGACGACATTTATCGTCAATGAATAAACATTGTTTCCACTAGACAGGTAAATCGAATAAAAGCCATCGGTAAATTCACTTTCCCGACGTGTCATTATCGTCGCACCTCAACGATCGTGTAAATGGCCAATTATACAACTCGTCGATAGTTAGATTGCGCGCAGGGCATCAATGAAGAGGCACACAAGCTTCTCGGCATGCTGCGCGCGCGACGAGACTCCTCTCTTTAAAAAAAAAAAAAATGTACGCATATTCCGGGGAGAGGAAGAACTCGCCGCGCTCACCCTATGACGTGCGAGAAACCAATCGAGTATGTAACTGCACGTACGAGGGAGGAGAAAGAGCTAGAGAGAAAGAGAGAATCTCACTGAACGTATCGTGCATACGGAATCACGTATACACAGAATGTATACCTGCTTGAGAGGTTCATAGAGATCGAACAGAGATCGCTTAAGGTACGCATCGTCGCGAATAGACCCTTTATTCGAGGGTAAAACGACGGTCGCTATAAAGCGCTTTATTTTTCAAATTCCTTTTTTTATTTTCCAATCGAGAAATCGTAAATCGTAAATTCCGTTGTATAAAGAGAATATTGATTTCGAAACTCCGTTTTATTGTCAGATTTTATTCAAATGAGCGTACCTGTTGTATGAACGTATATTTTTAATTATCTCAAGTTATTTGCATAAAAAACCATGTCATTAAAATAATTAATTAAAAATATTAAAATTCTTTCATAATATAAAAATTAAAATATTTCTGTTGAATAAGCTAATCTTCAAAATAATAAGATATTCACTGACATATCAATAATAATTTATGCTGTCTTTATAAAAATGAAGTCAAATTACATGATTATATTAATTTTTTTTTATTTTAAAATAATTACTCGTTTATTGACATTTCATTGCGATTTACAAAGGACCATGTATTTTTTTATATAATAATTAACGTAATTGTTATCATACTATTCACGTCATATTAACGTGTTTAGATTTTAAATATTGTATATTTTAAAATTTAATTCTACCGTATATTATAAAGAGGCGCTGCAAGCTAACTTCCTTTCTGTTCATTATAGTAAATCTAAAATATTGATATATTTTATGCTTTCACTTGCAGCAGCTGATTTTGACGAAATCGAAGAACGACTCGTAAGTATTTTTATGCAGTTTTATTTTTAATTTGAATAAAACATTCATTTAATTTTATACATCATTTAATAGAAGTTACATTTCTTATTTAATGTTTGAATTAAAAATTTAAAGACATTAGTATTGTAATAAAAATATTTACTGATTTTATCATTCTTAACCTCTAAAGAATATTGATCCAAAAATCTTACGAAAAATTCACTGTGTACAGTTATGTAATACATAATTTTTATATTTTCATGAATTCTGTTAATAAAGGTTTATAAAATTTCAAAATGCTGTTACGTCGAGTCTCAGTAACAATTCCAAAACTTGTGAAACGAAATTATGGAATTACTGCTCCAGTTTTACAAAAAGTTAATGATCCCATTCAACAACTATTTATTGACAAAATTCGAGAATACAAATCAAAAGGAGCGTAAGTTCATTTGTTTTATTATCACTGTTTAAATTCTAATTGTTTTTTATTTTAACTGTTTTTTAAAAATATTTTTTATGTTTGCCTTGTATTTAATGTAAAAATATAGTAATATTTTTTTGAATGAAAATAATATGTAGTTTATATAATTATAATTATTTTATAAAATGTATCATGTATTAAATATTGTTTTAATTAATGTTATTATTTTAATATTTTATATAGGTCATCTCCTGAATTACAAAAGCAAATGAAAGTCGAGCACGAGAAAATTGCTAAGCAATATGGAGGTGGTGAAGGAGTTGACATGACAGCTTTTCCTAAATTTAAGTTCTCAGGTAATAATATTTAATTTGTTGCAAATAAATTTAATTTTAATATTAAAAGTAAACTATACAAAATTATATTATATATTTTATAATTTTAGAACCCAAAATTGATACTGGTTTACCTCTGCGACAAGAGGAATAATTGTTATTATTTGTAATTATTATACTAATATAGAATAAAAGTTAATTCTTAAGATTAAAAATATATTCCAAAGCGTTTTTATGTATCCTATATGTGAATTTATTTATATGAAAATATTAAAATTATAATACAAATTCATTTGATTTACAAAAATGTTAATAAATATTTTTTATAATTTCATTCATTTACATTAGTCAACATAAACTGTACACTTTCTTCTAAAATAGGCATTTGGCATTTATTGGATATTAATTTAAATATTTTTAAAATTCTTAATAAACTCTCTCTAGATATTAATGTTTTAAAGAATCCAGAACAAGAACAACGGGCAATTAAATTATCTTGTTTAACTTCAAAACACTTCAAACATTGTACATCTTGTATAACATAGGTTATCGCTTTGCGATTCAAAACATCTATGAGAACAAATTCTATTTGATCGTTATCGTAATTAAGATCACAGTTTGGACATTTCCATACATGTCTGCAAATATAAAAACAATTGATCGAAAGTAAGAAACAAAGTATAAATATAAAATCAAATAGTAATTATTACTTGTTTTCTTCAACATCTTTGTGGCTATCCTTACAAATATCAATGTCTCTGACATGACTGCAATTTTCACATAAAATTTCTGGTAATATAAATGATATGCATGGATCTTTCCATTCTGCCTTGTCACTGAAACTTCCAACATCTATTAATCTTAATAAATTTCTATGTAAATTCGTAACCTCATCTTCAATTAGAGTATCTAAAGATAAAATCTTTGAAAAAAAAAAAATTTTGATTAAAATTTAATTAAAAATTATGAATAAATAATAATAAAAAATAATACAAAAATAAATAATAATATTAAATTAAGTTTACTTTGCAAATGGATTTGGACAGTTCAAGAGCAGGATTTATTGCTAACTTTTTAGAATTTTGATCAAATTCTAAATATGGATACTCTTCTATAGTTAGAACTTTTTCTGGAAACTTTTTATAAATAGATTGCACATAGCTATAAATTAGTAAATTTTAATTTTCAATTCAAGAATTTAATAACACAAACACTAATAAAAAAATATAGTAGGCACTCACTGGAAAAGTTTTTGTGATATTTCATTTGATATAAAATTTTTGGCTAATTTTGTAACTTCTTCTGAAGATTTATTTTGTACTTCTGTATAAATTGTGCCAAAATATAAAGTAATTATTTTTGTGAAAATTTGTTGACACATTTCTATAGGTATGTATTCTATCATATTCCAGTTCATAACAAATTCAGTCTAAAAGCAGATAAATAAAATAGATCAAATTTATTCTAAAAGTTATAAAAAATTATTTATTTTACCTCATTAGTTTCTTCAGATTCTTCAGTTTTTTGAGTTTCTAAAATTTCTTGAGTTTCTTCATTTTTTGAATTTTTTCTGAATCCAGCGAAATTTGACTATGTAAAAAATATATCGTTATAGAATTTTTAAACAATTATAAACGGTAATAATTGATAATTTGTCAATTATTATTTTTTTGTTTACCAAATCTAACCAAATGAGATAATCCCAGCATACGCGAACATCAAAATGAATACTGTGAAAAAGTTCTTTATTTAATATTGTCTGTATAACGTATTGCGTATAACCGTATGCATCATTAACATCTTTCTTTTTTGTACTCAATATAATTTTTGTAAAATCAGCATATACTATTGTCGAACCCATTTTTTGTAGTTCTGAAATTAATTGAATAAATAATTTTTTCGAATATGTATGTAAAATTCTTCGCAGCGCAGGATCGTAAAGAAAAGACGAGGGCGAGCGTAACCATCTATAAGCAAAAAAATCATTTTATATTATAAATTTTATAAAGTAATAATATTCAAATATTTTTATTAATTATAAAAAAAAAGTACTTAAACCAAACCTGTAAAAGTGAACAAGTAAACAATCGGCATATGGATTTTTAAAAGAGCTCACTTCTTTAAGCCATGTGCCAACCATGTGCCTTAAGACGCGAAATGCTGGTGTACACAATGTTAATTCATCATAAGAAGGTAACGCTGGAGCAGCTCCGTCATTTGTAACGATATCCTATAATTTCAAAACCTATTTTATTAATATATAATCGTCTAAATATGATCTATTAGCATGAAATTCTTACTTGCAAGGATGTCTGTTGGGCATTATGAAAGGCAACAAATGAACTTGTGCCATCTATATCATTTATATGATTTACTTGAATTACAGCATTGACGGCTAAACTTAACACTTCTAATTCAAAACAAACGTTAGAATAAACTCCAGCATTATTTTTAATACAACCAGACTTTTCCTCAAAATCAGTCAAAAGCCTAAATAAAAATAAAAATAGTTTATTTAGTTTCAAAATTTACAAGGTGATTAAAGAAAAAAAAAAAAAAAATAAGCTACATTATTTGATTTTACAAAAAAATAATAAGAAAAATGTATGAAAAATAATTTTACAGAATAACATAATTGAATTCAAAAAGGTATATATTTTTTTTTAAAATATAAAAATAACCTGCTATCGTCATTTTCACTGCCTCCAAAATCTGGTTTCTCTGTCGATGACCACCAAAGAACAAAATTAGCTTTTTGCAAGTGCCTCGAAAAAAATAAATCTGCTCCATACATAATAATATCATCGGGTAAATTTCCCACGGGTGCATAAAAATAACGTGCTTGTTCAATCAATTGCATTAAAACGTGTTCACTTTTGAAATAATGTCGAAGCATTATTTTAGATCCAACTCTTTGCCAGTCAAGAGTATCATAAAGATTATCCAAATCTTGTATATGAGTGGGGATCAATGGAAATTCGTTCAAATAAGACATTTTATTCATCATCGTTGGTATAGCTGAGTAAAAAAATCATAAATATTATCAATTATGGTAAAATAATAAATGAATAACATTGTTAGAAAATATCATACACATTGGAGATTGCACAATTACAACTGTTACACCTCTAGTTTCATTTTTATAATTTTTCAATGCATTTTGTAATCGTGCGTAAATAATTTTTACGTCGGTTTCTATACGAATTTGAAATTGCATGGAATCCGGAATTGATTCTATAAAATCAATTTCACCTAGTTCTAAACTACAAAAAAAAAAAAGGAAAATTTTTCAACTACAAATAAAATTTATTAGGAAAAATTTCAATAGATCAAAAGAAATTATTAACTCACGCCTTAGCTCTTTCGGTTGTGTAAAATGTATTCATATTAGGCATACGATCGGTTTTAACAGTATCCAATACATAAATGTTACACGTTTTACTACCAGACAAAAATAAACCCCATATAGCTCTTCGATAATTACTGCTTGCAGACCAGTGATGGTATAAAAATATTTTTTTCATTTCTTTAATCTACAATATATAAATATAATTAAATTATTTTACATTTTTCAAATTAGTTTATAAAACATACATTTTGCAAATACGGTTGCGAGGCTATACTTTTATAAATTAATTGATCTAGATGAAAGGTATCGGTTGAACCTCTTAAATCTGGAATAGCTCGTTTATCAACAGCACAAACGCAACCAAGCTGCATTATTGCTCGAAATTCAAGTGTCATTTGAGTTTCATAAATTCCTTCAATATCAGGTTCTAGTAAATCGTCCATTATTGATCTAAAAAAAAATTTTTTTATTCATATTTTTTAAAAATGATAATAATCTAAATTAATGTAAAATTTACTGGCTGTAATTTTTAAAAGATTTTTCAGGAAGTGAATAACGATACAAATGATAAGCGGGTCGTGAGCGTGGTAATATTTTATGGCATTTTTTCCACTTAGAGTTTTCAGTTTCTTTTCTCTCTTCACGAGAATTGACATAAAATATTCTTGGAACATTTAAACGTAAGTGATGAAGCTCTTGATCTACTAGAACCCATAAACGAAACTGGCCTGGCTCGTTTGTCTCGGACATCTGATATTAAAATTGATTAAAAACTTTTTTTTATTATTAAGATTTATAATGCTTAGTTTTTATTAATTATTAATCTACAAATAAGCACAGATTAATAGCTAAATATAGTAGTAAAAATAGTACTTGAATAATTTGCCATGGGGTTTCTAAAAGTTTCTGCTGAGTACGTTGTAAAAAGCCGCCTAATAAATTTGAACTTGTACTCTTATGAGCTTTCTTGGGACCAATATTATTATCAAACTTCGCACGCTTGACAGGTCCTAATTTTTTTCTTGCAGCTCTTTGTTTCGCCTGATATTCCCACTTCTTTTTATGAAATTGTAACCAGACCAGAAATTCTTCCTAAAATAATAATATTATGTATAAGGAATATATAAACGACTAATATTGTATCGAAAAATGTATGCATTTTTTCTCCAATAAAAAAATAAATAAATTCATAATAATAATAAATATAGTTTATATTTATACAACATCTTTTACCTTCGTTTCACCAACAGGGGGTGGGTTCCCTAAAACCTTTCTCCAATTATTCATAAGAATATTAGATTCTGAAGCGTTTTCCTGTTCACCATCCGAAAAAGTTCTTTTTCGCTTGGTTACACTCGCTACCACATTTCTGTTACTGGGACCAGCTTCTGTTCCAATATCTTCCATATCGGGCACAGATTCCCTTGTTTTGTCAGCATCAGAGTCCGAAGTTCCACCTTCCTCATTCACATCTTCGTTATCTTCTTTTGGAACTTCGGTATGTTGAAATATATCGGTGATTTTCCGTTGTTTTCGACCATCTGTCTTTTCAAGCATTTTTTTATGCAACCAATCTGGATGCCGAACTCGTGGTACTGGATTTGCAACACCTTGCATTGCTGCTGGAATTGTTATTATTTTCTGAATTGCGCTACCTAGACGCTCGATATAATACTGCCAGTCTAAAATTTCTCTTATATCGATCTCTTGAATGCTTGGATCTTTTAACCATCTTCGTAGATGATGTCTTGCAACACTTGGCTCTGATTGAAATATTGCTAAAGGTATAGCTCTTTCAGTCACTGGTGCACCCAACGGTTTTAGGGATATAACAAATCTAAAAATGATTTTTTATCTATAATTTTTTCCTATACAAATACATAAATTAATGCTACAATTTTTTACTTACTTGCAAGCTAAACCAGCATCTTTAACCATTTCATCTCCAAGAAATTCGGCCAGTCGTTTTGCAGTCGATATAGATGTTGACTTTTGTCCTCCATATTCGTCTAATTTTTTAGACATTGATTTATTTTCAGAAATGAGATCAAAGAGTTCTGAATCCGGCAAATTGTATCCTTTACTGTAAAGTACATCCAGCCAATAGTTTGCAACTTTCGCAACCGATGCGTAACATTCTTCCAAAGTTGTACCTTTCAAAAAAGCTTCAAATACCGATGATTGGAATATCTTAATGAGTCGTAATTCGCCTCGCCTCTTTACTTCGAAACCTTTAAGCTCGGCCAGCGAGCCATCGAAATTAAATACTGCGTATCTTTTTTTTAATTTCTTGCCTTCTTCTTTCGCAGCGGGCAATACCATTGCTAAATACGGACCGTCGACTTCAAAAAATATTGAATTTTCGTTTCGAATTTTATATTCCCGACTTTCCGGACTAATAAGCTCATGATATTGATGATTAGTAAATTGATCTTTTACCATGAAATTCAATACGGCGTTAGGATAAGACACGACCATTTTCGGCTTTTTAGGATTATTCATCTTGACAACAACATTGTCAGGAAATGAAGCCGGTAGAATACACCATATACCATCGGTATCTAACTCTAATGGTCTTCCTACTTGTTCTATTATCTCTCGAGCTTTTTTTATAATATGGGCACCAGTATAACAAACTATACCACCCATCTCCATGCTAAACCATCTTGAACCCTTTCTCATAACATATCCATAAAAAGAATTTAAGATACATTTATGGGCCAATTGCAAGGAATCGTACAACACCTCACGGCTTTTAGCAGATTTTATTGCAGCGGCGTCATTATTAGCAACAGCTACAGCAACCTATTCCATTATATTTTATTTATTATTTAAAAATAAATTAAAAGATTTATTGATTATTTAATTGTATTTTAGTTTTTTTTGTAAAAGTACTTGAAAAATTTATCTTACTTGTTGCTTTGCTTTCTTTGTTAGACCTTTGTATTCATAACGACGATCACGAAAAGCTCTAACGGTGTCGACGTAAAATGAATTTTCTCTTTGGCAAATTGTTTGCGAACGTACTTCAATTTTTGTCTCCTTAACTTTTTTATAAGTACGTTTACAATATTCCGACAATCGATTTTTTTCATAAGACGCTTGCTCTTGTTTACTCAATTCGTGAAAAGCTCGACGTTTACCACCAGGTACAAGAGGCGGAAATTTTTCCATTTCAAGCTGCTGCTGAATACGCTGATATTCTCCGGCAGTGGCTTTCAAGCATTCGCCTCGCCACATCCATTCCATTTTACGCTGACATAAAGCATCGGGTTTATTATAATCACAAGTTGCACAAATTGATTCATCTACCATTGCATATGGTTGTAATCGATTTGTCAGAATGATGTTTGGATACATAGCACCTACGTCCAAATGATAGATAATAGGCTTCTCAGATCGCAAAGGTTGCGCACGAAGAGATTCTAGTTTTTCTATTAAAAAATTATAAAATTGATTCGTTATAAAAATTTATTTTAAAATTTTATATAATAGACAGTTTTTAATTTATTTTTATACTACTTACCTTTAACTTCTTGAACGACCTCATCAAAATTCGTTACTTCCTCTAAAGGTATCTTCTCTTCTTCTTCTATAGCATGTTTTAAAGCCTTCTCTACTCCGCTTAACAATTTTTCCACAGCGCTAGGTATAATTTTAAACCGATAAGGTATATCCGCTCTAAATACTCCGGATTCCAAAGCTTCAACATGTCCACCAACATATGTTTCTGTATCGAGCATATGTCCATCAGACGTCATTTTATTTAATTCAGTTTCCTGTTTATCAGGATAAATGACATTAGCTCGATAGGCCTGAACCATAAGAAGAGACTCGCAAAGTGTGCCCGAGCCTTTTCGTAATACTTCCTCGGGTTCCATCGGAATGATAGTGCACAAAGCGAAAATAAAAGGATGAACGTATTTTTGATAAAGGTAATATGTTGCGACTGCATCAGATACTGAATAGTTACACAATACTTCCGGTTCTTCTGCAGCTAATCTACACATATCTTCCGGATCTTATAGAGAAGCATACGAAAAATTTTTTAATTTCTTAAATAATAAAAATGATTAAAAAAATTGAAACATTATAAAAATAAAATGTAATATAATATTTTTATTTTTAATTTTCAATTAATATTCTCATGTAAATTTTAAGACTACTGGAAATAAAATATAAAAAAAATTAACAATATTTTTACCTAATTCTACTGGATCATATCTAAGTTTTGCTTTAGCTACTGCTTTAAGACTGTGGGATCCAACAGGAAGATACGAATCTCGTTTCACCCAACAAAGACAGTCCAAATGCATAGCAGCTCTAGTGCAATATACGCCGTCTTTGTTTTTAGCAAATCCAACCCTATCTTTCATATTTATATTGTGAATAGCAGCTCTTGTTTCAACAAAAGGCCAATCAAAAAAATCACCGTTATAAGTGACAAATATATGAGGCTTAACTTCATTAATATGATTAAAAAATTTATTTATAACAGCTTTTTCATTTGGCTCATTCCAAACCGTGAAAAGTCCCTCAAATTCAGGTTTTGGAGTGTATTCAAAACTTTCAATATCAGAAGAAATAATTTCTCTATTATTTATCAAATATCCCTATCAAATAAATTAAATATATTATTAATTATAATTAAAAAACAAAAAAAAAACAACTGTCTTTCTAAGGTACAAAATTCACCTGTCCATCTAACATATAAGATATCATTATTATTTGATCTGTATTTGCATCTGGAAATTTAAGTGGTAATTTTGTTGTTTCAATATCATAAGCTAAAACTGTAGGCTCAGGAGGCTCAACAATATCTGGTCTAGCAGTAATGATTGGTAATTGGCTAGACCCTCGAGTTTTGACTGAATACCAAGTACCAACAAATATTTCTAAATCAATTGAAACTCTTATATGATGAGGTACATCATGTTCTCTAGAAATATTAAAATAATTAAAATTATATTGCAATTATTATCAAACATGTTTTTATATTATTTTAATACTTGCTTATCTTTACCTTATGTCAAGAATATTATCCATATGATCAATAATTTTTCTGCGTTCATGTTCATTATGATTAAAAGTTTCAGCCAGTAACCTTGTATAGTGGGTATTGCTTTTTTCACGTTCTTTATTTACTTTAACAGCGCTCATTATGTCTCTTTTTACTTTTGCCATATTTATAGTATTAGTAAAAGATAATTTAATATAATCTCTTTTTAAACCAGTCAAGTGATTAGGCTATAAAAATATAATATTAAGAACATAATATAATTTTAAGTTTTAAGAAATAAATAACATTTAAAGTTCTATTGATTTTATCAAAATACCAAATCAAGATCTTCTTTAATAACAATATCTGCTTTGAGCAAAACCCCATTATACTTTTTCAAAAGAAATGTTATAACTTCTTGATCAGAATTATCTTTACATAATATATAAAAATAAGGATAATAAGGTAAAGAAACTTTAAACCTAGTGCAGTCTTCTTCAAGAAAATAAAAATCGACGCCACTAAACAATTGTTTGTCATCTTCTACAATATCAGTCTGAAATAGAAATTAATAAAAGTATTTGTGTAGTTAATTTAATAATACAGTATTGAAATTAAATATAAAAATTTAAATTACTGTATGCATATTAATAAGAAATCCAATTCTTTCTTTAACATCTGTAACTCTGTGAAATCCATAAAGTGCATCGAGAGTAATATTTTCCTTGGCTTGAAATAATCTACCTTCAGGAGTATTTTCTCTAGAATGCATAAATTTAATTTAATATTTCATAACAAATTAATAATAGCAATAAATCTTCATGTAATGTAAAATAAAAATTTTTTATTATTTTATTATGAAAATCATGATCTAACCTTGGAACATTTCCTTCTTGTGCCTTTTTTTTGTTTTCATTTTTATTACGATAGTATTTTCCCGTATTTACAGACATTTTGTCACATTGATATAAAATAAATTTTAACTTTTAAAATATTAAAAATTAAAATTTCATGACTCAAATAGATTAAAAACTTTCTTAAACTATAGCAACAACATCTTGTACAATTTGCGCGCGCTAAATCCTATCCGACATTCTGATTGGTTTGATATATAAGAAAGAAAGGCTGTGATTGATCGACACGTAAGAAAGAAAGACTGTGATTAGTCAATATATTGTGTAGCTTCGCGCCAAAATTTAAAAACTTATCTAAATTGCTGAAGTGATTTGAAATATAATATTTTAATTTTTTAGGCACAATTATTTTTTTCAGACCCGAAATCAAGTAAAAATTCAATATTTAAGTATTTCAAAGCAAAACTTTATTGAAAATAAGTATTAGATTAAAAAAAAATCTAAAATTTAAATTAATGTATGTATATTAATTATTTTTGTATTTTCGTTGCATAATTGCGCTTAAAAAATTAAAATATAGTTTAAACCACTCTAGCAACTTAGATCAATCTTGAAAAATATTTATTAAAAGATAATTTTGAAATCTTATCTGTCTTTGAATTATGTGTAAATTTAACTTTATTGTAAGTTAAGGTTTATAAAAATATCAATAAAAAATCTATTTTATGTTATAAATATTTATTTATTAATTTTTGTACAAAAATATGATTCAAACTTAACTTTTATTATTCAATGCTATTTAACTCTTCTATGAAAGTTTTACATTTTTCTTTTAATACTTTAACAGCTTCAATAAATAAAACAGATGATGGTAAAGCTCCAACTGATTCAATAATGACTGAAAATTACAAATGAATTAAGATTACTTAATATTTTAAACTAACATATAATTTTTAAATGATATATTTACAAATAAAGTGATCAGGTATTCTTCCTAATTGAACACAGTCCTTTAAATCATCATGACGAAATACATTTCTTGAACAACTATCATAACGAGCATTTTTTACTCTGGCTTCCGTAACACCTTTTGAAACTTCTATTAGCTCTATTACACCTGGACTAAAACAGCTTTTAAATCTTTCTGCCATTTCTCCTCCGACTGGCTTAATAATTTGTATATCTGGTAAAAGTCTGTAAGTTGCTGTAGCTACAAATTAAATTGAAAAATGTTATTGATAAAAATTTAACAATTTAAAAGATAAATAAATAAAATAAATATAACTAACCTACAGGAGAGAACTTAGCATGATCTTTGCCTATACCTTTAACGGCATGCATAAATGCATGAATCTCTTGGTTCGGTCTCATTTTACATACTAGAATATCATCAGCTATCATGCCAAATTGTTTTTCTCCTTGAGGATAAAGTTCTTGTTGTTTTCCAATAGGAACCCATTTTATATCTTTACTGTAAACTATAAATTACAAAAAAATAAACTGTTATCAACAAAGAAATATATGAATCATTATGCATAAATAATATGATTTTTTTTTACCATTGTTGCCACAATATATGTCATCAGGCCTTCTGGAATCTTTTGGTGCTTGAGGATTCCACCTACATATTACTTTGATTTCATATCTTAATGTATCTTGATCACTGACTTCTTCATCAGCTGATGTTTTTGAAGGGTACTCAAACAATCTTGGATCAGCTTTTAATGGTAAAAGTCCTAATCTGCAATGCAAACATCAACTATGATAAATTTTTAATTTTTTTAAGCATACATCAAAACTAATATTAAAAAAACTTTTTACCTATGTGCAAGTACCTCATCTTGAATAAGACTAGTATTATTTAATATATATACTTTTTCTATAGCCATTGATGGCACTTCACTCAATAAAATTCTTCGATAAGCATTAGCTAAAGCAGCAGAACATCCAATTAAATCAAATTCTAATTCATATTTATCTTTGGTTTCATTGACTACTTTTATTTGAAGTTTCTTTAAATAAAAATTATATAAATTTATTTCTAATTATTATAATATTTGTTATATATATATATATATATATATATATATATTAATAATATATTAATAATTTTATCAAATCAAAAACTATATAGCACCTCTTTAAATTTATCAACAGTCCAATCTTCTTGTAAATGTAACAGGTTAGCAAATTCAAAAGCCTATAAACAAAGCAAAAGAAATGTAATTTTTTCTAATATAATTCTTAATAAATAATATGATATTAAAATTTACATTAGGTATGCCATATTCTTCCATAATTACTCGGGGTTTCTTTTTACTTGTTTTTTCCATTGTCAATTATAATAATACAGATCAGACGTATCAACAAAAACACGTGTATCCTTACCTAACGACACTATTTTTTTTTTGTATATATTTATATTGATATCTATCTAATAATGTACACGTATGTCGGATATATTTTAGGGTATTCTACGTACAGTTATTAACTCAAAGTATTTTACATTACATATAGCTTGCGTCAGTAGTGGCGACGGAACTCGTGCGTTAAAGAACATGCTTAGAATTTCGTTTGTTATTAGTGACCTTGAATATTATAAAATTATATCTATATGATTGTTATAGACTTCCTAAAGAAGTTTGAGGTTCACTCTATACTTCTGCTAGCCTTTTTGATTCTTGTTCGCCAGTATTCCTGTCCCATTGAAGAGATGTCGACTATTTTTGGAGTCGATTTCGAGGTGTTTGGTCGTGTTCAAGGTATGTTGTACAAAAGTGTAGCATTTTAAAAAAATAATTTTTCTTAAAATTCTTTCACCTCTCCATTTCTTTTTTTTGTATTTTCAGGAGTATTCTTCAGAAAGGTAAAAGGCATAATGAAAATATAATTTTAGCTATTTTTTAAGCATAATCAATAAACTAATTATGATGACAACTAGTAGTTAAAGCTTAAATTATGGTTATGGTTTGAAAAATCATATTTTACTTTTTTATCGATTGAAATCTAGTCAATAACATGTGTATATTATAAAAGGAGCTAAATTTGAAAAAAATTTTCGGTATAGATTAACATAATTTTTATTATATTTTTTGGATATAAGTACCTATTTTTATTAAAAAGTCTTAAATAAATCTTATGGGTGAGATAATAGAGATAATTTAATTATTAAAAAGAAGTTTAAATTTTAAAAATAATTATATTGATTAATATTTCTAAATTTATGGTTACAAAAATTAATATTTTACACATTTTTTATAAATTTATTATTTATATAAATAAGAATTTTTTATGCATACTTTTAACTTAGTGTAATTATACTATATTAAATTGATTAAATAACGATTTGTTAATAAATAAAAAAATTTTTTATTTCAGTATACCGAAGCCAAAGCTAAAGAACTTAAATTAAATGGCTGGTGCATGAATACTAAACAAGGAACAGTTCTTGGATATGTAGAAGGAGATAAAAATAATGTGGAAAAAATGTAAGTTTATGTGACTTCTTGCCACAAATACAAGAATAACTTAAAGTTATATAAATTCACTAAAATTATTTTTATATTGTTTGCTTTCAGGAAACAATGGTTAAAACACACTGGCAGCCCGCAATCAGCGATTGATAAAGTGGACTTCCGAAACGAAAAAAAACTCGAAGCATCAACATTTAATAATTTCTCCATTAAGAAATAATATAAAAAAGAATGTATTTATTGAATTATTATTTAGCACGCTTATAATATTA
The DNA here is from genome assembly GCA_949987625.1 of Chalcis sispes. NCBI lineage: Eukaryota > Metazoa > Arthropoda > Insecta > Hymenoptera > Chalcididae > Chalcis > Chalcis sispes. The sequence continues at coordinate 2,123,387 of OX465097.1, forward strand.
AGAAAAATAATTGTTAATAGCTTTGTTTTTCTGCATGTTGTTAAAACGTCTTATAAATCGTGCGAAATTTTCAAATGTGATAGTAAACAGTATCGATGATGCTCGTTTTAAAAGACGACTGATGTAAAACGCAATCCTATAATTTTGTTACACTGTAGTGGTTTTTAGCTTTTCTGTTATTTATTTCCAATTCCAATTTTATAAAAAAACTTTTACTTTCTTTTTTTTTTTTTTTTTTTTTTTTTTTCTAATACAGTTACCGCATACCATACAATTACGCTTATATGAATTGTGGAAATTCATGGTATTAAGTAATTCACAGTTGATGCAATTTCATTTTAATTAAGAATTAAGTTTTTTAAAAGACATATTCAAAGCGCGACAAACATGAAATAACAATTTACTTAATCTTATTTAATTTGGAAAATGAATTCCAATAAAATTTTGATAAATAAAAATAAACTTTCATCATAATTTACAATTTATTTTATTACACCTATAGCGTTACGTCATCAAATGTGTAATAATTTAATATAATAATAACGTTCGAAGAAAGAAAAATCATTAAGCAGTATTCGAAAAGTTATATCTTATAAGAAAAGCTTTTTGTAAAAAAATATGCAATGTACAAAGTATTCTAATTTATTTTTCAAATAAAGTTAAACGTTTGAAAGAGAGTATTATGCGTACGTCATTTTTTACATTGAAATTAATTATCACTGTAAGTATAGTTTATTTTGACACGACCACATAAAATAATTCTAGAAATATTTATCGGTATGTATAAAAGCGGTGAATTAATGTAAATATGTTACAATCTATTTTATGTATGCAAATGACCGATGAAAAAAAGGCTTTATTCGAATATGCAATCTATGTAATTTTTTCACGCTCTAGCTCCAAGTTCGTCGAAAGCCGTTTGCACGCGTGTGTACAAAGCTTAACGGAGCGCGCTCTTCGTCGCTTATTATAGTGTAGATGCTGCTGCTACTGCTGCTGCTGCTGCAGAGAGCGAGTCAAGAGTTCGAACGAACTGATGCCGCGCTCGCATTTCTGGTAGAGCGCGCGCGCGGTGCAGTTCAGCGCCGAGTTTTCCCAGTCCGAGCTGAACGTATCGTAAACGCGTATATTGAGTGTATTCTCGATTTGAAGCTCGGCCTTTTTTTTTTTTTTTTTTTTAACTATTTTCGTTACCTGCATCGTAGCTCGCGTACTGTTAAAAAAAAAAAAAAAAAAAAAAAAAAACATACGTCATTAATAGGCAGGTACATATAATTGTAATTTCAAATACGACGGCGTACACGATTTCGTTGATTGATCGAATATTGTTTTCGAGAATTGAGACGGGTACTTTTTTTTTTTATCCTCCTTTTGCGAGGAAGATTTTTCGTGCACAGTATAACCGGTAAAAGCGATGCGTTGAACACGAGGTGAGGAATGTGCTTGAAGCGTTTGTTCGATGGTTTTTAAGATAAATAACGGACAATTTGAAGAGAGAGTATCGTAAACTCGCTGCGACTAGCATGAGGTGTTTCAAAATCTTCTTCAAGCATACTTGGCATCCGCAACAGGTAATCTCAAAACGCTCGATTTCTTTTTCTATTTTCGTTCTATTAGTTTCGACATTCGTTTATAATGGACAAATATTATCAAATTCTTTTCCATCTGTACCTTACAAAACATAAACTTTCAACTCATAACTCATAAAAAATAAAAGAGGAAAAAAAAAAATACAACGTTCTATGGATCGAGAATGCAAGGCATAATGAGAGGGGAAACTTTTCTTCATTTGAAATTTTAATTTCCGAAGGTCGAAAGCTCAAGAGAATATTTATAGATGAAATTTATAACGTATTTCGAAGTCTTGTTTAAATCGATCATTTGACATTTTTTTTTCGCGCAAATGAAAATACGTACGGAACAATGCTCAAATCCGAGTTGCGCAACCTGCGATCTTACAATTTTTTTTTTTTTTTTTTTTACGTGTAACAAGGCAATATATATATGAATAAAGAATGCTGGTAGTTGTTAATTTAAAAAAGCATGTGGTAACAAAACAGTAATAATAACTGCAAATGTATGAGCGCGCATGCATTCCTTATCGATATTTTTTTTTTCTTCTTCTTTTCTTATTTATTTTTTTATATGGGCGTTGAAACGTTAAGAAAATAATACTTAATTTATTGACTAATGGGCTATGCTTTATTAATTATTTTTTAAACGTGAAATCAGCACAATGATAAATTATTAAAATTCCAATTTGAAACTCTTATAATAGAATTGATTTTCATACTATTACCTTAGCAGAAAATTAAATATACTCGTATTAATGCGAAAGAAAATTCATTTAATATTAAGAAGAATACTTGATCGAATTTATATCGGGACGAGAGGTAGATGAAATCAATGGAGCATATATTTAATC
>OX465097.1:2128311-2365193 GCA_949987625.1 Chalcis sispes
ATATATATATATATACACACACTAAGTTTGCTTTCACTTTCAATCGTCGTATTGCACACCGTCCTGGAGCCGCTAGCTTTCTCCTCTTCGATGATTTACACTTCGTGAGAAGATGACGAAGACGATCCGTCCGATCGATTGCGAGTGACAGATTTTAATATGGATTTATTGATATTATAACCGTTGCTAAGTATTTAAAATTTGTGCTCATTTTCGAGCAACTTTTACCGATGGCTGTTTTTTTTTTGTTTTTTTGTTTTAAATAAGTTGAAGAAATGCGCTTTGAAAAAGTTTTAATGTCGACTTTAATTTTATTTTTCAAATGTATGACGATTAGATAAAACAAAAATGTTTTGAAAGTTTACAGTTGATAAGTATGTTTTTTTTTTTTTTTTTTTTTTTTTTTTTTTTTCAAATACTTAAGGCTACGTCACACGGCTTTGCTTCACGAAACTTACTAACAAGCGATCGCGTTTTGCCAGATAATAATATGTTACTCGAATACGACTAAATTTCGATTTGATTTTCTTACGAATAATTTAAGAATCGTTTAACATTTAAAGGTCACGTTTTATATTACGATCGATATTTCCATTAATAACAATAAATCGTACAAAATTACACGGAGGGCGTCTCGTTCTTCTTTAACGATGTAGCAACGAAGTCGAATCTAATATAGCTCCGGAATAAACTCGATTCTCGAGCGGCTTCGAATCTTTGCAAAGTTAAAAGAATTAACGTCGCGGCGCGTTATTTAGCCTAGCTCAGTTCCAACAATAGCGCGGCAGAGTTCCATGTGCCCGTATGCGCGATACACGAATGTGCGGGGCTTAAATAACGAAACGATCGAGATCGCGTGCGCGCGTTTTTCCCGATTGAAATTATAAATTTTATCTCGTTAGTTTTACGTAATGTTTAACGTTGCGCACTTGTACAAACTGGCAATTTTTCTGCATTGCAGCAGTACGCTCATACCGTTTATACGTTTGCGCACACGCGTGTATTCGAATATAGACGATTCGTTGCATTTGATCAAGTTCACGCGACGACTGGACTTATTTAGACGCGGTGAACGGAATGAATTGTGAAATGGGAAAGCTCGCTTTTTATTTTGGGATTATTTGTCTGTTAGTCTTTACTACCCATGTTTATTGATAAAATAAACGTTATTTTATTTTTTTACTTGAATTATTATTCTAAAACGTATAGAATTTATTAGCGATATATGAAAAACTTTGCGATATTCTTTTATGTTAGCAACATAAATAAATTTTTATCTAAGATTAAAAAATTAAAGGAATTAATATGAAAAGAATTCACAAAAGTAGTACTTCCTCATAAAGCCGGCCTTCGAGCCGAGTTACAATATCGCCGAGCGTGTCACGAGTGAACTTAACTTACGCACTCGTCGAAGGCGTCGTATAAACTTCTCACGGGACTCGCCGATGTGTATCGACGACGAGTAATACGTTTACGTACAGATGAGTGCCCAATAAGTGATCGAAACTCGCGCGAGCGTAATAAATAAAAAAAAAAAAAAAAAGAAAGAGAGAGAGAGAGAGAGAAGGGAAGGGGAAGGGGAAGGACGGGGCGAACACAAGTAATGAAGATCAAGGGTCGGAGTCAGATAATGAATGATAACGGAGCTGTCCTCGTGACGACGGTCTATCGCGTTAACAGGCCAGTTCCCGCTTGAGCTGCAGCTCCCGCGTGCAGTTGTCTCTCCGCTCTGGCAGCGGCGTTACGTTTTTTTCGCTCTCGGTATAACGTTACAAGTCTTAGAATCCGTGCTTTTGAACAAATTCACGTTCAGTCGCGTTCTTTTTCTTTTTTTTTTTTCTTTTTTTTTTTCTTTTAATTTTCCTCTACTTCTTTTGCAACTGTTATCGCGATACGGTATTTAATTTTACGCGACGTGAAATGAGATTCAGAGCAGAAAGAAAATCAGCGAGAACGGGAGAAGGCGATTCGATAATATGAACGAAGAGAACAGTTGCGCGATTCGTCATGGATTACAATTCGAGCAAGTAAATGCATCGATAATTTTCGAGAAAAAATGAGCGGAAATCCGCGCACTCGCGTTCGTAATTTTATTTTTCTATTTTACGCCGCACAATTCGGGTACGTCGGTGAGAAAAATTTTTGCATTTCCTCGTATGCAACCGGCCGCCGTTATTTAAATTGATTAAGTGAAATTGACAAATAAACGATGATTATCCCGAGTTAATCGATATTTTTAGGTATTTTTAATTTTATTTCTTGAAAACATACCGCTGTGACACGCATATTGTAAATATTTTTTTTCGTGATTAATTTATTTTCTTTGCATTGTCAGTGCATACGTATTTAACGTACCGAATCGTAAGCTTTATTTTTACTTTATATTATTCTAAAATACATTGTTAACATTATGAACTTTAGTCATTTATTTTTCATTACGAATTTTTAATTGAAATGAAAAATGCACACGCGAAATTCGAATTAGAACATTATTTGAAGAACTTTAAAATATTGCGATTGCGAGTCCGTGTCGACTATTTTATTTCAAAATAAACGATAAATATATAAACTTAACTTTTTGTAAATTTTACGTTCTAAAATACTGCGATTACGAAAAAAAAAAAAAAAAAAACCAGTTAATTCTCGATGTAAATGCACAAGAATTGCAAAAAAACGCAACGACCGTTTTTGTGGCCAGTAAAGGCAAACTATTTCGTCCGCTGTTGACTTTTTATTTACGGACGTAAATTTAAGAGTAAGTGCAAATTTAAAGTACGGATGTAAATATGAAAAGAAAACAATGAAATATGTCTAATTTAATCTTAATTATAAGTTATTTTAATTCACATATATATATATATATATATTGTTACTATATCGTAGCTCTTAAATATTCCTTAACAAAAAAACAAAAAAAGAAATTAATCATCGTTAAAATTTATTACTTTTATTTCTACGAAATATTAAAGTTTCCTTATTATGATTTTCTATATTTCTCAAAATTTGAATCAAAGTTTTTCCTGTTTTTAATATAATACGTAATACTTTTAGCAGTTGTCGAACGATATACGCTCGTAATCAGATAAAGATCGCAACTCATTTTAAGTATTTTTAAGAATTTAAAGTTTAAATATTTATTAACGCTCGTCTTTAAATTTTCTTCAAATTGTTAGCACTTCCATTGAAATTTAATTTTCAAGCTGATAATGAAATACTTTTATGCAGTATATTGAAAAACAGCTTCAATTATTATTTTTTTAATTTATCATTTTAATTTAAAAAATATGCAAATAGCAATACGTTTGCTTATTGTTTATTATCGTATAAAATATTTTTATCAATAATATTATTGAGCATCTTTTTTTTTTACATTGAAAAGCATTTATAAATGAAACTTAAAACCGCTTATTGAATAACGTTGTAAGTGAAATTTTTATTCAATATGGTACATTTTTCATTTAATTTTATCGATCGAATTAATAAACGAAATGTGGCAAATAAAATGAAAAGGTTCAACTTTAAAACAGAAAATAATAATAATAATAATAATGATGATGATGATAATAATAATAATAATAATAATAATAATAATAATAGTAATCATGATGATGTTGATGATGATGATGATAGCCATAATGCAATATGTTTTATCGATTTTACAGATGGATTCTCCAAGGAGGCTCAACGGTCCAATAAAATCCTGCGACGTTCGGAGCGTCAACGAAACGGAACTCGGGGAGTTGAAAACTGTACCCGAGATCGTGATTAAAAGCGCGAGTCTCGGTGTGGCATGTCGGGATGGCGCCTGCAGGAGTAACGGGACCAAGGCTCGACCGGAGCATCGCATCGAGAGCCCTTGGCATTACCTCAAGACGCTCTTTCTCGTTTCGATAATAATCGCCCTCATAGTTTGGATAATTGTTTACGTGCTTTTATCCCAATATGATATTCTGTGATTTAGAGACACGAACGGCAGGTGTGAATGTTGCATCGAAGACTGCTAAAGTTTAAGGAAGCCGAGAATTATCGCGATGTTAAACATTGATTTATTATTCGACGATGATTCTCGCCCTGGTGAAAATCGACGCGGCTTTTCTCGATATAGGTGAGACACAGGCTTGCGCTGAATAGCATTTAGATCGGAGAGAAAATTAATAATGACTCGTAGAAAGCTGTGAATTGTCTTCGTTATCGAGTACTCCATTATTGTCTAGGCTTTGGATTGTATACTATTGAAACGGGTTTTAACAAGCGTTACATACGTATATATATATATATGAATATATATATGTCGATCATCCGAATAGTAATAATGCGTATTAAATATAATATACCGGAGCTGATAACTGCTAAGCGTATGCTTAAAGAGAAATAGATTTGTAATACTTCCCATCAAAGTTTAAATATTTTTTCTATTGGCAAACGAGCATTTTTATCATTACATGAAAGAATTAAACATTTTACAATTTACGTGTAATTATTCAATCAACGATATAAATTTTTATAAGTACAAGAATTTTTTAATCGAGCAACTCTTATTTTTATTTTCACTTTGAAATATTGATCCGAGAGAATATAAAAAAAAAAAAAAAAAAAAAAAAAAAGAACCAAACAGTTATTCTAAACGAGCTGTTCTAATTCAAGTTGGTACTTCAGATGTATCATTTGACAGCTTCATATTACATTAATCTCGAAATGAAAGTTTTGAATAATCGGATATAAATTTAAATTTTTATTCAAATGTAAAATGCACGTATTGATATTTAAAAATTTTATTCTACATCCCATCGATGATTTCGTAATGAAATGGAATTTATTCGTTAGACTATTATATTAGACAATTTTGAAAATTGTTAAATTTCGCAGTATTTATTGAAAATCGAATATTGTCCAAAATTATACGCGTTTTTCGAAACTTCGATGAAGAAAATGCAAAAACAAAAGATTTGTATACAAGTTTTTTCAAATAATTGAAAGCCGCAGAATTTTGCAATATCGTTTAAAAAGCAATTTACAAATATATTATTAATTAAGTTTAAAACAATCTGAATTAAAATTAACGATAATTTTTTTATATACATCTATCTACATTGTATGCAACTTATGATAAAAATTTATCACGATTATTATGCGTGTATGAAGAAAATTTACTTTGTGATATTCCAAAAAAATGTAGTATTTACTTAATTATCATATATATATATATATATACACACAAAAATTGGACAATTAGAAAAATGCATTTATTTTTAAAATACCTTTTAAAATAAAACTCCATTATGATTCAGAAATGTTTTATAAAAAATTTCTTCCGTTTAGTTTAGAATCTTTAAAAATATTCTATAAATATGTCTATAAATAATGCATTTAGTTTATTGAGATACAATTAATTTATTATTGTAAATTTAATACATACCGTGCGTTTATTCAATGCTGTACCAGGATACATAAACTAATAAAATATACGAAATCACATAATTCTGTATGCCCATGTGCGAGATTTTTGTTTTATAACAAAAAATCTTTGATTTAATTTATAAAAGACTAAAGAATATTTAAGGTATTATTTAAATTTTGTTAAGATCCGATAGATAAACGCAATTAATTTAATAATATATATTGCAAATGATATGGTTGTATATAGTTGGAATTTTTTTTTTTTTTTTTTTTTTTTTATTAAGATCTTTAATGCGATAAAAGAATAATAATTTCACTTATTTTTAAGTGACACCTTTATATTGATTTACACGGTAAATCGTTTGTTATTTGCTACTGTTTAAAATGATAATGTATTTTTATACAATAAGTAATTTTCAAAGCTGTTGATGGAAACAATAAAATTTTTCTTACAGTTTTATTTTTTATTCGCTGGATAATTATTTATTAACCCTTCCTTTTTTTTTTTTTTTTTTTTTTTTTTTTTTTTTTTTTTTATTTGAAAATGAAGAAATGAAAATTATCAAGATGGTGCGACTACGATAATTTTTAAGTACAGAAATTTCGATTGCTTGATCATGAAGTATATTGTTAATCATAACAAATGAAAATCTTTATCTAAATAAACTTTAAAAATGTGTTATCGTAAATACACCATTACACGTGCATTTATAAATTTTTAAAAAGCTACAATTTTATGCAGATAAATTTTAAAATGCAATTATTGCTGAAATGATAAACGAATGGCATACAACATTAAATTGTAATATCGATTTGCCCTTTCGTTCATCACGAGGTTACTGCGAGAGGAACGTTGATATTTGCAAATGTACGGAATATTTTTATGAAAATTTTAGTAAAATCGGGCCAGTATTACAAAATATCAAAACACCGATACAGGTAAATATTTTATAACAATAAGCGACTGTTTGTAAATCTATAAATTTCATTAAAATTTCATCGATTGTTTTAAATACGTACAACGTCGAACGTTAAGCAAATAAAAATAAAAATAAAAATAAAAAAAAAAATTTCTTTCACGATAGAAGAAGGGCAAGAAAACGCCGAAAATGCAAAAAATGTAACGAATTGTGTATGCGATATTAAAATAAATAATGGATTAGATAATGAAGATAATAGTTTAACGTTTCCCGGTCCATCTGGTTTAGCGACAAATGAATCTTTGTTAAGAAAAGATCAGTACACTCAGTCGTCTCGAGATAAAACGACTCAAACAGTAATGTTACCATCGCGTAGTTTGGATAAACTTACTACTAATTATGAGGATTACAAAGATGAGGAATGCGAGGTTAGTGTATTTGTTTTTAAATACAGGAACGTACTCTTTCATTAAAAACCGTCAAATCTATACATTTATTTTTAATAAATTTTTTTATAAAACATTTTTTTTTAAAGCAAACATACAAATTCTTATAATATAATTTCAGATAAATTGTACAATACCTCCGATAAAAGGCTGTAGACATATGATAATCGGATGGGACAGTTTCCGAACAAAGACTATGATCGTCTTACTCTTTCTTCTAGTTGTTTGGGCAGCTGTGTATTTTCCTTTTATTTTAAAAATATAGCACGTAATTATTAAAGAATATTTTTATCCGAGTAAAAGCTCATTTTTTCCTGTTTTTACAATAAGTTGAAGAATTTATTAGATGTAAAATTATAAATGTGTCATTGTTGGAATTTTTTTTTTTTTTTTTTTTTTTTTTTTTAAGACAACTAAACAATAACAGCTACAATTGAAAGATGAAATTCTTGGCGTTTGACTGAATTTTTTTCAATAAGCGATAAAATGCGTTTGAGAAAATTCTTGTAATACAACATTTTCAAGTTATTTATAAGAAACGTTGATAACCTACTTTATTGTGAAAAAATTGGGCTTTAAGCCACTAGACATTTGATAAGTAGAAAATATACGATGACATGACCCGGTGTTATTACATGATTATTTCTCAATAACAATAATAATATTTATGTTTAAATACACACGAGTATTAATTATTTTAAAATGGAATATTAATTTGGCTAAAAAGTTATGCGCTCGCGTTATTAAATAATTTTTAAGTAAATGCATTTTTATTTCAGTATTTTAAAAAAAATATACAATATTTAAGAAAGCTATACCGTTATTCAAAGTTTCCTTTTAATTTGCTACGTAATTTTCAACGCTTATTATATATTTTATCTCAAATCTCTAATTTCATTATAGAATTAATTAATAATTTTTAAAAAATATTAATTGTACGCCCGAATAAAATAAATATAAACTTATAAAATATCTTCATGGTTATATGATATCATCAATAGTAGACGAAAATTTAATTTAATTTAACTCACACATTTCTGAGAAAATGATTATTTCGTTTCAACTTTTCTGGTTCAGCACATTTCGTCTACAACTATAATCTCTATTACGCAGTCTCGCACAGTGTACACGTGTGAATTTTTTTAAGTTTCCATTTTTAAAGTGAAAATATAAGGTAATAATTTCAAATTAATTAGATTTTTATGGTCTTAATATTTTTGTTTAAAATTACGTTTCTAAAGCTTTAATATTTTCAAAAAACTAAAAAAGTAAGTCTCGTGGACACATATATATATATATATATATAAATATTCAAGACGCGATGTTTATTTTAACGAAAAGAATCACGGGTACAAAAACAGGCCCACCGACGCAAAAAATTCGGCAATCTCTTGGTATCGCTACCACGCCCGTAAAAACGGTAAACCATCGACAATCTCTCAAAACGCTGAATCAGAATAAACAACGATAGATAATCTCGGCGCATCCTTGATCCGCACACATATGCACGCGTATATATATACCGCATTGCAAGACGCTCGATCTCCCGTGCGACCGACCTTCTGTAGTCCTCCGTAGCTGGCAAACAGTGACATCATCGGATACGCTTATCGTTATTCTCCGCTGTGTTTAGCATGTATAACACATCTCGCGTCTCGAAGCGAGCGAAAAGGAGAAACGAGAGAATTCACGAAGTTCGTCGTGAGCCCGTACGCACACACGTATACGTAAATATCCACGTACACGGATAATGCGCGCGCGTAAACCAAGTCCGGCGTCAAGAAAGCCAATGAGAAATCACGTCCGGGGGAAAGTGTAATTGTCCGCGTGCGACTGTATGTACGTGTGCGTTGAATCCGCAACGGCGGCGATGCAGCCTCGGCATAGGCTTCAGTCGATCTCGAGAGAGCGCTCGAGAGGTGCGAGAAAAAGTTCATTTCTTTCCAGGCGTTTCGAGACGCTTTACTGAAAAGCCGAGAAAATGAGAACCGTGCACTGCTTAATTTTCCTGCTGGCGTTGTCGTTGGTTGTCGGTAAGTTGTTGTTGTTGTTGTTGTTGTTGTTGTTGTTGTTGTTGTTGTTGTCCTTGTTGGTATGATCAAAATTTTTCAGAGGCATTTGCTTGGATATACGATTACGTGGTAAAGAGTTTTCTGAAAAAATACCGATTCTCGCCGAGTGATTGGTTATTTACGTTATTTTATTGAACGCGCTAGCGAACGTAAATTATTTAAATTGTGGCTTGAATAAAGTGACTTTGGAAACTAGAGGTAAAATCTAAAGAAAATTCATTTATTTAATTTCCTACGAATTTTGCGATTGCTTTAATTTTATTTTAAATTATTAAAAAAATTGTTATCTAAATATAAAATTAACCGAAATAAATTATATCAAATGCAGAAAATTTCAAATTTTTTAAACAAAGTATTCGTGACGCCATGGTAATTCCTTGAGATTGCATTGACGTTGCCTTTTCCATACCGAGCAAGATCATCTTCAACGCTACAGCGTTCTAAACCTGTTCTCGATAAAAAAAAATAAAAACTATAGTCTTTATTTCCAATCGTAAAACAAATTCTATACAGTTTAGTATAGGTATATGCAGCAAGAATAACAAGATGAATAATACGTTAGCGTACGCGTAATTTTTCATCATAATCACTTGTTTATGAAAGTAAATTGTATAAGAATAACATATTTTGAATCATATTTTAATAATGTTAAACATACATTTCTGGACTAAACTTTTAATTAGTTATTATTTCCTACACTGACGAATCAAACTTTTCAACGAATATTCATAAAGACGCACATTTTATTATCCCTGATGAGTATTCTTATTTCAAATGTTTGTAAATTCTTATTTTTGCGATAACCTCGTAAGATATATATATATAGTTCATAGCTCAAAATTATCAACAAGCGAACTTTTTTGATATTTTAATAAACTTACGTAATCTCTAGAAACGATCGTTTCTTGAGAAAATACTAATAATTTAAAATTATCATGCATATGATATTTAGTCCCTTTTCACATTGAAAAAAAAAAATATATATATATATATATATATACATATAAAACGTTTATAAATAATAAAATACAACTTTTAAAATCTAAATGAAAAAATACAAGGAAATAAAAAAATTGAACGTCTTTTTTATACTTCAATAAATATCTAATATGTTATTTCCTTAAATTATATCTTGTAAACTAATAGTTCAATTCAAACTTATTATTATTTTAACTAGAAACTTTTTTAAATAATTTGAGTCCTTTCATTCTGAATTAAAATAAATTTTAAGTAAACTTTCAATTGCACGATGCATTTTCAAAAAATATCAAAACTATTTTAAATACTCTCATTTTTAATAAAATAATTAATTTTATTAAACAGTGAATAATTTTCATCAAATACAATATTATAAATTGAAAAATTTAATCAAAATTCGGAATCTTATTAATAATGCATAAAGGAAATTTTCTATCCGGTATTTCGCTAACTCTTTACTACGAAATATAATGTTTATCTTATAGATCTTACGATGTAAAGTAATAAAATTCAAATAAAATGCAAAATATGAAGCGTGAATTGTTTGAAAAATTATTAAAGAAATTATTATTCATGATAATATCACTCTTAATGTAATTGTTTTATAAAAATATTTTACACCCAAAGATTAAAAAAAAAAAAAAAACAATGTATTTATGCAATTAACTATATCGATCCGAAGTGATAAAAAATGATTTCATTTTATACCTTTTTAAATAGATTTTTAAATCTACATAATACACTTTGTCATTCCAAAATATTCGTGAATTTAAAACTTTTCGCAGACGTCGACGCTGGCTGGAAGTTTTGGAAGAAGAAGAAGGACGAGCCGACGTCGACCGAGGATCCATTAGCCTCGAGCACTCAGGCGTCGACGACCGCGGCAAGTACAACCGCCAGTCCAAAACGCGGCGGAAGCCCGACGGTAAGCACAGCGGGAAGCGCGAACCAGGGCATAGCCGCGGCGGCCGATCCGGCCCTCGCCATCGGCGTCGGCAGCGTCGGCGACAAGATCCGCGAGGACGCGCGCGGACAGCCCCGCAAGCCCAATCCCGGCACCGAGGTGGGCTTGGACATCGGTCAGCCGAAGCCTGCTCGTCCTGGTCTCGGTGGCGCCGTCAACGGTCAGGGCTACAGGGACTGGGCGGCCGATCTCACCGGGGCCGGCGATCCCGGCAGACAGAGCCCGAAATTGCCCGCGCAGGGACCGGCTTTGTCGGCTGCTGGTTCACCCTCCGCAGGTAGCGTTGCTCGAAAATTTTTTATTTTCCTTTTATTCCATGTTATGTCACAACATAATTATACTCGTTTAAATTTACGATAAAGCGTAAGCAAAAAATTTCGCAACGCCACATTTACGCTTCAACGCAATACCAATTCTTACATTGTCTTGTATAACGAGCATTTCTAACAACAACGTAATAACAGATGGTCTTTATATTTTCTCTTGCACATGCTTAAGACACATCGTAAGCATTCGTTTGTTTATCGATTTCATAAATAATTGCTCTATTAGGTAATAGACCAGCTTCTGTTCCCGGAACGCCAGTTGGTCAGCAACAACCTGCTGCGCTACCAGGTAAATAAAACAGATCGTTATTAATATTAAAAATTATAAACGATACATGTTTTAATAAAAATATTACTTTCGTAAAAACATTTTAATAAACTATAATTTGTTTAGGAAATCGGCCAGCCTCCGTTCCTCCAGGAACACCTACTGGTCAATTAGGACCTGCAACGGGTAATTACTCTCTTATTGATTAAAAGAATAAAAAATTTTCATTCTCAACGTATATTCCATGGCTGATGAAAAATTTTACCAAAAGGTCCTGCAGCCGGTGGAAAAGCAGGCGTTGCACCGGGTTCCCCGAGCCTCGCTGCCGCATCACCGAGCACCCCGACGACCGCTCGGCCGACTGCACCGCAACAAAGACCGACCGTTAAAATACCTCAGGCAAACTCTCAAGGATTTCCACCTTTGTCGCCGGGCTCGGCCGCGGCTGGATCTCCGCCCGCGTCGCCGTCCGGCGGAAAAAGCTGGGCCGAGGTTGCCGGTAGCGGAAGCCGTCCCGGATCGCCGACTCCTGCACCCAGACCCACTTCCCCCACTCCGTCTAGAGGCGGACAACATCCGTTCGGTATGTCTGCTTCTCTTTAGTTTAAAGATGTTAATGTTTATGTTAATTGTTTTTTCATTATATGCGATAAAATAACAATTACGAGAGAAAGTTTTTCTTAAAGTTATCGATTATACTTCAAAGACTTGCCGTCAAAGCATTACCATTTATATCAAACAATAACAATAGAGCTGCCTCGAGCTGTAGTTCTTTAACCGTAGCTTTTTAATTTTCTATTCCTATGCAAATATTCGCACGTATCGTCGTTCGAATACGAATTAGATTCGATGAGAAACGTACGTCGTCGTAAATTCAATTGAATCGACAACGATCTAATTTAGTTGGTCTGAATCACTAAAAACTATTCACTTTCTGTGCCGATGGAGATACAGAATTTAATTAACCGCTTGTCAACAAACGTCGAGAAAAAAAAAAAAAAAAAAAAAAAAAAAAAAACGAACAAATAAAAACTCGATGTCGTTTTCACTTGTAAATCGTAAAATTATCTTTTCTCAGAGCAACCAAAAGCAAGTAGCACCGGACCAAGTCGTCCAGGAATCGCGACCGGTGCGGCCGTAGCCGGAGGAGCGGCAGTCGCCGGAGCAGCCGCCGGAGCAGCCGCCGCTGGCGCGGTATCCGGCAACTCCGGCAAGGTGTACTCGAGCAATCCGACCTACAGCAAAGGTAACGCCGTTACCGACGAGGACCTCGAGAAGTTATCGGAAGCGCTCTTCATCAAGGACGTTAACAACGCCAACAAGTACATTACGCTTAATCTACAAAAAACCACGAGCGGCAGCAGTCCCAAGGACGAGGCGCCAGAATCGTAAGCCGTTATTTCTTATCAAATCAAAGAATTTATCTTAAATATGATCCTTATCTCGCTCACTTTAACAGACTCCTGCAAGTAAAATCCGAGGCTTTTCAACTGCCAACCATTCAAAAGGTCCTGACCATGTACGACAATTATAATCTGGATACTCGGGAAAACGAGTACAAAAGCCCGATCCATCGACAAGAGGAGAGCGTCTTGGTCGACACGTTCCTCAGCACTAACGTCATGTCCGCCGCGATGCGCTTCCTCGCCGACAAGGGATTCGTCAAGAAGGATTATTACGAGTACAAGGACACATTGAGAACTCTCTGGTTCAATCTGTACTCGAGAGGAGACGGTAAAATAGGTAGCACAGGTTTCGAGCACGTTTTCCTAACGGAACTTAAATTGGGTACCGAAGTATCCGGACTGCATAACTGGATTTATTTCAACGCCGAAGAGGTTAAGAAGAGACTCGATTATCTTGGCTACATCAAGAAGGTCGATCTTGGAAACGTAAGTTGAATTTCGTTTGATTTATAACGAAGCAATACTAATTAATGCTTGAAAAATTATTAAATTTATTAATTCAAATGTTTTATTTATATACATTCAATGATTTAAATTATATAATTTTTTTTTTTTTTTTTTTTTCCCCAACTCGAAATGGAAATAATAGTAATAATAATAAGCAAATAATTCACGCACTATAAAACACCAAAATCCTGCAGATTAAATATCCACTTTACATACATCTCCTCTCAAGCACGTCATCGCTCATTCCACTTATCGCAATTGAGCGAACGGTTTCGTTCCGCCGGAAGCTCCTTAGTTTGAAACTTCTTAGAGCGAGTCTCCAACGAGTTATCTCCAACGTAATTTTCATTACAGAAAGCGGCGATCGTTAAGGCTCACATAAAGTTCAACGGTATCGACAAACCCGTGACCAACGTCTTCGTAGGCACGTCGCCCGAGCTCGAGATGGCTCTTTACACCGTCTGCTTCTTCGCGAGACCCGAGGCCAAGTGTCCCGTGTCCCTCGGCGGCTCCAAGTTTGACATTGTGACCCACAAATTCAAATACCGTGGTAAAGATTTGATTGGATCGGCTTATCCGGATATATAAGCGGAGATTAACGCTTTATTATTATTTCAAATATTTTTTTTATTTTTTTTTTTTTTGTGACGTTTAAATCGATGACGATAATTTTGTCGACAATTTTCAAATAACAATCGTTGAATAATTTAATTAATTTTATAAATAAAATGCACGTTATTCGTGATTAAAAATATTCTTAACAAATATTTGAAAATTGATAAGCGTAAATAAGGAAACAAAAAATATTTGTAGAATAAGAATCTCGAAAATGCTCTCCATTAATAATTTTAATAACAAATAAATTAACAAATAAATTATCTTTGCTTTCTTAGAAGAATAAAAATTAATTTTGAATAAGAATATAACACGTTAAGATTTAAATACATGTAAATATGTAACTTTCATTAATATTATACCGATGATTTAATAAAAACTGTGATCTTATTGAGATTATAAATAAATGAAGTTATGATAAGCAAAAAATCTTTGAACTATCTCCCTTCGTTCCTTATCTTATCTCCTTAAGTCTTTTATTCGTAAACACTCTTAGACCAACGTATACATCATAAATAAATATATAATTATGATAAGAAAAAAAAATTGTAATTAATCTTTAAGAAAATAATAGCATACATCTTTATCTAGTATCCTTAAATAATTTTATATTTTTTTATTATTTAAATTAATTAATATATTTTAAAATAAAATTTCTTCGCTTATTTATATATTTAAAACAGATTTTTAAACGCTTGAAAACTTTCTCTGCAAAGCTCGTTATCGGGTTGAATATTCAATAGACTGTACAAGTTATGCTAATAGACGTGAACCACGTGACCGTAGTACGTGGGTAATAAATTCATTCAAGAATCACTCACCCGACGGGATATTGGGCATCGCGAAACTATCAATACTGTACTATGAGAAATATTTAATATATATTATATATATTTATATAAATATAAAAAACATCGAAAAACGATAATCTACCTGAAAACTCGAATTCCGTTAAATTTTTTGGCTGACAATCAAAATCATTATAATTTTATAATGCGAAAGAAAAATCAAAGTAAAGTGATTTAAAATGAAGAAGATCGAGAAGGAGAAGGAGAAGGAGAAGCGGTTGTGCAGCTCAGCTGATACGGTGTTCTTGTACGTTTTGTTATCCGAGAATAAACAGATAAGAATTCGTCGAAGCCGGAGAAAATTTTCTGTGCTTAATAATTCGACATTTTAATCGTGCAAGTTACTTCGCCACTTGTAGCTATAATTGATTAATCAAATAAAAATTCATATCCGTCACGTATAGCCGATACATATATACATGCATATAATGTACAGAAATTTACGAATAGTGACACGAAAGAGGCGCGAAATCGGTGAGGGATCGACAAGATGGCGAAATTTTATAAACACGAGGTGCGAGCATCGGAAAACACCTCAGAGGCTTTATCACAGCGGATCCGGAGTTTACGGACACAGAGAGAAAACTCCGAGACGATTCGAAGGCAGGTACATGCAAAGAATACATTTCGAAAGCGATAGTGAAAAATTTCATTATATTTTTTATAAAATTAAATTTTTATCGTTTATCAATTAAAAAATCGCTTTTTTTTTTTTTAACATATTTCTCAAAAATTTATTGTCAACAATAAACAATCTAAAAATTAATCAAAATAATTGCAATATTTCGTTTGATAAATTTATTCAAAGTATTGCATCGTTGTTTTTTTTTTTTTGTTTTTTTTTTTTGTTTTTTTTTTTTTTAAAGCACAAGATACGAACGATTGTTGTGAAATTTAAAAACGCGGTGGTAAAAATGTTTACAAATAACAAAATTTAGTCGTCGGTGTAAATTTTATCAACCCGGTTTTATTGAGAAAAAATATATGTATTGCATATATCTAAATCAAATATATTATTCGATAATAATAAAAAGTTTTATGTGCCGCATTTGTAATCGTTATTAAATCTAAAGCTACCGTTGTATTAAACCGAATTGCAATATCGATCCAAGTTTCTTCAATTAGAAGAAAGAAAAAAAAAAGAAAAAAAAAAGAAAAAAAAAAAAATTAATCACGAGATACACTTGAAAACGAGTTATCCAGAATTTTATTTATCCGAAAATCGATAAAAAATAATTCAACAGTACCGAAAGAAGAATTGGAAATCCGCTCGAAATACAGCAATTTTTATCGGCTACTGTGCGCTTATCGTGAACACGGACACAAGCAGGCGGACATCGATCCTGTTGCACTTGCGAAGCCTCGACCGCTCCCGGAATTAAGCGCCGAACGTTTTCGTCTCGATTTAAATGATAATGTAAGACTGCGTGGATTGTTGACGTCCGAAAGAATCGAGGGGACAGTCGCCGAGGCTCTCGAAATACTCAACAAATTTTATTGCGGCACCATATCGGCGGAGTTTAGCTACTTGGAGGTATATTCTTAGAATTTTATTTAATTTTAAAATTTAATTACAGTACGCGCATTGAAATACGCGTTTGTTACCTTTTCCTTTTTTTTTTTTTGTTTTTTTTTTTTTTTTTTTTTAATTACAGATTACAATGAAATATTCAAATTCGAAGTCATAACGATTTATAATTTTTAACATTTGTCGCTATTATTCCTGTCGTTTATTAATTATTTATTCGAATAAAAATTCACTGCTATAAATTGTATAAAAAAATCATACAACATTCTCGATGCAATGAAAAATTCTAGGTTAATGCATTTCCTAACGGTCTACATATATTGTATATTATACATATATGACGATGCATCAACCTTGTCTGTTGCATAATAATCCCCCGTGATATTAAAAAACGTCGATCGCGGCGCAATATTCAGAGCGAGGAGGAGAGAGAATGGTTCGCGAAGAATTTCGAGGAATGCATCGAGGAAAGTCTGGAGGACGAGACGAGACGCTCCATCGCAATGGAAATGCTCAAGAGCCAGGCGTTCGACAGATTCCTCGCCGTTAAATTCGTCAGCGTTAAGAGATACGGAGCCGAGGGCGCCGAGAGCATGATGGTTTTCTTCCACGAGCTCTTCAAACTCGCGGCGAAAGGTTGTACGCATATATACGAGTATGTTGCGCTCTTATTGCTATCTATATACTTTAGTACGCTTATACGACGATGTGTAAGTGCGTGAGTAGCGCGAAAAAATAGCTACGCGTACGATACGGCTTTACAATCTCCTAGGAATTTTGCAATTTCATCGATTACCTTTTTTTTTTTTTTTTTTTTTTTGAGATATTTGACCTACGCGAATATGTCCTTTGTTGTATCATCGACAAAGGGGAATTTTTCTTTTATACATATATCAAATTTTATGTGAAACGAATTTAATTTAACGCATTAAAATTTCATGAAATTGTCGAAAGTAAAATTTTAATTCAAATTCTAATCGATATTGTTTAATGTGTGTTAAAATTTTACACCGATTAACTCAAATAAATGGTTTAACTTTAATTTAAAAAAAGAAAAAAAGAAAGGAAGAAGAAGCCAATATACGGCAACGAATTAGTCGTATAAATAATATCGACCTTTAATCACATTTCCGGGCAGACAGCGTGGAAGAGCTTGTGCTCTGCATGCCGCATCGGGGTCGTCTTAATCTTCTCACGGGAATGCTGAAATTCCCGGCGGAAAAGCTCTTCCGTAAATTGCGCGGACTCCCGGAATTTCCGGCCGAGGCGAAAGCGACGGGCGACGTCATAAGCCACTTTGTCTCCTCGAACGACTTTATCCACGAGGGTAATAAACTTCACGTTAGCATGCTTTACAATTCGTCGCACTTGGAAGCCGTCAATCCCGTCTCGATGGGAAGGACTCGAGGACTTATGCAAGTTTTAGCCGAGGGCGCGTACTCCGATAATGAAAACGCCCGGTGGAGCGACAAAGTCTTGAACGTTCAGGTTAATGACTTTGATTGATTGGAATAGTTTATAAACACGCGAATAATTTACCTTTTACTTTTCTATTTTTTTATTTATTTATTTATTTATTTATTTATTTATTTATTTTATTTTTCCAACAATATCCAACTGCTTTGAAACTTAAATTAAATCGTTCGTTTGTTTTGAATTAACTCGAAAAATGATTAAACTTTACGAATAAAAGTTTGTCGATATCGGATCGATTAGGTTCACGGCGATGCGGGATACACGGGACAAGGGGTCAATCAAGAATGTCTCGCTTTGAGCGGAACGCCGCACTTTGAGATAGGCGGCACGATTCACTTGGTCGTGAACAATCAAATAGGTTTCACTACGCCACCGTCGAGAGGTCGATCGTCGAGATACTGTACCGATCTGGCGAAATTTATCGCTTCTCCGGTCATTCACGTGAACGCGGACGATCCCGAGGTAAGTCAGCGTAAGGTAGCGTAAGGTAACGTAAGATAATGCGATACTTATTTCGATAATCGCCCATTCACCGATCTATATAGAAAAATCGTTGGATTAAGATTAATTTCATCGTTTGCAGATGGTTTTAAAAGCTGCTAGGTTGGCCTTCAAGTATCAAAGAAAATTCCGTAAAGACGCTTTTGTAGATTTGAATTGCTTTAGACGTTGGGGACATAACGAATTGGATGATCCTACTTTTACAAATCCACTGATGTACAAAATCATACATAACAGACCGTAAGAAAAATAGCGTTATCAATATTGTTATTGTTAAAACGGTATATTATAAAAAAAAAAAAAAAAAAAAAAAAGAGCCGTTTCTAAGTAAAAGCAAACATTTCAGATCGATTCCAGATCGCTATTTGGAAAAGATGATAAAGAAAAAAGTTTTAAGCACGGAAGAAGGTACCGCGATCGTTAACAAACACACCGCGAAATTGACGGAAGCTTTGGAGCAAGTGGACGATTATGTACCGCAGCCGACTTATTTTACCGGACGGTGGTCCTTGCTCAAACAAGCAGACTCTTCCGTAACTACGTGGGATACTGGTTTCGATACGAATCTCTTGCGGTATATAGCTGATAAAAGCGTCAAATTTCCGGATAAATTCGTAATAAACTTTTTACGACAATTAATTTGCTTTTTTAATTAAGCTCGCAACTTATCGTAAAACGTTAATGCTATTTTTAAAGAACGTTCATCCGACTCTTCTAAAAAGCCACGTGGAAAAGAGACTGAAGAAAGCTGAAAGCGGAACCAACATCGATTGGTCGACGGCAGAGGCGATGGCCTTCGGAAGTTTGCTGTACCAAGGGTACAACGTCAGAATAAGTGGACAAGACGTTGGCCGCGGAACATTTTCACACAGGCATGCCATGCTCGTCGATCAATCTACCGGAGGTATTCGTATATTTTCTCTCGACGCGCGCATTTTACTAATAATTCGATTGATAATTAATTTTCGATCGATAAAGAATCGTTAACGATGAAAGGAAAAAAATCGAATATCTATAATTATTCTCATTTTAGAAATTTTCATACCTCTAAATTCGATGATCGAGGGCCAAGTTGGCAAGATCGAATTGGCGAATAGCATTTTATCGGAAGAAGCTGTGTTGGGCTACGAGTATGGTATGAGCATCGCTTTACCGAATACTTTACCGATATGGGAAGCGCAATTTGGAGATTTTTTCAACGGAGCGCAGACTATAATCGATACGTTTATAAGCAGCGGCGAGGCAAAGTGGATGACCTCGAGCGGCCTGACGATGCTTTTACCCCATGGCTACGACGGCGCCGGACCCGAGCACAGCTCCTGCAAATTCGAGCGCTTCCTCCAGCTCACCGACAGCAAAGAAGATCGGCCCGATGCTGACGATGTCAATATGCAGGTCGTCAATCCAACTTCTCCGGCACAATATTTTCATTTACTCAGAAGACAGGTATATTTTTCACTCGTCTATTTTTTTTTTTTTTTTTTTTTTTTTTTAACCAGCAACGTTGATGTTTTTCAATCAAGCATTAACAAAATTACTATTCTAAGAATGTTATTAAAGCCAATAAATGAAATACTATTCTTGTGAGGAATGTAAAACTTTAAGCAAATTATAAAATGATATCGAGATTTAATTAAAAAAATTCAAACTTATTATATTATAAAATAAAATTAATTTAATTAATGTAATATTTCAATATTATGCCAATAAATTTAATTTTTTTTAAATTAAAATAAAAAACAACTTTTTAATAGATATTCTATTACATAAAGTAATATAACTATCAAATTTATCGACGCTTACATTAACTATATCATTAAACGTTGAGAATAGCTCTAAAAATTCATTGTACACCGTTATACGTTATGAATAACAATGTTATAATCAATAAAATTTCAGATGGTTAGAAATTTTCGAAAACCTCTAATTATAATTGCACCAAAGACGTTGCTTCGACACGCTTCAGCTACGTCAAGTTTAGAGGAAATAGCTCCTGGCACTAGCTTTAAAACAGTTATAGGTATTTCTACTATTTTTATATTTAATTCACAAATATATTATATTTAAAACGATTAGTTATTATTATTATTATTACATTATTGTATTACAAAGAATATTTATTAAAATGATGAAAAAAAAAAAAATAAGTACAGAAATGTAATATACTCTTTTAGGTGATGTTAAAGTAAATGAAAAAGCAGTTCGTAAAATAATATTAGTTAGCGGAAAACATTATTACGCGCTTGAAAAACAGAGAGAAATTCTTGGAGTTCAAGATGTAGCGATTATTCGAGTTGAAAGCTTATGCCCTTTTCCAGTAGTCGAACTTAACGAAGAACTTCAAAAATATAATCATGCAAATAGTAAGTACAATGCATGTCATAATATTAGACTACGATGAGTATCATTTTAAATATTTTTTAAAATAAAATTAATTAGTTTAAACTCAATTTTAAACTTACCTGACTCTATAATAATTTTTATAGTATTTATCTGGAGTCAGGAGGAGCCACAAAATATGGGAGCATGGAATTTTGTTAAACCTAGATTTGAGAATCTATGCGGACGTCAAGTATGTTTCACCGCCGTATCTTTAAAACAATTAAATATATATATATAAATATATATATATAGTTCAATAACAGCATTTTAAAATCTTTTAGTTACGTTATTCTGGGCGAGAGCCTCTAGCAACGTCAGCTGTTGGCATTGGCCAGTTACATCAACGTGAATGCGAAGAAGTTGTTGTTAAACCATTTGCAATGAAATAGAATGGAAATTAGAATATAAATATTATTAAGAGCTATATTATAAAGAAATTATCATTTTTTTACTATATTCTCATTAGAAAAATTTAAAAAAAATATGCTAATACTTTGATAAAATTGAATTTTATATTTATATGTATCATTTTCCAATTAAGTTCATTATTTTACTTTACGTTAATTCTTATTTTCTTGAAAAAATTGTTGATTTTAGATTTTAATTAAAGAATTAGAATAATTACAAATATAGCTATTTTTAAAGATAATATACTTATTTATATTAAATATATGTTGAAATAAAATTTTTTTTATAAAGATATGTGCTACCCTTAATTTATTGTTCATAATACACAATAATATAAAATTTTGTTATTACTTTTATAATAATTTCATAATTTATAAAACAAACTTAAAAATAAAATAATAAAAAATATTTCTTACAATATATTTAAAAATTTTCCTTATTATTTTCATATTACGTTACTATTGAATTTTAATAATTAAAACATTTATTTCTACAATAATTCTTATTTTACTTACAAAATATTATGAGTACAAGATACATTAGTACTTAAATACATATATTGTACATATATGTATACTATTTACATATTTATGCATATATATAAATATATATTGCTCTATATGAAAATTTGTTAGAATAATTTTTTTTAAATTCTTTATTTGAAAATTACAATTGACGAAATTGTATTAATTGTTACTTGCTTGTTCACTTTGTAAACGACGATTTTTTTCTTTTGCAGAATCTTTTGATTGTGCCTGCATTAAAGTAATATTTATTTAAAGAAAAATTATTTGAAATTGATTTTATATTTTACTTACATTCTCTTTTTCCAAACGTTGATATTCTTTTAAAATTAAATCATTTAAATCATCCTATAACCATGAAAAATATTTAGAGAAAATAATATTAAAATTTAATGAATTATGTCTGGTAATAAATAAACTTACCTTCCACCCTAGTTTTTCTGCAAGTAACCGACATCCCTTATCACATTCTCCTAACCAAGCTGCATCTTTGGTAGAGTTAGAATCAAAATTTAACCCAGTATTTGTATGTAAGAGTTTTGATATCCAACTACTGTGCATTCCAACTTTTTCTTTATTAATAAGCAGTCTTGGACAATTAGAAGATACTCTAAAATTTTTTATGTTAATTTTAAACATAAAATTTAATTTTTTGATTTAATGCAATATTTGCATCTTAATAATAAAAGTACCTATCAACTAATAAGGCAAAAGGTTGGACAGCTAGACTTGAACCCATAATTATTAAAAGTTCAGCTTCAGAAAAATCTTGAGCACTCAATTCATGAAACCGATCAGGTAACATTTCTCCAAAAAATACAATATCAGGTTTAACAATTCCTTCATTACATTCATCACACTTAGGAACTACTTCTTCATTGATTTTTTCTAAAAAAATATTTACATAAATGAATGTCGAAAATTGAATGGTGTCAATGTTGCAATTTTATTATTAATTCAACAATTTTGAATCTAACCTTTCATCCAATCCAGATCATATAAAGTACAACAATCCAGACAATGACCTGTATAAAAGGTTCCATGAGCTTCTACTAATTTTTCTTCTGGTAAGCCAGCTATTCTTTCTAAAGTATCTATGTTTTGAGTATAGTGCCTCAATAATAAGCCTTTTTCATGCAATAAACGTATAAAGTAATGAGATGGTGTTGGTTTATATCCTTTAGGAAGTAATTCTTTTGCAAGTGTAAAAAATGGTTCTGAATTACTTTTGAAAAAATCTAATTCAAAAATTGCTTGTGGATAAGGCAAGTTATATTTCTCTAAATTGTCATACAATCCACTCTTTGGAGAACGAAAATCAGGAATTCCTGCAGCTAATTAAATAAGAAATATTAAGATATTAAAATTCAATTATATATACTGAATGTAAAAAGGAAAATACTAATTCAATTTTATTTAAAAAATTTACATACATGTTGATATGCCAGCTCCAGCCATAGTTATAATTTTAGTTATATTATTATTTTTTATATATTCGACAATGCCATCTAATGTTGGTTCATTCAGAATTTTTTGTGCACTTGCGTTACTGGTAGATTCAAAAATGTGCAACTTTCGTTCTAGAAATGTACGTATTTTATCCATTTCTTCTGGAAATGAATCTGAATCTTCAATTGGATTAAAAGATGAACTTGAACTTTCAGGCTCTTCACTGCTGTCTAAATTTGTTACAATTTACAATTGTTATTCATTTGAAAAACACGATCATTTTTTGCAATTCATTCGTACATTTAACCGATTGTTTATTAACGTACAAGCAAAATATCATCAAAAATGCACTGACACATAAAAAAATGTTGTTACCTTTTTTATTTTCTTCAATTTCTTTTTTGTTATCCATTGGTTTGTATTTATTTAATAATTACTAGCAATGGCTTTAAGATTAGAAACATACAAAATAAAAAAACATGTCGAAAATGTTTTATTCATATATCATTTTCATCCATTACATATTGACACAACAAAGAAAATAGGCCCTTATAGACCCACACTACTGATTGAGAAAATGGGTATCAAAGTATTAGTTAGGTACTGGTCACGAGATGGTGCTACCTATTGATTACAAACATTTTTTTAAATAATTTAAAATCCCATATAATGAAATAAATTTTAAAAATTATATGCTTTGTTGTGAAAAAATATTCCTGACTTAGATATTAGGAAATTGCTATCACACGAGAAATATCATTGTGTAAAATGTTTTGGGACTCGAAAACTTTTCAAGTAGTAACAAGTCTGTCACAGACATTGTTAATAATTTCGAATCTTTATAACTAAAATTTTTTTTTTTTAAATTAATATTAAATTTAATATTAATATAATTTACATAAAACAATATTTAAAGTAAAAAATATGTGTTTCATAAGTTTTAGTTAACGTTAATAATTATTTTTAATTTCTTTTAAAAATCACAGCTAAAATAATTTTTATATCGTGATCTATTTAAATTAAACGTTAACGCAAGATTATATTTTTTTGTTTTATTTATATCAATACATTTTTTTTATACAGTTTGTTATTTCAAAAAATATATTTAAATGGCAACATTGCATTCGTCTTTTCTGTTAGACAAACGAATCGATGTGAAGAGCGCCTTTTCTAACCTTATAGTAGATAGACACGAGTGCGGTGCGCGGGATACCGGCGTGATGGTAGTTATAGATTGAATTTTAGCGACACGTGCTTTTTTTATATTTGACCTTTTGATTGCGTTTATCGGGTCTATTTGATTAATTACTGAAGCGTAAATTTAGGGGAAATCGCGAGCATGCCACGCGTCGTTCGCGATTCCGACGAAGACGTCGAGACAAAGAGTTGTAAGTATTTTATATTTTGTCATGTACTTATAGAGCACGTTTTACGGTACATTCTGGAAGTACAATTTCTTGTTACTCGCATTTTATAACGGTCATATTGCCAGTTGGATAAGTGTTTTTGGAACAACTATTGAAAAATAATTATTCACCTGATCAATAATGATTAGTTATCAGTAGATTTTTACTAACTTTAACATTAAAATTTTAATTAAATAAAAATTTTTCATTTTACTTTCAATTAAAATGTTTCGATTGTATTTATTTTAATAAGTAACTGTAAAAATAATGAATATACATGTTTCTCAAATGCTGTAATTAGATAAAATTATTTTATTAACTAAACATAGTAATGATTTAACAAAATTTGCAGCTATTCGAAGAACCCGAGCTTCTATTACAACAAATGCGACAGACTCTCCTTTAAGGCGATCTACTAGAAGCAACAAACAATTAATCACCATAGAATCATCACCTGAATCATTAGATGATAGTAATGCACAACCAACAGGCCGTACTACACGTAGTAGAACAGCTACAATGGATAAAGGAACAACATTAGGAAAAAATTTAAGGTCTAGAAAAAATTCTGCTTCGTCAGATGTAAGTGAATCATTGGAAGTAGAATCAGAGAACACACAAAAAAGAGTTACAAGGAAAAATACACAATCTACTACTGGAACTCCATCAAAAACAAGTTTAAGATCGTAATTATAATCATTGTTATAAAATGCATGTATAATTAATTAAATAAAATTTCAATTAATAATTCAAAATTAATATTTCAAATATTAATTTTCCATTAATTTAATATATTTTGTACAATAAAATGCATAAAGTAATGTAATGTTTTCTTTTAGTCGTAATGTCAGAGCTGGTTCTGAAGCAAAGTCTACACCACCTGTAAAAAGTAAAAGAGTAACTAGAGCAAGTTCAGTTGATCCTGTAGGAAATCTAAATGAATCAGTGGGTACACCTATAAAGAGACGTACTCGAGCTTCTATAGCACCTGTTGAGCCTACAGTAACTGAAGAACAAGAATCAAATGATAAAGTGCACAGGAGTTTAGAGAGTACTGTTATAGAAATTGGTGAAGATGATTCTGGTAAGATGCTTACACGTATAATTATTTCTGACCACTTGTTTTTTGTATTTTAAGGATAAATTTTAACATTAATTTTTACAATTTGCATTGTTACAGAAAATGTAACTACCTCTTTTTCTAAAGAAGAATTCAATAGAAATACTACAAGTACTGTAAAAGAAGTAGGAAAAGATATAAATAATGGTAAGTCTCAATATCATTTTATTTCAATACTTTATAACACTTTAAGTTTACACACAATTTTATTTAATTTAAATTAGCAATTATTAAATTATTAATAAATTATTTGTGGTAGTTAAAGAATCATTTAATGATTCAGAAAAGCCTACATTGGACTCAACTAAGAAATTTGAGGAAAGCATGACTGATAAATCATATATATCTAACGAAGAATCAACAATTAAATCATTTGTGACACACTCTATCGATAGTACGTTAGAATCTTCTGTATCTGAGATAAAAATAAATTTAAAAGAAAATAAAGATATAAATTTAGAGACAGTAGCTTTAGCAAAAAGTCAAAACATTGCAAATCCAAATGAATTAGAAAATAATAAACATGAAAACATTTTAAATATTAAATCTAATTTGAATGATGATGAAAATGAAGAAATAGATGTAGAATCATTTATTGAATCAACTTTAACAGATCATTCAATTAAAAATGTAAACAATCCTATAAATGATGCAAGCAATGATTTTGTAGACTATTTAAAGATTGATATAAAAGATTCTTACGTAAAATTGGATCGTACTACTGTAATTGAAAAAATATTAACTAAAAGGGCTGATGAAAGTAAAGAAATAGATATAGAAGAAAACGATTTAAGTAGTAATGATAATTTTAACAAAAATAGCATGTTAGTAGATGGAAAGACTGCTATTGTTTTAATAAATGATATAAAAAATAACGAAAATTTTGTAAAAAAAAATAGCAATTGCAATTTAGACAATATTTCAAAATCTATAGAAATTGAAAGAAATAATGAGAATGTTAAGTTTGAAAATGAAAATGAAAATTCTAAAATTATTAGTCTGAGTGACGATGAGAAGTTAAGTTCTATTTCTATCGATGATGATGAAGAAATAGAACTTTTAATTTCAGGAAATGACGATGATAACGAAATAAACGATAATATTTATTCTGCTAACCAACAAAATTCCGAAAATGAAAATTCAATATCTTCAAATAAAAATAATAAAAAAATTGAGATTCATACACTGCCTGAAGAATTAGATAGTAAAGCTACAACACTAGTTTCTATAAATGAAAATAATAATTGTGCAGACGAAGAAATAAACGATAAAGATTCTATGATGACTTTAGATGACGATTATATAAAAATTACAAAATGTTCAAAAAATATAAATAACGACAGTAGCATTAAAGATAATTCTACAGAAGAAATTTATCAAAATAAATTTACTTCTAATAATGAATCGGAAATCGTAGATTTAAATAAAACAAAAAATACAATTATTATAAATCCGTTAAACAATGAAAACAAAACTTTGATTTCAACATTGAATAATAATAAAACAGAAAATTTTGAAAATACAAATATGATAAACGTTAAACAAAACAATTTATCTTCTATTGATGAAAATAACGAATTAAATGCTGCAATAATAGTAGCTAAAAACGATAATAAAGAAACTTGTGAGATAACGAAAATTAACCATTCATTAAATAATGAGACAAAAACTTTTAACGACAAAAACAAAAACTTGAATAAATTTAGAAGTGGGATTCCCATGAATAAAAATGAGCATGAGAATTATGAAATTATAGAAATAAATAATTCGATAAATGATGAAACTACAAATTTAATTAGCGTTAATAATACGGATAAATCTGAAACTACCATTATTATTAATAAAAATTTTAGTGAAAATGAAAGTTCTGAAATTGAAAAAATTAATAATTTAAATAATGAAAATGAGCATTGTGAAATTATAGAAATAAATAATTCGGTAAATGATGAAACTACAAATTTAATTAGCGTAAATAATACGGATAAATCTGAAACTATCATTATTATTGATGAAAATTTTAGTGAAAATAAAAGTTCTGAAATTGAAAAAATTAATAATTTAAATAATGAAAATGAGCATTGTGAAATTATAGAAATAAATAATTCGGTAAATGATGAAACTACAAATTTAATTAGCGTAAATAATACGGATAAATCTGAAACTATCATTATTATTGATGAAAATGTTAGTGAAAATAAAAGTTCTGAAATTAATAAAACCAGTAACTTGATGAATTATGAAAAGCCAAACTTGATAAATGATAAAAATAACGTTTCTAATGATTCACAAACTGCAATTTCTGTAAATGAAAGAGAAAAAATAAAAAATTGTGAAACTATAATGATAAATGATTCAGAAAATTATAAAACTAATAATTTAATTTGCGAAAATAATATGGATACATCGGAAACTGAAATTATTATTAATGAAAATGATAGCGAAAATGAAAGTTCTGAAAGTAAAAAAGTTAATAATTCAATGAATATTGAAATGATAAATTCAAATGTAAATGAAAATATATCTAAACTGGATTGTATCATAACTGAAGACAATAATAAAGAAGAATCTTACGAGATTATGGAAATAAATGACTCTGTAAATAATGAGACAAAAAATCTAACTTTTATAAATAAAAATGTAGATAATACAGAAACTACAATCGTTATAAATAAATACAATAATGAAGAAGATAATGATCAAAATAAAGAAATAAAACTTTCACTAAACGATGAAATGAAAAATTTACCTTTTATTAATAAAAATATAGATAAATCAGAAAATATAATTTTAATAAATGAAAATAATAAAGAATTAGAAAACAATAAAATTGTAAAATCTTTGAAAAATGAAGTAAATATTTCATTCTGCATGAATAAAAATCCAATATCTCTAGAAACTGTAGATTCAATATATAAAAACGATAACGTAGATAGTTTTATGATTTTAAATAAATATAATGATAAAATGGAAAATATAACTTTAATAAATGAAAAAAAAGAAATTAAAAAATTAAATGTTATAAATGATAGTTGCAATTTAGAAAATTCAAATAAATTAAGTGTATTATTTAATGATAAAACAAAAAATGAAAGTTGTAAAAAAATGGTTGATCATAATAAATTAAATGATCAGGATAGTATCTCTAATGATGACAAAAAAATAAAAGATTTTGAAACTGTTAATACATTACAAAATAAAACGGAAAGATTAGCTTGCGTGAATTTCAATAATGATAATTTTGAAGATTTAGCAATTAAATTAGAAACTTCAAAATCAACAGATTTAGATAAAGATCAGATAATAAATTTTACAGGTAAAAGTAGCAGTCGATCCAAAGATTCCATTTCTCAAAGCTTTAATAAGGAAATCGAATTAATTTCCTCAAATAATGTTGAAAGTAAAGATAATTTTATTGCTTTTAATAAAAATAATGAGCCAGTCGAGTCAGTTTTGATAAATCAAAGTACTAATGACTTAAACATTAACTTAAATAAATATAATGATGTAGAAAATAAATCTGCCATAAATGAATGTAATAACGAAATGGGAACAATTGAAAAGAATGCTGAACAAGTAACTGAAAATCATATAAACGACATTGAAAGCGAAGTCGCATTGGAGCCGGTGGAAATAGCATCGAAACGTTCTGACAGAATTGACGAAATCGAAACTACTAATATTCCTGATGATTTCCATACCGATTTTAATCAACATGAAATTAAAATATGCGAAGTGGATAAAAATAGTGTATCTTCTGCTGTTACAGACGCTGATGGGGAAAATGCGTCTTCACTGGAAAAAATGGAGCAAACCAATGCCAGTATTGAAAAAGCAGCCTCGCCACACGTAAGTCCAAAGGAGGAAAAGAAGAAAAAGAAAGAAAAGCGTGATAGCGAGTCCGATGGTGATGCAGAAAATTTATTCCAAGACATTCCTGCTGAAGATTGGTTTCATAACAATTCTGGAAACAAATCTACTGCAATTTCTCAAGATTTAAATGTAAACAAAAAAGATATATTATATTCGTTTGAAGAGTCTGATGCTGACGAAGAAAGCTCCGAGAAAACAGCAAATAGTTCAAAATTATTTGATAATGAAGTTTCACATCGTAGAAGTAATCGTATGTCGTTGAAGCAAAAGACTGAAACTAGTCAAGAATTGGGTCTTAAAGATTTGGATTCTAAAGAAAATTCTAAAAATTATCAAGAATGCAATCAAAGCCTTATGAACAATGATGGTTTTGTAGAAGAAGACAGTGAAAAGGAAACAACAAACAAAAATTGTCAATCATCAAAGTCTAAGCAATCTAAAGATGCGAATGAACTTGAAAAATCAAATTCGTTAAATGATAGTACGTCTTCTCGTAAAAGTCGCAGATCTATCAATAAATCATTAAATCAATCAACT
Source organism: Chalcis sispes (assembly GCA_949987625.1). Lineage (NCBI taxonomy): Eukaryota > Metazoa > Arthropoda > Insecta > Hymenoptera > Chalcididae > Chalcis > Chalcis sispes. The sequence continues at coordinate 2,158,260 of OX465097.1, forward strand.
CAAGAAAAAGAAAATGAAAGCGAAAATGTGTCAAACACTTTAATTAATTCAAAAACTTTAAAAAGGCAGTCTACAGTTAATATCCTTCAGAATGATAAAGATTTTTCAGTCGAAGCAATGGATGTAGATAGCGAAAATAACGATGACAATGAACAAAACGAAAAACTTAACGACAGTAAATGTTCAAATAAAAACCGTAAATCGCTTAACAAGAGTCAATTGAATGAATTGATTTCCAAAAATGAAAGTGTGTCTGAAAAATTATCACTAAATAATTCAAAAATGGATAAATCTTTGAATAAATCATCACGCAAATCATTAGTTGGCGAACCTGACGAAGAAAACGCATCTGATGATGAAGCAAAAACAATTCAAGAAACAAAAGATAATGAAAGTGAAAGTGGAAAAAATGGTAACAAGTCTATTAGTAAAAAAAGAGAGTCTTTGGGTAAAAGTGATGAAAATAATAAATCACATTCTATGGAAGAGCAAAATGAAAGTTTTACAAAAAAATTATCAACTTCTTTAAATGAGTCTGAAACACATAAAAATAAAATGTCACCAAAAAATGATGTTTTATCTCGTAAATCTTTTGCAAAAGACTCAGATGAAGAAATTGCTTCAATTGATAAACTGAATCAATCTGAAGGTAACGAAAATTCTTTCAATAAATCAAAAAATAAATCAATTCGTTTGTCTAATCAAAATAAAGTAGTCGCACCGAAAACGGAAGTTGAAGATGTACTTGAAGCAAAAGATAAATCTTTAAGAAAATCATTAAATAAGTCAGCTTCTTCATCCAATGAAATTGATAGTAAAGAAAGTGAAAATGTCAATAATTCAATTAAGAATAAGTCTCTTAATTCATCTAGAAAAAGTCTTAAATTAGAAAGAAATACCTCTACATCATCGATGAAAAATAAATCCATTGATTATGATAATGATGATGATGATGATGATCATAAAAATAATGAATCTCTTTTAAACAACAGTTTAGAAAAAAGCAAAAATATATTAAACCAATCGGATCTCGATAAATCTTTTCAGAAAAACATTGAGCGAATGAATTTTGTAAATCCTCCAAAGCACGACTTCTCAACTATAGCTCAGAAGGATTCAAGTTCTGATAACGATGGAATCCCTGAATTTATGTTTCGTACTTGTGACACAGACGATGATGAAAGTTCCTCTGATGAGAATGAAGATGATGATCGTCAAAGAAGCATCGATTCTGATATTGCGAAAGAATACAATCTTGTTGGTAAGAATATAAGTAAATATTCTGATGATGATGTACCTGGAGATGAATGCAGAGCATCGGAAGAGGAATCATCAGATATTGAAGACGACGGCGCTGATCTTGACGACTTTATAGTCTCTGACCAAGAGGTCGAAAATGAAGATGAAGACGAAACGGAAAATGATGATGAAGATGATGAAGATAATGAAGACGAGAATGACGAGGAAGACGATGAAGATGGTGAAGATGGTGAAGATGATGAAGAAATGGATATCAAAATAAATGATGTAAAAAAAAATAATGCCGATATCAATTTAAAGAAAACTAAAGATGGAGATAATTCCAAGCTTTCCATTAAAAGTAAACATACTAACATCTCGAAATCAAATTATTCACAAAGCTCAAGCTCTGAGTCTAATGATGAAGAAACAGCAACTGAAGTTGAAGGTAAAAATAATTTTAAAAAGCATAAATTATCAAAAGATAAAAATATTAATCTTTCAAAATCTACAAATGATAAAGGTGATTCAAAATCATTTAAAAATAAGAGCTTCAGTATCTCAAAAACTGATAGTTTTGAAGTTTCAAACGGTAAGACAAAGAGCAAAAAAATTGATAAAAATTCAAAATTAAAAAGAATGATGAATAACGAAACGGTCTCTTCATCTTCGGAATCTGAATCAGAAGCTGGCGAGGATTCTTATCGCGTAATAACAACTAAAGAGTTAAATCAAACTGCACTTCTGTCTACGAAAAATACAAAACTAACGTCTCTTATGAAATGCAGTACTCCAAAAGCAGGTGTAATTAAAGCAGCTGATTTTTCAAAAAACACCGATAGTTTTGCTGGTAAAGATAATTTATCTATTGCAACAAACAAATCTACGTCATCGAGAAGAAAATCTGGAAGTTTAAATGATTTAACCGATACAAAAAATGTAACAAGTGGATTAAGTGTCGATGATACACAAATTCAGGATATCTCTGTGAACTTGAAAAATGATATTGACATTACTAATCCTTCTGAGTGCGCTCTGAAAAATCGACAGACATGGAAATTGATTCCATTGAATCAGACAGTAAATCCAGCAGGCAATGATACACCAGTTACCAAATATTTAAAGAAGTCCAAATTGAATGAATCTTTTCCAATATTACAATCAATGAAAAGCAATAATTTATCCAATTTAAAAGATGGAAAACGCGAAAAATCGACGAGTGAAAAACGTAAAAGTCAATCGAATAAGGATTCCGATCAGGAAAAAGAGATGATAAACGTAGAACAAGATATTACACAGCATCCTACAGTTGATAAAAAAATGAAGAAACGAAAATTGCAAGATATGTCAAATGTAACGTCTATCGATGACGATAGTGTGTTGAAAGAGAAGAAAAAGAAACGAGCTCGAGTTGAAGAGTCGATAGTTCAACAAGTAGAAGACGTTGAAAATGAAAAATCTAACCATCAAAAAGAAAACAAGAAAAAGAAAAAGAAAAAAAATAAATCCATGGAAACTGAAGAAGTTAGTGAAAATATCGATGACATAAATTTCGAATTCGTGGAAGATGAGCAACCTATAAAAAATAATAAAAAGAGTAATATAAAAACTGTAGAAGTTGCACAAGAAGAAGAAGAAGAAAAAGACAAAAAATTGAAAAAGAAAAAGAAAAATAAGTCGCTTAAAACTGAAGAAGAAGCTCAAGACATTCAAGAAAATATTATTGAAGTAATAAAATCTAAAAAGAAAAAATCACGTCATTCCGATGAAAAATCAGATCAAGAAAACTTAAATTCATTAAATGTTGTATCTAAAAAGAAAAGATCTCAACTTTCTAATGAAATATCTGATCACGAATGTTTAGATACAGAAGATGTAAAACCCAAGAAGAAAAAGTCTCAGCACTCTGATGAGAAATTAGATCAAGAAAATATAAACGTTAAGGTTATTAAATCAAAGAAAAAGTCTAAATTAAACATGGAAAATGATTTGCAACCTTCAGATAAGAAAATAAAGAAAAAACTGAAAGAAGAAAAAGCTAAGGTAACGTCGGACGACGAAGCTCCGAAAAGTATAGGTTTCGAAGAGGCCAAACTATCTGCTTTAAAAGAAATGCAAAAAGTTGCCGAAAGTGTGAAAACATTGAAAGAAGCGCGCAAAATGAAGCACAAGGAGCTGGTATCGAAGGAAAAAATCGCGAAAGATAACGAAAGCTTGAAACGACTACCCGACGATGTACTCGATCACCTAACGGATGAGCCAATAAGACAACCTAGTAAAAAACCAAAACTATCGAAGAATTTTAATGAGAACATATTAATACCATCGACGTCGATGTTTAGTCCGGGCAAGCCCGTACCGACTAATCTAAAAGTAGACGACGAATATATACCGCTTAGTTTGGCGGGTGGCACAACGGAATTCGGCGTTGTAAACTTGCAAAAGGCGAAGAAGATTATGAAAAAGAATCCCGTCGTTCTTAACTTTAGAGAAAAAATGCTCGCGAGAAATATGAGACAACCTTCTGCGACTTACCTGATGAATTTAAAAAAACAAAAGGCTAAAACCGAATATATGCGAACGTAGAATATCAAGAACAATTACTTAAACTTTTTTGTTTTTTTTTTTTTTTTACCCGTAAAATAAGCGTTAAAATAAAGCGTTTTGCTTAAATGAATGCCGAATTAAATATAAATTGAAATAATTTTTACACAATATGTTTGAAAGTATGTGGAATCTTTGGAACGATTGTGTTATCATTTTTTATATAATTAATAAAGTAAATACCGGTTATAATGAAATTTTTTTCTCCATTAATTTATTCATTACGTTATTTTGGTGTATTTTCGTCTACTTTTTATACAAAACATTTATATTACTATGAAATAATGTAATTGTTTTATTGTAATTTTCATACGAATAACTGATTATTGATTGACGTTAATTATTAATTTTAATTCATTGTTATTTCGTTACTATCGTTTTGATCAATATTGAATGATTAATACGATGATATAATACGATGAGAAAAGTATGTAAGCTGCGATTTAATACGTTATTATATGTAGTAGTATACCATCACAGTAATAAAGTTTGTAATAAAATATGAACGATTGTTGAAATTATTAATTCAATTAAAATCTATAAAAAATATTTGAACAATCGATGAAAATAAAATGTTTTAATTTCATTACTACGCTAAATCGCTCACTATTGTATTATGTATTATTGTTGTGTTAAATTATGTGTAAGAAATATTATTGATAAAACAGTGGTTGAAAAATATTTTTATATTAAAATTAACGATCTTCTACTATTACAATAATGTGAAATATTTTTTGTATAATAGAAATAAAAATATGCCAATGTAAAATATAAAAAATGTAATTATTTACACATTGAATTATAAACATTTCATTTCAATACAGTCATATGAAAATAATCTTAATTTCATACTGCTTTTATAATAAACATAAAACATTTATAACATAAAACACAAAAAAATCATTTTACATTATACATAAATATATGTTGTAGGTATATAAAATTTTCTTTTGTTTTTCAATTCATTAATTTTACATTACGAATTGTTTTACCTTTGTAAGTAATTACATCCTGTGAAAATTAAAATTATTGAATGCTTTATTACTTAATTGTAAAAAAATTTTAAATTAAAATTATACTTCCAAATAAAATATAGAAAAAAACAGAGTGTGCAAAAATTTCTAGTGCAAAAGTACGTTGAAAGACATAAAAATTGAAAATATGCGGAAAAAATATTCAAAATTTGATCGACTTTTGAAAAAAATTTTTACTAGTTTTACTGGATAAGATAAGATGAATGACGCATGTGAGTGTAAATACTATTTAAATCTGGAAAAATTAATCGATTTTCAAATGATATATATGCAGTTTGTAAATATCATTCACCCAGAGTATTTATTTAATATTTAATAAATACACTTTATTTAAGTTTAATTTGAAATTAATTTTCAATTAATTAAATCAAATTCATATTTAATTGTATTTGCTTTAAAGGCTACGTTTACACAATTTTATATTTAAAAAATTAAAATTTTAATCGATCATTTAAAATAATGTTATAAAAATATATTAAACGTTAATAGATATAAGGAAGAATACGAATATAGAAATTTCTCAGAATTCTTTTTGATCCCTATAAATACTTGATAATATTAAATATTTACCGATACTTAGAAAATTTTAACTTATCATTATTTGACTTTTAATTATTTTACATATAATAAAATAATTTATTTATATTTTTAAACATTAATACAATTTTATTATAATTTTATTCTTTTTTTTTCCATAAACTATTTGTTATTGCATTAATAGTAAATATGCTTAAACTAAAATTCGAGCGAATTACTTGAAGGATCCGATATATATATATATATATATTTACCTACATAATGTTGTGTAGAGAATAAAATATATATAAAATTATAAATGTAAGCATAGCTGCTAAATTTTGCATCGAAATCGTAATGTTTGACGCTATTTTAGAATTTTCCAAATCGTTTTCACACTTAAGTAAATCAATTAAGTAAATAATAAGTAAGCCGTTGCGTTCTAGCCTTACTAAAATTATTCAAGTAATTAAAATGGATCAATGTAATAAAAAATATTGATCACATATGTGGATGAAACGCGATCGGTAAATATAATTCCAAACTAAAGTATAATTTTAAATTATCGATTATGATGTAAGATAGTAAACCGATAATTGATAAATGTATAGTTATGTAACCGAATTAATTAGCGATGGCGATCGTTAAATTATTGTTGATTTCTGCGCTAATCGCCGTTGGCTTAAAGGAAATCGATGGTCATGGAAGGATGATGATTACTATTAATCGGTCCAGCGTTTGGCGATTGGGACGGTTTCACGACGCTCCGATAAACTACGAGGAGGTTAAATATTTCCGCGGAGGTTAAACCGTAAGAATTTACTATTTTATCCCGTGTTGTAAAAGAATTTATTATGTATCAAAGTATGAAAATAAACGGCTTTATTTTAATTCGTTTTAATTTTCAGGTTCAACGCGTAGTCAACGGCGACAAATGCGGTTCGTGCGGTGACAATTGCAAGGAGCGAGTACCCAGAAAGAGAACACGAGAACGGAGGACGTTATGGAAAGGGACACATTGATATATTTTCCAAAGAGTTTTACCCTTTTCTTATTTCTTCGATTTTTATTTTATCGATCGAAAATATTCCAAGAGTTGATAATAAATAAAAATAAACATCGAATCACAACGGCTACTTCAAGTTTACGATTTGCAAGCCGCAAAGCGACAACGCCGCGCGGAGAGAGCGAGAAATACATCGAGAAGTGTCCGTTTGAAATCGTTAACGCGCAAGGACAACTCTCGGGTAAATTCTACGTGGACCGCCTTCGCTTTGACAAATCTGTGTTAAAATGAAGCTGCCTGAAAATTTGAGATTCGAAAGTTGCGTATTGCGCTGGCATTACCGAGCCGGTAACAAATCGGCCATTTGTCCTGACTCGAGCGAAGGAGTAGACGGTTGCGGACCTCGAGAAACCTTAAGAAGCTGCCCGGATATTGTCATCGTTTAAATTATTATTTTTTTTTTTTTTTTTTTTTTTTTTTTATCTCGAGCGTTATTTTATTTTAATGCTACGAGACAAATAAAAGTAGCATTGAAAATAAAAAGGTATACGAATAACGCTCTGTTATGTAATCGTTAAGTTAACTGTTAAAATACATACCGTTATGGCATATTATCAATATTATACATATAAATATTAAGTTGCAATTGATTAAAAAAAAAAAAGAAAAAAAAAAGAAAAAGAAAAATAAAATTGTTTACCGTTCAAATTTAGCTTGCTCATCTTATTTTTTTTACCGCATCACGACTACACTCGTTATTTAAATTATAAATAAAAGTGGAAACAAAAGAAGAGATGACAAAGTTATATGCCTTATTTAGTTGTATAAATAAAAATTGTTGGCGTGACGTAATTGTAACTGTTTAAAATGCAAGTGCACGTGTGCGAGTTTAACGCCCGGGCAACCGATGACATTTAAGCTCGCATGCGACGCTCCACAAACGTAAGATAATCAAATTTAGCCGAGGAGAGTATGCAATTAAATTTATGTTTTAAACACGTACTTTTTTTTTTTTTTTTTTTTTTTCCCAATGCAATTAAAAAAAATATCTTCATTCTGTAAATTCGATATTTTTTGCACCGGCTTTGCAAATAAAAACAACTTTGTTATCAGCACTTTTATAATAGTAAAATGCGGAAAATGATTTAAAAAAAAAAAAAAAAAAAAAAAAAAAAAAAAAAAAAAAAAAAAAAAAAACAACAAAAATAAATTAAACGGTATCTTAATATTTTAGTAAATTTTTCAAAATTCTAATTTATATTGTCGATTTAAAATTTTTTTAAAGATTTCTCGCTAAAAATAATTTAATCAAATACACAGTGGTAACGTTAAAATAATTAAGCCTCCAATAGGTATCGGCCACCTGAATTTTAAGAAATCTCGCACAGACGTCTGCCACTTTTTATTTTTCAATTTTTTCAGCGTCATTGATTTGATGGATCGATGCGCGTTACTTTCCTATTGTAAACGTCGTGTGCAATTTGTCAATCGTGTAATTAAAAACAAATATGTAAATTGTATTAAAGAAGAAAGGCGGCTTATCATTTATATTTTGATAATACAAGGATCGCGTATAAAAAGCACAGCTGTTGGGCAAATCAGCATCATTAATCTTTTCGATCTTACAATTAAACAGTACGCAAAAAAAAAAGGAAAAAAAGAAATACGCGTCATGGCAGCTAAATTCGTTTTCATTTTCGTTTTCCTTCTTGTCTGTTTTACGCAAATTCACGGCCATGGAAAACTTATTGATCCCGTAAACAGATCGAGTGCATGGAGGAAAAATTTCGATACTCCGGAAAATTTCAACGACAACGAAAACTTTTGCGGTGGATTTGCTGTAAGTTTAGCTTTTATTTCAATAAAATTAATAAAAAATATATGCAAACATTTAATTACGATGTTGATGTATAAAATTGCTTTAAAATGAGCGTAAATTATAAATTTTAATTCATTAAACCCTTTGAAAAAAAAAAAAAAAAAAAAACAAACAAACAAACAAAAAAAAAAAACAATTTTTTTCAAAGGTTCAACAAATAAATGGAGGCAAATGCGGCCCTTGCGGCGATAACTACACCGATCGTCGACCCAGAGACAACGAAAACGGTGGCACTTACGGAACCGGCACAATCGTTAAAACGTTAGTAAAAATTTCATTAAAATTTCTAGCGTGTAAAAAATTGTTTAAATTTTGAAAAAAGAATTTGAAATTCATTCAAATGGTGAATTAAATTTGTTTTTGCATTTTAATAAAGGAGCAAATATAATAACAGGAAAAAAAAAAACTCTTCAACAGGTACAAATCGGGATCGCGCATCAAAGCCGTAGTGGATCTCACCGCCAGTCACTTGGGCCACTTTGAATTCTCAATCTGTCCACTCAAGAAAGCCAACGACATCGAGACCGAGGAGTGCTTCGACGCGCACCCGGTCAAGTTGGCCAATGGCGCCAGTAAATTAACCGGAATCACAAAGTCCAACATATACGTGGTCGAGCTTCAATTGCCCAAGGGTCTTACTTGCAAGCACTGCGCTTTCAGGTGGCATTATCGCACCGGTAACAACTGGGGCATCTGTGCCAACGGCCAAGGCAAACTCGGCTGTGGTCCTCAGGAACAGTTTCGCAGCTGCGCCGACATCGCTATTTTGTAAAGTTAGATTATTAAGACGGATGTTTACCTGAATTAATTGCAAACTGAACGAATGTTTATTGTTATTGTTGTTTAAATTTGTTAATATTGTTTATAAATAAATACTTTATCGTCTTACAAATTCCGGCTTTTCTATATCTATTTTATACATTTTCCCCTTGGCGATCTATTTTTCAATATTTTACCTCTACATCGACTATTGCTTTCGTTGTATTCAAAAAAATTTTATTACTTAATTTATTTAAATGCCAATTATAATTAATAAATTGATAATTTTTAAAAAGCTACAATTACTTAATAAACAAAACAAATTTACAAAAATCAGTTTATCGAAGATCTCGATTTTAATCGAGGATTACGCTCATTGAATTAAAAATTGATTTTTACTTAACACTTCAAGATAACAACGTCCACTTGACCATAGAATGATAACGTTTACATATGTACATTATTTACATTAACTATAGTATTTTAAAATATTTATAATTAATTTATATATATATATATATGGTTATATACTTAACAATTACTTATATTGAATCTTAACATCTTAATTTTACATGCAAAAATTGTTAAAATGTAAATAATATAAATAATTTAAATAATTTATTTTTTCGATATTTTATCGATTATTGATAGGAAGCGTTTAATTAAAATGACTTTTATAAAAATTTCACCACCGATAATATATCCTCCGCGTATCTAGATAATACTAGTTAGATAAGCGGGTTATTGGGCTTTACTTTTACATGCAATAATCACGTTGATTAATAAGGATAATATAAGTTTTTGAATAACATATACGGCAAATACTCGCCGTCCGTAAAAAGTAAAAGAAAGCTCGCAGATCTTAAAAGGGCTCCATGCGCGCAAGCTCTGGATATCTCGATACGCTCAAAGTCACGTACGCAGCATAGGTAAAACCGTCGGTACATTACGACGAGTAACTTGCGCTTGGAATAAAGATAGATAGATAGATAGAGAGAGAGGGAGAGAGAGAGAGAGAAGTAGCCACGTCACTCGCGCAGAAATTCGTCCGACGCGTCGCGCGCGGCGAGACGTGCCAAGGCGAGTCGTAAGGATCCATCGGCTTCGGACGATGGACAGCTTCGGCCGGACAGTAGTCGCGCGCTACCGCGATCGCAATGATACGTCGACGTGCGCACGCTACGTCCGCGCTCCTCGTCTCGATCATCGTAGCCGTGCTCTCGCTCCTCCTCGGCGACGGCAACGCTTTAGCTTATAGTAAGTCCCTCTGCCTCTGCACGCTCCTGTCGCCTTACAATTTTTCTTTTCGCTTACTTCTTTTTTTATTTATTCACTTTCGTTTTATTTATCGCCTTTATTTTTCCTCCGTTATTTTTCTCTGTCTCAACAATTAGGAATTGTTGTATATCGTGTGCAATTTACAGTCCGGTATTATCCGGTGTCGAAAACATTCAAAAGGGCTTATTTTGAGTTCGTGCGCGATAAAAAGCTGCTGTTTATTTAAAAATAACGTACGTAAATCCGTTCAAAAGTTTGAACATCGTGGATAATAATTATCGTCCGACAAGCCGTCAAAATTGAATGCTACCTAATCGATTAAGATACAACTTCATATTGAATTTGCAAAATTAACGAATTTCGGGGGTGCTTTTGAAAAATTCGTTACCAACATCGAACACGCTAAGAATAATTTTTAATATTCAATTTTACAATAGCATTTTGTTTGATTATTTAATCAGAATTTCTTTAATTCTAAAAAACAAAAGAAAATTAAAATAAAAAATTTGATATTATATGAAAATAAATAAGGAAATAAGATATAAATATAAACGCTTCTAAGTAAAAAAGAAAAGGGAATCGTATTCTTTTCTTATAAAAAATTGAGTCAAGCATGTTTCCTGACCTCTATAAATATTTTTAAATTTTCATGCTCAGGCTTATCCGACCTAGTGCATTAGAGACGTTTATCCACTTAGGGCCCCATTTGCTTTAAATCTGCAATGTGCGTGACGAGCTGACAATTGGCGCTCTCTTCTCTTCTGCTCTCCCTCCTTTTTTCCCCCTCTCTCTCTCTCTCTCTCTCTCTTTATATATATATATATTTAAATATGAGCGCGCTCTCTCTCTCTCTTCTCTTCTCTTTTGTCTTCGAATTTTATGTCAGCCACGCGCACGTTTCAAGACTCGATTCTTCGTTTCGACTTGCCGATCTTTTCTTTTCCCTTTTTTTGTTCTATTGCCTCTGCGCTGCTTTAACCGACAATGCGATAGATCTTTATTGAGGAAACGATATTGTAACTCTTAGATGGTAAAAAATCTTTTGTAAATCTAACAAGAGATTAACTTTTCAATAATTTAAAATTTTTTTCATTAAATCGCTTCGTCAATTTTTCATGCGACAATTATTTATTTAAATTTATTTACCGGTTTATTTTTTTTCGATTAAATAATAAACAAGTACATATATAGATGAGTAATTTTTGTCTCGTTACGTTCCGACAATCTTTGCAAACGATTGCGATTTTGATTACGCGTTAAATTAGCTAATGGCGTTTTATTTTTTATTTACTCAATTTATTTTGCTCGACGGTGGAAATTAAGAATTACTATTTTTAAATCATTAAACTTACCAGCCAACTATTTAACGATATTTAATAATCTAAAAAAAAAAAAAAAAAAAAAAAAAAAAAAAAAAAAAAAAAAAAAAGTCGTAAAATAAAAACGATTAGTGCTCGATGTTAAAAATAGCAGAGCCTCTTTGCGATTTTTCAGCCTGATTCGAAAAGTTAATAAACAATCGTAGATTCCCCGTCGTGGAACAAAACATGGACAGATCAACTGAAACAAAACTTGCTGGCAAAGTACGACAAATTCTCGAGGCCGGCGCAACATTGGAACACGACCGTCGTCAATGTGAAATTGAACGTGCTTACCGTAGAGGTGGTGAGTCGTTACGTTGTAAACCTTTTTACGCAACTCGCTCAATATACTCTTATCCTACGTTATTTTACGTTCAACGTATATATTTTTTTCTCACTCTTTCTCTCTCTCTCTCTCTCTCTCTCTCTCTCTCTTTCTCTGTCCTTCTCTCTTAGGACGATATGGTAAACGTCATGGCTGCAAACGTGTGGGTTATCATGGTAATAATTTATTTTATGTACATCTCTCGTTTGAGCTGATAATTTATAATTTTTCGTCGTCATTCAAATTATGCTCACGGTTTATTTTATTCATTTTCCATTTTATTTCAAAAGACGTGGAACGATGAGAAATTAAAGTGGGACCCAGGAAATTACGGCGGCCTGAAAACCGTCAATTTGGGTGCTCACGAAATCTGGCTTCCCGATATTTATCTATTAAACAGGTAAGAAAATCTTGGACAACGATACCTAAATGTCGCGGGTGTTTTAAAAACGAGGAAATATTTCAGCGCTACGCACGGTATGGAGTATTACGGAGACAGGCATTGTTTAGTGAACGAAGACGGCCTCGTATTGCGGGTAACGCCTACGATATTTCACGGATATTGTCATTTGGACTTCACCTTTTGGCCTTTCGAGATGAACACTTGTCGGCTCAGCTTGAGCTCTTGGACGTACGACGGCTCTCAAGTCGACCTGAAATTGCTCGGTTCCGGCATCGATGTAAGTGCATTGAAGAATTTCTCGCGTTATCTCTTCGTTCTTTCTCTTCTCTCTTTCTCGCTGAAAAATAAACGTTGTTAATTATTTGTTCTTACGCCTCGTTGAGTTATTTATATCGGGCGCTTCGTTTCAACAAAAGTTTCAACAAAAGACACCTATACAAACGAATCGTCAAAAAAAAAAAAAGAAAACAATAAAAATAACAGGGTAATTTTTCAATTGGGCAATTTAATTAATTGCTCGGTATGACAATAAATAATCGAATGAGCATTGAAATAAATGAGTTTTGAAATTTGAATTTGCATTTCGTTGAAGTTAAAAAAAAAAAAAAAAAAAAAAAAAAAAAAAATAACGCGCATCGAGATTTTTAACGCGCGGAATGAAAGATTGCTCAAGAATATCGGTCAAAAACTAAAACTTGAAGCTTTTTTGCAGCTGGACGGTTACGTCGTTATAAACGAATGGGTTCTGCAAAACATAACGGCTAGCAGACGGGAAGAGGTTTTCGACTGTTGTCCCGAACATTATATTACCTTGGACTTTGAATTTGAACTTTCGCGTTCATCCGAACTCTACTGCCACATTATATTTGTCCCTACTGTTCGTAAGTTGCATTTTAAAATACAATCATCCTCTTATAATAATAATTATGGATTTATTTTAAAGCGAATATATTTTTCTTTCGCTTCAGCAATCGTCTTCCTCTCGTTAATTACGTTTTGGCTGCGACCGCAAAGCGAAATAAAACTCATCGTCAATGCTTGTATAATTCTTATCGTTGTGCTGTATCTTATTTACTTTGGTTATAAAGTACCGCCTCGATTTGACAGTATGCCGATGATTGGTAAGTTTGATTTTTAAAATGCAGCGTAAAGCGCTTTTAAATTTCATGTAATAATATATATATATATATATTATTGTAAACTATTGATCTAGGCTAATGAAAATTTATTCTTGTTTAGTTAGGTTTTACAGCGCCTGTCTTTACCAAGCTTCCATATCGATGATTATTTCGACTCTAGTTATAAATATGAATAAATTTGCTCATTACACAACGGTACCACGACCAATAAGACGTTTTTTACTGGGAAAGCCAGGACGGTATTTGGGTCTCAATCATATTATTCAAGAGGTAAATTAATCAAAATAAATTGTCAATGCAATTAAACAATTTTATATTTATTATAATATCACATGTTTTTATAATTAATTAATGAAAAATATTATTGTCTTAATAATCATTTGAAAATGCAGATCGAGTCGCAAAAGTCAGCCGCGGAACAAGAGATGTGTGAAAACCATCTGATGGACATACCGATGACGACGTCTTTTGCAAGCTTCAACAGTGAGCAAACGTTGACGCGACCGTCGCCCAGCAAAACAATAGCCGATTTAGAATGGATACTACTTGCAACAGCGATCGATCGATTAGTTTTTCTCATATTTTGTTTCACTTTCATTATTATGGCGATCAGTTGCGTTCGCATTAAGAGATTCACTTTTTCCAGCGATAACATACCTTATTGGCATAGTTAATTTTTAAATTATTAAAATTTTATTGAATTATCGAAAAAATTTTTAACATATTTTGATGTTTTTTTTTTTTTTTTTTTTCTCTTTAACAAAAAGAAAAAAAAAAAAAAAGAAGAGCGAACAATACTTTATATAGTGAAAATTTTTTTTTATTACATTTGAATGTATCATTTTACAAATATTACAAGTATAAGTTTAGTTTGATAAATAAACTACGTGTACATATAAATATATTAATAAATAATAATATAAAGCGATTGTACAAATACATGAAAAAACAATCTTTCGTTTAATAGAAACGAGTATATAATTGTTCTTAAGATTCGAAATAGATTTTCTTCAACTTATCCAAATAACTATTGGCTTAGTTTTCAAATCTTTTGACTATATTATCTTTTAAATTTCCTTTCAAATACCTTGAAAATGTTTTATAACAATAGCTATGCATATACCATATAAATTCGCAAAGACATTTCGACAAGATTAATTCGCGAGTACAGTGAAAAAAATATACATAAAAAATTACTTCGCCCGAAGCGAAAATTGCAAACTTGATAATAACTTGACTTGAAGAAAAAAAAAAAAAAAAAAAAAAAAGAAAAAAAAAAAAAAAAAAAAAAAAAATGATAATCACCCTCGGAGTAATCTTGTCGAAAATATCTCGATTATGCGAAATTTAACAACGTCATTGATTCGCTTATGTTTTTTTTTTTTTTTTTTTTTTTTTTTTTTTTTTTTTTAACAAGAGTTATTCTAAGGCAGCTTTGGCGCAAAAATATTTAGACTAATTTCTCAGACACTTTAACATTAAGCATTGTTCTTTATCGCTCTCTAATTTCTTTGTATCGCGCATCTCGTTTATATTTATTTTTTGTTCGGACTAATAGGAGACAAGCATTTCGTATAAAACCAAATCTCCGGTTATGCGAATAGTATCTACGATCGACGGTTGCAATCTATGCTTAAAAATACCAATAATTTTATCGTTTAACCATATCACGTAGCTATCGTGCTCGCACCGAATTCTGCAATAAAAATATATAAATTTATTTTTGATAATAAATTCATTGACAATTTTAAAGCTAAATGTTGTTAAATAAACATGTGTTTTTTGCAAAAAAATTTTCATTAAATATTAAGCTATTAATACGTTCGAATACATTGGTAATGCTCTTGATATTTTAATTTAAAAAAAAAAAAAAAAAAACAAATTATACGGCCATAAAAATAATATATATTTTTAATAAAAAAAAAAAAGTAAAATTACGTGAATAAAAATTCTCGTCCAGGACACCAAGTTTGCCCATCGTGACGTTCTTCCTTATCCCAGTTACCGTCTTGCCAACAATTGAGTACCAAACACGAAGGCTGATTTCCATAATGGTATCGAGGATTTAAATGTAAAGCTATGAGTGGATGGGGATATATCATCTTTCCTTTCTGAAGATTTATGTAAAAACTTATAAGAAAAATATCGATATTTAAATAAATAAACCTTGTTAGAAAATTTTGTAGAAAATTTTAACTTCATTTCAAGTCTGTTGTACACTTACGAGTGCGGTAAAAGTTTCAGTCTTCCTTTAATACGTAACTGAGCTCCAATGTCGAATTTCTTTGGTAGATCGATAACAGTTGGTAACTCCTGGAGATTATATTATTAGTTATAAATAAAAATTAACTCGTAATAAACTAGTTCCTTTCTAGGATACTATGAAAAAAATTCATAAGCAATGAAAAACAGCTTACTAAATTTTTATCCAACGGTTTATCATCCGTGAGTTCGAGAATCCTATTTGGCTTGCAAATTTGAGGATCCGGATACATGACAATATTTGTTTGTCGAACTCTTACTTCCTCAATGCCATCGTTGAATTCAAGACCGATAATTTCTTCGAGAGGAAGTCTATATGCAAAGGCACAAAAATGTTCTCCATCGATTGCGATCTATAATAAGAGAAAATATATAAAATATAAAACTCAAAATATTACGTTTTTGATAAAATATGTTTTACCTGAAATTCATTTAATGTACAAAAAATGGTCAAGTGAAAGAAGGCGTTTCTGCGGAAAATGTATCCTCGTGAACTAGTGGGTGAACAGGTCTCTTCCTCTTCCCAATAGCCTTTAAATTTCGTATTCCGAACGACGTAGCCACGATCGAGACGCGGATTAAAATGCAGAGCGATGTTTCCCGGCGTTTTACATTTAAGATTTATCGAGAACCTGACGATGGTCAATTTTATATTTCATTTTAGAAAAACTCTTTCGTTACGTTGGCGAATGGATGATGATTTATTTAATTTAGACGAACCGATCATGAACGACATGTCTGAATAAATGATGAGGATTAAAAGTTTCCGTGCAACTAAACATTAAATGATTGCCCGTTTCCTTGGCAATGATTTCCGATAGCTTTCGATTGTTCTTGCGTATTTTATTTAATTTGTTTGCAATTTAATACTTTTAAATTAAATATTTTTAAATTATTTAACATACAAATGATTATTTTAGTTGAATCTTTTTTTTTTTATATTTTTTTTTTTATTTTTAAAGACTTCTTTTAACAAATTTATTCAAACATTGTAATTTATAAAAAAAAATCGACAAAATTTTTTCTCAGTTACCTTATAGAATCAATTGGAATATAGCCTGTAACGATGATTGCAGATGTTGCTTTTAGATTATTTAATTTAAAAAGTGTCGATGTATTCTGGAAATATAAGTAAGTAATTAAAAAATTTAGTCGATGTAAGGTTGAAATAAAAACGCATTTCATATCTACATACTCTATAAATAGAAGATAAAGTTTGTACATAAATTTTTGACATTGACCTTTACTAATCGAAAATTTTAAACTGTTTTCTTTTTTCTTATCGTTAGTTATTTATTTACTTTTTTTCTTTTTTTTTCTTTTTTTTTTTTTTTTTTTTTTTTTTTCACTTGCATTATAAAATATTCTAATAAAGACATTGTTTAATTTTAAATAATTTTTTTAACTTTAATGTTATTTTTTGCATTATAATTTAAACATAAACGATAAATTTTCAAATGATTACATCTAATACTTTGGTAAATGTTAAAACTAGTAATAAATAAATAAAATTACTTATAATAAATAAAATCCAAACTATTTAAAACGACACAAAATGAAAAAGAAAATTATTTATTTAACTTTATTCGCATAAATTGTCATGTGAAAACAAACATTAAACTTTCCCGCGCTGAACGAATACTTTCGATCGAATACGACAGTAGCCGAGTGTACAAATACTCTGCGCAAGATCCGTTATTGATATGTACACTCCTTGCTACAGAAAATGTACACAAAAATAAATCACTTGTTCCGCAATTAAAACCCAATCGAAAAACAATGAACAAGTTGAAGCCCAAATATATATGGAAGAGAAGAAAAGCGAATTTCCAAAACTTACGGCCGGCACGGTTTCGGAATCGTAGTGCTTGAAATTTTGAAAAGCCTCGTTCCTACGAGCCACTACTGACCGCAGCCACTCGCGCGACATTATTGTTGTCGTCGGTTCGTTACACAAGCAGCTACTGTACTCTGCTCGTGCACCGTAAGCATGTGTTCGATTATACCGAGCTACGGAATATTTCATTCAGTTACTTGCGCAAAGAGCGCAACTGTACGCAACTACTATAGTTCACTCAGGAGCATTGTGCATCGAGAGATTGCTCGACGCTGTGCACGACTTTAAAGAAGTATCGATTGCACGATGAGTCATTTAATAATTATTATTACTCGATGATTCTCGCTAAAGTTTTATTAAAAAAAGTTATATTATTCAAACGATTGCGCAAACATTTTTTATCACGATATATGTAAAATATTTCTTAAACTAAATAAATAAAAAAAAAAATTTTTTTTTTTCCAGGTATTACTTTTTAATGTGAATTGCGGTATTTTTGTGATTGAAGGGATTAAGAGAATAAAAGAAAAAATATTAATAAATTAAGCAATAACGCTTTTTATTTGTTACATTATAGATTCTTCCACATTAATTAGTTCGTTGTATAGTGACTTTTACATTTCAGTAACAAGCCTTACAAGAATAAATTTAATATTTTTGTTCATGAAACTAGGCCAGCCTTCATTATTTCAATATTTTTAGATTTAATCGTCGTTAAGTCTTATAACAATCTTTTATATGGAACTTTATTTTTGTTTTTATAATTAGTATAAATTACGTATAACTGCATAAAATTTGTAAATCTGAATATCAAAGTGTATATTGTGCGTATCGAGAAAAAAACGTTGTTTGTACTGAATATTGAACGTGTTTTTATGAAGGAACTGGAAAACGCAGCCAACATTATTGCTACTTGAAAATATCTCTAGCTTGATTTGCTAGTGAACACAGCAGCGAATAATTTTTCTGAATGAATCTTTGGAACACACGAGTTAAAAGTTAAAATTGTTAACGAATTATAGAATATACACTGGTTATAAGCTGAATATAAATTTGCCCTTGGTAACGATAAAATCGTTGATTTTCACCAAAAGCTAGAAATTTTTTCAAATTTTTAAATTAAAATCTACCGAATCTAACAAGTAATGAGAATTAACTGATACAATCTTTTTTGAAAAGAAAAGAAAAGAAAAAAAAAAAAAAAAAAAATGGTCGTCACATTTTTCATAGACTAGAGCAGTTTTGAAAAAAAAAAAAACAAAAAAAAAATATATAATAAAAAAATATAGTACATGCACGTATATAAAATTCAAATGATGAAGTCTTAAAATGTGATTATAATAAATCAAACAAAGACATGATTAAGCGATAACAGAGTTGGATAAAAATAGTAAAAACGTATTTAGTATCGCGTGACATATCACACACTTCCTTAATACTATCTAGTTTTCTAATAAATTCTTCTTTTTTAAAAATCAAAGGTTAATTAGTATGTAAAATGTACACGCGATAATTAAATTAAACGTTTTTACGAATAATGAATAAGCGTAATTGCGTAACTCAATTTTCAAAAAACTTATAGAGGCACTTTGCCTAACTGGTTGATTATAAGTAACGCCCATTACATTAAAACTTACATTAAAACATAGAGAGTCTTAAAAAAACTTAAATATCACGAGGTTCATGAGGATCAGGCAGTTTTTGCCAGCTTGGTTCAACATCCCATATTTCCTTAGCATATTCGGCAATTGTTCGATCCGACGAAAATTTGCCCGACGAAGCAATATTATGAATAGCCATTTCTACCCATTTTGTTTCATCCTATCAAAAAATGTTTAAACATTGTTATTACTTATATATATATATATATATACACATTTTAATTTTGTACCAAATTAAAAAAAATTATTAATTCAAATCTTTTAATAATACATGAATTATGTAAAATAATAAAATACTAAATTTACTTTTAATACTTCAATTTCAAACATACGTACCAAATAAGTTTTAGATACACGATCCTGACATTTAATATAGCTTTCATAATCAGCTAACAAAAAGAATCTGTCCCATTTAAGTAAAACGTCTACGATATCTTGGAATTCATGTGGATTGTTAGGACTGAAAAAGCCTCCTTGAATTTGATCAATACATTGTTTTGCTTCTGGCAATTTATTGTAATAATCATAGGCATTGTATCCTTGCTTCTTTAGATCTTCTACTTCATCTACAGTCATACCAAAAATGAAGATGTTATCATTGCCCATTTCTTCTGCCATTTCAACGTTAGCTCCATCCAGAGTACCGATTGTTAATGCACCATTTAACTAAAAAAGCGTTCAAGTATTATTATTAATAAATATAACAATTACTAAAATTTTTTTTTATTCATAATTATATTATTAAAAATTAAAATAAAAATTTATAAAATAAAAAAAAATAATTATTCGTTTAAATAACAGCCACGCATACCATGAATTTCATATTTCCAGTACCAGAAGCTTCAGTACCGGCGGTTGAAATCTGTTCACTAAGATCGGCAGCAGGAATAATCTTTTCAGCAAGAGTAACCCTGTAATTTTCCAAGAAAATGAATTTCAACTTGTCTCCGACGATTGGATCATTGTTAACAACATTCGCTACACTGCAGATGAGCTTAATAATTTTCTTAGCCAAGTGATAACCAGGTGCAGCTTTACCGCCAATCATCACAGTACGTGGAACCACTGGTGCATTTGGATTTTTCTTAATGCGATTGAACAAAGTGATCACGTGCAAGCAGTTCAGCAGTTGTCGTTTGTATTCGTGAATACGCTTGACCTGAATATCGAAAATTGACGACGGATTGACCTTGACACCATAATCATGTTCAAGATATTCGGCTAGTTTCATTTTATTTTCTTGCTTAACTTTAACGATTGCGCGTTGAAATGCTGGATCCTTAGCCCATTGTTTCAATTCTTGGAGCTGTTCTAAATGAACGGACCAATTGCTTCCAATTCTCTATTGAAAAAAATGAAATTTTTAACGTTAAATTGTAAAAAGTAAAAATTTATTAATTTTTTGCATAAAATCTACACGTTTTCTCGATATTTTAAATAAACTTACTTCTTCAATAACATCGGAAAGGTTAGGATTGCACAACAAAAGCCATCTTCTTGGAGTAATACCATTAGTTTTATTTTGAAATTTGTATGAATAAAGTTCATAGAAATCATGGAACCTGACAAATAAAACATAAAATTATATATAAGTCGTATATAAAAAATAAATAAATAAATAAAAAAAAAAAAAAAAATAATAATAATAATAATAATAATAATAATAATAATAATAAATAAATTTTTGAAAGCAAAATATGCTTACACAGAGTCTTTCAAAATTTCGGAGTGAATCCTAGCAACGCCATTAATCGCATGACTACCAACTATAGATAAATGTGCCATATTTACTCTCTTTTCACCTTCTTCCTCAATCAAAGACATACGTCGAAGACGTTCAATATCTCCAGGGAATTTAGCTTCGACTTCCTTAAGATGCATATAGTTTATGTGATAAATGATCTGTAAATGTCTTGGCAAAATGTTATTTAACATATTAGTTGGCCACCTTTCCAAGGCTTCTGGCAGTACTGTGTGATTAGTGTAGGCACAAGTACGGGTGGTAATCTCCCAAGCCTAAAAATAGTATTTTTTACATTTTGCATTTAGGTAAATAATACAATATTAAATCATTTATTCTTACTTTTTCCCATGTAAGACCTTCAATATCAATTAAAATTCTCACTAGCTCGGGAATAGCGAGAGATGGATGAGTATCGTTCAATTGTATAGCTACTTTATCGGGGAAGGCATCAAAATCAGTTCTGTGAAACTCCCGAGAGCCAAATTTGCTTGATTTATAACGGCGAATAATATCTTGAAGAGTGGCAGCGACCATAAAGTATTCTTGTTTCAAACGCAATTCTTTACCCTCGAAGACATTATCATTAGGATAGAGAACTCTAGAAATGTTCTCTGCGAGATTCCTATCAATCACAGCTTGAATATAATCTCCGTCATTGACTATAATAAAGATAAAAAAGTTAGTCTTACGATTTTAATTAAAAGAAAAATAATTGTGTTATCGAGAAAATTTGCTACTTGCAGAATTTTAAGTTAAATTCAACTGGAGACTTTGCCGACCACAACCTTAGAGTATTAACAACATTGTTTTTGTAACCTGGGATCGGATTATCGTAAGGCATGGCGAATACGACCTAGGAAAATATTCAATGCTATAAATTTTAAAGCAACTCAATTAAATAATTTAAAAAAATAAATGTTTCTAATATCATACCTGGGTATTAACCCATTTCTTGCCTTCGGGCGTATCGACAACATGCCCATAAAAATTAACAGGCAGCATGAATTCAGGCCTTGCCTTTTCCCAAGGATTACCATATCTCAGCCAATCGTCGGGTTCCTCGATTTGCTCGCCGTTTTTTATCTTCTGGGCGAATATACCGTACTCGTAACGTATACCGTATCCGTAAGCTGCGAGACCAAGAGTCGCCATACTGTCGAGGAAGCAGGCAGCGAGTCGACCTAGACCGCCGTTACCCAGACCAGCGTCTTCCTCTAACTCTTCCAGCTCTTCGATGTTCAAGCCCATCTAAAAGTTATTTTTAAATTTTTTATCCAAGCCGTTGAAATATTTTCGTGCAAAATTATTATTATTATTATTATTATTATTATTATTAAATAATAATTATACTCACCTGGTACATGGCTTCGTCGCACGCACCCTGAATGCCTAAGTTGATCATAGTATTTTGTAAGGTTCTTCCCATGTAATACTCGAGGGAAAGATAGTAAACCCTCTGTAAAAATAAAAATTACAATATAGTTAAAATGAACAATTTTAAACAACGATTAAAATAACAACTACGATATTGTTATAATTTTTAATACGAAAAATTCATTTACACGAGAGTTGCTGTTTATCTCAATAAGGTCATAGATTATCTGGGACTCGTGTGAACATTTTTATTCGTATACCGAAATCCTTTAAAAATCATCTCGTATTTCATATCAAATCAATAAGTACTCGTCGGCTCACAATCTTCTACTTATGCATATGCATTTTGAGGTTCGGACTAACGAGATAAATTCGACATGTAAGGCCATAAATTCGAGAAAAATATATCTGAAAAACTAAAATAGTAAATGCTTGGTACTCGGGACGACAGACGAAAAAATTATCGTTATGTAATTTTTACGATGCTGAGAAATTTCTTGAATATATGTATAACATTTTAAACGCAACTAATATATATATATATATATATATATATATATGTATACTTCAGATTATATTTTCAAAATAATAATTACAATATTTCTACAAAAATCTGGCCGAATATTGTAAGTGCCAAAATTTTAAGCCAATTGGGAAAGCTTCCAAAAAATCGAACAAAAGACAAAGAAAAAAGCATCAACGGGAAAGGAATTTCAATATTAAAACTAAAAAAGATTTTACGAATATTAATGATGATTAAAAAGAAAATAATTATATCGGTATAAATTTAAAAATTATTTTTGAACGAATTCATTGAAATATATAAATAAATTCTTCGGTAACAATAACCATGCTATTTGCGTAATAGTTTTGCCTTTCTTTTATTATTTAAAAAAAAAAAAAAAAATATTTTAATACAATCTAATAATTTGATTTGTCTCTTTATTATTAAATTAGAAATTGAAGGTGAAAAAAAAAAAAAAAAAAAAAAAAAAAATGAAAATGAAAATGAAACGCAGAATATAAGAAGAATGAGAAGCAGCAAATAGCCAGGTCGCGAGCACTGGGCGCATGAAATTTTCCTAGCTAGACAGCCGTGCGTCGTCGTTTAATGGATGTAAATTTAGCAGAGAGCGCGTTCGGATGTGTCCTTCGACGCTTACTCTATAACGCCGCGAATAATCGGCATCTTTATTAACCGATCTTACTTTTCACTATCTTTTACTAAATTTAATTTCCAAGCTTACTCTTACATTCGTTTAAATTTTTAAAAGAGATAATCGCGTGATTAACGCGCAAAAGTTACTTTTTCTAAAAGAAAGCAAGCCAAAAATAAATTTTTCGAAAAATTTCAAAATTGCATCATACTGTTATATGTACAATGTATGTACCATATATGATTCTAAATAGAATCATTGTTACATACATTGTTGTTGTAAACAATTTTTACTTTATAATAAAAAAGCAATTATTTTCTTATGCAATTTACGTGCACCGTTTATAAACCTTTAATTTAAATATATGCATATTTTAATGACTTAAGAAAAATTATTCACAATTTTTTATCAACTAACTAACGAAAATGAAGTTTTTTGATACAAATGAAAGATTTTTTACTTTTTAAAAAGTTCGGTATTTGGTAAACATCATTATTGCTTTAATTAAAGTTATTAATAGTTTACATTCTTGTGGCGATCAAAAACGTTCAATTTTTCTTAATCGACGTATTTGTTTTTTTCTTATCACAAAACATGGCAAACTACTGTACTATTGAAATCAATTCGATGATTCAAATTGAGTTTACGATTAATTAAAATGCGTCCAGTATCATTTGTCTCAACTATATATAGCATCGTTGCAACATTGACAACATTGACAAAGTTGTCCTTGAAAAAAAAGGTTATTTCGTAAATAAAAAAGTTATTTGATAATTTTGTGATATCTAGTTTCTAGAAATGTACAAATTTCATGGGTGTGGCCAACTTTCAGTCGAATGCAATAATTGTGCAATTTTCATAAAAGATAACGCCTGATTCTATTTGTTACGAATTTGTCAGAGTGTGATAACAGTAATTATACACCAAGATCTCGAATATTTGTTCTATTTGAGATCATCGGGTTAAATTGATATTCTCCGTGCATTATGCAACTTTGAGGTTGAATTAACCTAATTTTTTTATTGATAAGGTTTAATTATTAAAATTACTTCAACATAATATATTCGAGATCCAATATGTTTCACATCATAATAATTTTAATGATACATTCAATTGTAGAATAATTTTAAATCATAATTAAAATTCACTAAATTTTTCAATTTATTTGTACATTTGCAATTTATGTAAAAACAAAAATATAAAATATTAATGAAAATTAACTTCATACCGTATAATGAAAAATATCCAGCAATAGTTTAAATTAAGTTTAACGATTTCTTGATTTTAGAACAATAAGATTTGTTCACGCAACACAGGAATGGCTGATAAGAGAAACAAGCTCAGGGAAATATGTTAGATTAAGACTGAAATAAATAAAGTTTGTTTAACGATGACCCTGCTGTTTGTTTCTTATTTTTCTTTCTCTTTCTCTTTGTTTATCTCTTTCTCTTTCATTCGTCACACGGTCTTCTAAAGATGAAGGGTCAAATGAAATCGTGGATTAAAAAACTTTCTCCCCATAGCTAATATTATCAATTTATGAAAATATAAAAAGCCTTGGCAGCGGTACTCAGTTATCAAATAATTTTAAAACTACTTATATACATAAAATAAATAAAAATATTTTTTATACAGAAAAAATATATTTCATATATAAAAATATTTTGGAATACTATGAAAAAGGAATAAAAGCAGATAAATAATGAATAAGCAAAAGATAAATTTTTAAATCGAATGTATAATATATTTTAATAAGAAACAACTTATTTCATTGATTTTTTTATAAAGCAAATAATATAAAGTTATATGTAGCTTTACGGAGGAATTTAATACACCGAGAGAAAAAATTTCTAGAAACAATTAAATGTTCATTGAATAAATTAAATATACTTTGATATTATGAATTTATTTTTTTGGGTATAAAAATATTTCATTACGTGCTAATTAATTGTTTCTAATAATATTTTATTTGCTTTATTTGCTTGATTCATTGGATCATCGAAATTTCGTCATTCTCTAATTTATCGTTTTAAATAATATTTCATTGACTTTATCAATTGAATTTATTGAACTACTCAATTTTTTTCTTTTGTATCCAGATAAAATTCTGTTAAATTTAATTAATCGTTTTAAATAATATTTCATTGACTCCATCGACTGAATTTATTGAACCAATGATATATTTTTTTTTTTATGTACAGATAATATTTTTTTCATTCTACTGGGCGCCAGTGGAAAAATAATAAATATATGAAGTTGATAAATGCAGTTAAAAGTTATGTGAAAGTACTATATCAACCCTTCAACGTGTGCGTTGGAGATAATTCGAACGGCGTCGTATCAAGTTAAAAAAAAGTATTTTTTTTTTTTTTTTTTTTTTTTTTCCTAAAACTGGCTGCATTAAGGGGTTAATGTTAAAAGTAGATAAATTATTATTTCGATTAAATATTACCAAAACAATAAAAGCTTGTGAAATCAACTTATGAAGTGGATAAACCAAATCCACATTTCTGACATGAGGTATTTATACGTCCGTGTATGCAATAAACTATTTTGTTTCTTATTAATTAGGTTATATATGTATTTTTTTTTTTTTTTTTTTTTTATCCATTGAATATTTTATTATTTCAAATTCGTGATCAATGAGTGCATGACATAAGAGTAAAATTATTAATTAATATTGATACATAAGTATATTAATTTTTATTTATTTCTTAATTAAAAAAAAATGTGAATACTATAGTTAAAAGAAATTTTAAATGTAGAATGAATACAAGTGCGTGTTAATCGCTATGCAATTTATCACTCAAATTTATATATACATTTGACAAGCATTGCGTAGCGTAATGGTTAGAGCGTCTGTTTTTTATGCTAAGGGTCTGAGTTCGATTCTCACCGCGAATCAAAAATTTAGTCTGCATTTTTTTCTGTAAGATAATGTGTACACTAAAATTTGAGAGAATTTGTTGATATAAGTATAATTTAAATGTAATGTGAATGTTATAAAAATATGCCGGATAAATTTGTAATAAATAAATGAAAATTCCTTTAACGAGTATTTGTGAATTGTCAAAAACAAGACTTTTAAAATGTTTTTAACGTGTTCTGAAATACATAAAATAATTAGTAGTATTATATCGTTCTTAAAAATTTCTTTGATGCACTTTGATTCAAACAAATGTGAATAAAATAAATATTTTCTCGAATCAAATAAAATATTTAATTGCGACTATTTGATTACAATATTTTTTTGTTTTAATGAATATTTAATTGGTTCTAGTAATCTTTTCTCTCAGTGTAGAGTTATTTTATAATTATATTGACATATTTATATAAAAGTTAATGTTTTTTTTACAATAATAATCTTTGAAATTTTTTATTCTGTTATCCAAATAAATTCGTAGTTTACAAACAGATATTAGAGTTAGAATTAATTGATTAAAATTATTAATAAAAATTTAAAACTGTTAGATAAGCGACCGTGATTAAATTGCTAAAGTACTTCTTACGTGTAATTACTAAATAAACTGTATCATTATATACAAGCAAGAATTTTTTATTAAGTGTCGCTAGTATTTTAAAGTATTATCTCGTTTAAAAAGATTTATTTTGAAATTTTTTTACATTCAGCAAGTATTTTTAAATTCTTAAAATATATGTTGCACAATGCTGGAGAGATTACACGTGACGAATGACAATATTTTATTTTTGAAAGTTTTTTAACTTTTCAATACCATATGCAAAAATATGAGTTATCAATTGTAGAATCTTATTTTTACAAATATGTTTGTAAATCATCGTATCATAAACATTATAAAAACTTGTTTAGTTTTATTAATCTATTCAAAATTATTTAAATAGGTGCAATTGTAATTATTGTCAGAAATACACGTTAGGAATAAAGCAGGTTCGTTGACATTTGATAACTAAAATTTAGCATCTTTACTTATTAACGAGAAGAACAATCTCGTTCTTTCTCCTCTGTTAATCTAATTGCTTTTCTTTCTGCCATAATGCAAATTTGACAAGCCACGGTAGTCTTCCCCCCCCCCCCCTTTGACCCACATCATCTCTGTCAGTCACTCTTTCCTCATTCTCTCTCTCTCTCTCTCTATCTCGCTCTCTTGTTCTTAAATCTTACAGCACGTACTAAATAACCACAGGGATTATTGTCTTGGGTATTTATTTGAAGGTATCGAGAGCAAGGTCAGCTTGTTTTTATTTGCACCGACTGCTGTCGATCAAACAATACACCGATTGCTGAAGTTAAAATTATGACGACTTAAAAAATTTAATGATATCAACATTCATTAATGTATTTTTTAATCACGAAATATCCAGAAAAATGTAAAAAAATAAGATAGGCTAATTGAAATGTTAATTTTAAAGGATATAAATTATATCAGAATATAGCTATATCTCATGAAATTGAAAACAAAAATAAACACGAAGTTGATGCATGCAAATACCGTGCTTACAATTGGTAAACACTGATACGTCAAAATACATATTTATAGGATATACTGAAAAACGACTGTAAGATAATTTCGGAGCGTACTATGAAATATTCCAACACAACCTCGTATACATAATGTATGTTAGGTTACGCTAAGAAAAGTCGTTCGAATGCTGTCAAGTTTTAAAAACAGTTGCACGTGCAACTTCATTAAGCACCGAAATTAAATGAAAAAAAAACCGGTGCCAAGAAAATTGGCACTTCTTAGGAAAACTAATATTAAGGCCAAGCGAACGTATAAAGTGAATCGTAGTTTTACAGATTCATAGTGAATATAAAGCTACATGTTAAAAGGTTAGGTTTTTTTCTATTTAACATACAGTGTCCAATGAAATTAATAGAATGTTTGTAAATTAAAAGAACTTCTTGTGATTAAATGTATCGATGAAAAAAATAGTGGAGCAATTATAAAACATATCAAAACTATCTCGGTAAAGCAATAAATTTTGAATCAATTATTTGACATGAAAAAATAAGCAAGAAAAAAAGAGATAAGTATCGTGAATTCATGAGAAAGTACATTTACCTTAGGGTCATTTTCATAGTAATACTGTTGGGTGCGGATCCATCTTGAGACAAGATTGTCCTTGACGCTGTGGGCGAGGGCGAAATAATAATCGCGAGAAGTCGCGACGTTACGATCCTTTACAAGGGTATAATGAAGATGCCTGTTAAAGGTCTTCTTGAAGTTCGCGACGTTTTCCACATCTACGATCCCTCTTACAGAGATTTGCTTCCTCTTCTCGTGATCGGCATCGCTCACCGACATTTTATTAAATTGATAAACTCTCACCTGTTCGAAAAGAAAAAAACACGAATCCCAAATTGGTTGAACTTTAATTTCGGAAGAAAAGATTGACGATTATTAGTGTTGCGTTCGTTAATTGATACGAGGTCCACTGATTATTGCGACAGTATGGCACACTGAGTCTTCGCCCACTAGTCGAGCGCGAATGATAGCCACAGGGTGATCGGACAAGAGCCAGAGTCCCGGCTCGCGCGGATCGTACACGGGGAGAATGTGTGCTGTACTGCCGGTTTCACCTTGGAAAGGTCGCGCTTGCGCACTATAACGTTATGTGGTTGATGCGCTCTTTCACTCTCACTCTCACTCTCTCTCTCTCTCTCTCTCTCTCTATCTCTCTCTGTGTTGCGGCACATCAAATTACTATACAATTTTAGGTAATTTAGCGGATCATTTGAATATAAAAGTACTACTTTTATAGTAAGTAATCAATCCTGCAAATAAAATTCTTTTCTAAAATAATTTTGAAGTCGTAATTTATATTTCTTATATATTAACATTAAAAAATGTCATTATTAACATTAAAAATTGATTTTTTTATACTTTTAAATTAATTTAATACATTTTTTATTTAAATCATATTTAAAGAAATATTAAAAATGCTATAGCTTGATATGTCTAATATGATTTGCATTTAATTATCATTTTTAATACTCTAACAATGACATCATTCGTTATAATTACTTTCTTCTTGAATTCTATTACGAATATTTTTATCTTATTTCAACCACGATTTTAACTAAATTGTGTATTATATATATATATATATATATATATATATATATATAAACAGCATGTGAATAGATGTACTTTAAATGTAGAAATTTATGATTTAAGAAAATTTATCATTTTATAAAAAGATTTTATGAGTAAATTTATTATACGCATTAAGATATATGTATCAATTTTTTATATTGCATTAAAAATTATTCTGGTCATAAATAAATTTTTTTTTATAATTTGATTTTTATTATAAATTATATAATTTATCGGTAAAAGTTCTTACTCATTTTATATACAAAAATTTGATACATATACGTAATTTAATATGCTATAAACCTGATACAACTTTAGTTATATCAGATTTTTTTGTCCTTTGTCTCAATTTACTAATGATATTTTATATTTTGTATATTTTTATTTTAAAGATTAATAAAAAATTCTGGAATAATAATAAAGTTTACAATAAAAATAATAAATTGAAAAATATTTATAAATAATAAAAGATAAATTTAATGTAAAGAAACTCTACTTTTGAGATCCACTTATTAATTAATGATATCGGCGATTAAAACTTACCTTCTTCTATACATCATTTTATCAAACAAGTTTATTTATTATCAGCGATGTTATAACAGCAACGTAAATATTTTTAAAAATAAAATTAAAATGAAAAATTTTTTTAATTTAAATATAAATAAAGTGGGTCTTTAATAAACAAAGTCTTGAAGGATATATAATTTTTAAAACAAAAATAATGCTTATGTTAGATAGAATAAAATAAAAGAAACAAAATAAAGAATAATAAATATTTCATATAAAATTTAAGTTATTGACATAAAAATTTAAAAAAAAATTATCAACATTTTGTGTCTTATTAATATTATTTATTTATAAATTAATCGTGCGAATGCAGATGCAATAATGAAAACGTCAAGAAGCGATACGCGTATTACAAGTCACATAGTCTCTTAACACTTTTGCCACCTTTTTTGAGATAAAAACACGTGGATTCACGTAGCTACAGATAGATATTAAGAATGCGTATAATATAATATTAAGTTGCATCTTCATTTTCTGCTTTATTGGATCAAGTGATGTACGTGTTAACTCCATTTCCATTGCATCGCCATAAGTCAATTTTTCTCACTCTTTGTGTTTAAACTTTGCGTAATATAAACCGATGTAATTCTCAATAATTTTATATATATATTTACCTTTTTTTTTATATATTAGCTATATAATTACAATAATAATATCAATGTAATAGCAATAATATTTAGCAATCCTCAACGTTTTTCAAAGAGACAGATACAATAATAATCACTTTAATAATTTCTCCATTTAATCCTCATATTTATTCTTGATCGCATTGTAACAACTAAAACACGAGGGATCGCTGGTTATTAGACATTACATCTTAAGATCTAACGATAAAAAAGAAACAATTTCGACAAGCACTTCTTTTAGCATATAACGTTCCGTTTCATCTTATCTTTTATATACCTCCCTTTTTCTTCCCTCGTCTTCTACAATTATCTTGTTTTTCTCGACTTTCAATAAACACTGCCTATACGTGTGTATAGACACTTTTCACATCGATTGCCCGGTCGTAAATTTCATGCGTAGCCTGATTGATTAATAATTACCTCAACAACATTTCCTACATTTAAAAAAGGATAGACTCTTTGTTACGATGAGTGATCAAGTAGCAAACGAGATGATGCGAGAGAATGCGGATGAACGGTGTAATGCGTTTAATGTATAAGATACTCTTCATCGTCATATATAAGTAATTGGATTAATAATTTTTTTTTCATTTCATTATGCTTTATGGAATATTTTCAATTCTTTTTTTCTCAAAAAGGATCATGAGTATGATTGCACATTTTTCGAGAGGGAATAAGATGGGTAGAGACACGCTTACTGTCTGTGCAATTATCGAGGGAACACCCAAAGTGCGCAAAGTCATAGTTGCGACAATTGTATGATAATTGTCCCGTTCGTTTAAGTTGCGCGGTAAACACAGAACGACAGTTTCAGTTTTTTCTTTTTTTTCTTTTTTCTTTTTTTTTTTCTTTTTTTTTTTTTTTTTTTTTTTTTGTTACTTATTAGCATTATTTTGTAAATTACTTAATTTATTTGTTGTTGTTACGAGTTAATGTTTACTGTTAACATCGTTCCGTCGCACTTTCTCTTGTTGCTCACTAGATAAATTCGTCATCATCGTATCGCAATAACGATCAATTAATCGCTAAGTATGTTACTTGCATTATTTTTATTTATTTATTTATTTTTCTTTTTTTAATTTAAAAGGATATTTCGTTTTTTTTAATCAATTCATTTTAAATAATGGATGAGCGTGTTTTCAAAGTTCGATCTCCAGATATTCAGAATTTCAGCGAGATCTAACTCATTTGACACACAACAAACGATCGTATATTATCAAGTTTGCTCTGTGTCAATCGATCGATATCCAACATTTATCCTTAGTAAAACAGTGGTCCGTTATTTACAATCTCTTTCTTTCTTTCTCCCTCTCTTTCTCGAAAATTTCCGCATGTCAGTTCATTTAAAATTGTCAATATAATATCGTATGTCCTGTTGGCGCACGCGCTATTCTATATCCTTTATTTTTTCCCATCACTTCGTCTCTAAAATACGTCGTTCATCCTTTTTTCTTTCTCCGCACGGCTCTGCAACGATTAAACGACATTTTTGTCGTTCAATTACTCTTCTTTTGTTGGTTCTGCCTTCTTGCCAAGGGGCATCGCAGCCTTTACTCTGAAAATCAATGGAATAATAAAATCCGCTCATCAAATTAAATGTATAATAAAATAAGGATAAAAGACAAATGAAAAAAAAAAAAAAAAAAAAAAAAAAAAAATTGAAATAAAATAATATCCACTTACTTGGCCGTTATTTCGTTGACTTTAGCTTGGACCAAAGCAAGGTTCTGATCAATTTGCGTTTTGTTCGTTTCGTACACCTTCGGCAGCGTGAAGAGGGCAACCACACCTGCAAAACGAAATATCATAAATTGGTAAAGAAAACGTTAATATTTAAAATTCACTGCACATTTTAATAAAACATGAATAATAAATAATAATAATGATGATTCTTTAAAAAATCAAACGAATTAAAAATGTTTAAGCATTAATTTTTTTACATTTATAAATGTGCAAAAGTTTATATAAGTTTGTAAACGTTTTTTTTTTTAAAACAGAAAATGTTTATTAAATAAATAAAATAAATTAAAATCAATTCGAAACGTAACTTAAACATACAAACATTTTCTCTAAACTCGTAAGTGTACTAACCGATGATTATGAGCGTCATGCCATTGAACCAAGCGCCGAAGTAAGTGAGACACCAGAGCAAGATTCCAAACTTGACGGAATCGACAAAGTCCTCGACCAAAAAGAGGCTGCGCAATTCACTGACGGCAGCGTTGGCATTCGCTACGGCAATATCGGCGACTTCGTGCACCTTCTCGGTGGGTAGCGTCAGGTCAAGATCGAGGATGTCTCTGGAAAGCCAAGGAAGCCGTTAAAATGCATATTTCACAAGGTTTACTTTTTTTTCTTCTTTTTTTTTTCATTTCATTAAAACAATACGTTATATCATTTAGGTATATTTTGCCAAGTTTTATCAAAAATTTTTATAATGAATCAGTAATTATTAAATTAATAAATCGAAAAAATTTTGATTTCGCAAGTAAATTTTAAAACGTAAAGACCTAATAAAAAAAAATATATATATATATATACATATATGTACAATTAGATTTTTTTCTTTTTATTCAAACGTTATTACAAATAATCGAAAAAAAAAAAATAATAAATAAATAAATAAATTCATACTTAAATGTTGGAAAAAGTTTTTCAAAGATACTCTTTAATAATAAATTGCGATCCTTGTAGAGAAGTCAAAGATAAAAGACACTCACTTGAATGGATGTCCGTCTGACGTTTTCTGAATAGCCTGGAGGACAGTTTTGTAGATGCGGAAAGCGATGGTGAAGGTGAGAGTGAGGAGGGATATGTAAGCAACCACGCTGATCACACTGAAGTAGGCCAGCGATAAAAGCACTCCAAGTATTGCACCAAAGACGATTCCCGACTTTTTGGGATCGCGCCAGTAAATCAGCGCTGCCACTGTAAACACAAACATGTATATATATATATATATTTTTTTTTTCTTTCCTTTTTTTTATTTATTTATTCCTTTAATTTTAATAACAATAAATGTTCTTGTTCAATTAAATGTAAATATTTCATTAAAAATTTTCAAGATATGTATAATATTTCAAGAAATTTTAATCACAGATTAACGTGTATATTTCAATATTAAATCGCTTTTATTACATTAATTTTAAAGTAAAATAATAACGCGGTTGATTATTCGGCAAAAAATAAAAATATTATTCACTGGTTATAAAAGGTCAAAATACACTGCGCGTCAGAATAAAAATTTATCGGCACGTAAAGTAAGCGGTAATTTTGAAAGTTTACGATGAAACAAGGTTCAACTCGTGTGTTAAATACGTTCATTCGCAACGCAACTCGTCAAAGATAGAAAAAGCAATTTACTTTTGTATAGTTCGAGTAGAAAATAACGGAGCGCGAAGCCCGTTAAAAGCAACGAACGTCCAGCCGGTCCAAGGAGCGAGTATCGAATGTGCAGCGGCACATCGTAAGCGCCGGCTCTGAGCGGCTCGTTGCTCGACGAAAAATCAATTAGCAAGAAAGTCGCGTCCGCGTCGACGAAGTCGATTAGATCGCAACGGTATGGCTGACATCATCATCCATGCCGTATAGTCCGCGCACCTGGTAACAAATCGGACGCATAAGGAGAGACCCGATCGCCGATCGTCGTTCCATCCGTTTCCGGTATATTTATATACATATGCGTATACGCAATGCGGCGATAGAGCCCGCGAAAATTCGCCGTGACGAGCGTGCGATATTAGCGTGGGTCGTCGACTTTCGCCCGCGTCTTCGACCTTGGCTCGCGCGACCTTCGTGCCACGAGCGAGGGATGAAGTTGCCGAAACTAGTTGCGTTCGTTTTTTTTTTTTTTTTTTTTTTTTTTTTTTTTTTTTTTTAAACTAGCCTCTTCACAGCCAGATCAATGCCTTACAACGCACGCGCGAACGGCGAGCGCTCGTCGATACGCTCGTAAGGTTTCTCGTTTGCGATACGCGATTAAGAAAACCATTTTGTTTTGCGTTACATTTCATTATGATTTTTTTACGTTGCTCGTTAATTTTCTGTTATTTAAAATTATTTTAAATAATTTTTAACCTTTCTTTTTTCTCAATGATACTTTAAGTAGTCAAAATTTTATCATAAAAAATTCTTGCGTCATATTATGTTTAATTGCATTATTTCCAGCAACCAATACTATAATACTAAAAATGAGTCACCTTTGAATGGCTTTCTATTATATTTGTAGAATATTCGGATAAAAATTTAAATATTATACAAGACAACGACAAATACTGATCTCTAATTTCGACAACGAGCTAGTGAAAATGAAGGATAATTTCAAATTAAAATTTAAAATAATAAAAACGAAGATCAATTATGAACAATAAAAGTTTAAAGGTTCTTTCAAAATTGAAAAAAAAAATCTGGATGTGCTTATTATTAAAAAACATAAAAATATTATAAACGATGAGTCGTGCGTGCTTTGGCTATTTTAGCGTTTTGGAGTCGCTCGTCCTAAATAGCGGGTCCGACGAAATTCACGTAAGATCGAAGCCGACTGCTAAGAATAGTTCTGTGCAAAAAGACGAAAAATTAAAACCACGTTAAACCTACGCGCTTCAGCGGACGCTAACTACATATTGCTTCGATTAAAATATTAATTCGAATTAATTGAAATAAATATATATATATATATATATATATATATATATATATATATATATATAAATGTATATATATATATATATTTCAATACAAAAGTTATTCGATTCGTTATTGGCAAAATTAAATCTTTTAAAAATAAATGCCAAAAATTAGCTTATGTAGTAACAAATTATTTGATCGATTAAGGTAATAATATCAAGTTAAGATTCGTAAAAAGAAATTTCGTAGTACTGGACACCCGTTATTTTAAAAATATATTTCTTGAGCTTGAAAAAAAAGATTCGTCATCGTGATTGCAAAAATTCAGCTGCATTTTTTCGAATTCGATTTGATAAAGCACAAAACTTTTTTATTTGTAGGATAGTTAAATAAAACCTCGTTTTGCTTTTAACAAGGATAACAAAAACATTTTGAGTAAAAGTGTAAATAAGAGGGCCGCCGAGGCGCGCTTAGGAATTAACGTTTCGAGGCTGAAGAAGAAGCAGCGGCGGCGACGGCGCCGACGGCAGCAGCACTTGTGGAGCATCTATAGACGCGGCGCGTCGGCGCGTCATTGGCGTGGTACGTCGCGTACTGAGCTAAACTCTCTTCTTCTACGTGTGTGTGTGTGTGTGTGTGCAGATTGTAAACTCGCGACCTTGGCTGGGCGATTTTGCGCTGTATGTATAACTTGTCTTCGCTCTCGCTCTCTCTCTCTCTCTCTCTCTCTCGCTCTCTCTCTCTCTCTCTCTCTCTCTATATATATATATATCTATTATAATTGGTGAAAAAGAAAGTTTGAAGTTTACGCTCGGCCATGAAGGCCTGTAAAAATTTTCGAGCGTCGACCCCACCGTCAAATTTGGACAAATTTTAACGACACGAAGCGTTGAACGCACACCTGCCGTTTAAATTCTTTTTACCTGCCGCGTGCGTCTTGATTTTGTTCGTTCTCTCGTCTCGTGAATGAAAGAGAACTCTGTTGTTTAATGTTTTTTAGTGCGTGTCTATTGATGAGCATAAGATATTTCCGGATATCCCGGAGGTCGAAAATAGATAAGTGCCGTAAATCGTGCCCTAGTCCAAAATTTTCTATCTTTTCGTAATATTTGAACGAAAAAATAAGTATATTATTAATTATTTAATCATTTCAAAAAAATTCACGTAAACGAACAAACAAGACAATAAATAAAAAATGGCTCAATCATGAAAGTAAAAAAAAATATACATTTCAATTTAAAGACGTTTCAAAATGAAAAAAGAAGAAAGTAGTAAAATCAAAAGAACAAATGTATTAAACGTTGCAAAAATATATAGAAAGAAAGAAAAAAAAATCAGCGAAGCATAAGTCGGATTCGCACGAAGATTCACGAGGCGTTTAAAAAAACTCAGCGCGAGCTCTCTCTCTCTCTCTCTCTCTCTCATATCCCAAAGAGAACAAAGAGAGGGAAAAGAGTAGTTGCAGTAGTAGTAAACGCGAATACCGACGCTGCTCTACGTTATGTAGATGTAGCGGTGAGATCGTTGGACCGCGTACATTTATACGCGGACACGCCACACTTGCTTACACGCGAGGGGTACATTATGAGCGACTGGTACCGTTCACTCGACTTGCGTACACGCACGCACACACACACGTACACACACACGGTTGCACGCGCTTCTACACGTATCCCGTCTTACAGAACTACGCGCTCTGAAAAACCGGCGCGTTGCGTACGTGTGCATGCACACACGACTCGACGCAGCTGTCTCTCTGCATTCGTACATAGGATCGAGTATCCGCGTTCAGTTGAGCACGGCCACGTTGTAGATTTTTTTGTTTTCTTTTTCTTGTATTTTATTTTATTTAATTTTTTTTTTTTTTTTTTTTTTTTTTTCGGGACGTCTATTGAACCGTTCTCGTCTCGCAAGGGGCTTTTTTTTTTTTTTAAATTTTTAATTGAATTCAACAAACACAATCGTTGCACCATATTTAATGGCTGAATTTTGTTTTAACCAGATGGTTCAATTGTAAATTTTAAATCAACGAATATTGTTGGATTATTTATGAATGAAAACGATTAAACTAAACAATAAAATCGTTGTAAACAAATATACATACGATTATTAATCCAATTCATCGCGATAAAAAACTCTTATTTCTTTTATACTTAAAACATTAGTCCGAAGCGTATATATTTTCTTTCAAATAATAACGCATGAAATTTTATTAATAATTCAAATATAATAGGTAAGTGTAGTAATTAGATTATTCATGAAAAATCAATGCAACAACCTGCGACGGAAGCTTTATCAAACGTTTAAAAATACGATGGAAAGTAGAGGCAATTATTTATACACATCGGCTACGTTAAAACACCGAAAGAACTATAAAAAATCTATAAAATATTTCCGTAGAGCTTCGAAGCTCGCATTCGATTAGCCAATCGTCCATTAACGAGCTCACTTGCGAAATCCATTAAGCGCCTATACTCCTACCGGACAATCGATGGAAATGCCACGACGAAGCAACGAATCGGCGCGAGCGCGTGCGCCCCTTTAAATTTTGAATGACAAACGCGCGAGAGCGCCGAATAAATGTCCAACGCGCGTGTCGGCGCTACGTTATTCTCCAACCATATGTTTTCTTTATGCGTTAAGCGCGTAATGAGATTGATCGCAAAAAACAAAAAAAAAAAACAAAAAAATACAAATAAAGATAACGAAGAAAAAGAGAATATGCAAGAAATAAACGAGCGCGGGTCAGCCTCGGCAAACTCACCAGGTCCTCTTTCGGGGAGTTCCTCGACCGGCTGCCTCGAGTTATTTCTGCGTACCATCGTGTCTCTCTCTCTCTCTCTCTCTCTCTCTGCACAATCTTCTCTCCTAAAGAGCGTCGCGAACTCACGAATAACAACGCGTCGTATATTCCGCGATCGAGCAAGGAAGCCTACAACGGTATGAGGAGCGGCAACAGCTTCGGCCCATGCGGGACTCGCGCACAGACTGGCTATATCTCGAGCACGCTACCTTTTTCCGCCACAGCCACGAGGGAGATAGAGCGCCGAAGCCCAATGAGGAGGATGTAGAGAGGAGATAGAGGAGAAAGAGAGAGAGAGTGAGAGAGAGAGAGAGCGCGCTCGCAACGCGGAAAACGAGTCTCTGGAGGAACGGCGCAACTATAACCTGTGCCGAAGCGTGCGAACGCAGACCGATGGCGGCGACAACGAGAGAAAGAGAGAAAGCAGAGTGGGTAAGAACCAGTGGAGGGGAAGATGGAGGGCAGGAGGGGAACCGAGCCCTGACGTCGACGGTCGTCGGGGAAGGTCGGCCTGAGTAGGAGAAGAGGAGAGGTGAAAATCGAAGGAAAATGCGTCTGTGTTTCTCGGGAGAAGAATGACACGAGGAGAAAAAGAGCGGAAAGACGAGAAGAAATAAAAGGTAATGAGTATCGCTGCGTGATAAGGGACAAAGAGAGAAAAGGAATATAAAGATGACAGCAAAAAGAGTAGAAGAGACGCGCAATGGGAGAAGGTAAAGAGAGAGGAAGAGAGAGATAAGTCGTAACTGGAAAGTTTTAGAGACGTGGACGAAGCAGCGAGAAAAATGAAAGAAAGAAAAATATGATACGATCGAGGACGGGGAGGAGGAATAAAAGAATACAAGCTACATGTACACATGGAAAAAGCGATCGCTCGAGTTAACTTATTTTTAAAAGCCGCAGGCTTTTTACTTTTACTTCTCGAAAGTACATTTTTTCCCTCAGCTCTCACACAACAAGTTTTAACGAAAGGTTTTCCATATTCAGAGCTCATTTTTTCCAATTGGTACAAGTAACGTAAAAACATACTCGACTTTCGATATTTATTCATTTTTCTTTTATTATTCTGCAGTCGGTTTATGGGCGGGAGAGGAGCGGCAGCGGCGGCGGTGGTGACCGCGACAGTCGACGTTAAAATTCAAGGCATCGTGCAGGGAAGAAACATCGACTTACACGCGATCGAGAGAAAGTACGAAAAGAATAGGAGAGAAAGAAAGCGAAAGAGGAGAAGAAGATATAAGGCGCGCGCGTGGGTGCATTAAGAAGAGAGGTGGGAGAAGGAGGGAGAAGCTACGGAATAGAGCAAAACCTTACAACTTTGAGGCGCGCTTACGTGCTTTGTTACAGAAACACGCCGACGCGAGCAAACGAAAAAGAGAGACGAAGCGAAGAAACGGAATGAAAGAAAGAGAAAATCAACGAAAGGTGGCAGCACGAACTTGAGAGCGTTGTAGCTTACACTTTAAGCTTGTATGCGATTAACTTAATTTTAAATCAGTCGCTTCTCAATTTCTAATGAAAACGATGTTTTACGTTGACTGCAATTTGTTTTAGCTGATTACACAACTACTTAATTCCATTCTATGTAGCCTTAATGAATATTTCAAATTTTAATGAATAAATCACAGTTTTGGTAATATTTTCTTTGATCTTTCTACCTTGAAAGTATATAGACGAGTAATTCATTCTCTTTTAAAATTAAAAAATGCCGTGAACTTTCAACCTATTTTTAGAAAAAAAAGAATTTTGAAAAATTCATAGTCATTTCTTTAAATAAGTTAATATTCAGATGTTTATTTAGTAATTATAAAAAAATAATGAAAAAGAAGTGCAATTATAACCGCAAATAAGCTCGATATATATATAGACACACACACACACATGGATTTTAAAACTTTTAACCAGTTAACTGTATCGCTCTGTTTGTCAGTGCGCATATCTGTGTGTCGCGAAAATTGAACGATGACGAGTATAGTCGTCAAGCGCTGGGTAAGTGTCGCTGTTGTCAAATATTGCACGAAACAGATACGTTTATTTAACAAAATTGCGACTTTTATTATATGTATACTCGTCATGACAAAAAATTCTGCCACTTTTCCATGACGAGTGTACACTCGTCAAACACAGTTAACTGGTAAAGCAAACACAGTTCAAGTACGTACGACCACATAGTCAAACGATCTGACGTGTAATGGAATAGAATTGAAAGCGATGATACCGAAAAGGGCTATTGTCAAAGTCCAATCAGGTTGCAGGGACACTTAATCAAAGCTATCGTGTGCGTTAACGTGTACGTGAAAAAGCGACGATCGCGACATTATAATGATTAGTAAAATCCATCTCCTAATTAAGAAAAGAAGAAAAATATCAAAGACGCTTAAGTCTCTTTCTCTCTCTCTCTCTCTCTCTCTGGCAGTATAAAAATTCGAAAAATTGCGGGTCAAACTTGCGAAGAGGTAGACTATCGATAGCTGACAAAAAGCGTACCTTAATTACCCCCGTCGGACGTGAATGCAAGCGCCACTTGATGGAAGCAGTACGCGATCGGTAAAGTTGCGTGCGTTAGAATCGCGCGGCCGACCATCGGATACGAGGCGTACCCGTGCGAATGGAAAATGTATTTTTCCTCGATTCCCGCGCAGATGTCACGCGATCGTTTATTTATTTATTTATTTTTATTATTTTGTACTTGGAAAAGTATAAATTATCGTTTTTCGAGGTGCATATGTACATATTTATTCGACGATATTATCGCGACGATAATGCCGTGGATGTGATAAGATTTTTACGACTCTAAGGATAATAGATATTTATTAATCGTCTTTTTCTTTAATTATTATAGAAATCGTTAAATATTAAATATGAAAATTGCGTAAATAAATTTTTATAATATTTAAATTTCAATGAAGTAGAATCTATTGGTCTGCCTTTTATATTAAATATTTTACGATGAAAACATACCAAGATTATAATAGCACCGTAACGCCTATAAGTAGTAAGAATTACAAATCATAATAGCTTCTGGCTATTTCAAAAAGTAAAGTTAGCTTATAAAACGAATCCTCTACTCTTTGTGATTTTATTGATTTTCATTGTATAAAACCGTTTTATTTTATTTTGTTCTATACCTAAAGGTAGCATATAGTTTAGAAAAAAAAAAAAAATGACGTCATCGTAAATAGTCGCCGTCGCAGTTTAACAGCGAGATGATATTCGGAGTATATTTATTAACGACAAACAACAATTTCATACAATAATTTATGAATTATGAAAATTTTATGTAAACTTGTTCGTTGAAAAAAAAAAAAAAAAAAAATCATTTGGCTTATTAAATAAGAGAACGCAACTAGAACGAATATAATGAATATTTGATAAAGTACCAATATTAACAATTTCATAAGGTGCATTACACGAATATTACAATCGAGAAAATATATAACACAGTTGTGTTATAATTATGCATCTAGAGCCAATAATTACACAATTTACAAGCTTTAAAAGATAATTGACCGAATGACCTTTCAAATGCAATATATTGATCATGTGCTCTATTCTATTTTCAGTTAAAAAAAAAAATAATAATAATAATAGATGGGATAAGTAAAGACA
The DNA here is from genome assembly GCA_949987625.1 of Chalcis sispes. Classification (NCBI taxonomy): domain Eukaryota; kingdom Metazoa; phylum Arthropoda; class Insecta; order Hymenoptera; family Chalcididae; genus Chalcis; species Chalcis sispes. The sequence continues at coordinate 2,200,146 of OX465097.1, forward strand.
AAAAATATAATCGAATACGAAACAATAACCTCTGCGTTTATAAAATTTGCACCCGAGTTCGCATGCACGACATAAAAATCGCACTCCCGTTATTGATTTTATTCGACACGTCGAACAAGATGGTACATACACTTCTATCTCATTCTCGCTTTTTCTCAACACAATATCATCTCCTCGATGCTGCTCTATATAACGTTAACTCCGTAATTAGATTTTTTTTATAGCTCATCGTTGTTCATTAAGCCCTTCGTCCGATGATAATTACAAGAAATTCTTCATAATTTTCTTTAATATTATTAATTTTGATCTCAATCAAATGTTGATTGTAAAACGTAGTAAAATTAATTTAGATATTATCATTATATTTATTCAATGAATTTTTTGTACGAGTTACTAGTAAAAAGTAAAATTTTTGCTCGATCGTTATAAAGTGTATATACAATCAAGTAGATCAAGTATCTCCTTTTAATTGCATTTTTAATTTTACGTAAAACAACGACGAAAATAAAAAAAAAAAAAAAAAAAAAAAAAAAAAAAAAAAAAAAAAAAATATTCGCAAAATCTGAATTAATTAAAAATACACGAAAAACCAACAATACGGAAATATAAATGACGCGCTGTTAAAAAAAGTGAAAGAAAAACAAAAAGCATAAACGTATAATTAAAAGAGCCGAATGCACGTAAACGCAATTGCATTCGAATTGAATGTGCAACACGGCGGATTAGTGTACGGAAATCGGATTGGTAGTCGTGGTGAGTAATTCGGTTCGGGCGTAAACTATAATACAAGCGAAATCGATTATAAATTCTCTCGGTGTCCGTCATCTTCGACGTACACACATACGCTCACGGAGTACATCGGCGGCCTGTACGTCCGTTCGAAGCATTTACGATCACACGCCGGTACTTTGTATACAAGTGTCGTATACAAATTTCCTCGTGAAAAACTGCGCCCGACCATTGATGTTTTGCCGAAGGAAAACGATGAATAAACTGTGGCCACTTTGATTCAAATGTCTCGAGTGAATCTTCGCTAGATCTTTTTTTTTTTTCGTAAGAATATTATAATAGTCGCAATAAGAGAGAAAAATTATAATTATATAAATTGCGCCAAATTGAACAACGCGAACGATATGATTCGCATTTGTTTACTTTGGTTTCTTGCTGGTGAGAAAAGATGACGTAATTTCGAAGAATAAATTGAAATCATAATTACGCAGACATAATGTCTAATTTAATCTTCATAACAACAACTTTGAATAATTACTCGAAAAATTTACCGCTCGTAAATATATCGAGGCATTGTTACAAAAATTATAAATGTTATCTTTTGGGTGGTGAAAGATAATTAATAATTATAAAAAAAAAAAAAAAAAAAAAAAACCAGTACGGAATATAAAATAATTATTTTAAATTAGAAAAAGTTCAACTCGGCCACGGAAAAATTATCAATCTACGATGAACTCCAGGGCGATTCTATGTGACCGAGGCACGATCTAATAATAATATGCGCGATTGCGGCTCATCCATCGCAATCTAGAGTATACATATAACGAGAGACACGAAGAGAAAGAGAGAGAACGAGAGAGCTTGGGCTTTGAATTTTCTAGACATTGAAGTGCACTCGTCTGGCGTTGCTCCAGATAAGCAAAATCCTCGTGCTCGGCGCAACTCTCCCGTTCGATCGCGGCCGTGCGGCTTTTTTTATTTTTTTTATTTTTTTTTTTTTTTTATTTTTTTTTTTTATATCGAGGCGTGCTGAACTTTGATTATGATTTGAAAAAAAAGGAAGACTTCGCGCGCATGGAAAGTTCGTCGTTGATGATTAATAGAAAATGTTTCCTCGAGGTCAATGGATCGGACAACGTTGTCGTACTCGTCTTTTTCTCTCTCTTTCTCTCGAGTTTCCATTAAACTATACACACTTTGCGCGTTTCACATTTTCGAGCGTGGAATTTTTGGCTTAATTATTAACCGAGCACTGCTACCTTTAAAGCCTTCGAGTAATCCCTTACGATATTGGTTCTGAGCAGTTTAAGTGGGTATTAGATTTTAACTTGTTGCCAAAAATATCGCGCTTCACCGACTGCTGTTATTTAAAAGTGTCTTACATTACCACGGAATAATAGATAAGATAACAAATGCGTTGCTTAGCTGCTTTTGAATTTTTTTTTTTCTCTCTTTGACTCCCCGTGCCAATACTTCAATCGAGATTTTACTACGATTTTATTCGATTAATTACTTAAGGTCAAAAAATTTTACGCCATGACTCAGTTACGCTATTTTAATCTCGCAAATTATATCCACTCCTTTTATTATAATAAATGCCATGAGTAATACCGTGGAAAGGCTCCGCGCGTATTTAATTACGTATTTATACTATAAAATTGAAAAAGTTTCCAGTAAAAAGAATTAGGCTTATTGAATAAATTTTCAATAATAATAAGAACTAGATATTTCGAGATAACTAGAGCGGGCCGATAATTGCTACCAACCAAAAGTAAATTGTTTTTTAAAGATATTTGTTTTTTATTAACTATCAAAGAGCGCACGATTTTTTTTCTTTTTACTAGAAGCATTATATTTACTTAATATACCTTGAATTTTAAAATATTTCTAAATTTCGTTCTTTAAAATAAGAGTCTTTTGTAAAATATTTGTACAGTAAATTTATGAAGGTTTTTTTTTAATACACTGAAAAAACAAAAGAAATTTGACTAATATTTAGTAAAAAAAAAAAAAGAGTCAAAAAAGTTAACAAAAAAATTCATCTCTTTTTATTTTTAGTATAACGTTGCCAATGATGTTTTTCCTACAATACAATAGATTATAAAAATCCGGTAAATTTTACGGATTAATTAGAATAAAAAAAGTTCGAGTTCAAGGTTATCTAATGTATAAAAAAAAAAAAAAATGCTGCATTCTACTTTGAATTTTCTTATCCCATTTTTCTTTTTATTATTATTATTATTACTATTTTTTTTTTTTTTTTTTTTTTTAATAAAACATCGTTCCATTTATTTCTGCAATTTTGGTAAGATGGTTACGTAAGAAGGCTAAGGGGAAGGGGAGGGAGGAGGAGGAGACGCGCATCCAAGCTTTAGAAGCGCCTCTTTGGCTCCGGATTCGTGGGCTTAAATCATTCGTGTGTCAGCAAAAGCCTCCTTGTGGTGCTTTCGGAATTCTAAAATGTAAGTTAGGCCAATGACGCGGTTGTGCGTGAAAAATGGAATCATAGTAATGTTGTTAAAACTTCGTACGCTTAATCGTGTAACGTTTGTCGTTTCCTTTCATAACTTACATCGTTTCGATGGATAAAAGACTATTTATCAAATTCGTTGGCAATTTATGAGAATGAAAAAATATGTATAAAAAATAACTTTTATGTGGATGAAAATGAATAGCTTCGTAATATTTATTTCATCCACAAAAAAAAAAAAAGACATTTATTTCAAAACTCTTAATCACGCGCTTAAACAAATAAAAAAAAAAAAAAAAAAAAAAAAAAAAAAAGTACCGCTATTATTAATCAAAGCGGTGAAAATCGAATATCCGTGTAGTTAGCGATTGGCAAACGCGAACGATCGACGATCGATCGTTAAATCGTACATGTTAATTGTCGCGAAGGAATAATTGGATGATCGGCGATAATCGCCCCTCGGACCTTGTGGCCCTGTCCAATAATAGCGCGAGCGGAGTCCTCGGTGCACTCTCGCGCATCGGAACTGGACGCACAATGCCCGTCGCTTTCGGTCCTATATTATACAAGGAAGTGCGCTTTCAATTACGCGTTATTTTACCGCAATTGAAAAACGTTAATGTAATCTTATCAAAACGCTATTCATAGATAAAATATTAGCTTTTTTTGTTTTAAATTTTATGTTGAAAAACGTTCAAAAAAAAAAAAAAGAAAACAAAAAATTTGCTAATTTTACGCAGAAAGTCTTCACTTTTGAACACGATACATTTACCGTGCAATTTTTTTTGCTTTAAGCATCTTTTAAATAATTTCTTTAATTTCGCATAAGAAAAATCATACAAAAAAGCTGTTTTCTATTGCATGATGCATTTGGATATTTATGCTCGCGTTATTGTATATAAAAAAAGTTAATAGATTATTGGTCGATTGATGATAAATTTTAATTATGATAATTACAAATACCGATGTTGATTCTTGTTCAACTAAAACAGTGAAAATTATAAATATTCTACGTTTCTTTAAATAATTCTTCAACTTTGTGAATTCAACAACTATGCTGATTTTGAATAATTACAATAAATAATAGTCAGAATGTTAACGCGCGTATTTATTTAATAAGTTATAAAATTTGTTTACCAATTATAACTATTAAATTTACATGCGTCATAAAAGAAAAAATTTTGTGTTCTATTAACAATAAGTTACTTCGTGCCAATAATTTTTGCCAAAATAACAAAACCTAGTAAATTTTATTAATTTTTTTTTAATATACGTACTTAGAAATGTATATACAATGACGAACAATAAATGCTTGAAGTTTATTGCTTTTGTAAAATTTCAGCTTTGACTTTTAAAGTCAATCTAAATTTAACTACGTCATTCATTCACATTCCTAATTTTTTTATAAATAACCAAACCTGACTTTTTTATTTTTTCTTCTTTTTATCATAAAAAATAAATAAATTAAAATAATGAACAGTTAATTAAAGTTAAGTATCTAATTATTCAATGATTTGTTTCAACTATTTTACTTGTTTCTTTTTCATCCTCGAATAAAACTCTCTCTCTAAAACAAAGAATAAGTACTTGTCGAACAAAAACACACGAATCAAGAAGTCACTTAGATCCTTGTAGACAAAGGTCGATGACTAAATTAATTTTAGCGTCAAAGTAGTCAGTTAGAAAACAAAAATGTAAAACTTATTTACGTAATCGTTAACTTTAAGGAAATAATTTACTTCTATTTATACAATTTTAAATCAACTTATTAATCGAATCATGTCATTCAGTTGACAATAAAAAAAAAAAAAAAAAGACAACTAAATTATAATTTTTAATCCTTTGCCGATGTATGGCTACTCTCAGCCACGAAAATATGACCGAAGTTCAAGCAATATGTCTGCAAAGGATTAATACACGTTTCTTTGCACTTAATTGGCATTCAAATCAATTATAACAAAAAATACGAATCATTTTAAAATGCTAAATCATTTTTAGTTGCATTACTAACAAACATTCAATGATCGAAAGTGAATGTCTATCATTGCATTGTATATTTATTAAGTATCATAACTAAAATTGGATATTCTATTTTAGAGGCTTTATTTAATAACATCGATTTTACGTTTACCAAAAATTTCAACGTAAAAAGAAACGCTACACAAAGTGAGAGCGCTCAAGCTACGCAAACCAACGAATAGTTACAAATAATAAAATGTCAATTATTCCTCGATTATCAATGCTTCTTCATGATAAAAAAAAAAAAAATAGAAAAAAAAAAGCTCTTAACGAATCGATGATCTGCATCAGCTGACTGTATCGTGCAAGAGTCGCTCATATGTATATATATATGTGTATAACGGCTAAAAAGTATTAGCCGAGAAGGTGATAAAAAAAAAACGCCGGTGCGTAACTACTCACGTTCTTGCCTCGTGATGGCCATTTTCATCGAAACGCAGACGCACACCGCGAGCGCTTTATACGACGTCAGCAAGTAACAAAATCAACTAGACGACAGCAGCACCAGCAGCAGCACCAGCAGCAACGCCACTGTAACAGCGCGCGCACTCTCGGCTCCGGCACACTGTTACCGTATATCTATCTATCTATCTATCTATGTGTATGTGTATAAGTATACGGTTAAATGCACGCAAGTACAACGAACAGCAACGTCGATAACGCGCTGACCGGTGTACTTGTTTTTCTATAGTTTATACAACACGAGTATACTATGGCTTTTTTCTTCCTCCTTCTTCTCCTCTTCCCTTTGTTTTTTTACTTTTTTCAATAACACGCACTTCCCTTTTCGATATCACGAGGAGGACTGAGCGTAACAGTCGTCGACTCGCACTGCTGAATATTATTTCATCTGCTGGCAATTGCGGGCGAAAAATTCAATGCGCGCGTACATTTCGAAGCGATTAGTCATACTAATTGATTCGAACAATCCTCGCTCGAGCAAAGTACGTTTTATATTTAACACGCGAGAGATAAAGCTGTATGAGCTGTTAAAAAAAAAAAAAAAAAAAAAAAAAAAAAAAAAAAAAAAAAAAAAAAAAAAAAAAAAAAAAAAAAAAAACTGCGCACTAATCGGACTTAAATAGTTTGTCGTTTAAATAGTTTAGCCTCGAAACTAAAAGGAACAAAAAGAAAAAAAAAAGAACAATCTTTTCACATAAATTCTAGATCGTCCCTCGAAATTACGTAAACTCCCGAGCAAATATTGCGTTTCTCTTTACACGACGTAAACGAAAATATTCAACTATATCTAACGACGATGGATTTTTGTAATCCCCCCCCCGTGGAAAAAGTACACTCAATGGTACATACACAAGCGCAAGTTTATACAGAGTACATCACAACTGTGAGCGAGGAAAAAAAGAAGGGGAACACTACTATGCGATTGAAAGACGCGCGCGAGCGAGAGAAAGAGAGAGGAAGAATTCAAGGGTCGCACGTGAAAGAGAACAAGATAGAGAGAGATAGAGAGAGAGAGAGAGAGAGAGAGAGAGAGAGAGAGAGAGAGAGAGAGAGAGAGAGAGAGAGAGAGAGAGAGAGAGAGAGAGAGAAAGAGAAGACGCGTTAACGCGCGCGTCACTTCACGGCAGAAAGGAACTGGCTCTGTGCGGAGCCGTTCTAGTAAAATCGTGCTGCGTATTAGAGAGAGAGAGAGAGAGAGAGAGAGAGAGAAAGGGAAACACATAGGTATAGAGCTTTCTCGCGCGCGTGCGTGTCCCTACGATGGTCGTCGTTACCGTCGTCGTAGCAGCAGCCACCACCGCCGCCACCGCTGGCAAACCACCAGCCGAACCTGGCTGGACGTTATATTTAGTATTGGTAGCTACGGATGCTATACGCCGTCGACGGTGAGTAACGCGGCCAACGAACACGGACATTACTCTTGTATTTTTCGTGCTTCTTTTCGTTCGTTTCCCTCTTTTTTTTCTCTCTCATTCTCTTTACATAAATATGTTGAAAAAAACAAAGGGAAGAATACTGATATACGATTTCTAAAAGTTTAAAAAAATTTTTTTTTTTTTCTTTAAATCCAATAAATATCTTTTAATGCAAAGTTAAATACATCGAGAATTTCAGTTACACTATAAATGAATAACAATTTGAGGTTATGGAGCAAAATTACGTGGCCCATTTGAAAATTGATTTCTATCAACGATTATTTACGCGCAGTTTAATTTTTGTTTTAAAATAATTCACCTTAATCATCAACCATTATTTAAATTGTTAACAAAAACATATCTCATTATTATTAACATAATCATTATTTTTCTCTTTTATGAATATAGTTCTATATTTACGTTAAGAAAAAGCCGTAAACAATCGATAAAAAAACTTACTTTTATAACTTATGCAGCACAAATTTATTGTAAAATCATTCTAGTTTAAAAAAAAAGAAATATATATTTAATAACTCTTCTCGAAAAAAAATCACATGGCATCGATAAGTATATATTATCGACGCTAAATATTATTTATAAGTTAAAATTTATGAAAACGCTTACTAACTAATTTTTTACTAAATCGATCGAATGGACACACGAGAGGAGAAGAGGAAGAGAATCGTCGATAGCACGTGTGTGTGTGCGATATAAATTGAAAATAATAATAAAAAAAAAAATGCGTACGTATACGGCGTAAAACGTGATGTCGACACGAATTCTGGAGTTTCGCGCACTTCCGGAGAGACGTCGTGAAGCACACTGAAACTGTATGAACGGTAGAGGGTCGACGACTGATGCTAAGTGAACAAAGAGACGCAGCGTGGATGAGAATAAGAGAACGAGACGAAAAGAGAAAGTGAGAGTTCTCAGGGTTTTTCGAAGGTTGGACACCCTGCCTGCTGCGTTCGGATATTTTCTCATTCGATGTGGCTCTTCTTTGTAATACGCATGATAAATCGAGAAAAAAAATAAGTCGGGGCATTTGCCATGCGAAAAGAAATGGACGGATGAATTTAAAGAGACGCAAAAATGCACGAGAGAGAGAGAGAGAGAGATGAGTATATAGGGATGCGAGAAAATAAAAAAGGGAACAGATTCCGCTGCGAAAATGTACGCACGGAAAATTCAAAGAAAAACAAAGTTAGCGTGACAAAGGGAAAAAAACGTGTGATTGTCTTGGAAGTGGAACAAAACAAAGTGATATATAACACTTCACGTTCCTTTGTAAAACAAAAATGTCGAAAACTTTAAGGAAAAAAATCTTATTGCCAAACTTAAAAATTGGTCTTTTTAAGTAATTAAAAATGTCTTGTAAACGATGAACGCGCTTCAAAAAAATAAAAATCTTAAAGTAAATTAAAAAAAAAAAAAAAAACAAAAAAAAAAAACCAAGAAACAATAAAAAAAATATTTGTTTTTAAATTTTGTATAAGTATATTCTACCAATGTACAACCATAATTTTGTTCTATTTGTAACCTCTTTTTCTTGTTAACATACTCGAGATGCTTATATTTTATTTATTAATATAAACGCGTGTAATACAAACGTGTTGCAGTTGAATATTCATGTGTAAAGCGATAAAACCAGGCGATACATTATTTTCTTTAATTTTAATTTAAAATTTTTATGTATAATTAACACAATATTCTAGTGCACACTCGTAAAAATTAAACGAACAATCTTAGCATTGAATTTGAACTTGAATGGTTGATAAAAAAATTCGTTTAATTTTTAATACGATTGTAAAAAAGTTATTAGTATCTATAACTCACCTTTCGGATTCAATCTTTCTGGATTAAACCATGCATCTGTAAATAAGACAAATAGATAAAGTTAGTGTTATCGTCCATCACCAACATCAAGCTTGTGTATAAATTATAAGAGCATAGTAGAAAGTGCAAATACATTAAAAAAAAAAAAAAAAAAAAATCAATTAAAAAGATAGAATACTTCAAAAGATAGAATAATTTACTTTTAATTAATTTATTTTGAATAGTTTTAAGGGTTCAAATATTTAGAAAGTTTGAAATAAAATGCGTAGAAAAATGTTTTTTGTTTAAAAAGAAAAAAGTGAGCATAACATAAAGAAAATAAAATTATATTTTATAAGTTTCATGCACTAATCGACAATAGTAAGCCTTAGCAATTTAGCGTAAAAATTGTGTGCATTTTAAAAAAGTTAAGTTAATTTTAAATTTAATCGCATAAGTGGCTTATCGAAAACATTTTGAAACCAATGATGATAATATTCAATTTTTTTTTATCTGGCTAAAAAAACCTACTTCGTATCGTGCATCGTTCGTTGAAAAAGTAATCTACGTGTTCAGTTTTTAACGCGAAAATAAAATTAAATAAATTAACCATAGAATTCGAGGAAAATAATCCTTTTTCATTGCTTATTTATGTGAACAATGAACTTGTAATTGACATTATAGAATGAAAATCTCTTCGCATCGCGCACTATCTTTAAATCAAATTTTAATCGAACGACGGAAAAACTTGCAGAGCGGAGCGTAAAATAACAAGTATTTATCTGACGCATTGAAATACTAAGGTATATTATATAGTCAGAGTGGAAATGTTAGACGACTCTTAAGAGAGGCACATAATGTATATACGTATAGTTATGTATCGTAAAGAGCAAGAGGCGGCTCTAAATGATGTCTCATTGGACGGAAGGATACAAAAAAAAAATAAAAGAGAGAGAGAGAGAGAGAGACAAAGAGCTTGAGAAAAATAAAAGAGAAAGAAAAAGAATGAATCAATATTCTCATGCTCACATTGTTCAGGGACGTCACACGACTACTGCACTGACTGTGTCAAGTACGCAGTAGTTGTGTGTTTACGTTGCGAACACTATATATATATACAAACATTCGTACAATTGTACGTCGGTGTGCAAGTGCAACGGTGTAAAGTGACTTGGACAATTTGTAGCTTCATTTTTATCTTTGCGCTCTCGTAACAACGAGAACGCCGCTCGAGTGTTTGCTTAAATATTTAACGTATCAATAATTTTACGAATATTTTACCAAAAATAATTAATAATGCATTAATATTAAAAAAAATAATAATAAGCTTCTTTTTATTATTAAATTTATGAATTACGAAAATTATATAAATTAAAAATGACATTATTTAAACTTTTGTATGTTAATAAGTGTAAAATTGCAAAAAGCATAATTTAGAACGACGAAAAATAATTTTCAATTTTTAATTTTTAAGTTTAAATAATGTTTTTTTTAGCGAGTATATAGTAGCGATATTGCTTCCAATGTAGCGAGGAAGAAAGAAATTTTTATCGAGTTGAAGAATACTTCGCATAATTTTCAAGAAAACATTTGCATTAATGCTGAGCAAATTTGTGATCAATTGTAAATAAAGTCGCACATTAAAGAAAATTTACGCTTCGTTCTTTTAAAATTGTAACGAAAACGTAAAAAATAAAATTTAGATTTTTTTTTTTTGCGAAATAAATATCTTTAATCGAATAACCTTGAAACGATAAATCAAAGTCTTAGAAATCACGGATGCAAAGTACTCTTGATAAAGTTCAAGTGATTGGCAATATTTGAAGTATAATTTTGTCAACAACAGCGTCTTACGTAAATTTAAAAAGCGAGCGATTTTATTTTTGATTTATTTTATTAACAACGAGGTTGAAATTTTTTAATTTTAACTTACGAATTGCTGTTTCGTTCGCATATAAATCGTTAAGAAATTCAACATCAAGTTTTGTTTTTTCGTTAAAATTATTGTTGGTCATGTTAATTTTGGGTCAAAAGGACGAAAACGTTTGAATTTTCGAAAAATTTTGTACATTTTTAATACATTCCGTCTTGATTAAAGGTTACGTTGATATATGTGTCAATTTATATTCTTACATATTGAAACAAAGAAATATCAAATTTTCGAACGAAAAGGGTATAAATTTTATTTAGTCTTTTTATATGAAAATTTGTCACCGGCGTAAAATTTAATAAATAAATAAATAAATAAATAAATAAATCAAAAAAAAAAAAAAGAAAAAAAAAATAAAAATTAAAAGACCCTATTTGTTATCGAACACGACACCGAGCGAATAATCGATGAAGCTTTTTTTCTAATAACCGCAAAAACCGTTGTATGTAAGCAGTAAATGAGGGCTTATACATTCTATAGACTTGCAAGAATCAAACCTTCGCTATTGATCCGCGTACATATTACGCGAGTTCTATTCACATTTCTGAATGTGTGTGTGTATATATATATATATATATATATGTATGTATTAGCGGAGAGGTAAAAAAGAATCAGCGGCCTGATGAATTGCTTTTGGTTGCTTGCCTGACGTACAAGTTTATTACGAGAAAATTATCCAATAATAATTGTATAATCTCACTTATTAAGTAGCTTGAGATTGTACGATATTGAATAATGTAAATGAAAAAAAAAAAAAAATTTATCAGTGTTTACTCGATTTATAAATTACACGGTTTGCTTATTAACTAAATAAAAGCCATAAGTGTACGTGTGCACATGTATTTGTAACAGGGTAGAATAGACGATGCGGTCGCCTTTTTTTTTCTTTTTTTTTTTTTTTTTTTATTTATCTCGCCAGTTCAGTGACATTAATAATCAAAGCTGCGCGCGCGTTGCGCAATGAGCACCGCAAGTATAAAAGATAAAGTATTGAATATCGCGCAGAAATGACATCAGGTAAGATAAATCGAGTTCGTCGTAGCCGCGCTCGACTTGTCCCTTTGAATTAAAAAAAAATACAATGTTCACCTATTCGATTGCGTTAATGAGAGAGAGGGGGGGGAGAGAGAGAGAGAGCAATCGTAGCCTTAAGGCATTTTTATAAAATTATCGTACAATTTAAAATTTTTATCAATTTTAAATCTTTGCCTCTTTTAATATTAATCACTTGAAAGAAATTTTGTTGCAATAATTATTTTTTGATCGCGATATAAAGAAAAATATTTTTTTTTAATAATAGTTCTAGTTTATTTACACAATCGATTATTATTTAACCGACAATGATTATATAACAATGTTAATTAATCATTTATTGAGTGGAGAAATGTTAATCGATGCTTAAAATTTTTTATCTATTCGAGTACTTTAAAAGTAATCTTCGTTTATCAGCCACGTAAGATAAAAAAAAAAAAAAAAAAAAAAAAAACCGTTGCCAACAGCTTGGATTATACTTTTTTTTTATAAATTTTTTCGTAAGTATAAAAAACATTAAAAATATAAAAATTTGTTTATAATTTCTTTCTACATAAAATAAAAAAATAAATAACTATTGACTAAAAATCTATGACCGAAATACTTTATTTTTTTCAGCAATTTTCACTTTTATGACTTAAAAAATATATAACAATTCTGCTATCGAAAATCTTGACAAGTTTAACGATCAAAATCAAAGAACGAGTCGTGTCAAATCTAAGTAGATTATGTGAACCTTGAAAGCTCGTCGTTTGCTTTCAAGACCTTCATAGTGTAATCTCTCTCATAAAAATTTATCATACATAGACTGTAATATTTTTAAATTTATTTAAATTACACAGCAAATACTCTTCAATTTTTCGCACCAAAAATTATACATTCAATATGCAAAAATTAAAGAAATATTAGCACTAAAGATTTTGCGTCGCTAAGATAATTTTAATTTTTATCACGAAAAAAAAAGTATAGAGGAAAGATAGAAGCTATGACTCAGCCAGAAAATCAATAACCATAAAATGAACGTAAATTACATGGTAAAGACAATTCAGCATTTATCTCATAGTCTCTATTTATATTTTCTCTCCGATTCTATTATGAAAAAACTTATAATACTATTATAGCTAATGATAAGATAAAAAAGCGAACATCTTGAAATCCCGTATCATATGAATCAGATCGTTTGTCAGGGCTATTTTTGTAAAGTCTGTAATATAAGAGCAGGTGTGGCTTTATACGAATGCGCTACTTTAAAATTGACGAATCTTAAGAAACAACATAACGACAAAAAGTCGGATAAACTTCTGCAACGTTATCAGCGTCATCTTTCCGCATCTTCGGCCGACTCGGAAGTGCATCTCTCTCTCTCTCTCTCTCTCTCTCTCGTCTCTTCTCGGTGGTTTCCGGGTCACGTAGTATACGTGTGCACGAACCAACGGATTGAGGAGGGTAAGCCGCCGGTGCGCGGGTTCGTCGACCTTTCCGCCGCGACGTGGAAAAAGCGCTCTATCTTTATACATTTAGGTACGCTCGCATATGTACACGTTGTGAAAGAGACGGGTATAGAAAAAGATCGCTGGCCGATTGGACTTGAATTCTTCATAGTCCCCGGGGGCGAAGATGAGAGAATGGAGAGAGAAGGGAGAAAGAGAGAGAGAGAAAGAGAGAGAGAGAGAGCAAAGAAAGCAAACCCGAACCGCACGAGCAATTGTCGCGCACGCGGCATTTTCTCGATGCGTGTAATACAAGCGAACTCGCTAAGCCCTCGAAGAAGAGCGCGTAAGCTCGTTAGGGCAATTTATTTAGCCGAGCTCGATGAGCCGTAAGCTGATGTTCGCGCTTCGACCGACAGCTCCTCGAGTATTGATTGCCGCTAAAGCTTTTCCGTTTCACTTTGCCCGACAGTCCAAATTTCGTAGGTGAACGTACTTCTAAAGGGCCGTTCAACACGCGAAGATTTTTTATGAATTGACTCATCGGTGAATTGTTTTACGTTAATTTTTAAGAAAACATAAAATATGACGTATTGATGATGATGCACCTGTGGATGTATCGACGTTTTACAGTTTTAACTTAAATTATTAAATTAACGAGAAAGTGGCACTCGATAAAGTATCGCTATCGAATGTAAAATTTTTATCAATGTTGTATATAATGTGTCTGTAGAAAGTCCATAAGAGAAATATTATTGAAACAGCGATGTTAACTATTAACATAGAGCGAAAGTACTATACACATACACTTTTTGTTTTATTTAAACGCAAAAAGAAAGAAAGAGAATAAAACATACACTTTGTCATAAATAATTTCTTCAAGCAAACACACACACACAATAATCAAACGAATTACCATAATTCCAAATATCCAGAACGAATTTTACTCTTATAAAGAGAGGCATGAAGAAGTAAAGAAGAAACTTAGGGTAACGTTAGCCACACCTAACCGGAGGAGAAGAGGATAACCTATATTTCCTGCGCAACGATCGAAACTTTCCGCGCCGTACATGCAGACACACTCTCATATACACATACACACAGTCGTATACACGTACACGTACAAACGCGTACAAGCACGAAGGCGACGCTATATCAGAATGGCGTAGGCATGTACGATATACGCGCTTTTGTTCCTCGCGAACGATACGCGCAGAAGCATCGCACGCGACGAGCAGCTACTCTACGAGGACGTTTATCCATTGCGAGTAAACTCGATCTACGAATCGAGAAAAATGCGAGGAACGCGAGGAGGAAGCTCGCCGAAATCATATCGTCGTCGAAGAATGGACTCTCCCCCCGGCGAATTGCCGCAATGAACCCCGCCACCACCGCCGCCACCACCGCTACACGACCAAATTCGCGACTCCGTTCGCGAAATTTTTAACGAATCGTCTGGAGCAATATTCCTTGATTTTTTATTTACTTTTTTTTTTATTTTTTTTTATTTTTTTTTTTTATTCCATTATTATTATTATTATTATTATTATTATTATTATCATTATTATTTATCATTTTGTAAGGCTAATGAACATGATTAATTTGCTGTCTTGAAAACGACGCAGTTGGAGAAACAAAGTTTCCAACACAGTTAACATTGGAAAAAAAATCAGCTCGATAAAAATAAACCGTCAAAATTTCAATTCAAATTATGAAACAAAATATTTTTAAAAATTTATAAAAATCAAAAAACAAAAACATTTGTCGCGTTGTTTCGCTTGCTATTAAATTTATCGCTTCTTCTATTATATAAAAACAAAAAAAAAAAAAAAAAAAAAACTGTCCATCGACAGTATTCAATTTCACACAAAATCACTTTATCAGATTCGTTAAAATAGAAAAAAATTCATCTCCAATTCGTCAAAAGCGTTGATCGCTTCGGCATTTGCATAGGAATGTTCGAGGCACGTTTTCTTCGTAAATTCGAAACTTATAGAAGACGAAATATTCCACTCATTTATCACATCTCTCTTTCCCTCTCTCTCTCTCTCTCTTTCTTCCTTTCGAGCTGAGTCACTCCGGCGCAAAAACAATGTAAAAGAAAAAAGGCATAGTTTTTCGCAATGTAACGACCGTAAATCGCAGAAAATCGAGCCAGCGAAAGAAAAAAAAAATGTTAAGTCGCAATAAAAAAAAAAAAAAAAAAACAAAAAAAAAAAAAAAAAAAAGAAATATAGGAAACGTATATTCGAAATAGATCCTTACAGGGCAGAAAGATGGTCCACAACGATCCCTCGGGCCTCTTGCAAGCCGCCGAGTTGGAATCCTTGGTGCACACCGGTCCGTCCATCTCTGTATTTCTTTACTACGTATTATTCTCTTCCTTTCTCTAATCCTACCCTATCCTCGCGTCACTGCTCGATCTCCCGAAAAGCTCTCCCCGGCTGCGTGCGTGTACCACCTTCGCTCCGATCAACGCTTTCCCTCCGCACTCGCTCTACTCCTCTATGTTTTCTGTCTTTGTACGTATGAGTGTGTGTAATATGTTTGTGTAGCAAGAGTAACCTCGCACACCCCCGGCACACTCGACGTTACGTAGCACACCGTACTTCACGCGGTAGGCTACTGACGACGTGAACCTTCTGCGCCTGACTCTTTACCTCAGCGGAGGGAGAGAGAGAAAGAGATGGATAGACGGAGAGCGAGAGAGGGCGAAAGTGCGCCGATAACGCGTGCCCGACGACGAAGACGACGGTGGTAGTGGTGGTGGTGGTGGCGGTGGTGGTGGCGACGGCGACGGCGACGAAGACGACGACAACGACGACGACGACGACGACGACTGCGAAACTCTCTCTCGTTCCGGCCGTGTGTCTCGGCGCTGTTCGCGCGTGCTTTCCTTCTCTCTTCCTCTCGCGCTTCGAGCTGTCGCACTCACGCAGATCGCGCTCGCGCGCACACGCTACACGCACACGCTACACGCACACCGCTCTCGCCTCCCCGTGATCTCCCGAGCGTCCGGCGTTATCCGCGACTGCACCGTCGTTATCCGAAGAGCGCGGAAGGGATACAGAGAGATCCGATAGATAATACGGGTAAGGAGTAACGCGAAGGAGCAGCAGTCTTTGCCGGAGGCGTAAATCGAAAGAGAGGAAGAGAGAGAGGGTCAGCGACGCGAGAGACGCTCTAGTCGACAACAAACGAAGAGGAGGAACGTGCCAGCGGTGGCAGTCGGACGAGCGGGCGGGCAGGCAGGCAGAGTCTCGTGGCGCGTCAAAAGGAGGACTGCTGCGCGGCTCTATCGACCCGGAGGAAGGCTCGCCGATCGCTCGGGTTCCCCTCCACATGCGCACAGCCCGACGGAGACGAGGCACAACGGGCATCGTCGCCGCTTCGTCGCCACCAGTCCGAGCGAGATGGACTGCCTGTGTGTCTATGTGTGTCAGAAAGAAAGAGAGAGAGAGAGAGAGAGAAAGTGAGAGAGAGACGAGTGCCTCCGACACGTCACTAGCGCGCCGCCGCGGCAGCGGATGCCATGGCATCGTGCGCGCATGACTCGTTGAATGTGTGCGCGCTCCTGCGGTAATGCATCCGCGCACGAAAATTATATCCTCGTTTTAGACGATCCTCCAGACACATTCTCCTTGTGTCTGTCAGGAGCCTCTTGAGGGATCACCACCGACAAGTGATATGGGCTGAGATAAGAGATTAGAAATTTTTTGGGAATATGTATGCGAACGAACGTGAACCTAGTGATTAGATACAAGCATATATATATACTTGTGTTTACGGAATTTAAATAGTGTTAATCATAATAAGATTGTTACTAGAAAAGATATATTGTACAGTCGTTCGCATGAGAGAAATAAGGCTCGCTAAATTCTCTACGGTGTATATTCAACATGTAAATATTAATTTATATAGGTCTTACCAATAGCTAGCAGAATCTGGTTTATTGATAAGATAATCGAGGTAACCTTCAAAAATAAAGACAACAATGCGTAGTAGTAGCTAGCATCTATCTATTTTTGTTAAAATTCTTTACTCGTTCTACATTTAAGCGGCTGCGCGAAAGTATTTTTAATTTAAAATTCTTAAATTTCGTAAAAAATTGTCGCGATGATTAAAATTTCATCATCAATTATAAATATTCATTATTAAAATCAGAAATATTGTTGAGAAATGACGAAACAAACAAAAAATGGGATATAAACCGAACGAATAAAATTTCAAATACAATGTAACAAATTCTGAAAATATAAAGGATCTAAGCTTCCAGCGAAGATTACTTGGCAAATGACGCATGTCGCCACTGTGCGCTCGAGCTTTTTTTTATTTTTTTTTTTTTTCGTCGAGGTAAAAGAAGCTCGTAAGCTCTCTCGATGGCGTCCGAGAGGACTTAGAAGAAGAAGGCAACGCGATGTAGCGAGAAGAAGAAACGGGCCGGCGGTGGTGAGGTTAGCTTATAAATTGGCAGGGCAGCTCTCTCTCTCTCTCTCTCTCTCTCTCTCTCTCTCAGCGAGCACCCTCTTTTTCGGGACAAAAGTGTCGCTAAGCTCGGACCTTCGCTATTTTCATTAGCTCCGCACTCTCTCTCTCTCTCTCTCTCTCTGTTTCATTCTGTGCTCGTCTCTTATAACAACCGGCTGATGCCGATTCCTATTGTCGACAAGACACGCGATCTTCGTAAACGCGAGGTTGGGAAAAAAATTTGCAAGAATATAAACGTTGATCGGTAGGTTCTCTTTCTCATTTATTTATTTCTAGACGCGTATCTTAAAAATTACGAACTCGTAAAATTTTGTTAATTGATACTTAATAAGACATGCTTGCAGTAATAAAATGCCGCAACCAGTGCCCGTTATGTATTAAGCCACAAATACTGATTAATCGAATACAGCTGCGAAATTAAACGTGCTTTAATAAATCACAATCAGCCTGCAGACTTTTATAAAATACTACCTTTACGAGCGCATATTATTAATAGCGTTTTGTTCGAGGGTACATTAAAATTTAACCTCTATTTAATCAATAAAAATTTAATTCAGGTTTATTCAAATATTTAAAATAACTAGAATGTTTTTACTTTATTTTTAAACATTTTGTATACGTTGACAAATTATTTTAATAGGAATTTATATTTTACAACCATAAAATCATTAAACTCTTCCTTTCAAAAGTATTCAAAGAATACAGTCACAATTCGATAATACTTTAAATGCTGAAACCTTTAAGGTTTCACAACAAGAACTAAGCAATTTCAAAAACCAATTGTGTTCTTAAATTGTTGACCGAGGAGATAAAGTGATTAAAAGTCGGATAAACAAGCTTAAGTAGTGACTAATTAAATAATCGTAAAAGCACAAATACTTATAGACTTACATTATGTTTATTGTTTGAAAATATTAAAATTATTTACATCGCAAACTTCTACAAATCTATTTTCTGCTATGATGACGAACAAAAATTCATAATAAAAATCATCAAATCACACGATTAGAAATATTGTAAACTTTAGACTAATAGTGACTCAATGGATAAATCATAACATTTAATATTGAAAACTATATAAATGAAAGACACTAATCGATTTGCAGAATTGTTTAAATATTTATATATGATAATATTAAAATTCAATTCATTTCTTTAAAAATTGTACGTAAATCATGTTTTGCTAGCGAATAAATTTTTTGCAATATCAGAATTAAACGTGTCGGAGAGAAAAAAAAAAAAAAAATTAAACGAATCGTTGTTTGAATGCAGAAATCGGGAGAGCGAATACACGCGTTAAACAAAATAGGAATTTATATTGCATAATGTCTGCTGCACGCATATCGTCTAACCTTGCCCAGACATTGAATAAAGTTAGCAATATATATGTAACATATATACACATAACGTCAGCAAAACGTCTCG
Source organism: Chalcis sispes (assembly GCA_949987625.1). Lineage (NCBI taxonomy): Eukaryota > Metazoa > Arthropoda > Insecta > Hymenoptera > Chalcididae > Chalcis > Chalcis sispes. The sequence goes on from OX465097.1 coordinate 2,219,361, forward strand.
AATACATTTTTTTTTTTTTTTTTTTATTTCTCTAAAAAAGTTGCGACATACAATATGAAATATAACAATACTTTACGCTATCGGTGGAGTATCTCCGTTATTACCGTTCGAGGTACACGAGATATATTACATATTCTTCTACCTTGGCAGTTTTCAATTCTTTGTTAAAAATTAATTGTATTCTTATAATTAAATATACTACTAAAATATTTATGATTCTCGCTGCGATCGATAGCACGTATCGTATTATTTATTTAAAATTTTTTTATGTTGCTTTATGCATTTAATTTATTTCATTCAATATTTTATTTTTATGTTTATTTTATAAAAGAAAATATTATACTTTGATATAACTATGAAAATACGTAAAATTAGATATAAAATAAAAGAAAATGTTTTTAGTCATACGTTTTGCGCCTAAAAGCAGCGTTCGTCATATCAAATCCTCTGTAACTTTTAACGCAATACCTAACCCCCGAATATGACCTTTGGACAACAAAGCAACATAAAAAAGAGATAGAGAGAGAGAGCTACGAAAAAATTAAAGAAAAAGTATTGCCGATGGAAAAATGGAAGCAATGCAAGAAAGCTTCGCGTTTCGCGGTGTGGAACGGGTAGACGTCGATAGTCTAGACCTCGAAACTCCCTGAATAATTAAAGAAAAGGATCCGCATGGACGCATAAAACATTGCCCCTAACCTATGTTCACCTGTACTTGCAAAAAGGAAGGCGAATGCAAGTAGATAGAAAAAGGCCGCAGACACGACGGCGCCCACGCAACCGGGACGAACCTTATGTTGTCCGCGCGGCTGTGTGTGTGTGTGTGTGTGTGTATATATTTAAAACTATAGATATAATAAATGAAAATTACAGTGGGGTTAGGATAATAAGTTTAATAATAAACTTTCTCGTCTTGCAGCTCGCACGCGCGCGCGTATCTCCCACGGCACGTACACAACGCACACGACGCTTCGTCCACCGTCTCCTCGAATTCGCGAGTGCGTAAATGTGTACTTATCAAGCCTGGTTCGACGCTTGTTCAGAGCATGAAGTAAAGGAACGATGATCGATCGGTGCTGGCTATACGGGGAAAAAATACGCACGCGATATTTTTATGCGTTATTTAGTTCATCGCGCAAATTTACGTCGCGTTTCCATATGGAAATTGTTCCAAAATTATCTTTTATCGTACGAAACCATTTAAATTTTAATGTATTTACATACATGTATAAGCAAATTTGTAATAAAAAAAAAAAAAAAAAAAAAAAAATTCCAAAATTTAATAAACGTGTAAACAAATAAATTGTCGAATGGATCGCGCGAACTGTAAAAAAACTGTCGCGAGTTTGGGAAGATTTAAAAAAGTAGATAATGACATTGTGCTGCAGGCAAGCGCATATCTCGGACTCGTCTCTCGAGCATCGCGTTGGCTCTGGCTTTTAGCCCAGAACAGAATAATGCAATCGACTTAAATACAATTTAGATTGGCGGACCTTTATTCTGGCGGCTTTCCACCTCGAGCAATGTGCGCACGCTCGAGCTATTGAAAAAAATAAAATTTTCTGGTTTTAGGACACTTGCGATTAATTATTTTCAATATACAAGGCTGTATTAAATATTCCTTATTAAATATCCATGCATAAGTTTGCTTGCGATGAAGAAACTTATCCGATAAACAATAACGCTCTTATATTTTTTTATATTGTAGTTTATTCTAACGTTTTTTGTTTCGGTATGGTTTTTCTTTCCAGAATGATATCAATGTCATTTAAAGATAATAAAAAAAATTATATAATAAATTTTTTATTCGTTTTTAAAATGTTGAACTTCATAAAGCAGCGACATCTCCCGAACAAAGCATGAAATGCGTCAAAAAATACTTGTCGATAACTTATCCACTGGCACAATCGTCTGTTGGTAATAAAGGGCATTGTTATTAAAGTAAAAACAATATATTAATTAGAAAACATTTTGAACATTGTAATTAATTATAATATAATTAATAATTAATTTTTAATTTTATAACTTAGGGATACTTTAGCAAGATGAATTTTCAATTATCAATTAAAACTACACATAAATTTAGCTTACACATCGATATTAAATATGTTCAAAGATAAAATCTTTTAATTAAAAATGTTCAACTAATATGCGAATTTCAAGTATTAGTCATTTACCACATAGTTAAAAAAATAAAGTCCCATAGGAACTTACGTATTTCTCCAATAACAATACTTCATTTTAATTAATCTAAGTGCAGGAGAAGACTGCAACCAAACCCCAAGCTGTTTGTCGTGAACGACACCGATAATTTCACCTTAAGCGCAAAACATTTCACGCGCTTCTGCATCTATTATTTTATCGAGAAAGTCTTATTTTCATTAAACATTTTAAAAAGTTTTTATTTAAAAAGTAAATAAAACAAAATATATATGTACTAATCGTTTAATTTATCCATGTGAGGTTATAAAAAGTTTATCATTTTGCTTTCTCTTTGACGCATCAACATATCATGAAAAAGTGAATTTTTCGAAATTCACTGTATCAAAAGTTTAAACTTGACATCTAAAGCCGCACCGAATGCAGTGAAGTGGTCGCATAAGCCGATCAATACTCACAAACACAATGGCAAGAAGACTTTTGCTTCGCGACAGCTTCCAAAGTATCGTTTGCGATCGATTAACTTGCGCAATATATTTTAATGATCCAATTAAGTTAATCCTTCTTTTTAGAATATCAATCTGCGCCGTCGTTTGAAAAAAAAAAAAAAATTTTTTTCTTGTTTTTGCTTTCCTCCTTTTTTACAAACTAGTACGCAATGCTATGACCTAGCGGCAGCTGCTGTCCTAAATTTTGGATTTCCTTGTGAATTTTAAATAACACATTTGCGACGACGCGAAAAGAAATGCGCACTTGAAAATATCAATTTCGTCATATAAAAGCAATATTGAATTAATATTAAATTTTTCATGGAAATAATATTTTTAAAGCAAAATTTTTGCATTAATTTTATTAAACAATGGTATTAATGTAATTAATAATTTCAAGCAATTTTTTCAAATAATTTAAAATTTTTTCAAAGTATATAAAGTTGAAACTTCTTTAATATTAATTAATCAGTTTTTCTTCTTTTAGTGACCTTTCGTTTTAATAAAATAGCTTTCAAGTTAATTTTAGTCCATATTATGTTTTCATGTACAAGGTTTTAATAAATTTCCTTTCAAATGCAATATATTTGTTATTTTTTAAAATAAATTACTTTTGATGAGTTATATCGGGAATTTAATAAACACTGCCAAAGTTTATAATAACATTGCTTGACTGGAAAATAAATCAGATTATAATGAATGCATTTAGCTTTTATTTTATTTTTCTGAAAAAAAAAAATTAACATCGATCTAGTTGATACCTGAGAGGTATTTAGTTTAAAAGTTGCTTGTTTTTATATACTTAATTAACATTATTTTAAATAAATATAAATATATATATATATATATATATATATATTTTTTTTTTTTTTTTTTTTTTTTTTTTTTTTTTAAACAATAACAATCATTTAAACTTTTAGTTTTCATAATATTATGAAATAACCCTTTAAATGATATAAATAAAATTATAAAGGTCACAAAGTTTACTATTATATTTCTTTAGTTTCTCAAATTTTTACAGAAATAACGCATACACAAAAACATACTTATTTATAAAATCAATAAGTTGTCGTTCTTACGTGAAACATTATTAGTTTTAGTTAAATTGCATACGACCGAAGTAGTTGCGCATTTTCGAACTAATTAGTAAGTCTTTCAGTAAGCACACAGTGAATCGAAGAAACGTAATCGCACATTAGCGATTATGCATAGTTTATTGATAACTTTTGATTCATATTTACGATAATAAAAAATTACATTATTCATTAATGCGATTGTTCACTTGAGCTTTAATTTGTTAGAAGTCGACGATGGCGTTTTGAAACGTTGAAGAAAATAATTTCAATGATTTTTTTACAACATTTGTTTTCAGATGACACATATAATTATCAAAAAAAAAAAATTGATCGATTGATTATCTGGATATTATAAAAAAGTCAATCGCTATGTAATATCGATAATGCCTCAATTGTTCCTGCGACTCAAAGCCGGTGGTGCATGCTCGTCGCAGACTTCATTAAACTAAAATCTATAAAAGCCGAAATAAAAAAAATAGCAGTCGACTTGCCCGCAAAGCAAGCAGCGGCACACGTTCGAGTCGCGCTATGCGGAACGACGTGAAAATTTCGGTGGCACGATAGCAGATAAGCCACGACGAAATCCGCAAGTCGCCGATCGTAGAATAGTACAAAGCGCGCGCTGTGTACATTACCAAATAGACGTCTTCGTCATACGGTTAACGGCGGAGGAGAACGACATAAGTCCGCGAGATTGTCCATCTCGACAATCGTCTACTTTAAAAACTCAACGCTCCGGTCGCTTCGTCGATCGAGCCGACCGGCAGTACACGCACATAAGCGCAAAGTACTTCGAGTGACGCGCGTCTCGCGTAATTTTAAGCCATCGGCGTCGTTATCGTTGTCGCGCGGAGATACCCTACGCGGAAGCCTCGTCGCCCGCAGCTGCTGGTCCTGTTGCACAGCACACGTGTGCGCAACGCGGGAGAAGAGAGCTACGCAGAGGAGGAGTTTATACGTAAGATGTATAAAAATAAGCGTTTGCGCCGACTCTTGTTTGATATAACGTTTTAACTCGCATGTTAAGGATTCGTGGTATTGTGTTTTAGGGCGTTGTTAAGGTGGTAACGCGAGTGGTACATGATTCGGTTATTAATCGCCGTGTTGATCGCATAGAAAACAAATTTAACGACGTTTGTCGTCGTCGTTGTTTACGCTGCGCTTTATTTGAAAGATTAGCAATCGAGTGCATTATTGAATCAATAATTGGAACGGTTTTTTATATATATATATATATATATATATATAAAACCTGCCCTTATGGCATTGAATTGCATAAAGTAGGTTTAATCAGCAAAATACGTAATATAGTCGTCAATTATTTCAGTATAAATCATTATATTGAATCTTTATAGTTTATCGAGTAAATAAAAAGTTTAGTAGGAATATTTTCACGGCTTTTAAAAAATTTCATAAACATGACGCGAGGGAAAAACCGATTTACAATGGAATGAAAGAAAGCGCTACGCATAAAAATACTATGTGTTAAATGTGTGTGTGTGTATATATATATATATATATATATAAAAAGGTGTGCGACTAAACTAATGATAAGAAACTATTTGAAATAAATTTGCTGAAAAAGAGTAAACGCTAACGTCGAGTACTTTATTGAAACGAATGCGATAACCATTCTTAGTCAGAGGACGTATGATATAGATGTGTAATGGCACGTGAAGTAGTTCCGCAACTTGCCAGTTGGCTATACGGCACAATGCAATCTCGGCCTTGGTGTTAATGTCAGCGCGCGTCCGATAGAATAATTCAAAACAATTTTAAATAATTAACGAATCTAACTGTAAAATAATTATATAACTGCTAAAGATTATCGATACCGTTCTTTATCTCAGATAATAATAGTTTTTTAAAATAATACCATCAAAATTATCGCTGCAATAAGTTAAATTAACGACTATGGATTTGTGTGTGTTGTGTTATTATAAATGTTGTTTTTTTTTCTATTTATTATTATTATTATTATTATTATTATTATTGTTATTATTATTATTTTTTTTTTTTTTTTTTTTATTGCATAAAATTAAATAAGTTTATTTAGAAAAAAAATGTTTTTCATAAAAGAAAAAGCGATGAACTTATTTCATGAACTAATTGTCACCGATAAAAATATCTGTCGTTCATTCTAAATTTAGAAAATAATAAACTCTTGGTGATTAATCGGAAAAGCAGCAACCTATACGATACAAAACAATTATAAACGATAAAATTTTTAAAGAAAGATAACAACCCAAAATTTGATAAAAAAGTTTTAAGTATAGAACGCCTATAAGTCGCAACCTGGCAGATACGTTAGCAAGGCAAAAAGCTCGATTACAAGAGGCCTACACATGCCGCCTCCTCCTCCTGGATTCGCCCTCAGCGGAAATCGAATTTACATATACATATACGTACACATCGTAATAAATGTCCCTTTGCGCCTCTCGATTGGCCGCGCGTATTTATACATTCATTATGTTCCCTTTCGTGAAAAGACTCGAGGGCAGAACCAATGATTATATCGATATACCTATGTGCATTCATTAAATTTATATTTAGATTAATTTTTTCGCTTGTTTCAAGTGGCTAATAATAATATTATATTTTATATTCGATAAAAGACTCAAATTGTTATTTAAAATAAAGAATAAATCTGTTGTTTCGCAAGAATAAAAATGTTATATAAAAAAACGATTCGATTATTCTAAATTTCGATGAATAAAATTATGAAAAAAATTACATGACCATTTTATAATTTCGATATAAACTGTATTAAGAAGCAAAAAAGATATACACGATTTAAGCATCGAATAAAATTTTTGACTCATTATCCAAGAATGCGCAACATTACGTAACATTGCTGATAACCTCGGGAAATCAACACGACCAAAAATTATCAAAGAAGTATCGAATTCACGAGGAACGATTCGGTTGCTTGTGAAATATTAAATTGTCCATGAAAGCCGAGATTTTTCAACAAATATCCAATAACCTAGAAAAAGACTATATTATTAGACACAAATAAAAGCATTGCAAAACTTTCAATTAGCCGCGACTGAATTATCAAGGAAACCATGAAACACCTTGTAGAAACATAATTTTCAATAAATTTTAAAGCAAACAATGTGTAAAGAGAAATTAAAATTACTAACGTTTCTAATGGAAACAACAGCACGCGCGCTTGCACCGAAAACGTCATCTCGTCTCTCGTATACGACCATTAACGAGGGCGAGTTGAGTACATGTGCGAATATCGTTATCAGCCCCGGCGACCACCTTTTATTCTCTATCTTTCTGAATCGTACCTCCGAAAAGCGTATAGACACGTGTATAGAACCGAAAATGCGAGAGAAGCGCGAACACCTGCGAGACGAGCGCTCGCTCGACATTCATAGGGTTTTCTCTGTCCTACGGCTAAAGAAGACCGATATATAGAACGAAGAGAGAGAGAGAGAGAGAGAGAGAGAGAGAGAGAGAGAGAAAGAGGTGGAGGGAGACAAAGTGTATGTACACATGTGAAAAAGGAAGGGAAAGAAGGGGTCTTGAAAGGTGTCTACCCCCCGTTGCTACGTGGATCGATATCATACGACGTTGGCAGTTTGAGGGCAAAAGGGGGGGAGAGAGAGAGAGAGAGAGAGAGAGGGAAGGAGAGTAAGAGTGAAAATCCATTCCCCACGCAGGAGCTTAAGCGACACACGCCAATACACGCTCTCGCGCTTGTACTTCGTATGAGTAATACAAGCTTACGCATAGGTAGACGACGGAAGGTAGTCCCACAGTCACAATGATATATAGGAGTATTCACTCAATCGAGCTGCCTACTCCTCCTCCTCTTCCATCTTCTAACAGGACAACCCCAACGCGTTCTGCTTCTAACTTTTGGTTGCTTTGATGTCCCACATATGGTCGAGCTCGCTTGCTCTTTTTTTTTTTGTCGCTGCTTTATTTCACGTGTCTCTCTTGCCCGGCTGACGCTGGAAATTTTTTTTAGTCTGCCATATTTTTTACAAATTCTCTCCTTTCTATATTGTGACATGACGGATTTCACTGCCAGTCACAGAGTTAAGCAATGAAGATGACAGCAGACAATCGTGTCTACTGTAGCTCATAACCAGCCTATACTTATATTGCACGCACTCAATCACTATCCTAATTCCTAACTCTCTCATATTCTAGCTTTTGAGGATTTCGCAGGATTTTTGGCGAACCTACATAGGTGCGCGATAACCTACGGCTTGTCGTTACATGATGTAATAAAAGCATTATCTGCAGTACTGGACGATGAAGCTTAGCACTGGTTTCTGCGGGAGCATACTAGCTGGCGCACGTACTACAATTTAGAAGAATCATTCCGATTGCATTATTGCATAGAAGACGTGCAAGAACGACTTCGTCGTGAGATAGAGGTGCGAACCCAAGGGCCTGCTAAAGAAATTGCTATATATCTGTCCAAGCTGCGCACCCTACTGGATCAAGTTAAGCCTCTCGAGCATATCGGAATTTACATCCTAGCTACCGGCAAAGGATCTTATAAGATCAATTTTGTAGCTTTGATGAGTTATTAAGATTAGGCAAATGGAAGAGATGCGCAAGCTTCAAGATAAGGCCTATCGACTCCCGGCTCCTGAAGAGTCATTATTTCCAGCAGTGGCATGTACAACGTCCCGCTTGCCTCGTTCTAATAAATTAGCTTCGCTTGCGCCAAAAGAAGCTAGCGATCGTAGTATTTGGGAGAAATAGCCTTCTTACGATGTCCGAGGAGCATCCTCTTCACTTACTAAGACTGTGCAGTTTACGGAGAACGTAAGACGAGACGAGAGAAAGCCGAAGCCGCGATTACGCGAAACTTCGCCTAATCGGCTGAATTATAACCAAGCGGTGAAAGACAACAGCAAACTGGGAAGTAATAATCGGAACACTGAACCTACTTCCCGGACAAAAGCCGCTGTAGCACGTACTGCACCACCCGTCAAGGCTTCACGCAATAATCGCCCCCCAGAAATAATCCCAAATACCAAAGGTTTTTTGAACCCCCTAAAATCGCATCATTCTTGCTATTGCTGTGGAAAGTTAGGACATTGGGCATCCGAATGCCCCCCTCTCCAATGGTTTTCTGAAGTTGTGGCCGCCTTAATGTCTATATTAAAAACTGTAGCTGCAATAAGTCCGCGGGAAACGACGAAAAAAGAAGCAAGTAGGAGTCGTAACTTCCTCTATTAGCAACCAGACTCCTGAATTTTCAATCTTAGGCACTGAAGTGACGCCTACGCCCTAGGCACTCGGCTCGACATCCAACGAATGTGACGAGAAAAACTCAACCCACCCTTGTATAGCAACCCCTAGCGAAAAATCATCGGCCTTGGCAAAGCTTAGCATAGCGCCATCGCCGGTGGTCACCCTTGATGTAGCCAACACCTTACAGGAATTAGCAGGAAATGGCATAGCAGATTTGGAATTAGCCGAACACATCATGGCAGTGCAGCCTCGGGTAATGACTGAAGCTAATGGCTACAGAGTCGATTACAACCAATGGGAGGAATATCTTATCACACATCGTAAATAAGCAGATCGAGTTACAAAAGACTAACGCCGCAGCAGTGTCGCTCGAGTCGATACTTCAAATCAGCCGGGCGCCGTATCAGCGCCGCTTGAGTTGACACTTCAAATCTGGCGGGCGCAATTTCGGCGCCGTTCGAGTGCAAAGGGTTAATAGCTCGAAGCGTTCGGCTAGCAATACGTCGTTAGCAACTACGGTTGAACTTCTAGTAGCAGCTACAGATTCCCTCATTCAGAATAACCTGGTACGCCAGGGCGAATGCCGCTTATTTTTCAGCTTGGAATTAAATGGTGTAGCTATCATCGCATTGTTGGATAATGGATCGGTCCAATATTACCTAGGTAGGGTCATAGGACGGACGACCGGAGGAACTTTGCTGGCGCATCCTTCATCCGTCAAAGTGGCAGACGGCAATTCTATGGAAATCCAAGGATCCCTTGAAATAACTGTAGCTATTGATGGACTTACCAAGAGCCTGCCGTTTAGAGTAGCTGACAGTCTACAATATCAATGTACACAGTATGTCGGAAAAGTTCCCGAACTTATTTTATAGCGCTTGTACGAGTGGCGCCACCTCTTGGACGACACCGGTACTATGTTGCTACATCCCTCTGGAGTGTCTGAGAATTTTTTCACCAGTATCCGTTCATTAGTTGCCGAGATAGACGTGCTTGAGTGAACTTGTGCTTAGTACCCCGGTGCAAGGAACCGAGATCGTGGAGTTTGCTGGATGACAATGCGCCTGCTCATTCTTCGAACATTGTGAAGCGTTATCTCGCCGAAAATCAGATCCCACGCATCAATCACGCCCCATACTCGCCAGATCTGGCTCCAGCCGACTTTTTCCTATTTCCCAAGCTAAAAATGGCTTTGAAAGGACGATTTTTTGAAGATGTACCGAGCATTCAAGCGGCTTGCACCGAGCGTCTCACAGCGATAACTTCAGAAGAGTACCAGAGAGCCTTCGAATCACTCATGGAGCGTTCAAATGAGTGTATATCTAGGGAAGGGGACTATGTTGAAAGTTAACTGGAATAAATTTCTTTAGATGTAATTTTCGATTTTTTATTTCAAAAGTTCGGAAACTTTTCCGACATACTGTGTATATTAGGTATTGACTTCCAACGTTTATTTGGGTTAACAATCGACTTTAACCATGATTGCTGGTGGACTCCAGGTGGAGAGATTCACCAATTCTATCCCTTTGGCCATAGTCCTGGAAGCTCTCCTGCGATAGCCTGTGTGAGCGGATTAGTTGAAGCATCGGCTACAGAGAAAGCTCAATTAGAAGAGCTTCTGGATGAGCTTATTCCCTCCTACCCCGAGCACCTTGAGTACCACCAATCTATTGATACACTCCATCGATGTCCAAAACCATGAGCCTATACGGCAGAAGGTCCGAAAATATTCCCCTAAGATGCTTTAAGCTGCTCAAGATGAGGTTGACCGTATGCTGTCTGAAGGAATCACAAAACCGTCCGAAGGTTCTGGTGTAGCTGCCCCGTTATCGTACCTAAGCCTAATGGCAAGTTTCGGCTCTGTATCGATTACCGGAGGATAAACAAAGTAACTAAGAAGATAGCACACCCCCTACACTGTCACCGAAAAGGAATGTTTATCGGTGGTATTGGCAGTGAATCGTTTACAGGGGTATCTGCTTGGAGAGAAGTTGACAGTAATCACCGACCACCACAGCTTGCTCTCGCTAAACAACCTAAAGGATCCAGCTGGCAGATTAATACGCTGGAACATCATGCTACGAGGCCACAATGTTAAATTCATTCATCGTAAGGGAGCCTTGAACAAGGTTCCTGATGCCTTATCGAGGGCAACGAAGAATGACGTTGGAGTTGTAGCAGTAGCACCGGAGAACACAACTGACCCTTGATATCAACGGAAACTAAGGGCTGTCGAGAAATTTCCTCACAAATATCCCGATATGAAGATAGAGAACGGATTTCTTGATTGAACACCTTGGAGCTACTATAACCAAGAAAGCTGCAGGAAGAGCTGTAAAACAAGAGGACACGTAAATCAGCTAGATGTTATAAAAGTTGGAACGGCTAATTAACTTACCTAATGATTCAAGAGCTGCTCCGACATTAGAAGTCGCCTCACTAGCTAAGCTAAACACACTTACGTACCCGGCGCGGCGAGGTTAGAATACGCCACACAACAAAAAGGCTACATCTGACTCCGCCAATACTACACGCGCGCCGCGCCATTGGCACTACGACGCTACATACGTAAAGTCATGCTACATGCGCGCCACACTACCAATGCGTTCACTTTGGAAACTAGCACTTAAGCTACAGGTGGCTAGACGAGTACGGCCATTACTAGACTGGCAGTGACACGCGACTATGCACGCACGTTTTCTCTACGCTTTAACTTACGAGTGGCACCAAGATATACTTTGTCGGAATTTGCGAAGTGCGCTGAAGGACGACTAGTATTGCAAGCGAGAAGTGCACGAGTGGTGTGCAAGGATATGGATGGCATATAGATAGTCAGCAAGGGTAAGCTACATTCAATTATTGGCTGGCAGGTAACCGTCCCTCGCTCTATATCTTGCTCCTTGTTGAGTGCCGCGTTCGACGGCGTGCGTAGCCGTCATACATTTCGGTTCGCGTTACGAAATTTCAACGTGGCTTCGTTCTGGTGCTCCGTGTTGTTAGTTAATTTCGCGCAAATAATATCTTTTTCTTGTAGTGCTAGCGAGTGTACGCGGCTACCAAAGCCACGCGTAAAAATTCAAAGAGCGCGCCGCAACATTGCGCGCGGTTGGCGCCCTTCCGTGCCCCCCGCTTTAAAATTGTAAATTTATTTTAAAATATATGACAATCATACTTCTAACTAATGGCTAACTTATTCACCAAATCAATTACTCTAATCCCCAGTAATTGTAATAATATATATATATATATATATATATATGCACACATATCTTTGCGTCATCTGTGCACAGTTGTTTTATAAAAGCCAATTTATATATAATTACAGTTATTGAAATTGTCGAATGCTTGATGCTTGTGTTATTTCAAGATGACAACGACGTTAATTAATATCGTGATTTGAAATTAATTATTATTTATTATATGATTGATAGCCTTAGCAAAATTAAATATGTAGTATCAAATAACTTCGTTTTAAAAAAATCTATTTATTAAGATTATATTCACAAATATAACAAATTAATAAAATTTTTCTTCGCGCGCCTTAAATTTGCCGATATACGAGCAGAATATTTTAAAATTACAATAAAACAATTTCTAAAAAAAAAGCACTTAACATTAACATTTAACAGTTATTTAGTTTTAAAAAGTCTCATACAAATCTGTGTAAAATAATACGCATATATAAAGATTCAAATAATATTACAAATAATATAAGAGTGAATTTATTTAAAGCGCAAAATTCGAGTTTAAAATTAATTATTCTTCAAATAATGTTAAACTTAATGAATTTATTTTTTTCTCCACGGATGTTTTAAATAAATAATTAATGTTAATATTCTACTTAAATATATTGTAGATAATTCGCGATATAATAAATACCGAATACAAAAAAAAAAAAAATAAAAAATAAAAAACTCCACGGTATCGAGAGGAATATTAAAATATCTTCGCGGCATTGTAACCAAGCGGAAGTACTTCCACGCCTGAGATCACCTATACCAAGATAATTTCGAACCTGATTAGCAGTTCCTCCGTTCCCCATACATATACTTTATCCAGCCGCAGTAAGATTGTTGGTCTCATTTAAATTAACGAAGCAATAAATGATTTTTAACGAACAATATTAATAGCACGGAATCATGATATTTATAGACTAATTCTATAATTTTTATAATTTTATCGATATTATTTATTGTACACGAAACGGATTTTAATTTTATTTTTTATTATTTTTATTACGTAGAGATAATTGAAAATTATTTAAAAATAAATATCAAATTACATAAAAATGATACGTTCTTGTTTACATTAAACAATGTTTATTTCGATATATCAATTTTTAGAGTTTTTTTCCCTCGTAAATTCATGATTCTATTTCCATTCTACTTCTCGTAATATTATCTTAAGAATGTTCTCGCTAACTCACCGATTCATTTTTTAACATCTTTCGATGGCTGTGATTTAAGATCTATTAATAGATTGCGTATAAGTAACGCAGATATTCTCTCGGAAAAATGTTCCATAAAAAATGACCTTCTATTTTTACGCGTATCGCGTCAAATGAAACGTATGCATATATACCGACTTTTTCAAGCACCAAATTAAAATTTAATTTTTCAGACTTTACCGTTCTATTACTCTGTGTGTAATGTAATTAGTAAATAATTTTTTCAGAAGCCTTAAAGAATAACACAGACTTCGAGTGACCTTGTTTAATTGTGTAAGTTTTAAATTAGCAAGACAAAAGTACGTTTCAATGTTAACGTTTATACAGAATCTCGTTATATTGCAAAAACGTTAAGCCAAGATAGGGTAGTCCCTGAATGTTAAACAGAGGAAAAAGTGTTATTTATAAGTCGGCGTAAAAATGGTTCAAAGTCTAAAAACGCAACTCTCTGTACTAATTCGCAGAAATAATAAAATAAATTGATAAAATTACTGATCGAACTAGCCGATTTAATGACGAAATTTTTTCTCCTTTACGTTGCTTCTAATGATTTTTTTAAATTTCCATGTTAAACAAGTTACATTTTCAAGCATAAATGGGTGTTTACTCGTACTTTATTGATTTAATTTTATTGCATGCACACCATTGTTACATCATATAAAAAATTTTTATTTCGCAAAATAACAAATTGATATACTTATTTTTTTTTTTTTTTTTTTATTTAAAAATAACAATTTATTAAAAAATAGATGATATCTATTGAATTCCTTTAGTATTACTATAAATCTTATAAATTGTAATTATATCATTCCATTAGATTAGAAAAAAAAAAACAAAATTATTATTATCGGTAAACGTATAATTCATTTTCTTCTCTATCAACTCTTACTAACCGCAATATTATCAAATATTTGTAAATTTCTATTTATAAATAATAAATTTAGGATGCTTATCATTTATAAATTATATATCATTTATAAATTAGAAAAAATTACTATTAATGTATTACTTAGATTGTAAAAAATTACATTATAAAAATGTATTTCAGTTGTCATTAAGTGATTAATCCGTAAATTCTTATTACAAATCATAATTGATATTTAAGTTCTTCAAAATATTAAGAAATATAAAAACTACACATATGGCCAACAATCAGAATGACAATAGCTCGTCTATTGATTAAAAAGATTACCGTTAAATGACGAGTCTCAAAAATATTATTACATTCATTAATTAATTTCTCAATTATATATTGGAATAATTTATTTATAAATTTTTAAAAATTTTCGACAACTTTACCCAATGTTAATTATACGTCAGCAAAATACTCGAAAGGCAAAAGCGTAGGTTGGTTGTACGAGACGAGTATACCTAATCGCACATCTATATATTACTCTCAGTATATTTACTTCCTATACCGATGAATCATCATTTCGACGTTCAATTCGCATGCACTATGCTTATGGCTGCTTTATGACGCGACATCTCTTTCATTTTGGGAATTTACTAATTTAAATAATCTAAGATATGAAATTTAATTAAGTAATTAAAATTTTCCCATCATTACATTAATTAAAATTTTTGTATTCTTGCCTCGTTGAAATTCGTTATTTATACTTTACACTTTAATAATAATTTTCAACTCTAACAATGTGTTACTTGATTTAAACTTATTCTTAAATAGTCAGCTATTTTTAAAATTAATTTTTAAATAACATCTAAATAAAACAAAATAATTTAGATAAAATTTTTCATGAATTTTATTATTTCAAATAAACGTTTATGCTTTTGATAAAAAGGCAGATAACGATAAAAATTTTGAAGTTTTAAACGAAATACAAATAAAAAGAGCTTTATCCTCGATTACAAAGAAGCATTTGCTCGACTGCATTGTGCAGAAAGTTTATGATCGTTCCAAAAAAAAGCCGCGCGAAAAATATAGAAACAAAGAACGAGAGAGAGAGAGAGAGAGAGAGAGAGAGAGAGAGAGAGAGAGAGAAAGGGGAGGATGATGATGGAGGAGGGGAAAGGAAGAGAATAAAGGCCAGCGGCCGCGGAACGATTTCACCTAGTCAGCCTCTAGAAAGAGGCTGATACAAAACAAAGAATATGCCTTGCAAAGAGCTCCACGAAACGGAACTCTATCGCCTCGTAAGTATATCTCACCGTCAGGCTCGAGGGCGTTACGAGGTCGAAAATTATTGGCGCGATATCGGTCCTGTGCTGCGCGCCCACGCGTGCTGCACGCATTTTACGCGCTAATGCAACGAACCTTTTCTCTGCTTGTTCCTCCCGCATACGTATGCATACGCAGACAAACGCAGGCGCGCGTCTTTCCGTTTATTTTCAGAAAACGCGATACTGCTGCATAAACTCTTTCTCCCAGCTGATTCATCGCTCGGTTGAACTCGATGAAAATGTATTTTGCTTGCACGCCGGCTCAATTGTCAGGCTTTGTCGTTGAAGCATATTTATTTAGCGGCAAGCTGAGATTGGGAAATGAGAACGATTTTGATGCTTGGTATTAGAGAAAAGAAAAGATGCGTTTGGATCTTCCATATGGTTTCTTAACCATTTATTTTTTTAATCAAAATTTTATCTTAAAAAAATTTCTTAGATAAAAATGGGTATATCCAATTAAAAGAAAATGGAAGAGGTACAACACTTTTTACTAATAAATAATGTAATGTATGCATGCAAGCATTCATTTTTACAATATTTCAAACTAAAATTTCATTTAAAAAATGGTATAAATCACAAATTAAAACTATATCTTTAAAATTTTTTGTTTTAAATTTTAGAGAATTCTTATTTTGTTATTCAATTATTTCAAATGAGTTACTTTATGTTAATGTATAAATTAACAAGACATTCAAAAGATAATTACATTTGTAAAATTGCCTGATATCTAATAATAAGTCTCTTTTGCATTGTCGCTCAAACATAAATTAAAATAAAACTATTCTTTGTAAAAAATTTGGTTTAAAAGAATTGCATAAAATTGCTCAAATTTGAATATTTTTACAATCATGATATTATGTTTAATGTAAGGTAAAACTCACCAATTCCAATGTGTCTAAAGATTTCTTTAGGAGCTATTTCTTCAATCTCTCTATTGTTTTGAGGCTTCTGACAATAGAACTTTCTTTCCGCAGCATCACCAAGTTGAGGCTTTGCAGGTGCTGCTTTTGAAATAGACTTCGCTGGAGAAGGCTCAGGCTCTGATTCAAATTCAGAGTCTCCAGTTTCTCCACCACTTTGTTGTGCTTTATTTTTTGATTCAGCCATTAAGAAATCATGGGACATTTCATAATTACCATGACCTTTATTTTTCTCAAAATCATCAAACATATCTTGTTCAGCTTCCTTGGGTAAAGGTGGTAAGGGCTTAGTAGGTGGTTCATCGTGCAGCATCTTCTCCTCGAATTTATCTTGATCACTCTTTTCGAGGACGTTCCATAAATCATCCTCGTTTTTGCTGGGCTTTTCCTTAGCAGCCTCGTGAACGTTTAACTCATCCTTGACAAAATCAAGCTCGGGTGACTTCTCGGGCTCGGGAAGAGTTGAAGACTTGATCTCCTCCACATCATGTCTATCGAATGTATAAGGGTCACTCGCTGGCACCTTGTCCTTAACTAAATTTTCGCTGTCCAAGATATCATTTTTTTTATTGGCAGGAGGGACGTGAATTTCGCTGGGTTCGGTATTGTCTTCCTCATCGCTGACCTTCATATCTTTCGAACTTGATAAATCGTCTTCGTAATTGCTTTTCATTAAACAAGTATTTGATTCTTCTGGCCTAACCTCAAAGTCCTTAGCCATACCGTAGGGCGACTTTTCTGTCTCCATGAAGGCCATTGTCGCGGCCTTGGCGTCTTGCAGCTGTTCCCGAATCCTGGCCTCGAGCTCGTCCTTCTGTTGGCCAGTGGCGAAGGAGGCCACTTCAGCTTGTTGGCGCGCGCCTCCCTCGAACTTCTCGAAATCCGCGGAAGGTGGCGGAGTCGCTGGAACCGGCTTCAGGTCACACTCGCCGTTGCTCGCCGGTATGCTTGTATCTAGGAGATTGGCTCTGTCGATTCCTGTATCCATGAGGCCATCGATTAAGTTGTGCGGCTGCGGCGAAGATACATTCGAAAGGTCTAGGAGAGGTTGTTGATGACTCGATGAATGTTGCTGGATGTCGTGCTCAAGATGCTCAAAATCATCCGTGGAATCGTGTTCGCGTTTCAGCGGCTGAGCCGACTGATGTTGCTCCATGAGATCCGACATTCTATAAATATTTATTTTTTTTTCTTTGATTATTTCGTTTGGTTTATCCTGGCTGATTCACCTGTTATTATTCAAATGCGCGCAGTAGAATCTCTTCGCTTTCTTTTGGCACTCAATTAACCGTTTTCGAACTATTTAAAAACTTATTTAAAGTTGGAAGTTAAGGAAGAAATCTTAATACTTTCTTTCGTTTCAGTTACTTTGTTACATATGTAGTTTAAATTTTAACTTTGATTTAGACACTTTCTTCACGCTGTTTGCTATTTTTTTAAAATACTTCATAAAAATTAAAAGCAGAAAACTAGCGGTTAGCTGGCCCGTGATCTTAACAGAAATATATTGCACCAAAAAGCTCCGGTAAAAAAAGAATGATTTAAAAAGTAGCTGTATAAAAATAAAAGGACTTGTTCCTTTGTAAAACACACACGTACGAGCGTGCAAGGATATGATCAAGGTTAAAAGTCCATTGCAAAAAAAAATCTGCTCGCCCGCTGACGACGACGACGACGACGATGATTCACACTCTCGTTAGCAGCGATGACGCCTTTGCTCTTTATTTACGCTATTACGTACCTCGTTATTTCTTTTTATAAAATTTGGAAGATCCCAACAATTTCAAAATTCAAAAATATTTTCACTCCCACGATTTAAAATCAGAAAATAATCCCCCGCATTGAAACACTTTCTAAATGCATGCGTTTCTCTCTTCCAGTATCTTTTTTATCTATTTACTTCCTTTCTCTTTTACTCGAATGTTAAGCATATCACAGACGCGTCGACGACGAAGACGACGACGAAAACAGTACACGAGGGACGGCGTATGCTGCTGCACTGGCTTTGAGCAAAGCGAACGAATATGATACGTGTGTATACAAAAAGTAGCGGAGGAAGGGAGAAAAGGAGAGGACGGCCACAGATCCAGACAGATATGTGTGTGTTGATATATATATATATATATATGAGTATGTACGTGTGTGTGCACACTATATTTTCTTCACGCAGCCCGTATAACGCGTCTCCGGTGAATATGTATATGCGCAGACATGTATGAGTTGCCGAAGGTGTGCGAGAGTTACAAGCTTTTCTTCTCTCCCTTCGGCTAGCTGGTCGCTGCGTATCTGAACTTCAGATTCTGAAAGCGCTCGGTGTCGCTTTGCTGGAAACGTCCGGGAATGGTATAGGAAGAGGGAGAAAGAAGAATAAAGAGAAAGATAGGACATAAGGCTGGATCTTAAGGCGCGTACGCATAGTGGCAGGATGACGGCGGCGACATTATCGGCTACTGGAAATCATTTCTGCGCATGTCTCAAAACAGAGTGGACAATACTGTATCTGTAGTTTATATTCTTTATTCACTATAGGCATTAAATTGTTGCCTCCTTCATGCATTAAATTTAAATCAACGCTATAAGAGGGTGTATTTGAAACTATTTAGGTCATAAGCTTAATGATTAATAAACAGAAATGGGAGAGGGAGAAGATAGAGTAAAAGCGCGTAATGTAAAATTTTGAAAAAGATTAATTAAACAAATATCAATATGCTTAAAATTAATTGAACGAAGAACAGATTTTTTAATAGAAAATGGAAAATTTTGCCCTTCTTCCTTTCTACTATTTAGTTTTAAAAAAATGATACAAACATTGTTCTTATAATAAAAAGCTAAGAAAAATAATTTTTATATTTACAGTTTATTCTTAGAAAAGGATATTTAAACAAGAATATTAAAAAAAAAAAAAAAAAAAAAAAATGAAAGAATAGAACATGGTTACAGTGTTAAAATCTTGGCAAATCTTAAACTACATTAAAATTACAAAAATTAAAATTTAAGAAAATAATAAACATAAGATAAACAGGAATAATACTAACAAATAATTCTAAACGCAATTGTTTAATCATAATTTTTAAATCGATAATAAATTTGAACAATTTAATAAAATTTCAAGTTTTAACTCTTTACTTGTTGTCGTATTAGAGAACCGGTTCAAGTACCGATCAACTGATAGAATGTGCCGGCCGGCCGGCTAATACTCTCAGCCACTTATCTTATTCTCGCCGCGAACGCGAATCTTGATAAGAGTATACGTACGAATGTGTGCGTGCATGTGCGCAAGTTCGTTTATTTTCTCGTTTACTCACTGTCTTTAGTCGTCTGACGTATTATTAAATCGAATAATTTATTTATGGATATGAATTTTCTAAATTGAAATTTATAAAATATAATAGTTAAATTAAAAATAAATCATTATATGAATAATAAATTAAAATATATAATCAAATAGTGTTTATTTTGCGATTAACATAATTTATAAAAGATTTTTCGTTAGAAAAAATAAGCTATTAAAAAATTTTAATTATATTTTTACTTATTTAACATTATTTACCAAAATTTTCATTGCATTTGAATATATGTTATATTAAAAAAAAAAAAAAAAAAAAAAAAAAAACATTTTTGCGATTTAATTATTATCAAATATTTTTTTAGATTCAAAAAACTTTATTTTTATTACTGTTGTCAATATTTAAAAAGTTTTAATTAATTAATAAAATTTTTAAATTACGTTTCATAGAGAAAATAGATCCTTGTAAATATTCTTTTTTATATTCCGCGCATTTTTTTTTTTTTTGTCCAATCAGTGTGAAGTCAGACTGCGCAAAGTCAAGAATCCTGTACGATCTAGACATACTGCCCTCTATAGTTGTTCTTTTCTTTTTCATTAAACTTACACCGGTTGGTAGCATATACTTTTCATATTTTTTTGTTAAATATGATTTAATTATATACAATATGCAAGAATTTTAAACCTCAAACTGGCAAAAATTGTGTTGAAAAATAACGTTTTTTTTTATTTTTGTAAAAATTTATTTAATTAAAATTTATGTATTATTATTTTATATAAATATAAAATTATAAAATTAATGTATATGTCTCGAAGATTATTGCTTATTTACAATATCTGTAACAAAAATTAAATAAAAAAATTGAATTCCTTAAAATATTACATTTTAATTGTATTTTGATTAAATTTTTAAGAATTTTTTTTTTTTTCCTTGATGTGAAATTTTTTATTTTAATTCTCAAATATTGAATATTAATGCTAGCTAACAGAGTATATTAAACATTTTATTGTTGAAGATTATTTGCAATGGCATTGAATAACAATAACACATGTATATATGTCATACATGTATATATGTGATTAAATGACTTTTATTTTATTGTTATGCCTATGTATATATATATTGAAAATGACTCAGAGACGGATTTTATTTAACATTTTATCTGATAAGTTGTGCAAGTTGATAAATAGCGGCACAAATTCCTGAAACATTTTATTTTAACACATAATTCAAATGTTGTAATGTCGTAAATAAATTAAAATTTTATTAATGATTTTTGATATTACGATTCATGCAATTGAAATTAATTAAATTCAATATTCTTTTAAGATATATGTCTTCACAGCAATGGCAGTAATAATTTATACTTCATTAAGTTGACGCTGTGCATTTCGTGTAAAATAAGCTTGAAACCTAATCAATAATTTGTAAGATACACCTGTAATACGCTATACAAATTTATATTTGTACAAAAAAAGAAAAAAATCAATAATTTTTTTTCTATTGGATAAGAAACTTTAATTCTTCTACGTTTTTACAATCTATTGCTAATTTTTCTAATTATCTAAAAGAGGAAGGAAGGTATAAACAAAAAAGTGCCGAAAAAGAAATAAAAAAAACTCTTAAAGTGTTGACAATTGTTATTAGAAATATTTTTAAAAGTAAAAAAAAAAAAAAATCCATGGAGACAATAAATTAGTAAAGTAAAACTCTTGAAAGAATTTATGCAGCATTGATCGAAGAATACTGTTGTAAAACGTTTACTAGAACTTTTAAAAGCTTATTTTTTGTGTGTAACTTAATAGTTGATACTATTAATGTATAAGATATACGTATGTTTATACGGTGAAATAATCCCTCTGAAAATTCCCTCGTCTTGTTACAGGTGTGTCCGTCCCTGGTTTTCCCGACATCCAAAGCCATCGTCGTAACAACCTATTAAAGCAGTGGTGGGAATAGGAAACGGAGCTCCCTTGTATACTTCTAGAGTCGAGGGATTTTCCAGAGGGCACACGAAGCGGTTGATAAGATTTTAGAATAGTACACCTTCGCTAATTAGAGAGAAGAATCGACAACGAAACAAAAAAAGAAAAGGAGAGCAAGCTCATATACTATATGCGAGGCGGAAAGAGAAGGGCGGCAAAGTAGGAGACGACTAAAAAAACCGGCTGCGCGCCGGCTAGCTTGCGCAGACTTCTTCCGCACACAACACCAGCAGTTAGCAGACGCTTGTGTGCGGTGCCGCAGAGTAGAGTGCGACGTCGCTAGGACGCTTCTCGTGCCACGATCGCATCGTCCGACTCTCCCTCTCCCTTCTCTTTGGCGCGCGCACTCGCCGTACACTGTACACACGGACACACAACTGCAGGGCCACAAAACGGGAGCAGACACACTACTCGGCATTTTGGCTTTGACACGCCGCGGCAAAGAGGAAGTTTTCGCGCGTACTTTCTTCTTTTTCTCGGACACACAATCTCGCGTTCTTGGGGACATTTAACTTCAAACGACGTCTAAAAGAGACAAAAAGGAGATTCGAGGAATCCTCGGACGACTAAAATCAAACCATCGGTTGTCGTTGCTTTAGTATCGACGACGAGATGGCCACGACGATGAGCTGCATCGGAACAACGGTGACCGAGACCGACGGAGCCAATAAACGAGTTAACGGGATAAGCGCGCACGCGGTCGCTGCCGTCACTGTCGACGGTCTCAGTAATCGCCGAATTAACGGATACAATCCCAAGCCACTTGCCGCCAACGCCAACGGGCACTCGCGGGTAAGTTGTACCGATTAATTAAAGTACTAAACGTTCTTGGCCCAGATTTATTTAACTTCGCGTTCGCAATTTGGTAATTTTGTTTTAAATCAATTTATAATAATAATAAAATTTAATTGACGTTGAAAATTAAGAAACATTCACGGATGTCATCACTGAAGCGATTGGATGCTATTAAATTACGAGACGTGGAAGTGAGTCTTTTTCGTTATTATACCATAAATCGAAGTTATATCGATTCACTAATTTTTTTCTTTTAAATTTGATTTCCAAGGATTTGTATAAACACATTTGTCAACCTTCGCGAGTAATATTTCTTCACAGTAAGTTCGATCGATCGATCGTTCCTTTTTTGTTTTTTAAACAATCTTGGATTTTATGAAGCCATGAAGATATTTTTTTAATTTTGTAATTTCCATTATAACTAGACTGATTTAAATATTCGAAATAATCAAATAAATAAAATTGTGTGTGTTGATTGGTGTAATTTTCGTATATCAAAGCGCCGCAGAAAATTTAATATGTGACGCGTCAAATATTTCAACTTTTACAAGAAACAATTGTCGAAGAACGAATGCATGCTACAATTATCAACACTCAAGAGAAAAAGTCATAGGCGTGTCTATAACAAAACTTACAGATTTTTTCTAGGAAAAGCATTGCATCATGTTCCCCGTGTATAATTCGAATATGACTTGTCCTCACTATATTTTAATACAAGCAAATAAATTTCTACATTTCTTGTTCGTATGATCTCAAAATTACTTAAAAGATCTTATATACAGTGCTTCGAGGATGAGCGACCCTTTAACCTTGTAGCTATGAATTCGAGATAAAAAAAATTTTAGGCTTCGAAGTCAATTTGAAGAATTTTTCTTTGATAATTATTAAATAGAATGCTTATGACAACGTATAGAATCATTGTAAATGAAATGCAATTAACAGTCTTGTGTGATTAAAATTGCCTCAATGTTCACATGATTATTAATCAAACAGCGCTATCTAGTGGGTGTCAGAGTTATATTTTAAATAATAAGAAAATCAAACAATTTTTTTGTTCTTTTAATAATTTGATCAAAATTTTTATATCATTCTTTTTTTATGTATTTTTCAGATGAAATTTCATTAAAATATAAAGATTTAACTTACTCCTAATTATTAATTATTAAACTGTTAGGCTATTGTGATTTTATAATTTTGTTTACATAAATACATAAATACAACATAAATTTCAATGTTATTTTGAATGAAATAATTATTATAATGTTATATTCGACGTTAAATTTTAAAAAATAAAGAAATATATAAACATTTGTTTTTACAATAAAAAACTAAAAACAATTTTTATATTTATAATTTTTTCTTAAAAAAAGATATTCAAACAAGAATAATAATAAAAAAATGAAAGAATTGTTATGTACTTAAAATCTCAGTCAATAATTCAAAACACAATGAACTTCAACATTAATATATGTTTTTATTTACTACAAAATAATTTGTAAAAAATTAATTCTTAATTTAATATTTAATGTTTTAGTTTTTTAATGAAGACAAAAATAAAGAAACAAAAACTAGTTATCCGCTTAGGTTATCAAAATGTAAAGAATCATTTGAAAAAGTGCCATTTATTACAGCAGCTCTTACTCATTTTGGTTTTTATATTCTCATGTTTTTGGGATTTATAAATCAATTACTATTTACACCAAATGTCACCAAAGAACAAAAAAGAAAGGTATGTAAAATATTTCATTAAATAATACTTTAAAACTTTTTATAAATAATTTTAAATTCTTATATTATGTTAGGGATATGCTCCTCTTTATGAGAATTTTGAACAATTCTACTTAAGATATGTATATAGAAGAGTAAGAGATTGCTGGAATCGCCCAATATGTTCAGTACCTGGAGCAACAGTTACGCTTAAAGATCGTATAACTAATGATTATGGATGGACATTTGAGTAGGTATTACAAAATATTTTACATATTTAAAAATTTCTAAGATTATAAAAAAATATTTTTTCTTTATATAAAAAAATTGTTTTTAAATATTTAATTTTTAATTTTATTAAACTATATGTCAAAAATTACAATTATATTAATGAATTAATTTTAATTCTGCTTTGTAGATTTACTGGTACGAAAACAGAATGTATAAATCTAGGTTCCTATAATTACTTAGGATTTGCAGAATCTTCAGGACCTTGTGCAGAAGAAAGTATAAAAACTTTAAAGGAATTCGGATGTGCCAGTTGCAGTCCTAGATTAGAGTTAGGTAAAGAGTCTTGAAATCATCACACATGTTTTATGTAATCAATGTAAAGTAAAATTTTTATCCCATTATGTAAATATTTAATGATTTTAGGAAGTATGCCTATACATGATGAATTAGAAAAATTAACAGCTAAGTTTTTGGGAGTAGAAGATGCCATTGTTTTTGGAATGGGCTTTGCAACCAATGCCTTAAATTTACCGTCATTGATATCAAAAGGATGTCTTGTTTTAAGTGATGAGAAAAATCATGCCTCTCTTATTTTAGGATTACGATTATCAGGTGCTACAATAAGAGTGTTCAAACATAATAGTGAGTTAAAATATTATCTTTAAATTTAGTTTTAAAAAGAAAAATAAAAAATATTCAAATTAATTACAGGTGTTAAGCATTTAGAAGATTGCTTGAAAAAAGCTATCTTATTAGGTCAACCAAATACAGGTGAAGCATGGAAAAAAATTGTGATAGTTGTTGAAGGTATTTATTCAATGGAAGGTTCTATAGTTCATCTTCCAGATGTATTAAGACTAAAAAAAAAGTATAAGGTACAAATTTTAGTCAATTATTGTAACTATTATTATTTTAATTTGAACATTTTTCCCATAGGCCTATCTTTATTTAGATGAAGCGCACAGTACTGGTGCAATGGGAAAACATGGACGAGGTGTATGTGATTATTATGGAGTTGATCCTCATGAAGTAGATATTTTAATGGGTACATTTACCAAAAGCTTTGGCTCTGCTGGAGGTTATATTGCAGGAACAAAGGTATTTCTGAAGTTAAATATTTTTTAATTTAAATAAATTAGAAAAAATTGATTGTATATAATTTCAGACTTTAATCAATCATTTGAGAATATATAGTCACGCACATACTTATGCAGTAGCAATGTCGCCACCAATAGCTCAACAAATTATAACATCAATGAAAATAATTGCTGGTGAAGATGGTACAGATGCTGGAAAAAATAGGACAAAACAGTTGGCAAGAAATACTAGATATTTTAGGCGAAGATTGAACCAAATTGGTGTAATTATTTATGGAAATGAAGATTCACCTGTAGTACCCATGTTGGTGTACCTCTTTTCGAAAATTGGGTAAGCTATATAGATAAATAAAAGTTAAAAAATGGTAACATTTTCACAATGTTTATTAAAAAATATTTCGTATACAGTTCGGTAGTTCGGACGTTAACGACCCGAAATATAGCAACAGTAGGTGTTGGTTTTCCTGCAACACCATTGATGGAAGGGAGAATAAGATTTTGTTTATCAGCAGCACATACTAAAGAACAACTTGATTATGTCAGTATTATCTTTACTTGCTACTAAATCGATATTTTAGCCTTTAATTAATATAATATTAAAATAATTAAGATGAAAAATTAATTTGAAATTATTTTATCAATGCTTTAATTTTCTTCTATATATATTTTTTTGTCATATTGTATTCTTCTTTGGCTTGAAATAGTCAGCATCCGAGTTAACTTGAAGAAGAAAGCAATATGAAAGATTCTCATCGCGAAAGTCTTAAATCTTCAAATTTTTTTATATATATTTTTTAATAATAACGTTTGAATTTTTGTTTTAGGTGTTGCAAAATATTGAAGACATTTCTAATACCCTCGGATTAAAATATTCAAAGAAGCCACGTGATCCCAATCCAATAGAGTATTATTCAGATAGTGAAACAGAATGACCTGGCTCATAAAATAAAAAGCCATTATAAGCAAATTAATATGTCGCTAATGACAATAGCGCTGAAAACCGCCTAAAATTCATTTTTGAAATTTTTGCGCGATGCGCTTGCCGCCGAATGCAGGATTGATACATCATTTGAGTAGAGCTTTTCATAAAAGTTAATCATAAAATGATGTGTGGTGATATTGTGCATGAAAAAATCAATCCTGAGTAAACCAAGTATACATCGAAATGGGTTCAACATTTTTGGTCAGTCAGTATCCTAAATAGAAAGACTCAACTAGTCTTTCTATGAATGTTGGAGAGAAAAAAAAACACTCGTTAAATTTGTACATTATTATTAATGACGCTGCCTTACATACTGCATATACTTTTTACATGCAGAAAATATAATGTAGCATTAGTATTTGAGTAAAACTTTCTCTTTACAAAATATATTATATTATCAATTCATAAAATCATAAATTATGCTATACTGCGTAAATTTCATAGTTTTCATAGTCTCTTTTATCTGTATTTATAAAGCATTTCATGTAAATCTATTATTAAGAAAAATTTAAAAATTTAATCTATTTTCAACAAAATATTAAAAGTAGGTTGCTTCTTTAAAGTTGTATATATATATATATTTATATAACTATTTGAATATATATATTCCAGTGAAATTCGAGCCTCCATTTAAAATTATTATACAATATCAAATTGTTAAATAGCAAGTGCATATATATTATGGACGTTGAAAATTTTAACTTATTATTCTTGAACATTACAAAATTTTTATCAAATATTAACCAAAAATTTATTTTTAAAGTATAATTACATTGTATCTAAAGTTATTTGAAATCTATTTGAAATTTAACACAAACTTTCTTAAAAATAAAATTATACAATTAAATCTAGGTATTTCAAATTTTTTTTCTTAAAATGTATTATATATTTTATGAGTAAAAAAGTTTAATGTTAACTATTTCATATTTTTATTACGTTTCGTATTTTGATTTCAAAATATACAAAAAATCTGTCACTATTGTGAAAGAGAATTAATATATCTATCATAATTATTTATATTTTTACATAATTGTATTTTAAGCACGCACAAAACAACATACAAAACTTTAGTAAAAATTGAGCATAAAATGAAACTTCTCATATCTACCAGCCTAGAATAAAGCCTTGGCTGATATCAACATGGTAAACATATCTCTTAATCATCAAGTGTAACTTCACTTTGCACATGCATACATTCCTGATTGGTTTATTTTTGTAACAAATATTGGGACTAAATTCTTGTGTAAAATATATAAATATTAAAAAAAAAGCAATTGTATTTCACTTACATTTCATCCTTTCCATATAATGCCTTTAATTTGAGATACGATTTAGAAGAGTTTGTATTCTATTTAAAATAATACTGTTTAAACAAATGCAATTTTCAGGCCCGTAAGGTGGTTCTATTTGTACAGTGTCTTTAATATGCAAAACGCCTTTTTCTTCTTTAACAGGAAAATGATTTTCTAATAATAACTTGAAAACTGAATTTTTTCGTTTTAAAAGTTCTTCTTCGTTAAAATGCGTAGGAGGTGCCACAAACATTTCTGGTAGTATTTCAGTATCAAAAGAACATTTAATATCTTTAATTGCCGGCTTCATTATAATTTTCATGCGCATTTTTTTTTCTTTTTCTTCTTTTGGTTGCATTAATACAATACTATTATCAGAAAATTATATTAATATTAAAATTTTATGCTATTTATATACATAATATTTATAAATAAATTTAAAACGTAAAATCCTAACCTCTCAGAAACTGGATCAATGGTATAAACGATGCCGGTGTGCATGTTAGAGTCTTCTGTTAGAATTGTTACTTTTTTATTTACGTAATTTTTAAAAAGTATTGGATCATTTGTGTAGATATTGTGTAAATAATTAGACGGATTATCACTTGTTTGAGTGGACATTATTTTTTAGTTGTATTTATAATTTTATTTCAAGCAATTATAAAAATCAATTATTTAATTAAAAAAATAATTGTTTGTAAAAATCTTTAATTTATTATCATTCTTACAAATGATATTTTGGAGACTATTAAAGACTATCTTACAATTGCTCTCACAGATCAGAAAGAACTACATTACATGAATGTAAACATAACTTACTTGCATCTTAGAATAGTGAGGGCATTTTAAACGCGTGAAATTATCTGACAATTCGTTAAAAATTTAATATTCGAGAACAAATAAACAGTAAAAATAGTTTATGCAATATTGAAATAATTTTAATTTAATAATTAACACTAAACTGTTTTTTTCCATTATTTATAAATTTAAAAAAATTTATTAAAATAGCATATTTTTTTTTTCAAAAAAAAAAAAAAAAAAAAAAAAATAAAAAAAAAATAAACGCAAGTATTGGAGTTTTGTGGTTTTTTACGATTTCAAGAACGAAGAAAGTCAAATTCTCGGCAAAAAAAAATGTATACATTTCAGTCCTACGTTCACTTTTTAGTGCAAATGTTAAGAAAAGACCACAATATACGGATACTACCTCTATACAGATTTAAAAAAAATGTTTGATTTTTCTTTATTAGACTTATTATCTCGAAGATATCGATTACGCCTTAACTTGTTGAAGAAATTATTTTTTAATAATTAATATTGATATGAATTTAACTTAATATATCTAAAACGACTTTTTTTTTTTAAATTTCGCAGCTAGATTTCCTCTTAATGAAAATATGAAAGTTATAAAGATTTTATACTTTCTTAGGAGATAGAATCAAATAGTTCTTATAATTATAATTTGTTATTAATTTTTCTGTTTCGATAATAGTAGATAAAATTTAATTATTTTGTCGAAATTCAATAATTAATATTAAATAAATATGTATTATATACTCATACTATTTTCTGATTAATATAATTTGTAATTATATACAGATTTTATACTTCCTATTCTTCATCAAAAGACCTAAAATGCGAAATTTATAACAATGTCAAATAACAATAACAATAACCTAATAATTATAGAGTCAACTTTTCGCATTATTTTAACAGCTCAATATAAAATTTATTTTTTAACTGTCTTGTTCTGTTTCCGTTTTTCAACATATCAATATTGTCTGTAATTATTATGATATTTTAAAAACTGAAAGTTGCTATTTTAAAAACTTTCTAAAATTTCTAAAATTAGACAAATTATAATAATTAGTATTATTGAGATAAAATAACTTTAATATAAAATTCAGTGATATTTTATATTTTATTAGTAAGTATTATTAAACTCTTTACATATTTTATCGTTATAATGAATAACTGATAGAACGGTTTTTTTTTTTTTTTTTATTTGAAACATCCACACACCCAAACAGACGTGACGTACTCTAAACCACAACTATGTACTATCACACGATCCTCGACTCTTTTAATAGTCTACTGCCGCTTATTGGGTGACTTTATGAAATCTACTTTCTGACATCGATCACTTTTAATATTTTTTCTTTTTTTAACCGACTTTTAAAACAGTCTGTTATATCGAACGTCTTATATACTCTTTTAGGGGCACAGCTCAAAACAGAATTTTACCATCTTCATTGAAGATCTTCAATGGTGCTCAAGTATGCATCCAAGTAAAACATTTAAGTTTCATACGATTTTAAAAATTTTTCTTCAATGAGAAGCAATGAAACAATGTTCTAAATGTTTTAGAGAATATTATATTTAACTCATGTTTACTGCAGAATTAATTTATTTTATAAAATACTATATATTCTTCTTGATTTAAGATAAGTAATAGTAGTGCAAAAAAAGAAAATTGTGATAATAAAAAACATAATGAACGAAGAAAGCAGAACTATGAAATAAGTTTAAATGTTAGCAATTAAATAGAAAAAAAATTGATGTATTTTTTTAGCATAAACGCTTGGAATATTCAAATATAATTTACATATAAATTATTTGGAATATTCAAAGGGTTGAAACATAACAAATAACTGAATAATTTTATAATTAAAGATTAAAATAAAAAAAAAAAAAAAAAAAAAAATTGAAGCGAATAATAAGACGAAAAAATAGTAAAATTTATGCGATAATCGATAATAGTTGTATTGATTTGCAAATAAATACAGCTTCATATCAAAAAAGTGGCGCACAATCGATATTTAAAGGTCTTTCTCTCCCTCTTTCTTTTTTTTTTTCTCGTTGATGACTTGGTGAGATACTTAAACCGGAATATCCTGGGACGCATGGTACAAAACGTTGTAATGGCTCCAAAAGCTCCAGTTGAGAGAATCACCAGTGGCCATGTGTGCATACCCCGCGGATCGTAAAAATTACACGCTCGTTCTCTCGCATTCACAAATTCATGTGTTGCTTGCAATTAATTTTATGTATTCATGATTTTTTTTTCTTTTGTTGCCTTATACTTATTTCTTATAGAGGCATGTGTAGACTGCTAATAGTCAAGTTCCACTCACCACATAAAGTATAATATCGGCAGTAAATACCCTTTTTGAATGATCGATCTCTAAAAGATTTTATGCTCTCGAACCGTTTGGTATATTATTACATGGAAGTGTATCAACATTATTATTATCTCTCTTTATTTATCTATGTGTATTCTTCTCAAATGCAAAATAAGTAATGCCTATATTTTTATATAGTATAAATGACGCTCCATTCACGCTTTTTACTTATACATTGGACAGCTTGTTTACAAATTTATCATATCACATTTATTTAGCCAAAAAACATTTTTTATACAATTACCCTATGTAGTTGCAATTCGTTCACGTTTAACGTCTCATACAAGTGAATTGCATTTACAATATCATTTTCCTGATCTTTCACTCATTTCTCACTCGCACTTGCATCTCTCGCGCTCACTCGTATTTTATCTTTTATATCTCTATAGCTTTTATTTACCTTCGTGTCACATTAATCGATAAACAAATGTCTTCAATTTTTTCGTTGATTTACTTTAATTTGGGTTTTCTATTCTTTTTTGATACAACTTACACGATTCGAAAAAGAGTTCTATGATGACACGATATCCATTAAGGGTACTTACTTCGCGTTATTACTTTCTATGACTTTATAAAAAGGATTCACATGTTTATTTGTAGAAAATATTTCTAGATTCCTGCCTACCTAAACACTTCAACCCACTCGATAATGATCACTCAAAACCTCGTTTTTGCTCATACTCTCTCGCTTGCTCTCACTCTCTTTCGCTCTTTCTCTCCAAAAATCATTTGGATTTCAGATGCTTTTTTGTCACTTTTGTAGTATTTTTGAAGGTAATTTTCTCAAACGCGTACGCCAGCGATGCACATTTGAATTAAAAAATAATAAACTGACTAAGATACAGACATAATAAAATTTTGAAAAACCAGTCTTTTAAACATTTTTATTAACAATATTAGATTATCAAAAAATACCTTTTACAAAATTCATATGAACCAAATATACATATTTTGGTTTTTAATATCTATTGATTAAAAAAGAAAAGAAAAAAAAAAAGAATGCAAGGATCTTTTGATTTTTCAAAATTTTAAAATTGACTTTCTTCAAGTTGAAATGCGAAAACAATTACGTATGCTCTTCTATGAGTGAAGAAGGTATTATACACTTTTTTTTAACAAATAATAAAGATTGAATGACGTAATGGTCCCAGATTTACACGAATAAATTCAAGTATTCCTTTTAAACCGTGGCACACAACTTATTGTATAAAAACAAAAATATTTATTCCAGAAATCATACTATTAGGCTAGTTCTTATGAAACTTGTAAATTATTAATAAAAAGTAAAATGCTTCAATTATAATTAAATAGATTTGAAAATTGTATTTAATGCTGAAGGCCTCTAAGCAGCATTTTACTATTTCATCGAACATGGGTATGGTAATCGTTTAAATTACCAGCAGTAAATTACAATTGTTTGAATGTTTTTAATTTACATGGTGCCAATTTAAAACTCGCAGTTTATGTAGATATAACTGTAACATTAATATTATAATACAACTTCACTCGGATAAAAACACACATATTCGTCTAGCACAATTATATCGCTTAAAACCCTGCTACGGCGATTCCATTTGATGCACTAGGTTTTTTATATTTTGCTGTTTTCACTCGCACTTACACATTCAAGTCACTCTCGGTTTAATATTTTTTTCAAGAATTTTATTAATAACAAAAAGCAAGAAATAAAATATGTACGTTCAGCTGTTGCACTCATCACGTTTTACTGCAGCGTAACAGAGTAGCGGTTATTTTCATTGATAGAAAGTTCAATGTCGAAGCTGCCTTATTTCATAATTAGGTGATTTATATCGTGACTAAAAAGTCAAATGATCTCTCTCACGCGCAAACACAACGTCTCAACACTCTCATAGTCTCACAGAATAACATTAGACTTTTATTTCTTTCATTTTATTGTTCATTTACTTTACGCATTTTATATATAACTATCGTTCTTAATAAGAAACATAGTTTAGACATGAGCGTACACGAAATAGCATCGCCAAGCAGGCATTTCACATTTTACCCACAACAAAATCTTCATTTTCATTTTTAAAATCCTATAACAGATAAACAAACAGTCATCGCGTTTACTGATTTTACCCTTGTAACAATGGGCAAATAGTTATATTTTACACTCGTCGTTTTTTTTTTTTTTTTTTTCTTTTTTTTTTTCAGTTTCTTGTCTTTATATAAACGTGTGTCCTGTGTCGTAGGTTCGCGTACTCGGTAGCGGCGGTAGGATTGGTTGCAGGCAAAGGAAAACGATAGTACCTACAGTAGAGCGTCATTTGTTCTGAAGTACAGAAAAAATTGATAAGGACTTGTCGATGAATCGTTCAGTCCTGCATTTCCTCTGGCATTTCGTGAGGATTAATAATGCCCGGTACGGCCATTTGCTGTCGCCTCTTTTCTTCTTGAGCCATTCGCAGCTCAATTTCTCGTTCTTCCAAGTATAAATCAGAATCATCTTCACCAGTGTATTCCTAAAATAAGTTTAAATATTTTTTGAAATGCTAATATAATAAAAATAATTAGAACATGAATATTTCTGTATATCAAGATATTTATATGAAATATATTAAAATAATTTTAAATTTTATTGAGTTGTAAATTAAGGCAAAAAATCAAATTTATTCTTAAACGACATTAAATAAAATTAAAAAATGAAGAAAAATAATTCAAAGTTTAAGAAATAAAAAATTATTTTAAAAAATATTTCGAACGTAAATTTTACAATAATAATATAAAATAATTTAAAATTTTATTTACCCTTATTTGAACCAAGAAATCTCTTAAATGTTCTTTAAAGGCTGCAATATCTTGATCAAGATTAAAAAGACCCTGAACAGTAATTTTAATTTGATTCTCTGTTAAGTGCGGGAATGCTGCATTAAGCAACCTGGCTACAAATTCTTGGACATACAATGTATTATCTGGTATTGGACCTAAAAGTACTTGGATTCTTCCCATCTCAACTAGACTAAACATGTATGCCAAAATAGTTGCATGCATCGTGAGACCTTTTTATAAAACAGTAAATTTTTAATACCACAATTAAATATAAAAATATTTATTAAAATTTATAATAATATTATTTTACCAGCCGTGTGTGATGTATCTGTAACAACACTGAATATGTGTTGAAGAATGTCTGTAAAGTATGTTTGATAAAAGCTTTGAGCAGCCTCTTCGTGTTTTTCCATATTTCTAAATAACTGATACAAAATTTGTAAACCAGTATCTGCTACATTTCTCATAGTATGTTTAAAAGCCCAAATAATAGAATCAAGAACCAATTTGAATTGTACTGGTTGTATTGAAAGACATGCAGGGAAACAATGAGCATTCACTGCCTATAATTGTTTAATTGAATATTTTTTATTAAATCTTAATTGCAATGAAATAGGTAAACAAAGATTTGATATTGTTTTAAAAGATATAAAAAAAAAACATCGTAACATTAAGTACCTGTAATAAGAGGAAGAAATTTGTTCTATGTTCTGGAAATTCTTCAAAGTCTTTATTTATCATATCCAGAGTGCATTTGAACACAGCATCGAAAATTTTAGGTACCTCACTAGTAATGTGACCTCCAAGATTATTTACTATCGTAGCCATTGCACTGAGCACTTCGGGCTCTCTGGCACAAGGAATATTGGTCTTCTGATAATCTAACAATACAGCATCTAATAACGGTGGTATAAAATTCTCCAAGACCTGAAAAAATAAAACATAATAAAATGAATTTATACAAAATTTTAATTTTTATATTAAGAGAAAAAAAAAAAAAAAAAAAAAAAAGGTACCATTTGACGATCATTTGATTTATTGATCCAATCAGCTATTAGCTTAAGTGTTTCTTTTTTGACAACTCTCATAGTTTTAATCAAAGGTTGTTTCATTACCGCTTCACCATTTAAAGCTATCGCAGCACTTATATTTTCACTCATTACCTATAATTTCAAATAATTTTAATGGATTAATAAAATCATATATATATATATATATATATATATATATATATATATATATATATATATATATATATATATATATATATATGGTATAAATAAGCCTTACCTTGTATACATTTAACATATCTAAGTATATTCGCCCTAATTGGAATACATAGGGATGACCAAGGGCTTTGCATGCTCTAACATTTGTTTTAAGAATGCTTGCAAGCTGTTTAACAGCTTCTTGATCTTTTAATACCTCTACATTCTATAAAAAATAAATAAAATTCTTAATTATAAGAAAGAAAATAAAACCACTTTTATATTATTTACTTAAAAATTCATTTAATCTGGATTTATATTTTTTTAAATATTTTAACCTACGTTTGCTGCTTGACTAATAATATCATCCCAAACTTGATTAGGAAGAAGCATGTATTTTTCTATTAGATGCTCTTGCATTACAGCATCCATTTGTGCACTAATCATGTATCCTACAGCTTCATAAAATGTGTGCACCTAAACAATTAGAAAAAATAAAGACATTTATAAATAATGTTAAAAAATATTTCATAAATATGAAAATATAAATATGATAAAATAAAAAAATAAATAATATATAAAAATATCACCTGTTGTGTTTGAAGATCACAAATTATACTGCTAATGGTAGATAAAATTTCATCTATGAAAGGCATAGCTTCGCCAATTTGTAAAGTTACAAAATGTCGCCTACATTTTAATGCAATCTTAATAAATGTGTCACAAGCCATGTCTTGTACACCTTCGTGAGTTTCTTAAAAATGAAAATTTTTAATTAGCTAAATTTAAACAATTGTTATTAATTAAATAGATGAACTATTTTGATAATATTCTTACCATGCATGAATTCAAAAAGTTTGTTTACAACAGTTTTTAAGAATTTCCAATGTGCTCTTAAAAATCGTGGATATTGACCAACAACATACATAATATTACTTGCAACAATAGCTTTGTTATCTTTACCCTTCTTCTGCTCACATAATCCAAGTAAATCTTTAATAACTGTCACTAAAAATCTTTTTTCATCGTCCTCATGCATTGCACCAGAAATACTGCCTATCGCCCAACACAGCTGTAAATGACCATTTTTATTAATATTTAATTTATTTAAATATTTGAACTTGTTACTTCTTTTAATGTCTTACCGTATTAAGATTTTTCCAAGACCATTCAGTACCATTAACTTGATTTTGTAATTTTTCAGTCATGACCCTTTCAGTGTCAACACAATCAACATGAGTCAAATATACTAAAGTTTCTCTCATATTTTTATATAAATTAATGGAATCAGTATCTTTCATAAATTCTCTGACAACTTCTCCATTTTCATTTTCAACAACAAGTACCTCTTCTGGTTTGGCCATTCTACTGATCATAATATAACGTACTTTTGTAAGAACTTGTGAATAAAACAGTCTTCTTGGTGGAACAGTCATATTTTTATTCATGAATAGTGGAGAAGGTGATACATATTGATTTTCTTTGTAAAGGTCAGATGCAAGTTGATTCCAATATTCAAAACAAATTTTGAAAATTTCAACTTCCTCCACTTCAGAAATTAAAACAAGATAATCTAATGCTTTAAGTAATGCATCATTTAACTGTTTTTTCTCCACAAGTGCTCCATGCTCTTTAAGATAAGTGCACAAGAACATAGCAAGATTTTGAATAAAGTTCTGTTCTTGATCTTGACCAACTGCATAAGCGTCGCGTATGTTAGTATATAAAGGCAACATTTGTTCCAATTGTTCCATTGTATTTACAAACAACACAATAAACATATCATCATAATTGGGCACAGTTACTGCAGCAATCTCAGTTAAACACTTTAGTGTAACATTTCTGAATATTGGAACGTTTAAGAACTGTAAAAATATAATACATTGATAAAATAATGAAAAGTGTAATAGTGTAAGATTCATCAATTAATTTTATTTAATAATTCTTAAACTTGGATGTATATATATATAACTAGACTTACTTTAAATATCAAAGTAGTAATTAGCTTGGTTTCAAAAATATATCCTAAAGGAATCCAATTCAAAAATCTTAAAAGAGTTTCTAATGTAACAGCTACAAGTGGAACGTTTTGTGAATTATCCATGACAAATTGACAGAGATGAAAAACTTGTGAAAATTCACTGCACATAGTATCTTTTAAATGCTTTGCTTTTGTCTGAGTCATTTGACCACTAGAGAAGTCAAAAACTTCTTCTGACAACAGCTTCAAGATAGCCATATTATTTTGACAAAGACTTTCATTTGTTTTACTTGCACCCACAATGTCACCAATAAAAGATTCCCAATTTCGTGGCCATTCTCGTTTTAAAACCTGTAAATTAACATAATTCATAAAAATTTTTAGAAGACAATTTAAACTTATAATCAAATCAAATAAACAATTATTTTACATATAAACATATATAAATATTTTTATCAAAAAGGCTGATGTATCATACCTGAACAAGAATCATGTTTAATTTACTAAGATAAACTTTGGAAGCTTCCAATGTTTCAGGATCACTGCTAGTTTTTATTATCAAACCTACAATATATTTTTTTATACCCTCACATTGATTTCGAGGTAAAACTTTCCATCTAGTTTTAATTACTTGTTCTAGAATTTGTAATGCATAATATTTTGTTTGTTGATTCTACAATAGAAGTAATTTTTTTTATATTACACAAATCATTATTGTAACATAATTTTTTAATAACAAATATTCACAAATTGTACCTGTGAAAATTCTAAAATTGTATCAACTCTTGTCCATGCATCCGGGTGTTCTTTAAGCGTTGTTAACACTTCTTGTGCAATTCGTTGTTGCTCTCCTATTCCAGTATACATACATCCTACTATATTGTCAAGAAGCGTAATATCCAATTTCTGGTTAAAATCCAGTAACTTGGAAGCTTGCTCAGCTAATGTAGCCATTTTTTTTCAAATCAATTATTTTCTTTCAAACTCAAAAACTGAAAAATAACATGATATTGAAATTATCATTTTACACTTGATCTTTTGAGTAATTACTGATAAATCTTTAATAAATAAAAATCAATAATTCAAATTTAGATTGTAATAAAAATATATTTACATATATAACTTAGAATCAATTTTTATAATTAAGATTTAATTTACTTGATATTAAATTATCATCAATTAAAAACATAGCATTTGATTACCATATAAAATAAATAATTAAAATATATTTCAAAATCAAAAAGTGGATCTTAAGCTTATTTTATTCTTATAAAATAATTATATATATATAAATTTGCATAATAAATAAATATAAAGAAACGTATATTGTATAAAATATTCTTAATTATTTATTAAAACAATATTGAATACAAAAAATTGTTTTGACAACTTAAAAAAGTTAAACACACGAGAGTACATAAGTTATTAATATAAAATATTTAAATTTAACAATGAATATAACAATATGTATAATAAGTATCTAATATAACTATAATTATTTAAACTAAAATTAAAATTACATGTTTAATTAAAATAAAATAAAAGAATTCACTAATTTATAAAAAGTAATTTTTATTACATTAAATTATTGTACTTAAGTTTTAACTTTTTATATTGTAAAAAAATATTTTTCTATAGTCTTAGTAACTCTTTATTATTCTTACATTCATACTATTGAAAAATATGTTTTAAAATATCATATCACACGAAATATTCCTAGAATTTTGTTAAAAATACCATCAGAATTAAATTTACACACAATTATTGCATTAATCGTAAAAACAACGTATAAATAACATTTCGAATATAGAAATAATTTTATTAATAGGCATTGGTTACAGGATGTAATATTTTTCAAAAAATAATTCTTTAAAATTTTGATACCTGAACAATATTTTAAGCAACATAAAGCCGACAAATAAAAATCAACCGCATGGAAAATTTTCGAACTTAGGTGTGTGTGCACTTAACGACGCAAACACACGTTTTTGATTAAGAAGGTCAACATAACTAATATAATCATTTTTGATCAACACTCTTGAAAATTTGGACATAGCGAGAAATATATGGTAGGGAAAGAGAATTGAAGGTAAGAAAGCGGGTGGTTCATGCATAGCGTGCAAAAAGAGAGGTCACCGCACTGCGACCGCTGATCTCAACCTAACCTACATTTGTCATACTCATATTAAACTTTTAAACACTTACTGTCCAGATAAATTTATGAGAAAATATTTATAATTGATATATATTTACAGGAACAACAGGAATATATACATGTATATATCTATAATTATACGTAAAAGATGATTTGTAAAGATTACGAGCGCGTTCTAAGTGCGCGTTTTCTCTTTCTCCTTTTCTTTCGATTGCTTCGGCGCGCGCTTCCCGGCTGAAGCTGTTCTGTATGAGGGAGAGCAACGAAATTGCGCGGGAGGCTCAGCGTTCTTCGACACAAACTGATGAGATTTTATTACTTTCTACTGTTTTTGTGAAAAAAATATTTATAAGAAATGAAAAAAAAAAACTTAAAATCTTTGAACAAGGGGAAAACTTACAGTTATTCTCTCAGCTTCACTCTCTGTGATCGCGCGCACACATATACAAATACATAGACACTCGCGCCCACTGCTCTAGGCTTTCGCAGCCCTGTGCGACCCCGTAAAAAACAAGACACAGACACTCATGTACACATACACACAATCCAAAGTTGATACTCACGCAGACTGATACACACTGAAATTAATTCGACCAGTCTGTGATCATAAAAAATATTACATAGACATAAAAAAAGAATCCAAACACACGCGAGCAATTCCCGCGCGCAACCAATTTTCGTTCTTCGTTTTCACGCTTACACACAGTCGCCATCTCGCGCGCCTCCTTGCGCTCATTCTCCATATCGTTTATTTCTTTCACTCGCTCTTTCGCTCTTTCTCACTCTCTCACATTCGCACAATGCACGCACATGTATATGTATATATACATTCTCGCAACCGCCAATCTTCTTGTTCTCTTTCTCTCTCTCCCTTGCACTCTTTTCTTTCTTCTTCGTTTGCCTTTACATGTCATGTATTTTCTTCTCTTTTCATTCTTTCTATAGATACTCTTTATCACTCCCTCTCACAATACCTGTCTCCTTTTAGTAACTACACTATCACTAGTTACGGTCTATCTGTTCCACACAAATTTGCATCAACTATATTCTCTGCAAATGATCAGAGAACGAAAACTCCTATAAAACACTGTCTTTTAGAAGTTTAGTCAACGTTTTTTTTCTTTTATTCTCATAGTGTTGTTCACCGAAATAAATTATTGTAAAACTCTAAAAATATATAAATATATATGCGGTGCGCTTTTAACCTCACTTTTGTTAGATGAAAACGATGATGATGAAATACTGCTTAGGTTCCTATAACCTTAAAATAACGCCATTTTCAGTCAATCACTCTCTCCCACACTCACTCTTATTCTTAAAAATCACAGACGAAAAAAACAAACACATTCGTTCGTTTTGCTTACTTCCTCTTTCACGCACTTTGCATAAGAACAGTGCGACCTGACGTTTGAAACACCTATACATTAGCAAAGATTACGGAGGAGGAAGAGTCCTCGTTCTCCAGTTAGAGATGTTTAATACCCACCAATGCCTGAGTTGTTCCTCCCTGAGCACGCAAGAGGATTGTCGCCTCTGAAATTTCATGCGAGTGGCGTGTTTGCACTCGGTCCAAATTGTCTCTTCTTGATGTGCAGCCGTCTTGCCGCCACTGGCCCTCGTCTTTTTCGTCAGCTGCACAATTGCTTTATTTATTTTAAAAGAAACAAAAGACCGGCCGTACTTTTTCAATAACGCACTCTTTCAATCCTGTCCTCGTCCGCGTCGGTCCTCGTCGTCGCCGTTGTCGTCCTGTGTGCCGC
Organism: Chalcis sispes; assembly: GCA_949987625.1. Taxonomy (NCBI): domain Eukaryota; kingdom Metazoa; phylum Arthropoda; class Insecta; order Hymenoptera; family Chalcididae; genus Chalcis; species Chalcis sispes. The sequence continues at coordinate 2,260,317 of OX465097.1, forward strand.
GCTCGTTCTTGTCTACTTTCTATCTCTTTTCTCTCTCTCTTTCTCTCTCTCTCTCTCTCTCTCTCTCTCTTTCATACACGCACACACTTTCTCTCTCACTCTTTCTCTATATCGTCGCGCGTCACACAACACCGCTGTCGCTTCGAAATCGCGCAGTTTCGTTAAGAAACGTATTTACACTTATATGTGTGTATTTGATGCGTCTTTAGTTATCCATCTCATTTGCACTTGTGGCCGTTTATTTTTCTATCTTTTTTAAGTACTTAATTCTGCGCATGCGCAAATTTCTGCGTTACAAATTTTATAAGTGTGTGTGTGTGTACACATACATTCATTGTTATACGTTTATTATTTGCAGAAGTGCGAGAGAGAGAGGATATAAAGATTTTCGAAAATATAATAACAAGATGGCCGAACCACCCTTAAGATACGCGCCATGGCGGAGTATCGAAGTTAGCGATTGGCTACAAACGACGATGATAACCAATGGCATAATGTATAAAGTAATAATTTTGCTTGACGTAATGAATTGTCATGTGACGTCATTCAAATACACGTGTAGGGAATGGGAGGAAAAAGTACCAACAAGGGGCGGGATTAAAGAAGTAATGATAGAAAACATTTGCGCGCGAAAACATTATTTAATATTTAATTTATTCTTTATTTTTCTAACTTCAACGCTAATTTTGTATAATTGATTTTATATAATTTTATTTAAAAATGTTAAGAATTTTGATAGTTTTTTATTTGTAGGTTGTTGGTATAAAATGTATGTGATTTATATATTTCACGAAATGTAATTAGAATTTATTATAGTTTGAATAAGGGTAATTTATTAGTTTAATAAATATATAATTTATAAATGTTATTAATAATTTATGATTAAAATTTAACATTTCAGCAAAATAATTCATACATTAAATTATTTAAAATTTCGACAATATTTTTATTTTTTATTTATTTATTATTATTTTAAAAATTTTTAACTATATTTGAGCAAAAGATAATTATAAAATTTATATTACAAACAAATATAAAGTGATTAGGATTATTTTTTATATAAAAATAAAATAAAAAGTTTGATTATTCATCACTTAATTATTTTTGTACATAAGTACAGTTCGTTTTATTTTATTATTATATCAGTGTATTTACTTTGAATACTTATTTATAAATATACATTTAATTTTTTGCTACTATAAGGTATACGAAACTAAATTATAGATATAAGCGAGGGATGAATCTGGAAAACATCTGCACTTTGTACTATCCATTCTAATAATATGAGATTTAAACTTAATATCATCTCTTTCCTACAAACATTTATTTGACGGATGTTTCGACTTCAAAAGCTCTGTCACAATCATCTGTTCGTAAACTTCAGTTAGACGGTGTGTTATTTTCTGTTATTTTTTTTAAAGATCAGCAGGCAGCTTAAGAAATTGATTTAATAGCTATGAGAAATGTCCTGCCAAATTAAAGGGATCGCAAATTTAGTGGATCCTGTTGACATTAGAAATCGTCTTTTTGGCAATTCCAATAAGAAATGTAAGATGCATTATTATACTTTTGTTTATGTAATTATTTTTATAAAATATGTTTTCTAAATAAGGTTTAAATATCATTAATTTTTCTGTTATAGTTGATTATGTGCCTGCAAATGAATTGCCATTACAAAATTGTTTTGTCTCGTTATCTCCAGCTGGAGATATTTTGGTGATAGCTTGGAATACTCGCATGGTTATATTAACATGTATGTATACTCTTTTATTATTGTTTTTAAAATTTTTTGCATATTATAAATTGATTTTTTTATAATTAAAGTAAAATGGGATTCTAATGAATCAAACAATATTAAAAATAAGTTTCATATTGTTTGGGATGACGACGTAACAACAAAACAAAAGTAACCGTTTTTCCTTTTATTTCTTAAAATATTACATATACACCTACAAATAATTAAGATATCAAATTTTTTTTTTTCAAAGTGAATGGATAACATCTGTTATTTGTCTTCCACTCATTTCACATGGTAAAACTAGTGCTGGAGTAGGTACAGATTGGACTTGTATAGCTGTGGGATTAAGTACTGGATTTATCAAATTCTTTACTGAAGTAAATTTAACTTTATATTGTATTATCGATAATATCAATTATTTAATTATTCATTTACAAAATAAAATATATTTTTTTGACTTTTTACTGTGCATACTACTAACTATATAAATAAATATATTTTTAATTCTTTTTTATAATATTTAAGACTGGTGGATTATTATTAGAAGAACAGTTGCACAATGAACGTGTACTCAGTATAAAATGTCAAACCCAGTGTTTACCAAGACATGCAGGAGACACAGGAACTTCAGAAGAAATTTATGTATTATACAATACTGTTTTATGTATTTTACAAGGATTCTCTTTATTTTCAACACTAAGAGCATACCGAAATTATTTAGCCAGAGGTAAATAGTGAAAGTTTGTTTACTAAAACATAAAAAGGACTAATAGAATTAAACTAAATATATTAATTTATAGTAAAAGCCAATTGTGATGACTCTCCTCCAATTGCTAATTTAGTATGTAAAAAATGGTGTTTTAAAAATCAAGATTTTATAAATGACTGTGAAGTAATTGGTTCAACTTCTGTAAATACTTTTGATCATCTTATGACAGCATCTATTTATGGTGGTTTTAATGCAAGTTATCGGTCTAGTGCTCCACAACATAATTTAGTTATGGCTGCAGGAAAAAGACCATTTATAGGCTTTCATTATGCATTAGAAGGAGGTTCTGCTCCAGTTTTATCCGATGTTGCTATTGCTGTGGCTAGTAAAGTAGCAAGTGCCATAGGAGCTGCTGTTCCGTATGTGTTTAATATTAATTTAATTTTTAATACATATTGAATATTTAATTAAAATATTTTGTAAATAGTTGGTTTAGAGGAAGTTCAAAAAATTCTTCAACACCAGAAAAAGCAAAAAGCATAATGAGCGAACCAGCTGAATCAATGATTTGCAGATTTGGTTTAAGTGATGTTTTAAGAGAAGGTGATTGTATTAATACAAGTCCAAATAAGCTATTGTCAGTTATTTGTGATGCTATGGGAAGAGTAATTTTAGTTGATAATAAACAAGGAATTGCTATAAGAATGTGGAAAGGTTATAGAGATGCTCATTGTGGTTGGATAGAAGCTACAGAAGAAATCCATCGAACATCTTTAAAAAATCACCGTAAAAATAATACAAATAATTCTCGGACTCAAAAACGCACAGCATTGTTTTTGGCAATTTATGCACCAAAGAAAGGTATTATTGATATTTGGAGTGTACAACATGGATCAAAAATAACTACTTTTTCTGCCAGTAAAAATGGAAGGTAAAAATTGTGAAGCTTTAAAGTTTATAGATAATATAAAGATCATTTTTAATCAAAAGTATTTTAATACAGATTACTTTATACAAATTATGGCTTATGTGGTTTAAACGATGCAACGACCACCTCTGGAAATCGAGCACAGCATCCTTGCGTTTTTATTGATTCTTATGGAGGAATTAGAGAAATTATTGTTCCTTTTCATTTTGCTCTTAGCAATCAAAATAGTAACAGAGCTAGAGATATGCACTTGTTTAAAAAGTTAAAAACTTTTCTTAGAGAAGAAGATTTTGATGATGATAAATTAATTAATGAAATTACAAATATTTGTTTAGATTTAAAGACAAATGAAGTTCGATTACAAACTATTGAAATGCTTATGGTTAATAAACACGTTACACCTAATGCTTTATTAACTGCCACTAATTGTTTTTCTAAACAGCTTGATTTACAAGGTAAATAAAAAAATGCAACAAAAACTTCATTATTTTTTGAGTATTATGTTATTTAATTCAACTAAATTTATATATTTTAGATGACACTGACTTTGAACCATTAGCTAAAACTCTTAATCAAACAATAAGTCAATTGAAAAGAATAATAAAATTTTATAAATATGTCAGAACGCAATTTGATCAGCCTCCTGAGTATAATACTGTAGCTTCTGATGTAGTACCAGATGGAAAGCAATTATCTTCTGTATTATTTACTTCTGAACGAGAAGTTCATAGAATATTAAAATTATCAAAAACTTTAATAAATTTGAAAAATTCAAATTCAAAGGTTCAAAGTAGAGTTACATTTAAAGATGATGGTAAAACATTTTTGGACTTTCTGTCTTGTTTCGAATTTGGTGTTTCAGGTCCTTTAGGATTACAGAAAAATGTTAATTACGATAAAAAATGTCAAATATGTAAGTGTTTAATAATAATAAAATTAATTGAAACTTTTAAAAAATATATTGTATAGCAATGAAATTATTGTAAATACAATTAATATAATTAAATACTATTTTTTAGCAAAATTAATTTTTCAAGGATGGATGTACTCAAACGATCCAATATCTAAATGGCAAGATCATGCACTTAATAGTGACATACAATCGAAAGTATTGATAGAATTTGCTTTACATTATTGGTTGACAAAACAAGCAGGAGCTCCACTAGAAATTGAATTAATAAATTTTACTAAACTTCTAAATGCTATTTGCTCATTAACTGGTAATATTTGTAATTTCTTAATAAATAATTATTTAACAAAATTTAAAATTTAATATTATTATTTTTCACTAACGAATTATAGATTTTGAAGAAATATGTGGAAATTATAACGAAGCTTCAAATTGGTGGAAAGAAATTCGAAATATTTTAATGAATTCTACTAATCCTTTTAATGCACTAACTGCAGCTATGGCATGTAGATCTGTTTCTATTACAATACAAAAGAGTAAAGATAAGTTACAAGTTAGTTTTAAAGACGATAATGGAAATGAGGGAGAAGATGAAAAGAATGGTAATAAAACTGAGAAAATTGATGAAGATAATAATAAAGAAGAAAATTCATCTCCGGAAGAAGAAACAATTAGTAACATCAGTGATTGGGAAAATGTGAGCAAAGATACCTGTCAGTTTTCATTGCTGATAGGCAATTTAGAAGATATCACTTTGTTAGATGCAATTGTCAGGTAATTTAAATTAAATTAATTTTCAAATTTAATTGAAAAAATATAATGCCCGATAATTTTTTCAGTAATTCGCCAACACTAGATGATACTACTAAATTTTATACTTTACCATTTGAATCGATTCCTATTTCATTAGAATATATTCTTTCAAAAGGCAAAGGTGCGTGTATGTGCTAATACAGAATTAAGAAAATATATTTAATTCTTTAAATTTAAAATTCACATAATAATAATAATCAATTTCATAGGTGCTGTTTCAGAATTAGTAGCAAAATGGCTCAGTTCAGCGGGAGTTGATCCTACACGCTTAATAGATACAACAGATATAGAATTCGATCAATTACAATTATCGATAGATTCTTTAAAATTAGCGGGTTCGTTAGATGAAGCAAAAGCTGTTGAATTATTACAGCAAGATTCTAAAGCATTATTATCAGTATCAGTTGAAATAGGTAGTGAAGCAAAAACAGAACAAACTGCTTTGGCAATTATTTTAGGTAAATAAAAAAATAGATGTAATACGTTTATGTTCATAAATTGTTATATATATATATATATATAATTTATTTTAGATAAATTATCATTACTCAAGCGGCATTTTCCATACAGTTTAACCAGTAGTGTTCTGCTCGCAAATTTATCATGGGAGTTTATTGTATCTTGGAACAAAGATGTTACGCGATTAGAAGCTTTAGAAGCTGCATTATCTATTTTGCGACAGATTCCTACGAAACGCATTCGCCACGGTGAATTTTTATTTACAAATTATTTTAATCATTAACTTTATTATGAAAATTTTTAATGAGACGATTTAATTTTTTTAATGTATAATCAAATTTTGATGATTTAGGTGTGTGCAGTCTTCTTTGGACCCTGCATTTGAAAAAAAAAATTGAAAGTGCCGCGAAACTTATTAATAAAGTAGGAAGATTACCAAAAGAATTATTATGCATGCAAGATGTTGGACTTTCAGATACACAACTTATTACATTTTTGCTGCATAGTGTAACTTTCTTGGATATTTTTTTAGATGTAGGTACATTGGAATAGAATCATTAGTTAACAGGTGTTAATTTTAATTTTTTTAAATTATTTCATAACTTTTAAGGCTGAGGTTGTAGAAGAAGAAAACTGTTATTTTATAAGATCTGAAGAATTGTGGGAAGGTCATTCTAGTGGTCCACAACCGCTCGCAATTTTAGCTATTACCCAAACACCAGCTTGGTATGACTTACTTCTTTTACATTTACAGTTAGTAAATGTAATACACATGATGGCCCATTTTAATTTAAAAGTTTCAAAACCACTTACAAATTTATTCGATTCATTGGTTAGTAATAAGTTATTAAATTTTTTCCAGGGGCATAGAAAATGTCAATATTTTTCTACTTTTTTTTTCGAAATTTTGTATTTATATTTTGGAAATTATACCAGTACATTTACGTTATATTTTTATGTTGGATTACAATTTGTAATTTTTATAAACAACTCAAATTCAAAAGTTATTGTCTTTTCTATTGAATATGCTCCTGAAAATTTTGAAAAATATTTATGGCGATGAAAATAAATGCAAATATTTTTTTATTATTTTTCAGACTAATCAATATTTTTTCCAAGATATCAGCGATAAAGCGACAATTCCGTGGTATAAAGATGAGAAACGAGACAATGCTCGTACAGAATTTTTATGCCGAGTTATTACAGCTTCCATGGAATCAATTCATCAAGAAACAACTGAAGTGGATAGTTTTAGTTCAACTCAAGCAATACACTGGATGAGCAAGTGTCAAAATTTAGCATCAACTTGGAAAATCAATAATGATGAATTGAGAATTCATCAAGTATGTCAATTGTACATCAATGGATTTGATAGATTAGCCGAAGAGGTATATTTTATTAATTTAGATATTGAAATTTTTAAGCTTATCCGTACTTATATTTATTTTAATTTTAGATTATTATTGCTGTAAATGATACAGAAAAACTAGCTGTAAAACTTCTTCCAATAGCAGGTGGACGGCTGATGGCTTATTTAGCTAAAGCACCTGATCTTTTAGAAGAAGTATCTAGAATATGTCCAACTCTTACAACTTATTTGCAGAGTCTTGCATGGGTATGTAATCGATTTTTGTAGATTATAAAATTTATATCATTATTGAGTGTAAAAGTTTCTTTTGAACTTTTAACGTTGGTTTATAAACGCCCTAGTGATACTTTTTAAATCGTAAAACTTAATATAATTAATTTTTAAATAATTTTAAAAAGTTATTAAATAGTGTTTAATTTTTTTTTTTTTTTTCATAGGATTCTCGAAGTTTGGTTTTTACAAACTGTTCTAATGATGACACCGTTGAGTTGATAAGAAAGGTTTCTAGGAATCTTCCAGAAACACATAGCGAATGTCACATTGCCCAATTGATGCTTGATGCTACTTTTATTTATGAAAGTTGAATTGTAAAATATAAATAAGATTTTTTTTCTTTTTTACATTATTAGCGTTTAATGAACGCTTACACTTGTTATCATAATGTCACTAAAAATATATAAAACGTAAAAGTTGATAATATTTAAAAGTCAACTTCTTGTTGCGCATCAGCTTATACAAAGCATTTAAATAAAACTAAATTTGTACGTTTTCAAAAGTTTTAGGACATTTAGGGAATTCGAATGTCATTATCTATAAAAATAAAGTTCATATCCAATGTCAATTTTTGCACTTGCTATATTATCAATTAGTGGTATATAAAATTGTACGTGTAAATACAAGCATAAAATTCGTTAGGTCATTTATTAAACAGATAATATTGAATTTATAAAATCATATTATCCATAAATGTTTTAATTATTCTTTAAAATTGTTCTTGCACAGTTCTAGTCTTGTTATACATATATATAAATTTAAAAAATTGTAGCTTACGACAAAAAAATTGTAATTGAGTAAAAAAAAAAAAAAAATAACTGAAAAACAAAAGCAAACAGGAATATTAAAGCTAAGACATGTTTTATAAAATAAAGGATTATTACTTCGATTTTATTATAGTTTATTTTGTAAAAATAAGTCTCAACTCCTTTAATAATAAATCGGTTTATTCCTTCCTGGTAAATTGCAAATAAATTAAATTGTTCACCAAACTTATGGCATTTTTAATTAAATAGTCTTCTATCTAGCTGTAATGAGTGACTCTCGAAACATTCATTTCACATATTCCGTCGTCTAAGCATTTTGATTAAAAACTAAAATCTTGCATAAATACAGAAGATCAAACACATCGATCAATATACATATATACATTTTTTATGTACACATAAGTATTTAAATCTGTTAATGGCTGTAAAAAATTATAGTCGCCATTGCATTATCGTTGTTTTAGTTCATAATGAGATTCAAAATTCGTTTCATCGTGTTCATTGCCCCATTTATTATTTTTAAAAACGAACTTTGAAGTCCGTGTATCCGAGTTTTGTCACCGATGATAAGTCTTTAAATTCACAATGATGAATTTTACTTTCTGGACTTCCAACCGAAGAGAGCCATTCTGCCCTGAAAAATGAGAATATCTTTTAATATTCATTAGAACGACATTCTTTAATTATAAAATTATTATAAAATTATTTAAAATTTTAAGACTCATCAATCTCTACATCGAACGCCTTTGAAAAGTTCAGTTGCATATTATTAGGTTCACGCTAGCGTAATAAAAGCGTCATTACAGCGGCATTTTTCGCGCAATACTTTACCTCTGGCTGGCACGTATTTCTTTGGCATAAGTTATTTTACGCGGTGATCCATCCACCCTATTATATTTTTAATATCGATCCAATCGCAGCCTCGCGATCAAGGATAATCGAACGATCGTTCACGGAGTAGGCGCGCGCGCGCGCGCCTTTCTTACCGAGTATCTCGAGAAGATCGAACGAACGAGCGATAGAGAGAGAGAGAGAGAGAGAGAAAGAGACCCAAATTTTTGCGGGTGCCACGGCGCTCGATCACCTGCCAATCTTTATTGCGCTAGTAGCGCCTAGCGGAGACATAATTAGCGGCTAATCGGATCGCGTCGGGTATTTTTGTAGACGACGCTTATAAGAGTTGCGGCTCCCGCGCTTCTAACGGTCTAGCGTTACGTTCATTAGCTCAGCTTCTTTATTCAAGAGTCTCTAAGATTTTCGAACGGCCGAGAGCTTCACCAATTATAAAAAAATTCTTTTCAATAACGTTAATTATAAAAAAATTAATAAAAAGACTTTATAATTATTTTGATTCTTTTTCAAATGTTTTAATTTATTTTTTTTTTAATAATAAATTTTAAATTATGAAAAAAATTGTTCATTTTAATAAATAATGTAAAAAATGTAAAAAGGTAGAAATAATAGGTTTTTTTCCGATTTTCTTCCTAACACTGTGCGGCTGTTTCTACCGATTAAGTGAGGCTATCAAATTGTATTTGCCATTTATTTTTTAATGAAAGGCGTACTTTATTTTAATGAATAATTGTATGCCGAGATAATTTGTAAGATGTTGCAGTACATATTTATTAAAATATTTAATAATTTTGATGATTTTTCTATTATTAAAAAATTGTTCATATTTACCAATATATCAAGCTCGTGAGCGCAGGCGTCGCCACGCATCGACCTTTGCACTATTCTCAAAGTTTCGGGTTTTCTCAAAGTTGCGAATTTTCGCTGGCTCGCAAGACTCGTTCTCATTTTGTCTCATTCCCTCCGTCTTTTCCCTCCCGATTTCAAAGGTTTGTTTATTTAAAAGCTCGGCGAGGTGAGGCGAGGCGAGGTGGGGTGGGGTGGGGTGGGGTGGGGTGGGGGTTGTGGAGGACGGAGGGGTCGGACGTTCGGCGGGTGCTTTCGCCGGATGCGTCGAGCATCGTTCGGTGTACGCTCGAACGGCGGTGCGCGTGTACGTATAGGTATACGCCCGGCGCTGGATTGTACCTCAAGGTGCCTAATTGCGAACGACTTCCTTATTGGGGGGGAGCCAGGAAAAGCGGCAGATATTGTTCGCCGCGCGCATCGAGGATGCGCTTCTAATAAATCGCTTCCGTCTGAGCTGGGTTCGCCGGGAGGTTGGGCGCGCGATCCAACTTTGCGCTCCGAGTCTGCCTTTCCCTCGGTTCCTTCGAGCGGCTCCCGTTGCTTCGAGCGCTCGGTGGCTCGAGGATCGCGGCCGCGAGCGCGGACTCGCCGATCGCCCTCCCGTATACCGACGCGCGAACAACGCTCTTCCGTTCGAATGCAAATTGATTTCGCATCGGTGGCTATTCCGAGATCATTTTATAATCTTCTCATTCACATTCTTAACACAAACTACTTTGTCCCCTTATATTATAGCCGTTACATTGTTGCTGAATTTTCATCGGATTATAGCCAAAGTTCATTTTTTTTTTTTTTTTTTTTTTTTTAAGTTAAATTGCCTTACAATGTTTTCAGTATTACTAAAAATGTCTTTTAATATTATTAAAACTAAAATTTTTTTTTCTACTTTTTTTTTTTTAATAATTAATAATTGTTCGATTAAAACGATATTAAATTTTACCGGTATCAATACATTGTACGTTGTAAAATAAAAGACGATTCATGTGTATCGGAAAGATAATTTTTTCGAGTATTAACCGAGCAGTAAAAGTATCCGATGCAACGGTGCACGCGAACGAGTTGATATTGAACTTGAAGATCTTTTATTTTCACAAAAGCCTCGCTCGTTCGGTGCGCTGATTAGTCCATCGGCTATTCTGGCCATTTCGATTACCAAAAGGGATAATAAAGAAGAACAAAGAAAATAGATCAGTAGGTCTGGCTCTACCGCTCAACGACACGATGACGAGCATTGCGCAGCAACGACCGTTAAACTCTCATTTTTTTCTCGAAGTACTCGTGTTATAATCGATATATCGAATGCGCCTTGCTCGTTTTTGCTTTACGATCGACGCGTTTTATGGAAAGTTCTTCACTCGTTGGCTAATTAAATTTTTAAACAATGTCTTTTTAACACCAATTACTCATGCGATATGGTTAATTGCGCGATATTTAACAGTGGAAAAAGTAAAGATATCGTATTGAATAATTGAATAATTGTGTTTACAATTTAAATTAGCGTAAAAGAGATATGCAGTTTAACGAAATTATGCCTTTTTGTTAAATTTATGGCTATTAAGACATTAATTGCGATTGATTGTAAAACTTTATTTAACCATAAATTATTTTTCAAATTTAAAAAAAAATTTAACAATAAATTTACGATATATCGATACGAACGTACAATCGAGCAATTCGCCGATAATAATTGGTATCGGTAAATGAACGAGCAATCCGTTGTTGGAAAAAAATCTTCGGCGCGCTACGCGTCGTCGTTAAGCGTAGCTTTTTATGTGCGATAAACGGCGCGTCCACGTGCACGAGCGGCTGTCATCTCTATCTCCATTCTCGCGGCTTCTTTTATTTATCCTTCACCTTCGGATGTTTCGAGAGCAAAAGAGAGAGAGAGAGAGCACGCGCCAAGGAGTTTGTAAAGATGGTGCGCGCCCGGGAGGGCCATTACTTTATTAAAGCCGTTATTAAAGCCAGTCTTCGACCTAATGCCGTACAGCTCGAGATCTGCGCCGGTTGTTCTCGCTCTCGCCGTTTGCCCGCCAATTTATATATACCGGCACTCTCCTTTGAGGTCAGCCGCGCGTGCACTTGACGCCGATTAGCGCTTTCGATCACTACGGGTTACTTTTTGCGAATGCGTCCGCGATTTTAACGTTTTTCCCCTTCTATACACTTTATCGACGCTTCTAACGACGACCTTTGAGCTTTTCTTTTACGTTAAACGATCGTTGGTACGATATCGCTCGCGGATACTGTTTTAAAACGTGTTATTCGGTATTTTTTTTTTTTTTATTTTTTTTTTATTTTTTTTTTTTTTTCAATTATAAAATAAGAATCCGAAATTTGACGTTCGCACTACAGCTGAGATTCGTTTCGTGGAATCTTATACGTTTATCTTCACGTGACCGGAAATGCTATTTTTTAGATTCGTTAATCGGCATTACGTCCTTTTACACAGAACCAATTCACGAATGCTAGCGTGCAGTCGAGTTTTTACAGAAGTGCCTGAATCAAGCAATGGAATAATGAGATGTAAACCGTATAAAATAGTCTATTTAGACGATAAAAGAAACTAAATAAGCTTTTAACGAAAATTACCGGTTTCATTTTATTGTTATCTGCGGATAATTCACCGATGACGCGTATTTTCTTTTTAGTAATAATTTATTTATTTGTAAAGGGGAAAACGATTTTTAAATATAATCTTTAAAGATAAAAAAAAGTCGTTGAAAATTGTATCGATAAAAGAAAAGGAAAAGAGTGATCAACGGTAGCGATATAAAAAAAAAAAAAAAAAAAAAAAAAAAAAACCCAAATAAATTTAATATAAAATACTAATGATAATAAAAATGTTCAATTAACGTAAAAGTGTTTACAGACGAACGATGTTTATATTTACACGTTATGTCACGAAGGTTAGTTTAAGGTATATTTAATAAAGTAAAAATAACAACAAAGTAAACGAGGCGCAAATAGAGATTGCGAAACTTACATCTGATCAATGAGGGCTTGTCGACCTTGCATCTTGCCGACGATCGTTCCAGTCTTGCTGTTCTTCACCCAACCGACGATTCCCAATTTTTGACACAATTCGCGAACGTATTTTGTGAAGGAACAACCTGAATTTAACAACCATTATCAATTATAATTCGATTCTTATTATATCTATACCCATGTGAATTAATAATACAATGAGAGTTAATTTAAGTTGTAGTAAATTTTGTAAAAAAATAATACGCTATTTTGAGATAAGCAAAGTTTAACAAGCACTTTAATACGGTACTTATAAGATATAGCTTTTAATGTGACATCATATGCCTGTACATTATATGATTAGAAAATATGTGAATGTACAAATGATTGTTGTTAATTTTTTTGTCACTCTTTTCTTTTTTGGCACGTATTGTTGTTTTATTGTTATTCAAGAGTTTAATAGATTATCATCTTATTTAACAGAGTAAAATTTCTCGCTAAACTTTCAATATATTTATAAATATTATGACAAGAATTATCGACATTTTAAAAAAAGTATGATTAAAAAACAATAATAATCAAATAAAACTATTATATATGAATGGAAAAAAAAAAAAAAAAAAAAAAAATATGAAAATTTTATTAAAATTAATATATACCGACCTATTTAAATAAGAGAAAAGTAAAGTTTGATAAAATAAAAAATTGAAAGGATTAATATCCGTTAACGTGACTTGTTGATCTACTGTTGACACTCTGTAGTAAATATAACAAAAAAAAAAAAAAAAAAAAAAAAACATATATTGTATATTTATCTCACCTTGTACTTTTCCGAATACTTCAAACTCAACTGATACCAATGGCTCATAGTTAAGGGGATCATCGGAGGAAGCCATTACTTTGAGTGGTCGAGTGCACAAAAAAGTTATTCTCAAGGAACTACAACTTTTCTTTTTCTTCTTCTCGCTCGTTCTTTCTCGGTGTGGAGCTTGATCTAGCAAGTTGGAAAGGAAGGGTAAAAATCCTTACTTTTGGCTAGTTTAAAGCACACTGGCAATTGTTTCGTTTTCGTCGTTGTTTTGGCGGCTTCGATCGAACTCTCGATGCGGTCAGAACGCCAAAATTCGTTCGTTGGTAAATTTTTTCCTGCGCGATTTTACACGGAAATGTTAGCGATCGCTCGGTTATTTTGTCCTCTTCTTCTCCGTCTTTCTCTTTTTCTCTTAATCTTTGTTCGAGGAAGATGCCAAAAGAGATCGGAGTTGAGCGGACCGGTTCGCCTTAGACGCGAGACTCGCAAACTGATTTTCTTTTCGGCGACACTTGTACGTCCACGAGTATTTTCTCCGTCTCTGTCTTTCGCTCTTTCTTTTTGGCTCTTTTGTTAGTCTCTCAATAAATATAGACTCCCCACCCGATGGTCCGAGAGCTGACAATCGATTGGCGATCGATATCGGGGATCGATCGGCCTTCCTTTTTGCTTTTCACTCGCTTTTCGTCATCGAGCTTGGTACCGTTACATATGTTTTTCCTGTGACGTCGAGCTTATTTAAATCTTACGACAATAAAGTGTTGCGTAAAATTTTTAAGGAAGTTATTTGTCGCTTACCAAAGGATACATTGTTTGCGCATATTTTCAACGGACACAATGGTAAACGAAAATTCGTGTATAATACAAAGAGGTTATGTAATTTGACAATGAATTGATTATATTTAACGTCTACGATATATCTATATTGGACGAAATGAAAATAAAGTATATACTTATATTTATTATTTTTGTTGACACGTAAGTAATTTGCATTCGAAAATTATTACCGATAGCCCTTAATATTTTCTATTTAAATGATTTTATCGCTTTATTCGTATCTATTCTAACAGATATTATTTATTCGTATTTAGTTCAATTCTTGTTTCATCGATACTTATCATTTTATGCCTATACACGACTAAAATTGAAAAATCAGAATACTTTCAATGCTTAACAAAATAGTACTTGCGAAAGGTAATCATAGGACAGTTTATAGACGATCGAATACGATGGAAACGGGTTTTATTGCGCCACAAAAATTCCATTAAAACTTCCGCGTCGTCCCGTTCAATCAAATGCAATCAATACACAAACACGAGCCGAGACACAGCTCGCGGAAAATTTTTCAACTAAAGCAGCTGCTTCCTGAAATGAAAGTCCTTCAAATTGCATAACTTGTGTACATCGCCTACTTTATTGCTTCTATTCTACAAATGAGAAAGACCGAAGCGCGAAAGCTAAGGAGTATTATTGAAACACTTGGAAATGAAGGCGCTCGTAAACGTGCACTCGAACAAATAGAAAATAAAAAAAGATAGAAAAAATTGTAAAGAAACGTTAAAAAAAAAAAAAAAAGAACGTAATAGGGAAGAAAGAAATTCAAAGCGTCCGTTTTGGAATCTGGGACATGAAGATTGAAGCGGCCATGCAATGGTAAAGCATCGGGCAGGTGTACAAGCGTCGCTCCAGTAACCTTCCAGTGTCGAGCCATTGTGAAAAATATTAAACGGAGACAGATCGTGAGAGAGAGAGAGAGAGAGAGAGAGAGAGAGTGAGAGGGTGAAAGAGAGAGAGAGAGAGAGAGAGAGAGAGACAAGGAGGAGGGAGGAGGAGATACATGGACGAACGACTTGCTCGGTTAAACCATTGTTCCACGATTAGCGTACGTCGGTTAATTAATTGTTGGCCGCTCGGTGGGCCCCGAGTTGCCCTCGCGTCGCTTAAATTGCCTCACAAGAGGTAGCTCGTCCGCGCTCGATCGTAGCAGTCGGGGGCTGTTCCAGAGCGCAGGATATGCCAGCGTCGGAGGAAAAGCTCGCGGCTATTCATAAATGGATTCGCGTCTTTTTTTCTCTCTCTTTCTCTCTCTCTCTCTCTCTCTCTCTCTCTCTCACTGTGTATTTCTATCTCTTACTCTCTTGCTCTCTTGCCCTTTTGCTCTCTTAATCTCTATCTCTCTGTTTCTCTCTTTCTGTCTCTGTCTCTCTCTCTCTCTCTTTCTCTCTCTTGTTCTCGTAGTCGCTCGTTCGCTCGCTCTTTGGTTTGCGGAGCGAGCGGCCGCATTATCATTGTTACAAATCCAAGGCCTCATTGTGTTCTGCTTGTGTCAGGGTTCAGACGTCATGCCGCGAGGCGACACACTTAATGTCCCCGATATCGTGCGCCCACACACTTACACGCATACGGACGTGTATCGAGATATATACACCGGAGCTTGCAAGCACGGGCCTCTTGCTCTTGCTCTCCTTCGGCTCCGCTCCCTTGAAGCGAGGCTGTCTCTAGGCGTGCCAGTGGTGTGCGGTGACGCGTTTTTTTTCACCGCCTGAGATTTAGTCGTACAGACGTCGCCGGTATAATTGCTTCGATCTGTTGCCTGAGAAACCACCTTTTTGTTTTTTATTTATTTATTTCCTTCTTTTATCACAAATTTAATTATTATGTTAATTATGTTAGTACATTAATATATACATATATATATAAATCTTTTTTATGCCAAGTTAGATAAATATTTATTATCAAAACAACATAGCGCACAAAATAAATGTAATCGAAATAAGTGGCAAACAAAATTATTTTATTTATGCACAGTTCTAAAGTAGAAATTATAGTAATTTATTATTAAATACATCAAAGGGCAAAAGTGTAATTTATGTCAGTGGATCGGACTATGATTTGGGTGATAATTAATAAAACAATTCAGATTTTTCACTATCTATTTATTGTTATCGAATGAGAAAAAATATTTCTTTTTTATTATACGCTCAAAATAAATTCGATCTCTAAAAACGAACATCCAGTAATTTTAATAATAATAATAATAACAATAATAATAATATTAATGATAAGAATAATTATGATAATAATTATATTAATAATAATAATATTTACTTTAATGCTGATATTAATTATAATAATAATAATCGCAAAAAAAAAAAAATAAATAAATAAAAAAAAAATAAAATAAAACAAAACAAATTAATGCATCTTTTTTTACGTACGTCTCTTTGCGTTTGCGCAATCGACGCGCATAACGCAAAAAGAAACGAATACTGAATACATTCACGCTGCGTTCTTTAACGAATAAGAACCATACACAAACGTCTTCGAGAAATCGCTTTGAAGAGTAAAGCGATTGTCGTATACAATATAACACCGGAATTGTAAAAATTCACTGAACAGCGCAGAAAGTTAAAGTGTGCATACATGAGAAAGAGATAGGTATAGTATGAAACACGCGATAAAATGCCTCGGAAGAAAAGTTAAATAAATTCGTAACAACACGCGCGACTCCTTACGCGGCGCAGGAGGTGGGAATGGGGTAACATTTTTCGGTGACGAAACGATGTCTTCGTCGAGAATAGAGAGAGGAAAATAGCGGCTTTTAATCTGTAAGATTCCTTGGATAAATTTTTAAAATCAGATCACTCGCGATTTTTATTTTTGCGTTCTCTCTATCTCTCTCTCTCTCTCTCTATCTCTCTCTCTCTCTCTCTCTCTCTCTCTCTCTGATTAATCACTGTTTTTTCAACTTTGCATTTCTATTATTTATGTATATATATGTACACATTTACAGTGCAGATTGTACCGTTGGTACATTTTAAAACTTGTATACAAGGCGTAATAACGATTCTTCTATACTTACTATATATCGTTGCGCTTTCATTTGTTCTAGTGTTATAATATATAAAAGTGATACAACTCATTTGTCAACATATATATATATATATATTTATATGTAGAAGATTTTGTTTAGTAGCTTTGTTATTTTCATTTCATCAAAAAGCGATCATAGGGAAATTTTGGTTATTCAAAGGTAAATAAAATTAATCGTTGTTTATGAATAAAAATCTGATATATATATATAGATTTTTTAAAAGTCATTTTAAATGTATTCCCTTATTAAGATTTAATTTTTACTCATACCTTTGGATTATCAAAATTTTCTTTACATCGGATAACGTTTTCGCATCGGTGCGCGTTAGCCCGCGTGGATGTATTGTTATGAGATGAAAATTAAACGGTAAACTAAACGATTCATTGCTTGTAATGTCCTTACATCCGTTCACAGCCATTCTTAGGGTAATAACAATCGTCGAACACGATCGTGCGAACAAAAAAAAAAAAAAAAAAAAAAAAAAAAAAAAAAAAAAAAAAAAAAGTAAATAAATAAAAAAAAAAAAGTAAATAAATAAATAATAAAAACGAAAATTCGCATTCGTGAAATACGCGTTCGCTACGAGTCTATAATACATATTTGCTTGCTTTTTTTTTGGTTTTTTCATTTGCGAAAAACGAAAAGGAAAAAAAAAATAATAAACGAAGGTCGTTTAAACGCGGCTAAAAATGCACTCTGCGCACTACTCACGTCATTAAATATAATACAATTTTAAACTCTCTCTCTCTCTCTCTCTCTATCTTTCTCACTTGTACATTTTTCTTGTTTCGTCACGGATAATGAGGAGGTTCGATTGAAAATAGTTCGTGCATAAGTAATCGCTATGTGTAATATTTTATATTTATATATACATACGAATCTTCTGTTAACGATGAGTGACTGCAGCTTCCTCGTATCTATACATAGTTCATAGTTTACTGTCACCTTCTTCCACACTCATTACATTAATAATGAAGCACTATTTCTTTTCGTATTTTTCTTCTATTTTTTTTTTTTTTTTTTTTTTTTTTTTTTTATCTTTTTGTTTCTTTTTTTCTTTTTTTAACATTTTTGCTTTTGTTTTCATTTCTTAAGTAATTCTGTCACGCGCACATATTATCACTGCGTCCGTATGAATTTTCACCGTTTTTCACAATAATATGTATTGCAAAGTGAAAAATGAATAATTATTTTTTTAACATCCCATATGAATTTTCCATATTATTTGAGATAAGAAGAAAATTTATCTCAAAAGATGAAGATTTCTTTATCCTTTAAATAAAGTTACTTTAAAAGAGACATCCGTGATCCATACATTTTTTACCAAAATATTAAACAATTTTATTTTACGCTTCGAATTGAATTTAATGAAAAATATTTACAGCGTAAGGACATCAAGGAGGTTACATTAATGATGCGGCAAAGAAAAATACAATACAAATATACCGATTAATAAGTTATTTTTCCGAATGCCACGAATAATAAAGAGAAATTAGTAAACAAAAGTTAACCGTTTTAACATGTAGCAACGAAAGACTTTTCGGAGTGATAGTACAGCGGGCTATTTGTTTACGAAGAAATTATTAAAAGCAGAGAAATAGAGAGATTAATTAATGGAATAATGATTTTAGACAAGAGACTCGGGGTTGGAGGGCTGAATGATCGGCGTGACGCTGGTATTGAGAAGGGCGCCGTTCTCGGCCTCCTTGTTGCCGGGGTCGCCACGAGTGCCGAGGTCCCGCGAGGCCACGATCAGGTTCCTTCGTCGCGCCTCCTTCTTCTCCCGCTCGACCTGCAACGTACACGCACATACAACGCCACTCGTCTCGATTGCTTCTCTATTTTTTTCATGGAACATTCGATCAATTTACGATATCCCGAGCTGGTCTTTACATTCGAGACCGGATGAATCTGGCTCGCGCGACAAAAATTTACCAAAGACGGAGAGAAGAGAATTAACGCGATAATAATTTATTATTTTTATCGCAACGAATACGAATATTATTTATTTAAGTTCGCGTTATTTTTAATCATTTTGATAATTTTGGTAATTTTAGGTAAGGTTGAATATTGTTAAAAGTTGATTTTAAACTAACCTTGAAGAATAGTCGCAGGTAGTGGCAGGGAAAAACGACGCACTTGCCGGCCTCCTCCTCGGCGTCGATGTAGACACCGCGCACGAGGACCGAATTGCTGCAGTTGAGAAGGACGAGGAAAACGAAGCAGCCAACGTGGGTGATCCAGCAGGAGAGTTTCGGATCATCGGGAAGCAGCCAGAGATCGAGGACGTTCCATATGCCCCGCCAAACGTTCACCGTCCCGACGAAGCTCAGAAGCAGAAAGCCGTCCGCGGCTATAAGTCGCGTCAGGCCCGTGAGACGCGAACACGCGTATCGCATCAAAGGCTGCAGCGAAAACGTCACCGCTACTATCACGTACCCCAAAATCTGTCATTTCAGAAAATTTACGGACTTGATTCTTTTTTTTTTTTTTTTTTTTTTTTTTTCTATTACTTTTTTGCTTTTTTTCCTTAGTAAAATACTTAAAAATTGGTCGTTAATGGGGAAAAGAAAAAATTTTGTCGGCCATTGCGTTGGCAATGCATTTGTAATTGGAAATTTGTATGAGACGAAAAAATAAAGAAATACACGTTGATTCTAGAAAACTTAGTTGTTTGTACAACTTTATTTGAGCAAATCGGTTAATCGACCGCGATATCAAGGAAATGCCAATAATGCAATTATTATTTTATCGGTTATTACAAAATCAGTCGAATAATTTAGATGCAAATAGTTTCCGCGCACGGATAATATACCGACGAATAATTTATTAATAATAACATTATCTTAACGGCGTAGGAACAATATTTTTTTTTTGCGACATAAATTACAAGCGCATTTAACTTTTTCAATATTTCTTGTTAAAAAGAGAATCGCGTAATTAATAATCTTGAATTTTAATCGACTGTCTTCATGAATCATGAATAGTTAATGCAAAACGACATATATGCATAGAAATATGAGATAAACAATTGTAGTATCGAACAAGAATTTCCGACTTTGAAAAAAATGATCAAATGGATATTTTAAATTATTTTAGATTATTTTTAATTCCCAAGAGGTTTTCTTCAAGTTGCTTAAGTTTAAAATTTTTTTTCTATCAATCGTTAAAAGATATCGATCGTTAAAAGCGTAAGAATTTTATTATTTCTTCGCTTACATGATAATAAAAAATGCTGTGAAATAAAAATTAATCGATAGCTTATCATTCGTTAAAATATTGATTAATCAACGATAACCCAACTTCATTTGTAATATTAAAAGTATAATTTTAATGAAAATGAAGGATCGGTAAACTTTCATTGAAATAGAGTATCAGCCCTCGAAGTAGAAAGAGTCGTTACCGCTCAAGTAGTAACAGACAGCACGTCGGCAACTTCCACGGCAACTTTCTCCTAATCAACTATGAGAACTATTGAAAAAGCCGGTAGTGTCAAGGGCTCGACTAAGCCGTTCCGTACAAAGTGATCAAACAAAAGTACTGGAAGAGCTGTCTCTCGTTCTGCGTCTGTGTACGAGTATATACGCACACAGACGAAGTAAAAGGGAGAGAGAGAGAGAGAGAGAGAGAGAGAAAGAGAGGAGGGAAGGAAGACGCGCGAGTCCGGACACGCGCGCGTGTGCGGCGCGAGAATACGCCCTCGTGTGGTGCTTGCGGCCAATCACGACCAATTGGCGAATATTCAATTATATAATCGAACTAGTGTGTCGCCGACGACAGCTGCCCAACGCACATTCTACAGCTGCCTGTGGAATAAAATCATCTCTTTTGCCTCTCTCTTTTTCGGTTTTTGCTCTCCTCGATCCAAGGCGTGGAAAAGAAAGAATTAAGGAAGACCTCGCGAGTGCCTTTCTTTTTGCCTCTTCGATTGAACCTCTCGCTTATTGAGAAACTTTCATTCAAATGTATTTGAATTTTTTTCTTTTCTTTTTTTTCAACTTTAGAATTTTTATATCTATATAATGTAGGCGGCATCGAAAAATTAATTACTTTGGAAAATATTTAAACCACGTCACGTTTTTACGAGCGGAAATCGTATTATTATGATATTTTGCTGTAATTAATTGTCGTAAACAAAATATTTGTAACTTATCTTCTGTGAGAATCGAAACTATAAAACGTTTTTATTATTTACCTGAGAATTTTTTAAAATCCAACAAGCGAACAATCGAAATATAATTTAAACAATTGTCTATTTAAATTGCGTAATCTTAAACAAAGAAAAATATTATAAAATTTAAGGTGCCAACGTATAATTGAAAAATTAAAATTAAAACAATTTTAATCGCACAATATTATAACAAAGATTGTTTTAATAAAATGTTTTGAAAAAATTGATTCCAAGAAGTTATTTGCTTGATGATAGTATCGTTAACGATTCTTGTAAACTCCGATATTTTCCTACTTCATATCAGCGTTATTAAATCTTCATTTAAGCTAATGACTAATAATTTTGCACCAAGTTGTACAAATATACCGTAATATAGATTCATCGCTAGTCGTTGACATTACTTTTCATGTATTAATCAATTAAGATATCACGGTTTGTTTTATGTTTAAAGATTATTCGATACATTATAATAATTATAAAATAAAAATAATTAAAATTTTGTCGATGGAAAAATATTACAATAACGTACATTATATTAAGTCTTTAAGTAAGATATAAAAAGAAATGTCAAATAAAATTTCGAAATAAAACTTGAGAATGTAGAAGAAAAAAAATTTCTTTGCGAGAAAGCGCCACTCCCGAGCCCGAAAAATAGTCGCACGAGGAAACCCGAGCTTTTGAAACTTATAAGTGCTTTCGGTGCTTAACCGAATTACTCCGTATTTCAATTAAGAAATGAAAAGACTTGGTAAATTTTCCAACCAGTACGTAATAATCCCTTTTTTTTTTTTTTTTTTTTTTTTTTTTTCTTTTATTATACTTTTTTTGCTACGTATAATACCTTAGGTTTTCAAGCTTTAAAAATTAAAAAAAAAAAAAAATCTTTATTTTTCAAGCGTTTATATTATGTGATAATTTATTCGGAAAAAAATAAATATAAGTATGACTAGTTGATTCGGACAGCTTGAACGTCGACTAATCACTTGTGTCAGGCATATGCTTTAAAATTTTCCTATAAATCTTGATATATTAACCCCTTCCCGTGCTTTAACGAGTCTGACTCGCGATGAAGATTTTGGCCCAAACATGAATAGTATGTCGAGCCAGGCTCGTTAACATAAACATCGTAATATAACGGTCGTAATCGAATGTTAGTTCCATTTTCGAGCAACAGTCTGGCTTGTTTTAACCACGCGTTGACGCCTAACACTTGGGCCTAAGTTTCGTCGAGCTAAATGGCACGGGTAGGAGTTAACCTTAATCGCATTATTTATTCAGAATGGCCTTTGTGAAATTAAATTTCGATTAAATTAAATGCTTAAATTAAATGAACGTATTTTTCAATTATTGATCGACGTCTTCCATACGCGCCAAGATTTCGCGTAATATGTTTGTTCAACTATAATGCAAATAAAAAACAACAGCTGCACAATCAATGTATAAAATAATCTCGCATTTGTTGCCATTGCATCGTTATTATTATTATTATTATTATTAATTTTTTTTTTCATTTTCCTTATCATCGATAAATGTGGCCTTTTTTTTACACGTCACTTTGTATAGTCTGCGGTTATGTATAAATCAATTTTTCATGGGAAATTTTGACGAAATGTTAAATTTTCACGATTATAATGAATATTATCAATGAAATATACGGTGAAATGAACTGGACGATTTTTGAGTATTATCCGTTTTTAAAAAAATGAATGTATTACAGGTAGTAAAGATTAATGGTTCAACTTACAAGAGAGCCAATGGCCGAATGTTCGCGATTTTCGGGAAAGAGGTAGAGATCGAAAAGTACCCAGGCACCTCTCCAGACAAATACGACCAGGGTGCCGACGACTCCGACGCTGAACGCACAATCGAGGATGTATAACGACCAATCTCTCGAGTTCTGAAAATTAAAATGGTGTTTTTTTTTTTCTTTATTTTAAATTAATCTTTCGTACTTTTCTATTCCGACGATTAATTATTTAAACGAATTGTTATTATATTCTATTTACAATCCGAGAACGTATTTTGATGATTAGTCATTTTATAAGAGGTTTATTTGTATACGAGACTTAAATTTTTTTTCTAAATTTAGCATTAGTCATTTGAGTGGTAAACGTGCAATTAATGTATTTTAAAAGTATATGTCAATGGATGACTACCTTGATGAGAATCTCGTTGTCATTGATTTTAAAATAAAATTATCTTATCTTTCAAATGCGTTGTTCAATTATAAATACGTATTTTTTATTCATCTTTATACGCAAATTTTAATAAATATTTTTTCATATTAATATATATTTTAAGCAGAGTATTATTAATTTAAATAATAATCGTTAAAAGGGACAATAGTTTTAAAATAAATAATTTAAATTTTTCGTCGATAATGCATAATTGATGATAAATAAAACAGTCTACTATTATTAACAAAAAAACGTAGATTAAAAAATGTAAGAAATATCGTGCACCTATAGAGCTGGTTAAGATTATGTATCAAAGTAGTATAACGATTTGATAATTCGTTATAAAGGAAATATTCGATAAATAAAAAAAAGAAACAATCTATCGATCGTCGATCTAACGTCTTCCGTCAAAATCGAAAACAAACGAATAAATAAATTATTTCGAGTCCGCGCATTAGCTCGGAGGCACGTGCGTTGCGCGAAAGCACAACTCATACATGCGCGCGCGTACAATCACGTACGCGTACGCAGACGTATGCAAAACACACGGGCGTACGCGCGCGCACCATTGGATGCCGTAAAAGCTCGGACGCGCGCCTCTGGTCGACGATCGCGGGGGAGTCGGCCGGAAACTAGACTTACGTGCGGTGGATAATGTACAAGGCGGCGGCTCCGACCCGATCCTACCCGAGAGACTGAGAGAGAGAGAGAGAGAGAGAGAGAACTTGCGATCGTTGAAAATCGTTCGTTCGATTGCGCGAATCATGCATTGCATTGATTAAATCTTTGGAAATTCGGATGATCTCTGGCGCACGAACGTCGTTTATGTACGATCGCGTACCGTCGTATCCCCGTTAAGCGAATGCGCTTACTCGCGTTGCTTTGCCAGCGCACGAGAGTATATACTTATCGTATGCTTCATCGATGATTTATGCTTTTAAGAACAAATTTCGTTCGTTTTCCATTTCGCTGTTTACCGAAGCTTTTTAAAATTACCGCTCAAGTTAAAGAACGCGGCGGCCGGAAATTGCAATTTATAAATTACATTATTCAAACGAATTGAAATGTTTTCATTTGGATATATACGTGCCAGGACAAGTGTGTCAAGTACATTTTACAGCTAACTAACTCATCTATCTCTCTTTCTCTCCCTCTATTTTTTATTTTCTTCATTAAAGTAATTTCTCTAAAAGAAAATTCGAAAACGATTTCTATATGCATTTTTCAAGAAATTAAATTTACTAGGAGCCGATTTAAAAAATATATAAATTCAAGATAAGTTCGATTAAATATACAAATTATCGATATCATCATCTCCGATAAGATTCTATGTTTACGTCTATTGTGTACGATACGTCAATATTTAAGTTCCGTCGTTTTCTACAACCGTACCAGTTTCAATTGCGCCAAACCGATTTGAATCGAAACATTTTCGTAAAAGAACACGCGTGTTTAGATAAAACGTTTTAAATGCGCTGGCAAAGTAAGTTAAAAAACAATGCGTAACTCTCGGATTGTTTCAAGTTAAATATCTTTTCAACAAAATACGCGCGCACTCGATTAATGAATAAAAAATCTTGGTCATTATTTTTATGAAATAATTCATTAGTATTGAAGAAATGAAATTTAATAACAAACGAGACGCGCTTGAGCTTTTATAAATGTTTTCATTCCGAAATATAACCTCAAAACTTAATTAACTACGGACAGCTCGATATCGAACGATTGTATTTTTCAAAATTGACGATAAATGCTGGTATTTGAAAGTTGAGTTTAAATTTTAATCGAAGATTAAAATTATTGCAACACATCGATCTCCAATGCAGCGCGTTGACTAAAAATAAATTCATCAATTGATTCTAATAAGAATGGATTCTCCATTTTCCCTACTGAATCATCCACCGTCCGGTGATCTATATACGCGGCAGCCCAATAATTACAACGTCAACAATGAAAATTCCCCGACACTCGTATTAAGGCAAACTAAGAGGAGAGAACTAAGCGCAATCTCCAGTCCTCTCTCCACTTACGTTGACGCGAAAGAGAGTCGGCACCTCGAAGTAACCGGCGAACGTGTCCAAACTGATGGCAAACGGAGGCGCGGAGATGTTCCTAAGGGTCCTCATAATCGCGAGCGCCAACAGGCTGACGCACGTCGTCGTAAAGACGGTGCTGAAGGTATGCTCCGTGTACAAATCCAACGCCTGCCAGGCGCCTCGCCAGGCGTTCACGCAACAGACCCCGAAGACGGCCGTGTAGAGCCGCGAGCCGATGTAGAAAAGGAGCCGGTGCTTGTCCGGATGCAAGCACTCGTCGAACACGTGCTGCGCGAGGTTAAAGGTAAAGAGGCCGCAGAACCCGATGATTATCGAGGTCAGGCTGCTGAGCTCCGCGTTGTCCGGGTAAATGTAGAATCCGCTGAGGCCCCAGGTGCCTCGCCAGTAGCCGACCACCGCCGGGCCGGCTATAGTCGCGGAGAACACGGCGTCGAGGACCGTGAGCACGGTGTAGTGGAGGCGCGAGCCCGAGGCGGCCTCCTGGCCCCGAGCGTCCAGTCGGCCGCCGGCAGCCGCGTGCAGCTCCACCATCCTCCAATCCTTTTGGCAGTCGTGATGATGCCGATTATAGAGATGGTGCTGATCGGGTAGCACCGATTTCTCGTCACTCCCGCTGCCCATCGTTGGGCATCCTTTCGCCTTTGCCTCGGCCAAATCTGGCCCACCGCTCTTCGAGACTCTTCCTTTCGAACTAATCGTTTTGAATGCGCTTTAACGCGCTCCTTTCCGCCTCTGGCCGCTTTCAAAAAATATGATTCGCGCTTATTTCTTGCAAATACTCGTATCGATAACGATGATTTATTATATCGTTCGTTATCAAAATTAATATAGCTTTCGAAAAACACCGAGTTTCGAGTCACCGAGTCGCGAGGATCTTCCTCCTAGATTCCGCGAGGCTCCTCTTCGTCTTTCGTGCCATCGTTTTAAAGAATCGATCGCTCTCTTTAAAAAATAATCGGGCGGAAGATTAGATCTAGCTGCCGAAGCTTAATCGGTCGCTCGGCTCTTCACGCGAACCTACATCGAACGCACATTTTTATATCCGGCCGCCGCTCGACCGTGTCTATATCTTCTCCGAAAGCACTGGCTTCGAGCGAGCTTTTTTGCTCTCTCTCTCTCTCTCTCTCTCTCTTTCTTTCTTTCTCTTTCTCTCTCTCTCTCTCTCTCTCTCTCGCGATCGTGGACCTCCCGTCGAGTAGACCGCGCGACAGGTCGAGCAGCGGATGAGACACTGTCAGGCTGCTTCGGCCACGGCTATCTTTTATCAACTGTTGAGCGCGGACCAACACCATCACGCTATCATGCGGAACATCGTCGACGAACGCTCGTTTCTCTCTCTCTCTCTCTCTCTCTCTCTCTCTTTATCTTTCGCTTACATTAACAGAGCATGTAGCAGCAGTAGTAGCAGTAGCAGCAGCAACAGCAGTAGCACATAGGCGTACAGAATCAGCACCGGCACCAGTCGCATAGACACGGCAGTGTTCCTCTACCTCTCCTTCTCTACCTCTTCCTCTCTCTGTATACGAACGAGCGCGTGTGTAGGTGTAGGAGACCTATAGAAGACACCAGAAAGCGAGAGAGTAAGAGAGAGAGAGATGAGAGGAATAAAAGAGAGACGCGGGTGTGCGGTTGCGCGCGCGCGTGTGTGTGTGCGTACGCGTGTGCGGGGACCCCGTCAACCCCCTCCCGTTCGTGCGAGTGCGACGGGCGCGTAATAATCGTCGCGAAGCCCAACTATACTGCACGCCACGCTTAGATTGGATTGTTACGAGCCGTAGGTGGTACAGAAAGTGAGAGGAGGAGAACGATGAACAAGATAAAGAGATAGAGATAGATAGAGAGTGAGAGAGAAAGTGATATAGAGATAGAGAAAAGAAGAGAAAAAGAGATGTCAAGATTGAGATTGAGATAGTGAGTTTAGAAAAGCCTGGGATCTTTCGAGTAACAAATATTTTAAACAATTTTAAAGCGTAAACATCAGCGCAAACGCATTCGATATGATTGCTCGATCGATTTTTTACCGATTTCCTAGGTTATTGCGTCTGGCACGATGAAATAAGATTCAAATGAAACATAATTTTTTTTCGATTATTAGGCGATTAAATTCTATACTTTTATACTATTTGAACAATTAAAAATGATTATATTTACAAGTTTTAAATTCAATTAGTTTAATAGAGATTAACTTAAAATTTTCCTACCTAAAAGTAACGATAAGAATCGTTCATCGACTAGCTTAAAAAAATGATAAATTTAAATAAATGACCCCACCATAGGTAGGAAAAAATAATTACAATATTGAGTTTGAATAACATTTGAATATAATTTGATTTTTAAAAGATTATCTACGCAAACATCTTGATTAAATATTTTTGTTCACTTTATCATTATTGAGTAAGAAAAGTATGTTTTTTTAATTGAAAAGTAATAAATTACTTTAATGTAAACTTTGTATTATATAAAAACAAATAAAAAATCTTAATCAAGTCAATCGTTTTTTTTTTTTTTTTTTTTTCAATTTTTCAATTTTATGGATAAAAAAAATCTGTTTATTTAAAAGATGTTACGTTGGTAGAAGGATAATATAATGCTAAGAGGAGAATATTTTAATTTCGAATGACAATTATGTTTTGAGATACGGTAAAGTTAAAAATTCTCGATTATCTTTATTGAATCGGGATTTATATAGCACATGGAAATTTTTGTTGTTGTCGTAACCGAAGGAGCAAGTGGCAACACAAGACCATTAAAAATAAAACAGCAAACGAATATTGGAACGGAATTCATCGAAGTAAAAAAAAATTTATTTTTTAATTTATTTATATATATATATATATATATATATATATATATTTTTTTTCTTTTTTTTTTTTTCACGGGAAAAATCTCGACGTCGACGATAAGCCTGGCGGTGGAACAAAAGCCCGCGGCGATTATCAATATGGGGCGAAGCACAAAAGAACGGTGGAGCTAAGCGGCCGGCAGACTATTCGTCAACCATATAGCCACATTGTCTCTCGTATCAACGACCTTGGCTGTGATAATAGCCTAAACACACAACGCTCTTGGATTGCACTAGCGGACCCCCCTCCCCTCCCCTCCCCGCTTTATACAGATTTTTTTCCAATAAGAACCAAAATAAGAGTCAAAATTTATATCCTTTTCTCAATCTTTATTGAACGTAATTAATTTATTCGCCAGTGGGCAGTTTTAACGTCAAACATAACGTACGAAATTACGTCTTTTTTATTTTACCGAACAATCGACATTTATTCTAATATTTACCTCCCACTTATGTTCTTAATAAATGCAAATTTAAAATTTGATTTCAATGTTTCTATGTAAAAAATAAAAATTTTATACTTTTTTAAAGTCAATTCTTTCAAAAACGTGTAATAATTTATTATTACAAAAACATGTTGTTTTTCCTGGGTAAAATTTTTCGAACTGCGAAGAATAATACGTTGCAATTAACAATAACATGACTGAATTATAAACAGATTGAAAAGAAATATTTTTTAACAGAAATTTGCAAAGAATAATTTAAAACAATACACTCATTATCGTTTAATTCTTTGTGAACGTAACAAGGTGTATCCAATTGAAAAGAATAAAACCTCACGCTAAAATTAAGCGGAACGAATTTTACGTTTCTGCGATGTGCCAGGATAACGCGCGTCTTATTTAATTTTCCGGCATAATTCGCGGGCTCTCGAAGGAACAATCGCCGATTCGTTCGTTTGCAACAAAGATTCCGAGCGAACGTATGAAAATGGCGAGGAGCGCGGGGCTCAGGATAAAGGAGGGTGGTAAAAAAAAAAAAAAAAAAAAAAAAAAAAAAGTAATCGGAGGATTCGTGTCCGATGTCGCAATGCGATGGGATTATTTTCCATCGGACGCGCGTGTATCGAAGAGCAAAGCAACGGGGCTACCTTGAGACGTGATTTTTCTAATATGAGTGGCGTTTCCTGCTCGGATGGATTCCGTCGTCGTGGCGAGCTTTTGTCCGCCGAGACGGACGCTAATCGACACCTTTTTGTCCACCAATCTAGCTTCGGTTTCAGGCCAATATTCTCACCTTGGACAGCTTTGGTTATTTCTCTCTCTCTCTCTCTCTCTCTCTCTCTCTCTCTCTCTCTCTTTTGCGTTGCCAATTTCGCACGACGAGCAGCGCGTGTAATTCGCGCCGAGCGGCTCGCGTAACGCCGCCCGCCTTTTCAATACCTCGCCATCAATTATTATAGTGCATTATGAAGCGGGCTAGCTTTACGTCGCCGGTCAGCTGGCTCCCGCGCTGCGATGAAGGAACAAAAAAATAACGGAGGACGAAAAATTGTGTAAGCTGTCGCGCCACGTGTAAAAATAAAGTTCGATCGAGTAGCGCTGGATCGTCGTTGCGCTTAAGCTTTAACCAATTTTTATCGACGAACATTAGCATATTTAATCTCTAATTTTAGTATTTATCAGATTTAATCAGAGATAAGGAAAAAGGCTCGTCGATGCATAAGTTAATTTAAAGAACGATTGATAGTTTCTTTGTTATACTTTGTTTTTTCAATAAAGTTTATTTATCTCTCGAAGACACATACTAGACACAAAGAATGACACATATTTTTTTTTTTTTTTTTTTTTTGTTTTTAAAAAGGGCGAACATTGTTTTTCTTTTAAAATATAAATTTGAAGTTTGCGAGAATAAAAAATAAAAAAGAACAACAGCCCTCGCAACGAGTGCAAAAAGAATTAGCAAGCGTAGAAAAAAATTTTCCAATCGTTTCAATTTTTTTGCAACACCTGTTCGAAAGAGCAAAGATATATATCGTCGCGCCTTCGTTTATTTTTTCACACGGAATTTCGATGAACGTCTATTGTGCGCGGCATTGCGTCACAAAACTGCGTGCACGGTTATTATATTTGTTTACATTCGTCGCGAGCTAAATTATTGCGTTTGATAATCGTGCAAACTTTTTTTTTCTTTTCCTTTTATTTTTAAAACGATAACGATACCGTAACATTTTATTGCTTTGATTAAAAAAATTGTTTAAATTCATTTCAACACTTTGGCTATTGTAATAATTGGCGGTTATAATAAATTCAATCGATAAACGCTTAATGACAAGTCCCAAGATATATTTCATTAAACGTCGTGGATTAGATGTAATCATCAAATTATCATTTGATTGCATTATTGTGTTTTTTTCTTCATTTTAATAAAGTAAACGGATTTCACGTGTAAAGCTAATTATTATTAATTAAGATAATATTGCACTTTACCGATACACTCATAAATAAAAACAATCGATTTATGATGCTTATTTATTGATCAAACAATAGAAAAAAAAACAAAAAAAAAATCTAAAGGAATAAATCGTAAATTAAAACGGAAAAGTTAATTTTCCGCAAACAATAAGGAATGAAAAATTAATTTATCTTCATAATTATCTGTTAAACATAAAAAATCTATACTTTATTGCCGTCAATATTATCCGAAATGAAAATTAGCTTTTAAAGTCTTTTAAAAAATTCAAGATATCGAGAGAGACATTGAACTTACTCCGTACGTATAATTTTCGACATAAATCAAAAAACGTCGACTGATAAGAATAAGTCGCGATATATTTTAATCAAAAGCTTAACAACGAAAATCGGCGTGGAGTTGTTAAAGTTTATCAACGAAATTCGTCGTTGTGTCGAGCGCATGGACTCGCTTTTGGCTTATCAAAGTCGTCGAAGCGCGCGCCAGATCGCCGTCGGCGGTTAATCATTCGTCTCGACTTTTGGCTCATACATTATACTATTTATCATGAGTACTATTAGTATACCGCGGCGTCGCGAGCTACGCTTCCTCGCGGCTTATACCCTCACGCGCGATGTTTTTTCATGCCGCTTCGCGATTATTTATCCTGTGCGCGATTCCTTGGACGTTTTCGCGTCGCGATTGTTTCGTTGTTGTTTAGCTGCGCGCCTCGCTTGTGTCTACGTTTAACGCTCGTTTAACGGTTATATGAATGTCAAATTTGCCGCTGTGGAAATTATCGGCGTCGAGCGCGACTCGCTTCGCTTCGTTCCCGATAATTATGCAGCAGGTGTTCGCTCACGAAGTGCTCCTTCTTCTCGAATCAGCGAACTTTTTATGCTTTACTCTACTTGTTATTATTTTAATTTGATAAATTTTAGTTTTTTTTTTTTTTTTTTATACTTACGTAAAATGCATCAATGTGGATGAGTTTTTTTTTCTCTTAAAATTATTTATAATTAAAAGGAGCGTGTACACAGTTTTCTACTTTTAATCTTTAATAATCAATTATCTTTATTTATTTACGTTTTTTTTTCGTTTTCAACTTTAAATAGCAAATTTATATTTAACTGCGATTAAATTAATTTAATATCGTTGTTATGAATAAAAAAAAAAAAATAAAAAAAAAAATAATTATTAACGAGGGATATTAAAAAAGTTATTTTTTAATTCAACGTTGAATCAATCTGAATATAAATAGAACGTTATGAGATACAGTACCTATTTTAGTAATTGCATTATGTAACGACAAAGCTTTATTATTCAGTCTAATTTAAATGACTATTCGCGGTCTATTAAATTATTACGAACTCCAATGAAAGTCTATACCTAATATAGATAAGTGTTTTTTTTTTTTTACAATGCAAGATAAGTTTTAAATCGAAAATTAAATAGTCTTTATTAAAGCAAATTGAATGCATTTTACACGAAGCCAATTTTAATTTTGAGTAAAGAAAAACTCAATCTCGAAGTTACATGATAATGAATTGTTTAATTAACATATTTATTAACTATTTTATAAAGAATATGTTAAATTTCGTAATAAAAATCAATAAAAATTATATAAATTTGATATATACATGTATATATATACATATATATATATATTTTTTTTTTTTTTTGTATTGAATAATTTTATGACTATCTTATGATCTTTATATAAAATAAAAATCAAAGCAACAAACAAATAAGTATACCCATCCTTAAAAAAACAGTCTATTATTTTCATTATTTCATAAATTTATTGATTTCTGTTTTGCTGTTAACACGACGCAAAGTGATATCGTAATATCGATTGCGACTACTTATAGCCAATGAATACGTTAATCAAGAGGATCGTAAACAAACATAGGAAATAAAGCGAGAAGAAGTCGGGGATAAAAAAGAAAAAAAGAAAAAAATAATAATTGAGAAAATCAAGGAAAAAGTTCTTATCTCACGTCTAACTTATAGATAATCGCAAAGCAAACAATATTCCGATTCGTAAGAAAAATTAATCAAAGGTGTATATAAATATCTATATGTTTTTATATACCAACCGTTCTGTATTTCGTAGGAAAACGAAAGACGAATCTTGGACTGTCCAAGATGACGAGGAAAGGAGGCGCCAGTAGATTCCTCGAGCAGCGTAAAACCATCAAATCTCCGAGAATGGCGCATGTGAAGCAGGCAATTACTCTAAAAAAAAAAAAATAAAAGTGTCGCTAAAACTTTTCATCTTTTTATAATTCGTTTGCATTTCAAATGTAATTTGCACGTGCGAACGTGAATTTTATTAGCGTCGAAGAAATGCGAAGAAAATTTGATTAATAATGTATCGATTGATGACACGACTAGGTTTATAAAAAAAAATATATTTTTGTTTAACTACAAATAACGGAATTAAATAATTCATAAATAAATAAAAAGATGAAAACGCGATCGCGTTTTGAGACTTCGCGAAATTTCGAATCAGTTGATAAGGTAACGCAAAGAAAGAGAAAAGGAGAGAGAAAAAAGGAGGGCGAACTTGGCGTTTAGTTATCGTAGTCGTGCTGTGTTACTTTTTTGTTTGAGTTTACGCACCTCTACTAGCTTATACTTGTTATGTGGGTCGTTATATTCACGTATATAAGTAAAGGAATGGAAGCTCAATGGAAAAATTCACGATTAGACGAACGGAAAAATTATCTTTATTTATTTACGTCTCCTCGACGCGCGTTTCATCGTGGGTGTACATAAAATGTGCGCGTATATATATATATATATATATATATATATATATGCGTATATACAACGCTGAATTGAAGTGGATTCTTTGCGTACGTATCAGCATTCGATAGCCACGCGAGTCGCCTGCGAGAATTTTCTGTTTGACGTTGGCCCTTTCTATGGAGCCAAGTGAATATTCATTGTAGCGATTTTACGCGTTTCGTTTCATTCTTTGGTTGATTTTAAAAACTGATAAACAATTATGGCACCCATAAGATTAGCGTTTCAGCTTAAATAAACAAACTTACTTTTAATTGACATCTATTAATCTTACAATCAAAAAATAGTAAAAATGTTAATGAAGGCAACGAATAAAATTTTCACGCAAACCTGTATATGAATACGCCTATACATACGTATACATAAAATCGTTAAAAGCGTTGCAAGCAAATTTTTCGAACGAAAAGTTGGAACGGAGAAAATGTTTTACCCAGCTTGGGCGCCAAACCAATCGTTGAGGATAATCCAAATGCCGCGCCAGTGACAGTTGCAGGCGAAGCTGAACGCGTAAGTGTAGAAGGTCCGGACGACTCGACAGACAAATCGAACGCAAGGACCTTTGCTTTTTGCCCCGACGGCGAAGGTATCGTGCAGCGGATACTTGAATACGGCGAACAACAGGTGCAAACCGAGGCCAACTCCAAAACACGTCCAACCTGTAAATCTGCGAGATAAATTTATTTTTATTTACTTTCTTTTTCTTTTTTTTTTTTTTTTTTTTTTTTTTTGCTTTTGTGTTTGCTTTTGTTTTTGTTTTTGTTTTTTGACTTAAAACAATCGATTGAAAAAACTTAAAAAAGAAAAAATAAAAGATTTACAGTTTTATGTATTCGTATTTCAATAGTAAATATAAATAGAAAATATCAGTATATAGAGATAACCGATAAATAAATATTGCTGATCACCTATTGAAATAACGATTTCAAATATCTTTTTATAAATATCAAAGAGAATAATGCATAAATATAGTATTGTATGATTTAGGATAAGCATCGAGAAAACATACGACGATCATTTTTTCTTTTGCCCGCTCGATTTTCGATCGATGCTACGTACATTTCCGCGAGTTTTAATTATTCAGAAAGCTCCCTTATTCACGCTACTCGTTGATATTAAGCTTTGAGCCGTGAAAGACGTTGAACAAATCATTATTGGATCATCGCTGGGTTTAAAAAATTACTTTCGCCATATGTTACGCGTTTATTGGTAGAAGCCGTTATTAAGTGAAAAATTAACCGTCCGTTCTTTATTTTCTTTTCTTATTTTTTAAATATTTCTTATTTATAAAAAAAAAAAAAAAAACAAAAACCCTCAATGGAGATAAAACTTCATTTCGCTTATAATTCAAAGAACATTCATTTAATAACATAAAAAATTTAATGTATAACCTATAAAATAATGTTACCTATACATAAATGAATTTCAACTTTTAAAAGTTAAATGCTATTGCAAGTATAAAGATGCATACATTTCATCATGAAAATCCATTAAAACCCATATTCCTCTCCAATGGGCAACGACCATAGGTCCAATTACGACGGCGGCAAAGAAACAATCGACGACGTATATGATCCGTTTTTTCAACAACACACCCTCCTTTCTCTCAATTTTATCGCTGATTGTGTTATTTTCCTTCTTCACTAATTGATTGACCGCTTGCTTTTGACTTCTCGAAAAACTCTGATCGATCAAAATTTTTATAATGATAATTAGCTTCATTCCTTTGGTTGCTTTTTAAGCATACAAGATAATTAAAACCTTTTTACCAAATGCTTGCAATTTCACATTAATTAACGTTTAGGTATAAATTTCTAACAACTACACAAATTCTTTTTCGCTTTTAAATATTATTATAAATTATAATACATTCAAATGATTTTTTTTTTTTACAAAGCCATTATCTTAATTAATTTTTTACTGCGTAATCTTAGATTTGAATAATTTATAAATTATAAAAATTGTGTTTATCCTTTTACTGACCTCGTCAAAACTGGATTCGGCTATTTTGAAACTACTGGAAATTTTTGCATCGCCATCGTTTAAACATTTTGCCGTAACATCGGGTTTATTACAATTCTCTTTGTTTGACGGATTTTCATCGTTTTCATTTAATTCAAAAACCTGTTTGTTTTCCGTTTCGGCTCCTTCGTTAGTCTCGTTGCACTTTTCATTCATCGATGGGATGTCATTATTTTTGAAGCTCATTTTTTTTTTTTTTTTTTTTTTTTTTTTTCTTGTTATTTTTGTCTGTTGGATTCAATTTCATTAAATTTTTTTACATATAGCATTCGTAAGAGGAAAACTTTTTTAGTTTAAAATAAAATTCAATTTTTTTCACAAGAATTTATTAACAACGAATACTTTGATTTTACGAAATTACACTTAATCTTTAATTTTAGAAGATTGAAAATTTTATAAAAAAAAAAAAAAAAAAAAAAAAAAAAAAAATAATTTTAATCGCAAGGATTCGACGTACACGTTCAGCATCGATCTTACCAGGACGCGTAACGAGTAAAAACGGAGCGCGCGCGCGGTCTTAGGATATCAAGTAGTTCCTCGCTACTATCGCGAATAATCCGACGAGCCATGCCGATCCTTGCGCGATTCCTTACACCGCATAAATATCACTTTTCCTCGTGGTTTCGCATTTCGAACCGACCCCTCGAGTCTCCTTCTGCGCACCCTCGAGAAACGCGGTGTATCCTTCCGGCATTAAGGACGATGCGCGCGAGCGAAGTCACGCTGATCGCGTTAAGCGAGGAAGAAAATAATGAAAAAAAAAAAAAAAAAAAAAAAGAAAAAGCGAAGTACTTGCGCACGCACTTGTGAACTTGCCCGCTGCCGAACGGGCTTTTGAAGATAAAAGTGCCGCGGTTTTGCCGACGGCTTAATATTTATGCGATTGTAGATAGAATTAGTAACCGAGGATGTGTTAATTTCTTTTTAATTTGAACATTGTTTTTTATTTAATTATAAAAATTATGCTCGTTAAGTGATATTCATATTATATATTTATCGGATCGTATCATAAATAAATAAATTGTAAAACGGTCGTTTTAAAATGACCAGCGTTAAATAAAATAATTCGTTCGAATTTTAAATTCGATTAAATTCAAAGAGCATATGTGCGAGAAAATCGTAAGTACCCGTATAATGTTCGACGTTATCCAATGCTTCGAGTCTTGCCGTGCTCGACATGTATCTACTTATTCTTTTCCAAGTATTTACTAACTTTTTTAATTCGCCTAATTCAACTGCTCTCCTACTTTTTAATTTAATTATAATAATGTGATGATGATTACAAAATTTTTTAAAAATTAACGATTAATTTTATTTTTATAACGTTCCTTATTAATATCTAGATCCTTCGTAATTCATCTTGATGATAAAAATTTATAAATTTAAATATCCTTGTAGACAAGAGTTTAGTGACAAAGATTTATTCTAGAAACTATTGTATCTAACGGTGCAAAGATCCGATCTTATCTTCATTAAACAGAGATTTAACGTAAATTTAAACTTTTGATTGATGCAACTTTATTATTTTCTAAAATTAAAATCTGTAGTTTGAAGGTTTCGATAAATGCTGTTAATTCTAATCTAATTTGATAACTTTATAATTAAATGATATATTTTTTATATAAATATTGAAATAGTTTTTTTTTTTACAACATAAAGGCAACTGTACCAATCATCTGTGATAATAGTTATTTAAAAATATAAATTTTTATAATTAAGTGACCTTCTATAATGTTATCGGAACAATAATCTATTACAAAGAGAATCTATTTGAAGAAGAGCTTTAATATATTTAAATGCAGACTTGGTAATTTTAACGTGTTATAATTTTTATTGAATATTTAGTTATATTTTTCTTCTATTTATTTTAAAAATACTATTATTATATGCTTTATTATAAGAATTATAGTTCTAATTTTAATTTTAAATAAAGTTTTTAATTTTTAAAATAAATACTAAGTAGTACCTGTTACTAAACTGTATGAAATACAGTACAACTAATTTTTTTCTCATTTACATTTTTCATTGATATCAATATAATTTATTAATTTAAAATCATTTTTATATATATATATATATTATTTTTTTTTTTTTTTTTTTTTTTTTTAATTGGAAAATATACAAGTGTACGCAACCATAAATGTGTATTATATAAATAATGTTAAGGCGATCTTGTAACAAGTTAAAAAATATTAAATACCTAAAAGTTTTTTCTTGCGACAGTCAGTTGTACCTTTCAACTGTGCATCAGAAATGAAACTGACAAGAAGAATAATTTACTAACACCATTTCCAAGCTTTTGAGAACGAAAAATATTTGCGTAAAAATTTAGAATTACTTAGAAGAAAATCACTGCTAATAATTTTAGCAGTGGATTATTAGCAATGAACTTTGCAAAATTTATTATCAAGTTTTATAAAATTTTTATATCCGATAAAATTTAACATTTTACAAGAAAAAAGTAAAATAAATTGATGAATTAAATATTTAAAAAAAATTCAAATACAGATAAATCTTTTAGAATTAATTGAAACATCTATTTTAATTGACTAATAATTATTCAAATTTAAAATGTTTGAGGATTCAATAGAGAAACACATTCAAGGTACGATATAATATTTTATTATAATCACAAAATGCTCAACTGTTTGATACAATGCTCAAAATCTTAAGTTAAATACAGTATATTCAAAGCACAAAAATATTTCCAAAATTTGTTCATAACATTGGCATAATCGCAGAGAAAGACTAGACGTAGTAACTACAAAGTTTTCTTAAGTACAGCTATATTAAGGTCTCACTGTACAGTCGCTGGACAATACTTATTAAATTTTATTATTATTATTATTATTATTATTATTATTATTATTATTATTATTATTATTATTATTATTTTTTTTTTTTTTTTTTTTTATTCGTTACATCGATACGAACGGAAAGAATCTAACTGGAAAGTACTTTTTTGTAGGTATATATGATGTGATGTGTAATATTGCTGATATGAAAAAACTTCCGCTTTTCAATCTTCGAGCCACTTGGAGTTTTGTGCTTGTATCAAAGATATTTTGACGTAAAAAAGTTAGTTTTGTGACCGGTGCAGAGTCTATCCGTACGCTCGATGAACCATCACCGTACACTTGTCTTAACGTTAAAAGATTTTTCAGTTTCAATTAGATATTCTCAAAAAATGTTTTTTTTCTCATGGACATACAATTTTTTTCTTTTCATGCTTATAAAAAAAAAAAAAAAAAAAAAAAAAAAAAAAATAATATAAAAGTTACTTATCTATTTATTATCGTCGAAGAGAAATTGCTAAACAGATTAATTTATAATTTTTGTTTTCAATAAGCAATTTTAAATAGATAAACAAGTGGACAAATCGTATCGACAATAGACCAAGTTTTATTAGAATTTAATTTTGAACGACAAAACTCTAGGAAACAAATAAGAAATTTTCTGAGAATAGCCAATTGTTTAGCGTAAAGTAAAAAAGCTCACATATTTTTTATAACAATGGATTTGCGCAAATACGTTGCGATAACTTGAGAAACTCGAATAATATTTATATACGTAGCACGCACAGCCTCGTTTCAAAATACAACACACAATAAGTGATCTCGTTAATACCCAAACCATTTTCTCTTTCGAGTATGCGATGAATATAACGACGTTTTCTTACACGTTAATAACAGTCGATGTGGCAGCGAGCCTGCAAAAATCAGGCGCGAAAAGTTTAGGGACCGGTTACGGTAACGGGTCGTAAGCGAATTTCAACGATTAAGTATTATCGAATATATATATATATATATATTTTTTTCCAACTCTCTTAAAAATTAATTTGCAAAGTGAATTTAAATGGATGATTTTTCTTTTTCAAACCTGACAGGTTCCACGCATTTCAAAAGTTGAAACAAGTTTTTTGTAAATTTGAAAATTCTCAGTTCTTGTTACTGAAAAGGATTATTAATTTACCCATAAGCGCAATTTTGCGAATTAATTTTTGAATGGGTTGAAAATTGTTTTCGACAATACTTAATCGGAAAAATTTTCTCATGTCCTATTACTGTTGGCGACCCTTCAATTTTATAAAGTAAAATTCGTTAAATTATAACGCAAAGTGCATCGATACACGTTTTAACAAAAATTGTTTTAGCGCTTGTTTCAGTCGTACATTATCTTGAGTCACTTTTTTTCTTTCAAACTCCAAGATAGATTATAGTATGTCTGTATAAAGTGTAAGTATGTCGAGTGACGGTGCTTAAAAGTGTCGAGAAAAGTGTTTGCTGATATGCAAGATTAAGGAGTTCAAGCCGCAATATTATTTTTTAAACAATTATTTATTTGTTAAAATTGTTTTGTGCACATTGACAAGTTAGCAAAATATTTTAAAATAAGTGTTTGAAAAATGAAATGCTATTTA
This sequence comes from Chalcis sispes, assembly GCA_949987625.1. Lineage (NCBI taxonomy): Eukaryota > Metazoa > Arthropoda > Insecta > Hymenoptera > Chalcididae > Chalcis > Chalcis sispes. The sequence goes on from OX465097.1 coordinate 2,300,524, forward strand.
TGTTTCTATGAACTGGTGAAGATGAATGATTAAAAATATTTGAGAATATTTAGATTTAAAAAAAGTGTTATTGAAGTTTGTAATTTTCACCATCTTACATATTTTCAAATATTGGTCAAAAATTACTTTTCATATTATTCGTCAATTTTTAAAATACTTGATGTAAATGTATTTATTTTAAAAATCGTCTGTGTCTTGAACCCCTTAAAAAGTCTTTAAAAGTTTTCTTGTCATCATTAAAAATCTATAAAAATTTGAACAGACGTAATTTTTTGTGGCGAAAGTGCAATTCAGTACGTGCGATAATTAAAATTCTAACTTTCCCACAAAAATTCAACGAAAATTTATGTAACATCTAAGCTAGTTATTTGTCTGTAAAATTGACATTGTATTATTAAAATGATGTCAAATTTGCTTCAACGCATACAAGAATAAACATAAGAAATGTATTTTATAATGAAACAACTTCACTGCATAAGCAGAGCGTTAAGCAGTTTTTTATTACGATTATACGAAATTTAAATGCATTATAGCCAACCGCAGTCTTGCAGATATACAGAATAATTATAATGAAATTACAAGAATTAGGAAAACGTAGGTAATAAATAGAGAAAATGTCTTATATAAAGTAGAAAAATGTTAATTAAATTTTAATCGATTAAACTATTAATTAAATATCTTGGTTATTATTATTATTTGGAATGTACTATATAGTATGAGATAAAATCGGAATAATATATTATTTATGACAAAGAGAAAATTTCGATAAAAATTTAATTTCTTAATAAACTTTTTAGTCATTGTAACAAGCAACCCCTTCTTCTTTCGCTAAAATATTTTTAACTAAATATTAACAATGTAATACTTTATTTTCAAAACTTCACCTAACTAGACGACAAGACTAGTCTTTAAAACAGATTTACATAAACTTTCTGATTTTTTAATGTAAAATTCTTCTACATCATTTTCAAAACTATATACTATATAAAATCGATTTTTCTTCCAACATTATCGTTAGTACAATGAGCAACAAGACTATAGATAAACGCACAATATAAACGGTATATGGTACTTGCATTAATGATTTTTAGTCGCAACGTTATGGAAATCGAAATTGACAAAAAGAACAATATATTTTGTCTGGACTTTATGCAAATATACACTTATACATACGAGTTATACCCTGTATATTGCGCGTTATTTTATTTAACTTTATTAATTTTTCATGACTAAAATTGTCAGTTGTTTTTCAAAAGTCTGTATACTATGCATAAAAGTACGAGACTTCTCGTAAAATAATTTCGAGCGTACCTCATAATCCGTCGTTAAAGTAAGATAACAACATTAAAATCATCGATCATCGATCAGTACTCGAAAACTTTTAAATCGAACTTTATCATCGTATAAAATCTTTGGACAAACATCATGCTTTGCTTGATACACGCTACATTTCTGGATTTCACAAGCTGAATTATTTAAAAATGAATGTTTATCTAAATTTTAACAGTCGTTTCGTTTCATTGGAAGGTTAATCGCTATCCATAATTTCAATATCTTTACTTCTTGTTTCTCTCAAATTAGACTCATCAACATAATTATTTTTCTGATTCTTTTCTTCTTCTGCCGATTTCACACACTAAATAATAAAATGAAATTAAAATTATTTAATATAAAAATATTTAAATACTAATAAGAAATGTTATTTGAGAAACATGATATTCAACATATTTAGAAAAGAATAATGAAATTATCTGTATATTGATTTAATAGATTTATTAAATACTCACATCTTCTATTTTTATTCTTGGAGACATTATTTGTTCAGGAAAGTGCCATGGTTTATAATTTGGATTATTAAGTAACTTCCAACTGGGATAATTTACTGAAGCTTTGTGCAATTTCTTAACCATCTTTTGATTAAAACAATATTAAATTTTGTCTAGCATCATTGTTGCTTTACAAAAAAAATTAATAAAAATATACTTTTACCTTTGGAGCAAATATTTGTGTAACTTTATTCACAAGCCAAACAGGAAGTTTTCCATGAGGGTCTGTATGAGATACATAACCAAGTTCTGAACCTTCACCATTTCTTGATGGTCTTACAACATATCCTAACAAAAAAAAATTAAATTAATTAAAATTTTTATTAACTTTGATATATTATTAAATTATATTTACCAGTAAGATAAGAAGTAGCTCTTACAAAACTTTTTTTTGGAGGGTAATCTTTATGGTAAACAGAATGATTTATAATCAACTGTTCTAATCCAGTATCAAGCCAAGATCTTTGCAATACAAAATCTCGATTTTTTAATGGGGAAGGGCAGGCCACTAAATAAGGGTAAATTTTACATAAATATATTCTTTTTAAAATATATTTAATTTAAAAATACATAACGCAAGAGATCATAATACGTACTTGAATAGTATCCAAGATCATTATTAGGATTAAAAAAACCTATATCCTTTGAATCAATCATGTGAGTATCCCATACCTTTCTGTATTCAGGATCATGCAAAACATCGTATAATGTTTCAGGCAATACATCAGGGAATCTTGTTCTAATCTACAGTGACAAACATTAATGCAGATAGAAAGGTTGGATAGAGAAAAAAAAATTCTTTCATGCACATTTATTTTGCGATAGAAAGAATGTAAATAAATATCAATTAAACACTCAAATTTTTTGAATCTCAAATTGTATTTACCTTAACCATTCTAAAACTAATTCCTGGGACGGTTTTTGTCCAAACTGATAAATCTGGCTTATTATAGTCTAATTTCCAATCATTGTTGTCATCATACAATTTTTTTAATTTTTCAAAATCTTTATCTTCTGCTATTTTTACCAAACCAACCTCCATCATTAAATTTCCTAAAATTAAATTATAACAAATTAAAATTACACTGTGATATCGGAATAAAAATTTCTCAAAAATAAGTTTATTAAAAAACAGTTAAAAAAAAATTAAAACTTTATTTAATTTTTATAAAATTTCAAGTTAATTTTAAAAAGAACCTTTAAATTTAAAATTATTTGATAACATAAGTAAAATAAGTACACAATTTTTGTATTCAATAAAATAAAAAGTTGAAACATTTATAAGATGCTTTAAGATATAATACATATATATAATAAAGTTTTAAAATAATGAAATGAAAATATGTTTCAAATTTGTTTATTAAGGTATATATCAAGGTGCTATCTATTTTCTGAGTATCTAAAGTAACAGCTCAAAATTATTTCACTTGTAATAAAAACTAAATATTTTTTATGAAAAAAAAAAATTAATTACATTTTATTTTGTACATTAATTTTCAAATTTAATACATTAATTTAATTTAGTACTATGCACTGTAAAAATTCAGTTTTCTAATATTCATTATATATTAATATGTTTAATATTAATTTCACATAATTGAAATATTGAGTATACATTTTACTTTAAATTTTACGTTATAAATTGAAAAAAATTAAAAAGAAAATGTTCGTTTTAGATTAATTATTTTTTTTAATTTCCTTTAATGAACAATTGAATAAATATGTCAGGTCCGATGAAAAACCGTTACAGTAACAAGTTATAATACATTTTTAAACATAATCAATGAAACTTGTAAAATCCAAAATTTCCTGAATATTTATAATGAAATTAAATTAAATAAAATTTATTACGTAAAAATAAGTAAAATTCATTATTTAAAATAATATAATAACCTCTAAAAATAAGAAAATTATCTCACCTTATTAATTAGGCAGCGAAAAAATCACGTCGTCGTGGTCGTCTGCCTTCTAAAGCTTGTAACTTCCAATCAGATAAGCAAGCGGCGAAGCATTATCGAACACTACACGCGGGCTACGATAAGGAAGCGGCAAAAATCCAAAAATCGCCCGCAACATAAACTCCAGTAACTCCGGCAAAGTCCATTGCCTCTCACTCTTTGCTCTTTCGGAATCCGCGCGATGAGTGCATGAGTTGCACACCCCCACAATGTACAACAACAAAAGAAAAAAACATTAGAAGAGCACCACGTTCTCAAGCAACACAAGACTTGCGCGTTCTGACAACCCCTGTTTGATCCTCTCTTGCTTCGGCGCAGCAATCACTCGTTTTTCTCATCATCTCTATATATATGCGCGTGGCGATCTGTTTCTGAGCTTTATCGATTTGCTCTATCAAAAGTGCACGCGGAATTCCTATACACATGAAACATTCATATACGTGTATATAATATATATGCGCGTGCGCTTTCTGTTTTTTGTGATGAGAGACTGAGATTTACCTATTTTCTTCTGTCGTTGACAGCTGTGAAGTTGATGAGGCGGACAATATTTTCATCTTCCTCACCGAATACCCTTCTACTTCCTGCGTATGAATTAGCAATTAGGTTAGGTAAATTCATATTCTCATAACAAATAATAAATATAAATTTTATAAAAACTTGCAGTAGTTGATAGATTTTGTGCATAAGCTTTTTTCGTTCTTCTGACTATGGCGTGTAAATTTTTTAAATCAAATTTCATATTCATGAAAATGTATAAAAACTATATAAGAAAAATACTTAAATGTAAATACTTAAATGATTTATTTTTTTTAACTTTATTTTTATTTAAAAAAATTACATGTTCAAAATTACGAAAAATGATCAGTAAAATAATTAAGAATTATTTATTAAATTATCAATAATTATTTATTATTGAATTGTACATAAATTATAATAAATATCGTTTAATAAATTTTCAGTTTTTAACATTTAAATCTTATCAAAATATTTTGAAATCAGTTAGGTTAGGTCGATTATCTTTATATATTTAGTAATAAAATAATCTTTTTTATCATGTTATTTTTTATCTATGTAATTCCCTTCTACTATATTATCGATATAATATTATGAAAAAACTACATTTAATGATTAAAAAAAAAAAAGATATTTTTTTATAAAATTTGTCATTTGTTTGTAATTTTATTTGCTAATTAATATGCAATAATAAAATGCTCAATTGAGCAATTGATAAAATACTAAATACCAAACTAAATTGAAATAAATTTTTTTAAAAATTAATTTTAACTTTTGATTTTTTACAAATTATACAATAAATTAACTTTGTAATAATTTAAAACAGTTCATTAAATTAATTCTTATCATTTTTTTCACTAAACTCAATATAAAAGATAAGTACAATCATTGTTTTTGTTTTTTTTCAAGAAATGTGTCATCATTGGTTGCCCAAATTTATCATATTTCAGCACATTGGATTGTTCCGGAACAACTTTTTGGTTATTGGAGCACGTAGCACAATTGTAATTCTTAGCAAACTTATTCCTAAAATTAGTGAATAATGGCATCAAATTTTATAAATACTGGAAATACAATTCTTGATGATAAAATTAATGAATGGATCAATTGGAATAAAGTAAATATTATTTATGTTATGTAGTACTTTAAATTTTAAAAGCTTTAATTTATTTTATATTTTTGCAATTTATTCAATTTAAAAAGTATTTATAGAAATGAAATTTTATTTATAAAATTTTTCATACAAACATATAGTATTTAAATTATACTTATTTCAGAATAAAGAAGAAGAAAAGAAATTACAATCTTTAATTGATAAAAAGGATGTTAAAACACTTACAAATTTATTCCTTAAAAGGCTGGAATTTGGAACAGCTGGCCTTAGAAGTAGAATGGGGCCAGGATACAATCAAATGAATGATTTAGTGATCATACAAACTGGCCAAGGATTAGCAAAGTATTTGCTTCAAACTATTCCAGATGTTACAGAAAAAGGTATTATTTTAGGATATGATGGTCGATATAATAGTAAAAGGTAAAATTATTTTTAATTACCATTTTACAATAAAAATATTTATTTGATAAAATTATTTATGAATGATGATAACATTTCAGATTTGCTGAGTTAACTGCAGCAATTTTTTTGAATTATAAAATCAAGGTTTATATGTATTCTAAGCTTTGTCCTACTCCATTCATTCCATATGGTGTGCTTAAGTATAAATGTGCTGCTGGTCTTATGGTTACCGCATCGCATAATCCTAAAGAAGATAATGGATACAAAGTTTATTGGGAAAATGGATCTCAAATCATTACACCTCGTGATAAAGAAATTCAAAAAAGTATTTTAGAAAATTTAGAACCACTTGAATCATCATGGGACACATCAATAGTTTATAACAATTCCTTATTCAAAGATCCATTAGAAGAAGTAATGCAAGCATACTTTAATGATATAAAAAAAAATGTTTTATATCCAGAAGTAAATAAGAAAACTTCATTAAAATTTGTGTATACACCTGTACATGGTGTTGGATATAATTACATGACTGAAGCATTTAAAGTTGCCAATTTTAAAGTAAGATTTTTGATTAAAAAAATTATAATCGTGCTTTACAAAAACATGATATTTCTATTTGTTTATTTTTTAGCCTTTTATAATAGTTGAAGAACAGAAAGATCCAGATCCAGAATTTTCAACAGTTAAGTTTCCTAATCCTGAAGAACCCAGTGCATTAGAATTGAGTATTAAAACTGCAAATGCAAACAATTCGACAATTATTTTAGCTAATGATCCTGATGCAGATCGACTTGCATGTGCTGAAAAAACTAAAAAGTGAAATAACTTTTTTTTACTAAAAAATTAGAATTTCATAAGAATTCCTTCAAAATATGCATTTTTTTTTTTTTTTTTTTTTTTTTTTTTTTTTTTTTTTTTTTTTTTTTTTTTTTTTTTTTTTTTTTTTTTTTTTTTTTTTTTATAACTTTTAAAATGCTTCCAAAAATTTTACCTACAATATAATTATTATTGCAGTGGTGATTGGCATATATTTTCTGGAAATGAATTAGGTGCTTTATTAGGATGGTGGATGTTACATGCATTTAAAGTCAGATGTCCTGATGTTAATTTAGCAGATGCTTATATGATGTCATCAACAGTATCTAGTAAAATACTAGCTACAATGGCAAAAAAAGAAGGTTTTAAATTTGAGGTAGATACAGTTTGTAAAATAAAAAAATAAAATATAAATAACTTTTTAGATAAATTTTCTTTGAAATTTGTTATTAATGTTTAGGAAACTTTAACGGGTTTCAAATGGATGGGTAATAAAGCGTCTGAATTGATGAAATCTGGAAAAAAAGTTCTTTTCGCCTATGAAGAAGCTATTGGATTTATGTGTGGATCAAACGTTTTAGATAAAGACGGTGTAAGTGCTGGTATCTGTGTTGCAGAAATGGCAACTTATCTTGACACAATGGGTCTAACACTAATTGATAAATTAAATGAATTATATTGCGAGTAAAGTATTTTTATTACGTAAGACTTTTATGACTATTGTAAAAATATAAAAATTAATATCTTTTTTAGATATGGTCATCATATAAGTGATAACTCTTACTGGATTTGTTATGAACAAGAAACAATAAAATCAATTTTTAATAATTTGAGGAATTTTGAAGGAAAAGAAAATGTGGTGAGTATTTGTATTGCATTAATGAAAATATAAACAATTTATAATATGAAAATAATTTCTTAAAATAATTGAATAGACAGCAAAATTATTTACTTTTTAATAGAATTTAAGCATGTTAATATAACGTTCTTAGTGCGTGTGTTACCCATTATGTAATCTTTTACGTTTCACATCATTAAAAATATGCCATTGAATGTACATCCATACACTTCACTTTTTAAAAATAAAACCATTTACTATTCTAATAAGAAAAATTATATCATCTAAAGTTGTTTCAAAAAATCGATTTTTAAAACGCAAATTTTAAATAAATTTTTAATTAGGCAATAAATCGATAGGAAATCTCACTTTAGCCTCAGAATTCAAATTTTTTGTGCTTGAAAGTCATTTTAACTTGTAAGCATAAATTTATTTAATTTTTATAGTAGAGTAAAAAATTATTCCGCACATAAAAAGATGTGTGTAATTTGCTGTGCATAAAATATTTATAGTTTTTATTAATATGATGCCTCATTTATTAATTTCGGTCCAAATATATCTTCTTTCATTTAATTTTTCTTGAGAATGTTTCCCGATCTTAAATGATCCATCCAACCCATTGACCCATTGACAACAATGACCTCATTTTTCTAAATATCGTAAATTTTGATATAAAGGATTAAAAAGTTTTGAAATTTTGTCAACAAATTTTAAATAATTTTTAAATTTTTTAAATTATTGAGTAGTAGGTAAATAAAGTATTTATGATATAATATCTTACAAAAATATACTTAAATAAATTGAAAATAAATGTTCTGTTAATTGTTCTTGATAGACAAGCTGGAGGTGACTTGCTCGATTAGCTATTGTTTCTGTTATCTAATCGCAAATAATTAAAAGTTTCAAAAATACTTTAATTATAGTTATTCAATTTTCTTAATATCTTATATTTTAACCAATTCGAGAAATAATTTATGATCGATAAAATAAAAAATAAAAAATTGAACATATTATTAATACTACGCGATTCGTTTATAATTATAAGCAAATTTAAATTTTATCAATGTATTTATTTTAATATTTACATAAAGACGTTATACTTTAAAGCATAACAAATTTTATACTCCGCTACTAATATTTATTTATGTAAAATTATTTCCAAATATTTTTACATAAGTTATCTCATAGATAGTCGAGGAAGGAAAAGTATCGCATGTATATACATGTGAAAGAGATGCGCGGGTCGCGAGTAAAGCGCATGAAATTCAAAAAAGGGTTCATCGCTCAGGAAACAAAGCGCGCATCGATAATAATAGAGCAAAGAGCGCGGATACCGAAAGCGAAAAATAATAATGAACAAAGTGAAACACGCATATCTCACGAGAAACTCTGGAAATTCGTGGCTGCGGGATGGCTTAGTCATTCGCTTGGACGTGTCGCTCGTGCCGCGAGTCGCAATGCGACGTTAGTACGCGATATCGCGCATCATCAAGGCCGACGAGTATCGCCGATTTTCTAGCGCCGTCTTTAACGCGCAGTGCCGAGTCGTAGCTGATTGTCGTTGCTCGAAGCAGTGATCCTCCTTTGAGGAAATCGCTAAACTTGCTCCTTAATATATAACGCAGTGTCAATAGGCAGAGCGGGATAATCAACCGAGTCTTATAAAGTTCTTGGCACATATTTTTCCCTCGTTATCACTCACATTGTGCGCTTTTTTCACGAGATTAAAACCGCGCAGTGAGATAGTGCATCGGTGAAGCGCAAAAAGACGGTGCGCCAGACGGTATAAACGCCTGTTTTTTCCGGTAAGAAGGACATTTGAGTCTAGTCGTTTGCGCGAATAAAGTTAAATATTGTGCGCGTAATATCTGGCGATCGAGCGCGGTATTTCGATCGTTTCGAGTGCCTCGGTAACTTTTTTTTATTTATTTATTTTTTTTTTTTTTTTTTTTTTTTTCTTTCTTAATTTATTCATATATGCGGTCAGCTACCTCGATTTCAATTAATCGGCGACGGTGCCAGCGATTTCTTGTCGAGTAGTTTTTAAGCATAGAGAGCGTATCGTAGTGTATGCTCGGTGACGATTACGAATTGCCGTACGAAAGTAAAAACAATGACGGAAACAAAGGGATTTTGGATGAAAAAATTGCAGGACGTGTTGCTGACTTCGTTGACGCTGGTTCCTTCTTTGCTTCTCTGCGTGCTCGCAATCCCGGCTGTGCAGTCCTTGTATTATTTAGCGCCGTTATTCAACGAGAAGGGATTAAGAGTGCTGTGAGTCGAATGTCTATTTTTTTTTTTTTTTTTTCTCTCTCTCAAAATGTTTAATAATATTTGCGTCGATCCTTCGAAAGGAACGACGCGCGCTTGAAAACGACCCTGACAAATTATAAAATTGCCTTTCCTTCGCGCTCACTTTTTCTTTCGCTATACGCATTCAAAGACATTTGAAAACATTCAGAATCGATTAATTTTATCAATCTCTAACGACATATTATTATTGATTATTATAGGTAAATTTTAAATATAAGATTATTCTTTTTTGTAGTTAAAGAAATATAAGAAATATATGAGGAGATATAATTTTGATTTTTTTTCTCGATATAAATTTATCTTTGCTTTACAATAAATCATAAAGACAATTTCATAAAATTTTAATTATGTAAATTCGTTTCTAAGCCTCATTCTAACTCTATTAAATGCCTATAAAAATAAACGATACTATCGATAAAATAAAAAATTTTCGTTAGTCTTGTATTATCATAAAAATATGGCTTTAAAAAACGCCTCAAAATTATATATAAATATAGGTATCACTAAAAATGTTGCATCGCTAAGGTACAATTGAATCGAAAGGTTAAATGAATATGTAACTGCATTTGCTTAAAGATATGCATAAAAAACCAGGCCTTGAAAAAAAAACAATAACTAAAAGAACATTATGTAATGTAATTTTTTTTTTTTTTTTTTTTTAATAACATTATAATAAAGTTGTTTTTACTCTCTAAGCATATGTGATTTTTATCATAGTAATAAATATCTATTATATCTACTATAGTAATAAAAAATTGATAGAATTTTCAACATTTTATTAGTGTGATTATTACATTGCAGTAAAATTTTTTTACACTATTTTGATAAAATTATATATAGCGCTCGTTACGTTAAAAACAAATTTTGTAACATTTATAAAGATTTTAAAAATCTAATTTAAATATTTAATATTAAGATAAGATGGAGGAACAATTTTAAGATCAAGACTAATAAGAAATTGGATCAAGAGTCATGTCTAATTGGCACTGCACATACGATCATGCATTTGTGTTGAATTTACGAGTATCACATAAAAAAAACAATTTTTTTTTTTTTTTTTTTTTTTTTTTTTTTTTTTTTTTTTTTTTTTTTTTTTTGTAAGTAAAAAATAAAAGAATTGATTTTTAAAATTTAAAGAAAATATAATTTTTTTTAAATATTTATTAAATTAACGCATTTAATATCTCAATAACTAATAGAAAATATTAAGAATTTTCATATTGATTTATTATTATTTAAAATTACAATTATTAAACTAATCAATATCGAATAAAAATATTATTTTTAGTATCCAACCAGCATTCTCGGAGGAAAATATTCTATTACAAGTGTCAGAGACTTAACTACGGGATACGATAATACTAAACCTGGAAATAAGGCAGTTTTGCCGATTTCTAAGTCAAGTCAAATGATTACATTTACTTTTGACAATGGATTAGTTACTACCCTTAGAACTAGCGGAACAGAACCAAAAATTAAATATTATAATGAGCTTTGTGCTTCTCCAGATCAAAAGTATGTATTTACAAGATGCTATAAAATGTTAATTGTTTAATTTATTTTTTATAAAATAATTAATATACGACTATTTTTAGAGATTTGAAGGAGCTTAAAAATGTTTTAAACGAGATGGTGTCTGCTATTGTTTCAGAATTTTTACAACCTGAAGTGAATAAATTGATAGCGCGCAATTCGTAATCAGATATTTAATTTTACTACATTTACGAGAATATTGAAAAGGCAAACTAATGTTTTTGAAATTAATCAAATGACGATACATTTCACTAAAAATTTCTTACCAATATTTATTTTATTACAGAAATGAGTAGGATACTTATAAATATTCCTCAAATCAAAATGTACGGGGCGTTATAAATTATAATTGTGATAAATTAGATTTATTTATTTTTCAATTTTTTTTTGACTTAGCTTTTATTACGGTTTATAAATAATGAATACAATAAATCTTTTTTATCTTAAAATAATAATTCTTTTTTATTTATTAATTATAATCTGGTATTAAATTTTGCATACAAAAAAATTATGTATGCTATACATTAATAAAAAAAAAGTAAGTATTAAGTTTTAACTTAAAAATTTAACTTTGTTCCTATTTTTTTTTTATTTGGTTTCCTCTATCATTTTGCACTTGAAATGTAATACACTGAAACATTTTTATTTATTGATTTACTTATTTAATTTAATGAAAATTAAATTTTACCTGTTCATCTAGGAAATCCATCAATCTGTTAATATTGTATTTCAATCCTTTTTGTTTCATCATTGCATGTAAAGAATCCAATGACAATGTTTCATACGATAAAATTTTGGTATATAATTCCTTATTAGTTTTTATTAATTTTATAAATGCATCTCTTATACTTACAGAATTCCCTGAAATATTCACATCTGGTTTATCATGTTCTATTTCATCTGCTGTCATTAAACTAAAAATAAAGAGAAATTTATAAACTATTTTAAGTATTATTTATAGAAAAAAGAAACCACACTGTATAAATATATATATTGCGACAGTAAACATTATACTTTACCACTTTTGTAATTTTTTTGATTTTTTGATATTAATTTTTTCATTTGAAATATTTTTTTTCAATGAACTTTCGATATATGGTTTTTTAGATGGTGGTTTGTCATCTTCATTCGAAGAGGTTTCACTTGATGTTCGTTTTTGTGATTGTGAAGGATGTGTTTCTTTGTAGATATGATTTAATAACCTTACAGCTTTTCGTGAACTGAGAGGTTTTATACCAAATTTTTTTAATTCCTCCTAAAAAATTATCATTTATATTAAGTTGTAAACTTATCAATTTTTTTAAGTTTATAATAATTTAGAATACCTGCAATTCAAATGTGCTAAATTTATTGTAATCTGGGGGTGGTGTTACATCTCTTCTACGTTTTGTTGATTCTTTTGACAATTTCTCATTTTGTTCTGAAGTAATACCAGAAGATGTGCTTTGAACATTGTAATCAATATATTCTTCATTTTCTTTTGGAGTGTTTGTAATGAAAATCGACTTAGTCTTGAGTTTTGGAGAAACTTGAGAATTAATATTAATTTTTCTTGAAGATTCTTTATTTAGACTTAATACTGGTGATGATGCAAAAGAAGATATTTCTGAATTTTTCGGTGGTGAATTCAGTTCTTTTAAAGGTGAATTTATAATCCAACTATCATTAAATTCAATTTTATCAAACAGATTTTCAAATGAGTCAGATTTGCATGCTATTTCTTCATTTGAAAAATCAGATTTTTGATATTTTTTCTTTCTAGTATTGATGTTACTTTTGGTTTCACAAGAATTTTTTTGATTACTTTTACTTCTATTTAAGTCTGAGTTTTCTGGACTAGATGTAATTGATATTGGACTTAAATTAATCTCACATTGAGTTACATTATTCAATTTTTTATTAATCTTATTGTCCTCTACATTGTTTAATTTATCTTTAACAAGCTTTTCAAATAAATTATCATTGTCAACAAATTCTGGCGAAGATTGTAAGATTTTACTTATCTCAATATCAACATCATTGTTTTTTTTTGTTGATATTTCTAAACTTTTTTCTTGTTCAAAATTTTTTTCAACAAAAATTTTTTGATTGGACTCGTTATCTTTTGAAAACTTAGTTTCAATTGTTGAAATATAAGGAAATGTTCTATCATTTTTTTTTTCTTCATCTGAATCAAAAGATAAATCAATAATTTCATCCTCTGATTTTTTTTTTAAAACATTAGGATCAATTTTGGTTGATAAATAAGATGTATCTAGTTTGTCATTAATTAAATTAAGTGAACCAGTATTGTCATTACCTATATAAGATATAATATTGGATGGTAATTTTAATACAAGATTTTCTTCATGTGATTTTATATTTGAATTACTTTTTTGATTGATTAAACTTTTAGAATTATTTGGTTCATCCTCAGAATCAGAAACCAAAGTTACATCTTCAAAAATATTTTTTGATGAAAGTTTTTCATTATTGAGAGAATCATCAGAATCATTTTTTTTACATGATTTATAATTATCACTTTCTTCATAATTAAATTTTATTTTATTACGATACTTCTCTATAGAATTGTTATGTTTATTCATTTTTTTATATTTCGAATATCTAGATAGTTCGCTTTCTTTAACATCTTCATCTTTATCAAAAGTTGTAGAAACATTATTCTGTTTTATTGATAAATTATCTCTTTCTTTACCTTTCATGATTTTTTTTTCTTCTTCTAATATTTCATCCTCAAGTAAACTAAGAATCCGTTTGCGTCTATTTACATCTATTTGCATATTCTCACCTTCATGACGCAAATAGTTATAATCTTCATCTTCATTTTTTTTTGAAAATGGATTTATATTTTTTATTCTCCATTCTGACATATCTAAATCAGAACCTGAATCTGAATCTGAATCTCGTCTAGCATTTTCTTTTTGTACTTTTTTTAAAAAAAGATTCAATTTTTTTTCAAATGTATTATCAATTTGTTTACTGATTATAGTTTTTGGCGGTGTTATTGCTGTATGTATTGAATTTTCAAGATTTTTGTTAAATTCCTCATCTACTGTTACATCCACTTCCATAATTTTAGATGCTGATTTATTTGAAGTAGAATGTATACTTGATTTTGAAAGCAGATTGGATTCTGTAATTTCTTTAGTCATTTTACATTTGGAAATTTCTGATTCAAGTATTTGTTGCTCACTATAATTTTTATTTAGAGTTTTAACAATATTATCGAGATTACGTTCTAATTTATTAAATTTTGAAGTTTTTATTTCATCATTTATTTTATTATCAAAATCGAATTTTTTTGGTGTAATTAATTTTGGAGTTAATGCTTCATTTATATTATTTTGTGGTACAATGACCGAAGATTCATTATTGTGTGGACTTGGAGTTCGACTTAAATTTATAATTGTTTGTTGAGAATTGATACTCTTAGTTTCATCAGATTTTTTTTCTGTGTGATAATTTTTTGTATCTTGGGTTAATATGTTAATAGTGTCTTCTTCAATTGAATCTATTGATATATTTAAATTTTTATCACTTATACTTGAGTCTTTATTTTTTTGAGTTTTATGTAAATAAATTGTCTCATCATTTTCAGATTCAAATAAATCTGGAGACGGTGTCGTTCTTCTATCAATACTATTTTTAAGAAGTAAATTTTTAGAAATATCATGTCTATAGATTGTTTTCTTAATTTTCTCTAGTAAAAAATCTGGATTAATTCCAATTGACTGAAAATAAATTAGAATAATATAATATAAAGTAGTATTAGTATTTTATTGAAGTCATTACTTTTTATTCTTCTTACCTGATAACGTGTAATTAAACACTGATCATGACTTTTATAATTTTTATTGTTTTTATCAGATTTTTTTGTTTTAGGCTTTTTTTTATTAAGTTCATTTTGTTTTGTTTTCAAATATGTAAATAATTGCTTTACATTGTACAACTTAGCCAAGCTGTATATTTCTGAAATTAAATTGTCATGATCAAGCACATCAATATTTTTATTAATTCTTCCACTATAAATAAATTCTAAAAATGCCAGAGCTGCTAGTTTATTTGTGTCTAGCCATGATAACTTATTTTTTATGCCATAACACTGCACGTTATTTGGTTTTATGTGCAATAAAATACTTTGACATTGCACAGTAAAAACTAATTTATGAGCATAAATAAACTGATTATGTTTGACAAAAATAATAATATCGCTTTCTGATCTATGATTTACAAAGCTACCCCAATTTGAAATCATATTATTTATAATATTATATTCAACATTCATATTCTCTGATTCATTAACAGTATCCATTAAAATAGAATTACTTTCAATGTTCTCTTTATCCATAACATCAAAATCTACTGTATCATATTCTACTGAAGTGTTTGATAAAATATTTTCTTCAATATTATTTAAATCAGCTCCTAATTTAAATTCCTATAAAATGGAAAATATGACTATAAATAAAACAATAGACAAATCTACTTAAAACGGAATAAAATTATTTACATGCGATTCAGAGGGCTGTTGATTTGACTGTAAAAAATGTGATTTCAATTCTTGCACATAAAATTGATTATACTTTTTTGTTAACCAAGTTTTATCCCATAATTTATCATCCTAAAAGTACAATAACTAATAATATATAAATAAAAAAAATTTTTTTATTAAAGTTTTAAGAAACATAACCTCTTGAATTCAAGCTAAAATATAAATATACCGTAAATTTTAATTTATTTTTATCCTTATTACCAGTTTTAAAATTTTTCGAAGATTTTGACTTCTAATAGTAGCTGGTGAACTTTGTTGCAAACTTTCACATACGACTTGCGTGTATGCATCTTCGCCGGTAATAATGCATGCAATTCTTTCCGACAAAACACGATCTTTATCTTCTTTCGATCGACTTTGTAAAATTGTTGGACAAAGCAATTTTTCTAATAATCAAAATTATTTTGATTTTACGTATTTTAAAAATTATTTCGATATAAATATTTCTTATATTTATTAAAAAACATGATACTAATATTTTTCAAAGAAATAGATAGAAATAAACAAAAGATAAACATAATTGGAATATTGAATAGATATTTCTATAACATTAAGGGGGGAAATCACAGTAAAACTTTCAATTTTTCGAAAAAAATTTTTTTCGCCTAAAAGGTGCTTTAGGGTCTTAAAAATAATATACCAAATGATGGAACACGGCAAAAGTGTCCGAGTGCCCAAATTTTTCATTCTGCGGTAACGCCACTCAGGTATGCTCCGAGCAGTACTTAAAACTTTAAACGCGTTTTTCTCGAAACCACTTTTTTGAGCTCGCCGAAGACATAACTCGAGCAAATCTTTACCGATCGACTTGAAATTTTGACAGTAGCTTTGAAATATCCTTCTCCACAGAGCTACGTAGGATTTTTTATTTTACATGGCTTAGTTTTTTTTATCGAAGATTTGATGGCGTTTTTTTTTGTTAAAAATTTAACTTTATTTTCAAACATGCACCATTTTGTGAAAAATCAATACATCGAAAAAATCCTACGTAGCTCGCTAGCTGTTGTTATATGAAAACTAAAAAATTTTGGTTTTTTCTTCCAGGTCAAAAATTAGGGAGTCTACGTCTTCGGCCATCGACATGCTTTCAAAAATAGGCGCCTTGGGGCATATGCTGCGCAGCCGCCATTTTTAAATATTTTTTATTGAAAAAATTACATTTTGTACTTTTTTAGTATTGCTATAAAACCTACTTTACAGATTTTCGATTGATACTTTTTTATTCAGCCAAAATTAATTCCCGAAAATATGCCTATTTTTTTGTGTGCTACTGTGACTTTCCCCCTTAATTGTATTTTGTTTCTGCGTGCAAAATGCGCAATATATGAAAGACAGCGTACATTGTTTTAAATGAGCGCGAAAATTAAAATTAAATCGTGAATTACATATTATATATTGCGCATAATGTTTTTTTAGCATTGTTTCAATTGTTAAAAAAAAGAAGAAATTAATATTACTTTTTTTGGATTTAATGATGGGAATATCACTTATAGGTTTGCTAGTTGTAAAGCCGAAATTCTGTAATGTTGCTCGACGATCCTCCTCATTCAAATCTTTTATACATTCTGAAGGAAAGCCAGCTAGTAATGCAGCTTGTTCTAATTCTGCCATTTTCTCTGCTTCATATAAAGATTCTGACATTGCTAAAACTAATTGAAGTTGTGGATCATCTCCTGTAGTCTAAAAATAAGTAAATTATTTTTCATAATAGAATGATTAGATGAACAATTTTTGAAATTATTTTTACATTGATGGAATTTTAAAATCGTTGAAATTATCTATTGATTGATAAATTATTATAATTTTATTTTAAACGTAATTCATATTTAATTGCGAAATGTAATGAAATTGTTAAACAAAGTATATATATATACATAAAGTAAACATACAAAATTTTTTGGGCGAAAGGTTTTCTTTCTCTCCAGTAAGGCAGGAGCTGCTAATAAGCCCATTGCTTTTCTTTCTTCTGCTTGACGATCTTGTAATTGCTTTGCATCAAGTAATTGTTTCATCGAAACTTTATTTTTGGCTGCACAATTTTTCATATGATTAATACACGTTAAATCATCTTTAAATGGTTTTAAACACAAAGAGCATGGTACAGATTCTTTAATTTCATTTTTTAAAGTTTGTGGTTTAAAAAACGAAGATTCTATTGATGGTTGCTTTACATTTAAAGTGTTCTTTGTTTTATTGCAAGTTTTGTTCTTGGAATTAAAAATTTTTTTTTTTGCTTTTGTTTCCATTTTGTATTTGTTTAAAATTGGCTTATGAGTCTTTTTTTCTTTTGGTGATTTAAAATCTGCTAGAGTATCTTCATTATATTCTTTATTAAGTAAGTGTTTACTATCATAATTATTTTGACTTTCAACATGATCTACATTTGAATTGACAGCAATTTCAGTACTAAAATAAAAATTAATTATTTTTTAAAATTATTAGTTATCTTAAAATGATGATCAAGTAAATTCAAGTAAGTAAAAAAAAGTAAAAAAAAAAATAAAGTGTTTTCTAATTTTCAACAGAAAATAAAATATATAATAAAAATCAAATTTATAATAAAATTTTTAAGGAAAAGAAATTTAAGACAGGAGTACTGATTAATTTTAATGTTTTTAATTAGTCAATATTTTTACAATATTCAAATAAATAAAATAAATTTCACTTTTACAATTTTCATACCTGCTGCTACATTTTTTTAGACGCAATTTGCCTTGAGTGTTTACTTTAGAAGTTTTCTCTCTATCACTGTGCATATTTGATATATTGTTATTAATCTAAAGAAATTTCTTGTTCATATTCACTTGTTTTTCTCTGCAGTACTCTTTGCATAATAGGATCATCCAGATAGGCTGTAGCTTTAATTTTTTCTTTTTTCAGTTTATTTTCTTCTACAACTTTTTCAGATTTTCTTTTGAAATAAGGTATATACCTAGAAGAACAATTTTAATTTTTACAATCCATGAGATTTATCATTTTAATAAAAAGAAAAAAAAACTCCGAAATAATTCAAAGAATATTACCATATACTATAACTGGCACTAAAAAGTAATATAGTACCAACTCCACTAAGAATTCTGAAGAATTTATGAGCTGGTGTTTCTTTCAGATATTTTGGTTTCTTGTTTGGAGGATTTGTTGGATCAGGCCACATTTCACATGTAACAAATTAAGTTACCTATTATTATGATGAATTATATTACATGAATATTTAACATAACCTCTAAACATTCTTTAAAGCCGCCAATATTTGAAGTACTGCCACCCATAAGTAATGAGGAGCGCTGCGAGCGTCTGCAAAAATAGGTAGAATTTTTAAACTTACATTATTTTATAAACGACTATGCTTGATTCCTCTTGCACACAAAAAGTGTGCAGTGTTGAAACGCGCTCGAACGAATAATTTGATTTATCGCTTCAGATTTTGATAGAATGTTTCCATAGATCCATACATTCTTTGATACGCTTATTTTTAAATAGATTTTTCAATGTGATTCATTGGTTCTGAATCGTGGATTCAGGTTTTTTTCATTGATAAAGTTGCAGCCATAAAGGCGTGTAAATTTGATCGTAATTAGTTATTAAAATAATTTTAAAGATTATTTATTACTTCAAACCAACTCTCGGTTATTAAAGTTTTCGAAATTATATTGTTGAAAATTAATTAAAAATTTAAATATTTCAGTCTCTGGAAACAGCTTTTTTAAATATAGTAATATATGTGAGTTTTATGTATGTAAAAATATGTGTATATATTATAAAACATAATATAAAGTAAATTTTAAAAAAGTTAAACTATTTTAAAATCTATTTTAGCATCTCATTAAATGAATTATTGAATGTTAGTAGATTCTAAATATATATATTTTTTTTTAAGTTTTATAACAAGTTATAAATAAATTATTTTATATATTTTTATTTATTTCACATTTTATGTTACAAACATGCTTATAAAATGTCATGTCAATTTATTACAAAATTATTCAAAATTTCTTTAATTATTTTCTTTCCGTGCTTTATTTTTTTAATTAATTACTAACCATGAAGTATTTAATTAATAAATTAAAATACGGAATTCATATTTTTGAATATTAATATAATACTTCATTGATTTTAAAATGGCATGTTAAGTATAAACCAAAATTAAAAATAACAACTTTATCACACCCTTCACATTTTATATCGCAATTTATTATTTATATTTTATGTAATTTTGACGAATCATAAAGTCTTATCTATCATATTCCATTCGCGTAAGGCCGCAACAATGTAATTAAGCTTCGATTGCCATTGTACCAAATCTTGATTTGAATCGCATGACAATAAATTTCTAAAATAAAAAATTATTATCACTATGAAAATTAGAAAAATCTTAATATTTGAAATAATTTATAGCAATTTAATTTTCAAAATAATTTCATACATTGCCGTCGGCAATATTAGTTAGAAATGAATTTTAAGTAAAAAGTATTTTAAGAGAATAATACCTGACAATAGTACAAGTGGAACGACACTCAACAACGATACTATCTCTGTCAATCTCGTTACGTCTTCTAGCAGTCTCAATGAGCAACGTTCTAGGTTTGGCGCATAAGCTTCTATTAACGAGTTCTATACGCTGAGATACGCAATTTGCCAAATCAATCGCATAAAGTGGTTTTTTATTTTCTTGATCGCGCGGATAATTCCAAAAAAGAAGATTGCGATCTTCGAGAACACACCAGCGTCGATTCCAAACCGCAAGACCACCGGCTTCGTCGCCGTGCGTCAAGAAACCTGCATGCGATACCAATAGTCTGAGCTTAAGTGATAGCTTAAGATCTATAGTGCCGCGAAGGACCGATTTCGGTGATACCTACCAATGTGCATGTGATGAAAGTAAATTTTAAATATGAATGTAAAAACGTATGTAAAATTTTAACTTACCCCGGTAAGAGGCCACGGTGGCAAAATATTGAGATCGTGAATCATCAAATCAACGGAACCGCACACAATGAACGAGGACTCTCTGATTCCCGTAAATCTAATGTCAAATTGCCTAGGCGAAACAATCATTTTTTTCTTGTCACTTCGCCTTAATAGCTTATTTGGGGAGGGACACGTTGTCGAGTGTTCTTCATACTCGTCATCGTACCGTGCGATGTGGTACTTGTCTTCGTGATTTATCGGTATCTGCTGCAGTTTCAAACTGTAAATCATGACTGATAGCCGAAAGTCGGGAGTGAGATCGACGATCGCAAACTCACCGGGGAAATAAAGTCGCGAGCCGGATTCTGGACAAGCGACAGCGTTGCTCGCCCAGACGAGCGGACCCTCGCGAGCGACGAGAACGAACCATTCAACGACGTCGCCGGTTTGCCGTTCGCGTCTCAGTATCTCCTCGCGCAACTGGACGCTTAGGTCTTTTAGAATAATTTTGGCGCGCTCGCAACAGGTGCTCTCGTCGACCCGTCTACTGGCTAATTTGTGAATCTCCTCGATTGCTGCAGCCTTGCGTAAATTTGCCAGTAGAAGTTGCCGTTCAGACTCGACGCGTTCGCGACTACCTGCGAACTCGCGCATCGAGCTGCACAGGTCTAAGGCTTTACTGGCTTGGTAGATATACGTCTGTTGAATATCCATTTCATAAAGAAGCTTTTTCACGCTATCGTCCAAAGGATTTATACCGTTTGGTAATATGTTATCTTGCATCGGCTTCAGGTTATCTTTCACGCTACCTCGGAATTTCTACATTAAAAAAAAAAAAAAAAAAAAAAATTGCTTAGTTTGTATTTTTTTTAAATTACATGAAATCCAATTTTTTTTTACGATACCTTTTTAATTCTTTGTGTGAAGGTTTTGTAAATGGTAAGGGTTCTATTAAGTGTACTAGAATGTTTGGGTGGTTCAGACATCGGAACTCTCATTGCACTTCGAATTCTATTTTTAATCGGAGTTAGATCTTCCGATATTAATTCACTAACGTTTAAATTACTTCTATCTCTTGCATAAGGTTGCTCAAATGTAACGGTTGTATTAAACTGTTCATCGCCTAGAGCTAGCGTTAAAAAATTTTCCACCTATTTTACATTTTCAAACAAATTTTCAAGTTATTATTATTTTAATTTATTGAATATTCAAATATAAAAAATAATATTATAAAATAATTAAATAAAAAGTTTGAAAACCTCGTCAGGTATGGTAGTATCGATTCGCTGTTGATATTTTTGTTTTGCGTCGATCTGCTCCTGTTTTTTTGTTAATTCGCAGGTGTCCGGACTGGACAGTGTATTTGGAAGTGTAAGAGTTGATATTGTACTGCATTCTTGAGACATCGGTGATGTAGTTTTCCCTCCGCTGTTGAAAATTTTTCTCGTCGATTCAAGATTTGGTTTATAATATCTTATTTTCTGCAAGTGCTGATTGTTGAAAAGAAAGCTCGTATTTCGTTTAAAAAAAGACATGGCTGAGTTTTGACGGTTGAGTTCGTTAGTGCGATTCAAATTATTTAATTGAAAATCGGAAATTGGCATCGGCGTTGTGAAAATTTCACTATTGGTATTCATTGTTGGATTTGATGAAATGTTGAGAATTTTTGTCATATTAGCGTTGACGTCCGTAACTGATTAAATTAAAAAATCAAATTATCATGAAAAATTCTATAATAAATATAAAAATTATTAAGAAATAAAATAAGTCAGTATATATTTTTATAAACAATCTTAAAATGCTTTATTACTTTATCATCATTATTAACACGTAAAGTCCTAGCTAAGTAAATACTATATTGCTTAAACAAAGAACGATACTAACCGGTAAGTGGATCGTTCTTCTGTGCTTCTTTGACATGAAAGAGCTTTTTGGGCGTGAAATTATTGGACATTTTGTTAAGGGTTAAGTTTGGATATATCCTTTTGGGAGTCTCAGCAATTCTTGTCTGCGACTCGAACTCGGCAAGTTCCTCGACATCCGGCTGAAATTGCAGCTGCTCGATTTCCTGCTCGAGCTCTCTGATGTCCTCCGAGACGAAGGACGTGGTTATCGATTCGAGCTCTGGATTATTCAATCGCTGATTTTCGATGAAGTTCTCGGGCACGATCGTTACCTCAGAGGCGCGACCCTGACATAATGTTCTAGCACCGAGGCTCTTCCGTTCGACCTGCATCACTTCCGGCTCGAGGACCTCTAATACTCGTGCACCGAACAGCTTATCCGGTGTTTTGCGCCTTGACTCAATATCCGCACCGAAGCCCTTACTCAGAAAGTTTTGCGAGTTCAGCTCTCAAGAAAATAAAAATCCAAAAAATGAATATCATTAAAAATTTCTTCAAATTCATATTATTTAAAAATGCTGATATTTATTGAAAGTATTAACTAGAAGAAAAGGATGTTATTAATAAAATTGTTTATAATTTTTTTTTTTTAAACGCCGAGAGAAATTTATTTATTTATTTATTTATTTATTTATTTATTTATAAAAACTTTTCTAATAATACGTACATCTTCGTCTTACTTTATAAATTGATTTGATTTTTAATATTTGTAATTTTGCTTCAAATTTTTTAAATAAAAAATGAAATGAATAAAACATGGATCAAATAACTTTTTTTTTTTAAATATAGCAACGAAATTAAAATTAAAAGAAAAGTTAATAATTCATATTATGTGGCACCGACTGAAAAAATTTATATTAAAAAATTTACATGTAATTAAAACTTAAAAATTCACCTTTATGCGACAAAGCGCCGAAATACTCTCCGATTGAGATCCTTGGCTGACTCCTTTCCCTACTGTCAGCGTTGCTCCGTCCACCACCGTACGACTGACGCTCGGTACGAAAATCCCTGTGGAACTGATTTGAGAGTCGGTACTCAACATTGTTAAAATCAGCATCGCTCGGATTATCGGGCGACTTGTCGCAATGTGTATTAACTTCGGAAGCGAACGGTAAAGGTTCGGCCGTAAGTTCGCAACTTCTTCTAGACTTCCATTGCTTTGCGTTGCATTGAGGGTTTACACTATAAGCTTCCGGGGATAGCTCATGAACTGGGCTATCCGAATTCCCGTACCGTCGCGTCACTTCGTCTTCTCGCGTAGTGCTCGTGTTAGCAAACTCCTTCTTGAAGGGATTGCCCTCATAATAAAGATTTGATGCTGATGCATAATACAAAATATTTCAAGATATTGTGTTGTTGAATTCAATTTCGTAATGGAATAATTTTAACTAGCTATTTATTATGGTACTATCGCCACTTACGCTTCGTATTGTTTTTATATATTGCCTCCATGATACTCAGTCGTCTTCGCAAACTTTTTGAATAACATTCAATTGTTTTGTTCTGTTCTTGTTTTCGAATCAACATGCGCTATACAGAGAAGTGATATGTTATTTTCGCCCATTATTTTATCAACAATGACTCACATTATTATTCGTTAAGAATACATACCTTTGCATATTGATCACCTTTTTCCATAATCTCTTCAACTTTACTCATTGCAAAACGAATGTATATATCGTTTTAAAAGATTTTGAATGTAGATAAATGATTAGAAAATTTAACAGAAAATGGTTGCAAAAAGGACATATATTTGCATTTTATAATTTTTCTAAAATGAATCATGAACTATTAGAATAACATTGTGAATATCACAAAAACTACACTTGATTTATAGATTTTAAAAATTGAGAATGTGTCAAATTTATACCTTGTCGATTTTCGGTTACTGTTTACGTTACTACGTTATTTCACTAGTAAACATATTTATTATTATCACAGCATATAAAAACATGAAGAGTTAGTAGCTTACGTTAACAGTTAGCGCAAATATAAAAACGTAGATTTATTTATTAAATAATTATTCAATAATATTGTATAATAATATATCAATGCTTCATTTTTTTAATAAATTATAATTTCAATGCAAAATCTAAAATTTCTCGTAGTTCAATTAAAAGTATAAAATAGATAATTAGTACAAATACATAATTTATTTTAAGAAAGTCTTACAATTCATTTTTGATATCTGAAATTTTTTTTATTCTATATGAAAATAAATATTTTTATCGAAATGATATTTTGCAAACTTATTATTTTTTTAATATGAACATTCTAACTGTTGCACATTTTCATTAACAAATTATGCATTGAATAGTAAAATTTCAATTCTTTTTTTACAATATTTTATGTTTGGCATTTTAAAATTGCATTATCTTTTAAATTTTATTATAAAATGTTTAAAAAAAAAAAAACAGTTTTTTTTATTTTATTTTTTTAAAATTAATGAATTTCAATATTAAAATAATTCAATATTTAAAGATAGACTGTTTACATTTGTAGTACTATGATTTGGCGCGAGCATCTAAAGAAAGTATTTTCTTGTTGTATCGTTATTTCTAACCTCTAAACTTTAAAGTTCTTTCCAAAATATTAAATCTATTGATTATAATTTTTCTTCATGATAACGTTATAATATATTTGAAATAATGTTTGAGGCACACAGTATCAATGCGGAACATAAAGATTTAATACATGATATTGCTTATGATTTTTATGGTCAACGTATGGCCACATGTTCTAGTGATCAATTTGTAAAGGTAAAATGTAAAATTTGTTTTATAAGCAATTTTTTTTATTGAAATTAATCAAAATAAAAATAAAAATTTTAAAATAGTAACATTATTAATGCTGTCAATTTTAAATCGTAAATAAAATATGCTATAGGTTTGGGATGAAGATGAACATGAGAATTGGCATTTGACTGCATCGTGGAAAGCACACAGTGGATCGGTGTGGAAAGTTACTTGGGGCCATCCAGAGTATGGACAGGTTTTGGCAACATGTTCATTTGACCGAACAGCAGCAGTATGGGAAGAAATAGGTACATTACATTATTATTAATATAATTATAATTAGATTATTTATAATTGTTAACTTATTTAAAATTAGAAGTAAGAATTTTCTTAATGAAGTGATAATTTTTTATAGTTGGTGAAGGATCAGGACCAGGTGAAAGAGGAATGAGACATTGGATTCGTAGAACAAATTTAGTTGATTCAAGAACATCTGTTACTGATATAAAATTTGCTCCAAAAACATTAGGACTTCTATTAGCAACTTGTTGTTCTGATGGAGTAATAAGGATATACGAAGCTCCAGATGTTATGAATTTAAGTCAATGGACTTTACAACATGATATTAGTTGCAAACTTCCCTGTAGCTGTTTAGCATGGAATCCATCTCTTTCTAGGTATAGTATAAACATTTCCTTTTCTTAATTATTTTAATTGAATATTATTTTTTATAAAATAATTAATTGAATTCAGACTTCATCCTCCAATGATTGCGGTTGGAAGTGATGACACAAATTCTGCAAATGGAGGAAAAGTATTTATCTATGAGTATGCTGAAAATAGTAGGCGTTGGGCAAAGACTGAAACAATATCAAGCGTTACAGATGCTGTTCACGATAT
This sequence comes from Chalcis sispes, assembly GCA_949987625.1. Classification (NCBI taxonomy): domain Eukaryota; kingdom Metazoa; phylum Arthropoda; class Insecta; order Hymenoptera; family Chalcididae; genus Chalcis; species Chalcis sispes. The sequence goes on from OX465097.1 coordinate 2,326,845, forward strand.
AGCATTCGCACCAAATTTAGGTCGAAGTTATCATACATTAGCTATTGCCACAAAAGATGTACGAATTGTATCTATAAAACCATTGCCGTAAGTTTTCAATCACATAAAATTAAAAAAAAAAAATTATTTTCAAATAATCCGAATACTAAATAATAAAATTAATATTACTGATTTTTGTAAATTATTGATTTATTACTGTTACTATTTTTAGTGAATCTGCACAGAATGGACTGGCAAGGTTTGAAATAACAACAATAGCACAATTTGATGATCATTACTGTACAGTATGGCGTGTTTGTTGGAATATAATGGGAACAATACTAGCTAGTTCTGGAGATGATGGTTGTGTAAGGTTATGGAAAGATAATTACATAAATAACTGGAAATGTGTTGCTGTTTTAAAAGGAGATGGAACTTCTGCTCAAAGTGCAGAAACTTTTATGTCAACGCCACCAAATTCAAATCAAAGTGTAGTAACTCAGCAGCCTCTTTCAACTACAAGGTACTACAAATTGGGTTCCATCAGTCATCCAAATCAAGTACCATGGCACTAATAGTAGTAGTTCTCAGAGTATTTAATAAAGTAATTTTAAGAAATTCAATCATCATAAGTGCAGTCTTCTAAATATTGTATATATTGATAAATTTATATATTAAATACTTTGAGTAATTATGTTTAAATTTGCTTATAGATGTGTTTATCTGCACCTTTTTTCTTTTTTTGCTTTACTTGGACTAGAATAATTTTAATTTTAGTTTAAATTTTTATTAAAAATGTCGGTTGATTTATCTTATGAAAAATTAAATTTTTTTTATAAAAGCTAAATTAAAATGAAGAGTCTGTATGATACAATTGAAAAACATTTGAACAAGCTATAGTAATTTTTAAATTTGTAACTTATTTTTATGAAGAAATAAACGTTTTTCCAATAAATTCAATTTCCTTCTTTATTTTCATTCCTCTTTCCTAGACGTAAAACGTATGCACTTTTATTATTTAATTTATTAGGTGAAAATTATTTCACGCCGAAAAATTTTTCATTTACTTTCAGATCTGTTAATATACCAACTATAAATATGGAAACAGATAAGACTTTTAATGCAACAATTTCTTCAAGTAAATGGCAAGCTCCGGTCATTAAAGGTCGTTTTAGTAAATCAGTGTGGCTAGGAAATCCTAGCGAAGCAACACCTGCACCACCTACACCGATTTTGGTTAGACCCAAATATAAAAAATAGCTTGACAACCATAAATCATGTGTGATATAACTTAATTTTTTTTTAAATGTTTTAGAAATAGTATATTTATTAGTAATAAGTAATCGATCATACCATTATGAAGTATTTATTACTCTTATTTTGTTTGGTTTTCATATCTTAAAAAAAAATTATCTTATAATTTTTAACTTAAGTGAGTTTTTCTAATCGACGTTTTTACAAATCATAAGTATGCAAATTCTGCATATTTATTCTTGCATTTAATTTCTTGTTCCAAACGATTTAATTCTAAGAGTTCCTATGTATGTGTAATAAATGGGAAGAGTATATAAAATGACGAGTTTTGTAACTTGCCTTTGAGCATGTATTTGTGATTTCGTAAAGAAAAAAAATTAATTATTAGTTAGTAATTAAGTTATATTTTCTGTAACAAAATTTCGTTAAATTATGCCGCAAATATGTAACGAATTTCTGTTCGAATTATAATTTTTAAATTATTAATTTTCAACAAATTTTATATTTGTTTCCAATTAAATTATTAAATATTAATAATAAAATAACTATTTAATTTTTGCGAAAAGAGCATGTACTTGACTAGGGAAAAATATTTATTGTACCGGAAATAGTAAATTATTTGAAAATTTGAATGTGTAATAATTTATAAATTATTATTTTTAAAATTATAATTATTCGCATTTTGTAATACTTAAATGTAAAATAAATATTTTTTATGAATATATATATATTTGAATAAGGATATATTGAAATTTTGTCATTTTAAATTTGATTACCTTCATATGAATTTTGACTAGTGTTGTCAAATAAAGGCAATTCTCGGAACGGCGCGCCGGAGAAATTCGTTTGAAAATGTTCGCTTTTCAGTTAGTCACAGTTTGTCGTTCGGAACGGGATTTTTTCAGTGCAAATTGAATTTTACGAAAATAGTAAAAAAAAGTTATGGGAGAACCCGAGAGGAAAAGTTTTTTGGATGTTTTGAAACGTAATCTCAGCCTGGCTGATCGGGTAAACGAATTTTTATCAATATAAGCTTGCGCAATCGTTTAAAATCTAATAAAAACTTGTCTTTTCGGAAGTCTGTTTTCACTACACGATTCGTATATCTTGGCGAATATAAAGGATCAGAAACTGATTTACATAAAGTATGGTTGCAAATTTTTATTTCGTATTGTAAGTATATTTAATCATTTTTATTAATTTATAATTTTTAGAAAATGAAAGAAAATGTGCAGAAATTGAATGAAAATGGCGAGATTATTCTGTCAGGATTTTTGTTAACATACCCGAGATTTTTTCTTCATATAATAGAGGTACAAAATTAATTATTAATATTATCAATAATTAATTATTAATATTATTAGTAATTAATATGGAATTTATTGATAACATTTTGTATGTATTTATTGTAAATAGTGTGATGTTTTACAAAAAAAGTGAATAATCATAAATATTCAGCAGTTTTTTAGGAATTAAAATTTTAATATAAAAAAGGAGATTTTTTTAGAATAAAGATTTCTGTAAATTTTAATTTAAAATTTAAAATTTAAAAAATTGAAATTATTATTGTTACTATTATATTGTTAATATTTTCAGGCATCAGAGGAAGTAATTTGTAGACATTTGACAGGTCTTTTATTTGAATCCTCAGATAAAATTATTGGTCGAGCAATTCCTTTGCCAGCATATCAAAATGTTTATAAAGTAAATATAATTCAAATTTTATTTAACTGCATTTTAATTTTTTAATTGCTGTTTTATAATTGGTCAAATTTTTTAGATGTATTTTACTAGTTGGTATTTTGCACATGTGACAAATCCACCTTCATTATTAAATAAAATTGAAAATGTAGACATAGGTGAAGTTCAGAGCCAAATAAAAAATTGTTTACAAAAAATGTATTTATTAAGTCAAGATATAATGGCTATTGCAAGCAAGTCTGTAAGATCTTTTAATATTTATGTATAATACTTTATATATTTTATTGAATTTATAGTTAAACTTTGTTATAGCATGAAAAAATTAATGAAATTTTAAAAACTTTGGAAAAAACTGTACCTTATCATTTACCAGAAATTACCACTGTTGAGTATTTATTATTTGTTCATTCACCAGTGATTGGAGATGTGCGTGAATATTTAGAAGAATTCTCCAAGATTCCATCTATTATTATTTATAAAGGTGAGCATTTTCTAGAAATTCTTCAATTTTTGATGTAATATTTTAAATTCACTACCAATGAAATTTAAGCGAAATAAAAAATTGTCTAAATAATAAAATAGTACAAATTGCAAAATAAGTTTTAATAAAGAAGCATATAATCTTATTGAATAAAAACGATCATTTATTTGAGAATATTTACAATATATCAAAACAACAGTTTTATCGTATTTACGAAGGTGACGCGCGAGGGGTTGAGTAGGTTTGAGTGGTGAGGAGATGGATGGTTGATACACTAAAGTCCGCTCGTAAAACTTGAAAAATCCCAATGAAAAAAGCGAAGGGATTACACAGATGTTTAATACATTTAATCTTGTACATAATCATGAGATTCGTCTGGCGTTTGAGATTGTTTAAATTCTGATTGCAAATTTGGTGCTAATTATTCTAGTAGTATATGGAATTTTTTTACTCTTCTCTTTTGTTTTGTCGTATTAACTGTTTTTTCTTTATTCACATGGTTGAATTACTTTACATTTGGGTTTTAAAATTTTCTTTTTAGCCCTTTACATTTATATTAGTGACAAAAGGTTTTTCTTAATAGATTGTACATATGCTGCGTAGCTCATAAATTTTTCTACTTTAATATATTTAAATTTTATAAAACTGATTCATTTAAAATTTTTATTAGATAAATAATATGAACAAAAACAGACTAAAGGAGTAAAATTGAATTGTTTTGAATTATTTTGTATTTTAAGTCTTCATTCAAGAATTAGAAATATACTCGTGAGAAAGATTGTAAATGCATTTCTGCACATTTAATATGTTTAGATGCAAACTTGTTTCATATATTTTATACATTTTTAGAGACGAATTTATTATTTTATAATATACTTTTAAATTAGAATTATTAAGAAATTTATGATCTGAAATAATAAAATAAAGCAAATTTATATTATAATTTCATGCATTTTTGTAAAAAACATCATGTAATTATTTGAAATTCTTATTACTGCATTATTAATTATTATTTTTTTATTAATATATATGTTTTAATTAATTTTATATTAAGAAGATAATTTTTTTGTTTTGGATATAAAACATTTTTCATTTTCGCAGATCGAGTTTGGCCGCCAACTGCTGATTTTGTACCTCATCTTCAGAACCGGTTGGATAACACATCAAAGCAAGTATAAGGTTAGTGATAAGTTCTTTTTTATTTTAATGGTAATATATTTTATTATGCAAGAACAAAAGATTAATTGATTTGCTTCAATTGATATAAAAAAAATTTCGAAATTTTCTTTTTTTTTTTCGTTCTCTTTCGAGCGCACATTTATTTTAAAAGCCATTTTATTTATTAATTTAGAAAATATATATTTATATTAAATAATAATAGAAATAAATTCATCCGTAGTTTATAAAATTTTTTTTAGAAATGTTATAAAAACACCTTACAAATTTTACTATCGACTTTGAGTTTTTCGAGACTTAACTTTCGGTAGATATTTAAGATCCTTTAGAAATTACGAAACAATGTACTATTTTGTGAAATTTTTTTATTGATATTTTTAAATTTATTAGGAAATGTAGAGGTATTTGTTATATGTTCTTTTTGTCTGACAGTAAACAATTATTTTTAAGAAATCAAGTTTGCACCTATCATTTGTAGTATGTAGTTTAGTAGTTATACGCGTGTTCTATTAAGTTTACCGATGAATCAAAATCAAACGCTTGTCTTTTATAATTATTTAAATATAGGCTCTCGCATATATTATAAAATGTAATATTTTTTTTGTGGTACATTATAAAAATTAAGTAAAACAACGTTCAGGTTTGGCAGTTTTTTGCTCTTTGTATATTCAGTTGTTTGTAAATAATATAAGTTTAAGCCATTTTTATTTAATATATGTTTTTTTCATTTATTATTTTGTTGCAATACGACACTTTGGTTATTTGAATTATTCTGATTGTAAACTTTATTCATCTCTTTGAGCTTGTTGGAAAATTTATTATGCAACCCGTATTTTACTTCTTACATCATTTTTAATGAACTCCTGTTTATTTCGCATCAATTCCATCAATGGCAATGAATAATAACAGTCACGTCTTAAACATTTTATTTATAACGCAATATCTTTTTACGTGGGTATCTTTGAATTAGACACTTTGTTCATTTATCAATAACTTTTACGAATGTCAACAAATCAACGAAATATATAAATTTATACTTTGTGCTATTTTTATTTAACGTTGTTTATTATATGTAATATAAAATTTTACAATAAAATTTTTTGATGATAAAAATATAACAGTAGTGTCTATTTCAAAGCAACGAATTTTTCTAAAACATTTACTTTCTTTCTCTCACTCAATTCAAACCAACGCAACTTACTACTCGATACAACTTAAGTAAATTATATTCACTACTTTAGGATTTTTCAATTTTCTATGTCGCTGACACGGATAGACAAATTAACGTCTATGTGATTCATTTAAAATATTTTATACCCTTATTTTATACCCATTCTCTGTTACAGTATTATATTAGTTTCTCGCTTATATTTATTATCAGATACGAACCGAGTGCTTTTAAATACGTGAATATGTGTTTAATTTTTTTTAACATTCAGTCACTCGGCAAGATGTTCTGCATGTAAGATCCGCCCCTCGAGATACGCAATTTTATTTATAAATTCGATTGGATCATCGTGCATAACAATAACGGAAAATGCGAAAACAAAATTTAATTTTCATGCATCATAATTGTTCATTCTTCTTCTTGCATTCACACTCACTCGCGTATCAACATACATATGGACAGACACGTACGTAAGCTGCTGTGTGGATATGATGATGTTTTTTCTTTCATTCCGTTAATCTTTTCGAACGATTTTTTTACCCTTTTTTTTTGTTTTCTCTTCTTAAATCCGTATCTTTTTTGTTATCGAATCTAACTCTAAGCAAATGGTGTGTTTAATAATTATGTTGTCCAGACGTAGTTCCAAATTTTTCAATGACGATTTTTTTCTTATGCTTTAAACGGGCAGTAATAGAAATACTATATAAATATCAATATAATGTACAACAAGTCGGAAATTTTAGTCGGCGCGTCTAGTAGTGAGTTTGAAGTCGAAAACAATGTTTATTTATATGCCTATTTGGTACAGTTAGAAGAAAATTTATACTTTATACAGTTTTACGATGTAATTGTCTTGTTTTTTTTTTTTTTTTATTATTATTTTTTTTTCCCGTTTACTGAAAGACCAGGCTGATGCGGACACAAGAGATTTGCGTTATTCGCTTATGTATGCTTTTTGTTTTATTTCAAGTGTTTATTCAATATATTACACGTATACGTGTATGTGTTTTTCTATATAAGTTTTTCTGAGTAGTTGTGTATGTATGTATTGTATGCGTGTATCAGTTTTTGTAGGAACCTGCAATTTTCTCTATGGAACTTGACGATATGTCTTTTCACAATGATTGTTACTACTGTTTGTTTTTTGAGTTTTCTCTGACAAGTCTGGACTTTTTTATATCTCAGCTATTTGTAACTAAAAGTTTTGAGAGTTCTGCGTGAATGAAAAAGCGCCGTTTTGTGAACCAAACAATTTTGTTTTTTTTTTTCTTTCTTTTCTTTTTTTTTTAACAAGATAAAAAAAAAAAAATAAAAGAAATAGTGAAAATTCCAAAAGTGCAATAAAATTCGTTAAATCGAAAAGCAATTATTTTCGAAAAATATTTCATTAGAACCAAATCGAACGAAAGCAAAGTTAATTTTCAAAATATAAATTAAATTTTTTGTTTATTTAATGAGGAAAACAAGAAACAGAAAATATTGAGCTCGACGTTTTAATTAACAAATAAATCAGGTATCGACAGGGATGAAGAAATGAAAGAAACGCGTAAAAGAGACTAAATTTTCGTGGAATTTATCAAGATTAAACGGGATCGAAAGAAATAAAAGTTTCTGTCAATTCTTCAAAACATTTTTCCATTCCACTTTCTCTTTTTCTCTCGCTGTATTTTTACGTGTAAGTGTACGTGTATGTGAAAATGTACGTGTGCGTGTGCGTGAGTATGTGCCAGTGTATGTCCCCATGTTCTGTCTCTCTTTCTCTGTTCCGACAAATCGACTCTCGAAGGGAATGATTTACCGCCGTCTCGTTTCTCTTCGTGCAAGCACGCGCTTTATTCGCCCCTCTTTCTCTCTTGTACCCCTTCGGCCGTTTTTCTTGGACCATCTATCTGTCATTTTCTTTCTTTCGTTTATTTTCTTTCCTGCGCGTTCAGGACTATACATATAAGCTATATAGCACCTTGGTTTGTCCGCCTCATCCTGGCCCAGAATCCCCCGCCACCGCCGCCTTGAGAGATATTTATACATGTACATTTACATTTATATTTTCGAGTCAACCATGTAAATTTACAGTCCGGCGAAAGAGAAGTGTTTTTCAGTTAATTTTCTTTTTTTTTAAATTCATTTTCATTTTTTTTTATTTTATTTTTTTTATTTTTTTTTTTTTTTTTTTTTATAATTCTTCCTAGCAATTGTATAAAATATTCTCATATTTAAGGTATTTATTTACAAGCGCGAGCGAGCGCGTGCCTTGGAATATTCATTTTCTCTTTGCGTGCCCTTCTCCTTTTTTTTTTTAAAAGCTCTTTTGCTCTTTTTTCCCTTCGTCGCTCTCTTTCTCTCTCTTTTTCTCCCATTTATGATTGTGTGGGTGAATTCCTTGAAATGGTACTTCACTCATTTATCTTACATTTTTTTTCTTAATCAAATGTAAAATTAATTATTACTTCTTTACTTTTGTTCTATGAACTTTATTAGACGCACAAAGTCTTACAAACAAAGCCAATTCGTAAAATAGGGGAACAGTAAAATATTTATTTAGTTCAAATGATACTTTCAACTTCTTCTCTTTTAATTTAAAATAAATCGAGCTTCTATATGAATTAAGTAAAAGTTTTATCTTTTCTTCATAAAAGAGTAAAGAAAACTTTTAATTTTTTTTTTGTACAACATTCTTTTTAGTGAAAAAATACAAAGATAAATAATTAATAATTTAAAAAATTAATCATTCTATTAACTTATAAGACACGGCTGACGTAGATTGCGTTACATATGCGTATTGATCTCTGTTTAAAATGAAATTATGAAATTAATAATTGATTTTAACAAGATCAGTCAAATCTTTTTGAAATGTTATAAATATTCATAAATATTATGAGACTCTCATATTTTCATATGAATATTTTTTATTATAAATTTTGTTCATTTGACTACTGTCACGATTTTAATACAAAATGTTTTTGTCTTTTCTATTTAAAACTGATAAATCTTTTTTGATTTTTTAAAGTAAATATTTAATACTTACTGTATAACAAGTAACACTTTTAAGGGGATTGTTTAATATCTAGAAAAGAACATTTGTTGCTGTCTCTTAAAAAATCATTTTTATATTATTAACAAAATAAAAATATAAAAATTGAATAATTGGAAACAATCAATATGTTAAATACATTAATTAATACATGCACCTTCGCTTGTTTTAAAAAAAAAAAAAGAAATTGATTTTTCAAGCGAATGAATTTTGCAAAAAAAAAATTGATTAGAATTGTTTGCTTTTTTAAAATAAAAAAAGATAAACATTTAAAAAAAAAAAAAAAAATATTTTCTGCGAAGTTCACTTCTATTTAATAACCGGAATTTTTATTTAATATTTCTTTAATCAACTTGTGTGTCAGAAGTATATATTCAAATATAATTTTTAAAATTAAATTTACTATTTTTCTTTGCATGAAAGTTAAAGAAAATGTTACACCTACTGTATTATGCGAATTTATTAACCTATTAAAATTCGGATGTAATTCTACTCTCAGCACATGTCTATAGGTATTTCCATTTCATATTCATCCAAAAACCCAATGAGGGAAAGGAAAAGAGAGAGGGAAAGGTGGGGGGAGAGAGAGAGAGAAAGAGAAAAAGAGAAAAAGAGAAAAAGAGAAAAAGAGATTAAAGCAAGGAGAAAGGGCGAGGGAGGAAGTACATTAATTATCCGGCGAAACGTATGCAGCGGTTTCTCGTGAAATCCGTTCCTCCTGTCCCCGTCGTACCTCAAAAAGAGAAAGAGACAAAGAAGAGCAAAGAGAACATTTCGGTAGATATCTATAGAGCTGAACCAGCAACGAGAGCGTCAGCTCGGTTACGTCACACCGAACTCTCGCGCTTCGTTACGAGTATAGGAGTCCCCTTGCCGATAGCCGTCGCCGCCGCGTGCATCTCCTTGACCGAGGGCTGCACGCAGCACTGCGCGGGCTGCATGCGCGTCTCCACGTCTTTAGCTAGAAGCAGACCCGCGGGGCATCCGGGCGCCGTGCGCATCACGCTCACGCTTCCGCCGCCGCCGCCGCCGCCTCCGGCCGTGTACATAACCGAGGGCGAGACGCTCATCGGCATCGCCGTTGACTGCACGACCGGCGGACCCCCGCCGACGGCGCTGCTCGCCCAGTGCTGTCGAGGCAGCGTACACATGCCGCTCTCGTACACCTCGCTGCTCATTTGGGGCTGCTGGATCTGAAACATTAGAACGTCCGATGTCACTTTACAGCTGATCCGCTGTCTCAGACTTTCGTGAGAAATTTATCGAGCGTTATTCCCCGATGCTTGGAACGTTTTCCAATTTTCAATCCATCGGATTCAATGTGTCATTTTCTAGGGGTAGATTTTTTAAAATTTCCCATTTGATACCTCTAAATTTTTTAATACATTAAATCGCATCGTTTAATAATTAAAACGATTTTAACGAATGGTTGCTTAGTCAATTACAGATTTGAATAATGCATTAATTAACGATAGCATATTATTTAAATTCGTTGTCGACAGTGTTATTTATAATTTAAACAAATGACAAATAATTTTTGTCATACATTATTTCTTATTAATTTTCTTTTTTTAAAATATTAAGTTAAGCTGATTTAACAGTACATTAGATTTGATTCAATTTAATTACTCTTTAGAACTGCTATAATTTAGTATCATTATAATTAATGAACATTTAGTATTAAACTACTTATGATTGCTCTTAATAGCTGTAAGATTGCATTTTATAGAATAGATAGATTTTAGTTAACATAAATATTAAATTTCATTGAGTTTTATTATGATTTATGATTCATTACCGCAAATTCAATTCCATCAATATCATTTTAAAATATACTTAAAGGAATTTCAAAATATATTTTAAATTATATTTCATGTAAAGGTGGCTATTTTTTGTTTACTAATCAAAGTATTTTTGGGTTGCAATAAAATTAAGCCAAAACTTAGTATTGAAATATGTTAATATATTATTGCTTCGAAAATGTTTTCAAATATTGCAATATAGAATTATAAAATTTATTAAATGCTTTCAAACCTATAATATACCTTCCATATAAAGTATTTAAACGAATTATGTATTATTATAATTTTTAAAATATTTATAAAGTACTTTTTTAATGTCGTGATTAATATACTATTGGTACAATTTTTAAATTTATTAATATTTAAGAATATTCTCGTATGTATTTTTATACTATTATTCAAAATTATAGTAAAAATAAAACTAATAATTTAATGTAATTTTTACGTGGAAAACTTTTTTTCGTTTCGTAACAACTGGTTTTTAATTAAAATAAAAACTTGTACTTCATAAGTAGTTAGAACTTATACATTTATTATAGCTTTATTTGTGCAAGCACTTTTGCGCTATCGACCGTCGTGTGCTCGTTAATTCTCTAATTTATTTTTTTTTATTTTTTCAAATCCTTAAAAATATTTCAGCGTTAAATTTAAAAATTTTGCTTTGCGTTTTTTTCATTATTTATAAAAGCCTTTGCTCGCTATCAGGATGAACTTGTGCGAGTAATATTATTTTACAAGGACTTGAAAGTATGTCGATAACTTCGGCCCTAGAAAGCAAAGCCTACAAAAGTCTGTATGACTTTTTTTTTTTTCTTAGCTAAAAAAAAAACACGAAAACGCAACTCGCGAAAATGGTTTTTATAGATCATGATTTTGTTGGCTATAAAATGTATAAAAGAATATCAAAATAATAGAAAAATTTTTATAAATTTTTTTAAACAAAACAAATATTATTTGCACTTGAATTTTAAGGATACTTTTAATCAATGCCAAAAGTCTACTTATATTTTAAAAATCTCTACAGTTATGAGTGATTATATGCAGATCCAAAAGTCATAAGAATTTTTTATTATTAATTAAGGCAAAAATATGTTATGCTTCGTTTTTAAAGTTTTTTTTTATTTTCCATTTTGACTGCGAACGTTAATTATTGAAAATTTTGAATAGGAATAAACTTCTAATCGTATATAGTTGCAATATACTTACATTCTTATGCTTAAACTTAACGGTACTTGTAAACTCGCGTAGAGGCATACTACTGCGTATGGTACAATAACCCATGTAATTGCCCCTCGATCCTACAGCTGCTGCCACTGCCGATCTTTCAAGTAGGCCTCGAGACGGCGAAGTTTCTATCGTCGATACTAATCGCCTCTTTCTTAAATATTCCGACATTTCCTCGCCTAAAAATAATATCGATTAAGTTCTACGTACATTTTGTCCCAGTGTCTTATTAAAATTCATCATTTGGTTTAAATATTATTTTCGAGCTAAGCAATGGTAATTTTTCGATAAATTTCGAAACGTTTCAATAATTCATATTTTCGAAATAATCCGTATTTCACGCGAGAGAATTTCTGTGTTCACTTCGAAAATAGCGCTAAATCAGACATTTCCAATGGTCATTCTACAATTTATGGCACATAGTAATGCGAGATCTTATTCAGAAACGCATTTCCCGCAAAACTTTGCTCGGAGACTCGCGATTTCTTAACATCAGTCGTAAAATAAATCGAAATTTCGACGAGACCTTAAAGACCTTTGACCTTAAGAAAATAATGTCAGAAAGAGACAGAGAGAGATAGAGATAGAGGGAGATGGAGAGGGAGAGGGAGAGGGAGAGGGAGAGGGAGATAAAATCCGACAAGCGCATCGCGTAAAAAGTCGATCGAAGGAAAAAAAAAGGTGACAAATTTTCGAAAATTTAAAGAAAATTCGAGTCGAGCTACAAACCGGTTATCTGCTGGGGTATTATATCGGGATTTTTCTCGTCGGACTCGCTGACATCACCGGCGCTAATGGTGTCGAGCTTGCCGAAGGGACTGGTATCCGGGTGCTTCTCGTCGGTAATGAGGCTGCCGCACTCCCGGAATCGCAGCTCCCGCTGTATCGGGATGCTCTTGGTAGGTTTCACGCTGTCCTCCGTGTGCGACTTGGACTGCTCGTCCACCTGGGAGTGCTGGATGCGCAGCACGACCATCACGATAACGGCCACAATGACGAGCGCCGCCACGACGCCGATCATTACGCTCAGCATCGGCGTCAGCTTCATGTGTTGTCGCGGCCTCTCTGTATGTTTTTTTCGTCAATCGAATAAATTAGTTGAGCGATTTAAGCGTATAAATACGTTTGAAAGATTTACTTATATTTATTGTGCACATAAAAATGATGTTTAATAATGACGAGCATATAATACAGGGTATATTAAAAAAAGAAAAGTCAAGCGGGATTTTTTGTTTTATAAAAAAATGGATTAAACATTCTTTATAATTAAAATAAATTTTGAAAGTCATTTGTTGATTAAAAATAAATAATTGGACAAGAAGAGATATATTGGTTTACAATTTTTTGTTAAAATTACTCGTACAAATAAAATATTTTTTCAATTTACTAAATGTATATTAATATGCAAATTCAATAATCAAATCTCAATTCATAGCTTTAACAATAGTTTAGCGAATCGAAATATTTGCATTAAAATTTTAAAAATATCCAATTAACTTCTTTTTTTTTATAATCGAAAAGTGGAAATAAATTATTAAATACGAACAAAATTATTTAAAAGTTTTAGATTTTTAAATTAATTTATTGATTTAATTTAAAGTTTATTATTTTAATATTAAAATATAAAATAAATATTAAAAAGAAAAAAAAGTAGATACCGCACATAATTTGTTGCTTATTAGCTTGGTACTCTATCTCTTCGTTAGGTTTATGAAATATTTAGGAGATTTTTATTAAATAAATTACTTTCATGTGACTTTTAAAAAAAATTTTAAGTTTTCACAACTATTTTATTCTGTTTTTGTTTTAGTTCATACCACTGCTTTAATTAAATAAGAAATAATGGACTTTATTTGAGAATTGTTTGAATGCTGCAGAAAAACTTAATTTATTATAATTATATATTAGTTGTGGATTTAATTTATTTTAATTATTTAATACAGTAGCATTTTTATAACATAAAAGAACAATAATGAGGTCACAAAACTTTTAATGCGTGTAAACTTTTTAATACATTATAGCGGGAAAATACACACTAACTTTGTTTGAATTTCTATATCAAAATATGCTTTAAAAATTTCTTTGTTTGCATATTATAACGTGTGTTAACTGAAAATTCGACAAATATTTTTTCCAATTTTTTTTTTTTTTTATATTTACGTCGAAGATTTATAAACTTTTATGAAACAATGTTTTCTGCATGTAGTAATTTTGTGCCATTTTAAACAACTAAAAAAATAATTAGCGATACTGTACTACAACCTACTAGTATAACTATATGATTTATTTATAAGTGTATTATAATTCGCAAGAAAAAATTTCCTTTGAAAATTCACGATTTTCTTTTCACGCGAATAATATTTTTTAATCTAATTAGCGATTTATTTTTTACAGCTGATTTTGTTGTACTAGTATAATTAGCCTACGGTAAAGCAATGTACGTGTAACACAGAGTTAAAAATAAAAGAAAATATGTGTATGTATCCATTGTTTGTATTTAAAAATTCTAATATATATATATATATAATTATTTATCAAGTGGTATTATAATGTAATATCGTCTCAAAGAAATTTTTTCATGCGTATAAAGCTTCATTATTTCAAGCTTATAGAATGGGCAGAGCGTTTTACAGAAAAGCTTATGTTTCTATAAAAGGCCAATTAAATTTCTATGTAATTACACTTAACAGTTTTTTTTTTTGTATTTTATGTCGTGAAATAATTACCCAATTCTTTATGAAAGTTTTCGTAGTCATTAAAATTGATCAGTAGATTTTCTACAAAATAAAAACGAGCTTCGTTATTCTTCCATCGACTGTTTCATCAATCTTTTAAGAAAGATATTATTATATTCGCGATTCATTAGTTATTTTTCCAAGATTTACTCTTAATAAAATTGAGAGAATAATAGACGGTCAAAGAGTGCACTATTTATTTATAACGCGAAAGCAAATGAGATGTTGAACTCGTAATATTTCTCATTCGTGAAAAGCGTTATATATATATATATATATATTTAGGTATATAATTCATTAGTTTGGTAGTGTACACCAATGCATCGTGAAGAGCGTAAAACGTCGCTCTATTAGAATTGACAGACCGCCTTCGGTTTGCATCGTATACATGAACGGGGTCGTTAGCAATTTGGTAGCTTCAGCTAATTAACGTCTCGGAATCTCGGCATATGGGAGTGGCGTTATCGAAACGAGGCGAAGGGTAGAGGGTCGAAAAAGGAGGAGAGAAGGAACGCGAACTCGCGTCGATTTGGGGTTGCGATTGCGGAAGGCTCGTACGTGTCTTACCTGAGTCTGACGTTAATTGCTTCTCAGGAGGGCTGAGAGTTCCCACCTGCACGACCATGGGCTCGCTGCGACCTTTATCGTTGTAGGCGTAGACGCAGGCCTGGTAGAGCGAGCCCGCCTCGAGGTTGCTCACGCTGAAGTGGGGCACGACCGAGGTCAAGTTCGCCTTGAGCTCCTGGCTATTGCTCTCCCGCACCTCGAGCATGAACGACTGTTCGAGGCCACCGTCGAAGCCCGGGCTGCAGTGCACCACGAACGACGTTTTCGACGTGTTCGACGTCGTGCAGTTGTGCACCACGTCCGGTCGACCTGTTGGCAAAATAAAACGAATTTGCGGTACTACGGGCAAATAAAAGGATCTATTTTATTATTTGAGAAATTTGATGCGTTTACATCGCTGTTTTTTAATCGATAGCATTGTGCATTTCTCTGTTTTCATCAATTGGGTTGAGTTTATTATAGCGCCGGTGCAGTTTGCTTACATGCGACTTGTATTTATAATTGCTTTGGATAAATAACAGTGCAAGACCGTTTTGTCGACAAAGTGAAGCTGAAAATGTTGGTCTATAATACTGAAAACGATATTATTCAAGTTTTATTACTTCAAAAATACATATCTACGACTAGGTAGTTTAGTTCAAAGTTTAATTGAATTCCCGTTAAAAGTTAACATAAAGCTTTTAATAATTAAAGGTCGTTAAAGGTGCTCTGTAACGACGCTGAAAATAGCAGGCGATTTCTCCAACAAAATTGAGACAAATATAGAGCATCCGATGTTGGTCTAGTTAAATATTTTAGCAATATTTTAGCTGCTCGAATAAATAGTTCTAAATTTGATAATAGAACATATATGATGGATAGAACGTGTTAATATCATTCGAATATTTTTGTATTTTTCATACGAAAAATTTTATTTTTAAAAAAGTTTAATTTTATCAATATTTACATCGAATACAAGTGAATACAAGTGAATACTTTGTTAAAATAAAAGTTTTACTCATTGATTCATTTAATTTTTCAAACAATTTTATGCTAGATTTTCGAATTAAAAATATTTTTTGGTAAAAAAGAAATGAGTTGGTTTATGATTGAAAATGCTCGAAGGACAGACATTGTTTACAGTTTCTTATTATATTACAAGTGTTTATTCTCGCATATGGATTATACAGAAAAAAAAAAAAAAAAAATGCGTACAGTATTTGAGTGAGGAGGAGGGAGGCACGCAGAGATGAAGAGAGCGAGAGATAAGACGCTCGAAATAACTGACCTGCGGGTATGACGTGATATACACAGGGCACTTGCTGGTGTCCAATCCGATTGGTTGCCCAGCAGAGCAGAGTCCCGTAATCCAACTCGTTTATCGGGGTATAAGTCGCAGTGGAGGATGTCCTGGACGTCATGAATTGACTGGAGGCGAGGTCAACGCTTACGGCCGAGTTATTGAAGGACCAGCGGAACTCGACCTCCGGCGGATTTGCGTCCACCTGGCAAGATATGCTCGCCTTCTCCTGCTTCGCCACTCCATGTACCTTGGTCTGATCGGGCTTACACGTCGGCGAAACTGTTGGATCGTCCTTTTCGTTTATATTTTTTATCTGGTACATGCACCATTATTATCGCGGCCCTCTCGGCTCTATGTATAGATCGTTGGGGCGGGCTTGATTATAGTTTTTGCGCGGGATTAACTGCCGGGAAAATGATGGTATGTATTGGAAAGGTCGAGGGTACCGCCGGCGTTGATGCCGCCGATGTGTATTGTTATGCCTCGCCCTCGAAGGGATAAATGAAAAGGGGCTTTCGACCGAGTGCTCCTTTGTTATACCGTTTCGGGGGTTTACGTATTTGGACCGATGGTTACTAGATTTTTTTTCGTTTTCATAGCAAAACTTGACGCGATGACGAATTGTTTCTTATCAACTAAGAAATGGTCTTTCCTTTATTCTGTAATAAATGTAATTTTTTCTAATTTTTTTTTTATATAATATGCAACTTCCATTTTAACTTTTTTCTGTTTGTCTTTATTCTGCGATAATTTTAAATAAATTTAAATTATTAAACTGTGATAAACGATTAATACCGTTATATAATAACGTTATTATTTGTTGAATAATTGTATGATTTTTTAAAGAATTGGTATTTATTTGAATAAATTATTCGAATAAAACAGTTCTTTTTCCACATGCGAATATCGCAAATTTAATAGTCAGTTTTTCAACCTATTTAATACCCTCGTGTAAGATTTCTATCCGTCACATCACCTAAACTTTATTGGTAATCCGAGCAGAGTTTTCTTTTTCACCTTCATAAATCCCCATTGTTCGCCTTAATAATTTGGGGCCGCCCAAGTTATTTAACCACAGTACTTTCCCGACGTGTTCGTCTACACTCATTTCCCAGGGAAAAATCAGGGAAGGAAAAAAAATTCATCAACGGTGTGAATTTCTGCAACCAACTTCTCGACAAACCTCCTACGCTATCTTGTAAACTTGGAATAAAAAAAAAAAGTGAAAAGAAAAAAAACAGAAAAAATTCCACCTCGGATTCCCATTTATATTTCCATCAGTCTCACCAAAAAAATTTCGCGGCAAAATCCATCAGAGCGAAAAAATGGAGTTTGTTCCTTTAATCTGCCAAAAAAATAGAGAACGCGCCCCCCGGAATTTCGCGTAAAAAAAAGCCCTGGCAGAGAAAGAACGACGTTGTGGCACGGCGGTAGGACCTCGGCACTGGAAACTTGCCCGTTCAAATTGTATCGAGAGACAGCGCCGGATTAAAGAGAGACGAGCAGCGGCGTCGACGGCAGTAGCGCCTGCACCTCCGCTCTCTCTCTCTCTCTCTCTCTTCTCTGTCTTTAGAAACGCGCGCGTCGTAATGAAAGAGCGCAGCGTGCATCGCCGTTGGGTAAATGGAAAATAGAAGCGTCCGGGCGCCCATAGTTCGAGTGCGACTGTTGTGTGTGCATGCAAAAAAAAAAAAAAAAAAAGCGCAAAAATACTCACACATGACGTTGAGATAAAAGGGTTCGCTCTCGCCGTCGCCCTCGGTGTTGTAACCGACGCAGGTGTAGTTACCCGCGTTTTTCCGATCCACCCGTTGGAGCACGAGGCTCTGATTGCTTATTATCACGCCCAGTGAGATGTTGTGATTGAGAGTTTTTCCCTGCAATGTAAAAGATATACAGTCTCGAGGCAAAGCCGACGTTGAAAAGACGACGCGGCTAGAAAGGGCGAGGAGGAGGAGAGAGGAGAGGAAAAAGTGTAAGACCTAGCTAGGATTATATGATCCGCGGTCGGGACGGAAGCTTGATTATCGTTGATGCTTAGCTAAAGCGGAGATAAGTTCTTTCTTCGTCTCTTTCTTTCGTATCTTTTTTCCTTCTAGTAGTTTTTTTTCCGTCTTATTTCTTACTCTCCGAGAAGATAAGCCGCTCTCTCTCTCGCGCTTGTATTTTACGGTATACCGTAAGGAAATTAAAAGTTTTCGTTCTTTTAATTAAATGCATAAATTAGAAGCGAGATTTTAGCTCATCACGATTATTCGCGAAACAATGAATTTAGATTGTTATAAGTTTTGATTAGCGCTTACCCCCATGCGCATGTAAACTTCTTTGATCTTTACCTCCGTGCAAATAACGCGATAATTGCATGATCGAATAATGCAACTTGAAAGTTTAATAAAAATTATTTCGAAAAAAAATATGCGTATACCACAATTTTGAAAAAACCTCAAGCGTTGACAGAAATGTTCAATATTTTGAAATAACCAATAAAAATAAAAATTTATTTGTTGTATTAGTAAGCAAATATATAAGTAATAATATCGTACATTATAAAATACGCCAGGTTTTGAAAATTTAATCAATAAATAATTGAACGATGGCAAAGTTCAAATTAAAATGTATCTTAAAAATTGAATCGCCGACTTATTTGCATACTTCTCTTCGTAATTTGATAAAATCCAATTTGGCAATTGTATTGGATAACGTAAAATTGAAAGTCGTATAATTTCATTACAAAATTAGTTAAATATTCTACGCACGTTTTTACTCTTTTATTTTAATAATTAAACGATAAAAAAGTTGGTCGAAAAATAACTGAAATTAATTGTTGAAAAAAAAAGAAAAAAAAGAAAAAAAAGAAAAAATAGAGAGAAAAAAAGAGGTAAAAAGAAAATGGCAACTAGTAATCCGTGTAGACAAGCCTTTCGTGCAAAATCAAGTTTCTCATGGGAACTTAAACTCGCTTATATCCGTATCGCAATTACAGTAATTAATACACGTGGCGCGAATAATTAAAGCGATAAACCCCGCCATTTCGCCAGCCTTCCCTCCTCGTATGTTGGCGTGTGTGGTGCTCGGTCTCTCTATTTCTGCCCTCGATAGAGAGAAAGGGAGAGAGAAAGAGAGAGAGAGAAAGAGAGAGAGAGAGAGAGAGAGCAAGAGGTAATAAGAGAGTAAGGGAGGAGAGAGAGAGAAAGAGGGAAGGAGAGAGATGGACTAAAAGAGAGAGAGAGAGTGAGTTTCAAGCATTAAAAAAGTATGCCATCGGCTCATTAATATGATGAAAGGCCACGATAAGTACCTGATGTCTCCACTCAACCTTATAAACTGGTGGCTTGGCCTCAATCGGACAGTCAAAGTAGACGTCGCTCCCCTCTTTAATGGCATTCGGATCGAGGTTGGTCCCCAGTCGGATTCTCGTTTCGGGTGTGTCTGTAAAAGTTTCATTGCAAAAATGCGTTTAACGCTCGGGGAGAAAGTTCAGAGAGGTATGCCCGGCTTCCGAGATGTACCACCGCCGTCAACGACTTAGCCAGCGAAATCCCACGTTTTTTTTATGGGCATGCACTTTTTCAGTTCGCTCTCTCTTATTTTTGAAAATAAGCCGACGAAGGATTTCGGGCACGTTGCCAACTAAAATTTCGAATTTTCTCAGTGTTCGAATTTAGATTCAAAGAGAAAAATTCTGATGCGTTAACCCAAGAGTTTTATGGTTCTTTTTTCTTGGTAAATAAAAATTGCTAAGATATAAAATTAAAAAAAAAAAAAAAAAAAAAAAGAAAAAAAAGAAAAAAGAAAAAAAGGAAAATTACGTAGACAAGGATGATCTTTAAAAAGTTTAAATTAACCTTCAGTTTAATGGCTTTAGTTTTTACATCATCGAGCAAAAAACATGATCATTTATGTAAATTAATACAGAAAAAATTGTAAAATTTCGTATACTTTATGCTAATGATCCAGACTGTGAATATTATAGTTCACTTATTTACATATCAAAAGATATACCGAAAGAATGATGATACTCGAATATTTAAAAAAACTAAAATTTAATTTCATCATTTTAGAAGATATAATTTTCCGAAGGTATATTTTTTCATTCGGTGTATAAAAAGAGCATGAAGTATTTACTAAATTTTTTAAAAATACTTTGAGTATTGTACTCTGGAGGAAAAGAATGATTTCACTTTTACTATATCGTTAATTGAAAATCATGTAATAGATGGAAATCAATTAATTTTTTCGAATTAAAAAAATTCATATTAGTTATAAATTTTAATTAAACAATTTCGCCGACTCTAAATATAAAAAAAAATTTTTTTAAAGTTATTTTAAATCAATACTAAGTAAATCTCGTTTAAAAATCGAATAAAAAAAAAAACGAAAGATTGTTCTTTAGAAGGAAAAAAAAATTGATTATAAATAAATGAGCATACATTGTATTTCCAAAAGCCAGAAATCCTCGATGGGGCTGCTCCTCATGATTGGATTTTCCGCTCGGCAAAACAGCCGTTTGCCCGCGTCCTCTTTACTTGCCGTGAAAGACAAAATGCTGGTCGTCGTGTTGCCGTCGCTCGTCGTCTAAAAAAATAATTCGTCTCTCGTTTAGTTGTGCATGCGTTCTCTCTCTCTCTCTCTCTCTCTCTCTCTCTCGCGAGTGGGTTTTGTACGCGCGCGAAGAACAAAAAAAAAAAAAAAAAACAGCGGGAAATGGGAAACGAGTCGCCGTATGAAAGTGTCGCTGACGAGCGCACGCGGAAGAACGTTGCGATCTTTTTCTCGGGTGTTCCACGAGATGCCGCGAGGAAAAAGGGGCGAGCTCGAGCAAAGGCATAAAAGCAAAATCGCGCCGCGCGGTTAAACGCCCGGGACGTATATTTTTTTTTTCTTGCGTTGAATCGCAAGCGAAATCCGCACGCTCACCCCGAAATCATCCTGACGTGGAAATTTTTTTCGTCTTTTTCTCTTCGGAGAAGAGAGAGAGAGAGAGAGAGAGAGAGAGAGAGAGAGAGCGAGAGCGAGAGCGAGAGCGAGAGCGAGAGCTTCGTTCACTCGCTTTATTGTTTCGGCTTTGTTACCCGACTTTTTTTTTTTTTTTAACCTTTTTCCTTTTTTATTTTGTCTCATTTTCGTCAAAAAATCGAGGCAACGGTGTCGGGTGTTCGCTGTATTCTTTATATTTGCCTAATATGGTAGGATAATAAGCTCTGGGACTTTTTTGTCGCTTACGCGCTTTCGAGCTCTTGCGCGCTCGATCGATATTTACTTTTTATTGCCGGGAATGGGGCGCGAGGAGGTGCGCGTATGTGTATGTAAACGGTCGAAAGAAAGACGTAATTTATTGGCGAGCGCTGTGATGAATCAATTGAATAAAGATGAAATATGAAGTTGCATCTCGTTAGATTTGCTTGTGATGATAGAAGTCTGAGTAAAATTTATCGAATCGGTTTTTTAAATTTACAATGATTAACGATTCGAAAAGAATATGTTAAAAGGCGCTGACGTGTTAGCAACATTATACCTATAATCGAGTAGAAGATTTTAATTTTAATAAAAGATAATCAGAAATTTAATGAGTAAAAGTCTAAAAGTTTTGATACATATTTCAGAATTATCCAGTTTTAATGTTTCATACCCTACTAATCACTTGCGATAAAAAAATGTGATTGCGTAACATATAATGATTTTAATATCATATGATTATCTTAAATCCACGTAATTTTCGTGCAATCCGCATATAAAATCCGCATATGAAAGGGGATAAACTTTTGTTCTTTCCAATACTAATATAATGCTCGGAAAAACGCGGAGTATTTCAGCACACGGTTTTCTCTCGATCAGTCGTCGTTCGAGTGTAAATGCGTCGACATGGTTTACATATTCCGCGCGTATTTGGGTCGACTAAAAATAAAAAGTATAAACGATCGGTATTTTATCAATCCTTCTTTTCATTCGGAGCATTCATGTCAAAGTCGCTTTTTATTCGCTCGTGAATGCAACGCACGCGTGCTATGTAATAATTTATACGTTCGCGAAAAATATGTTTATTCGGGATCAAGAAGCAGTTTTCCCAACGCGTTGCTCGCTTCAAATACATATTTGACGAAAATAGATACAGCGCGCGCCCGTTGCGACTTAAGGTTTTCAGTGATGAGAGTCAAGATTGGAGAAGACGCGCGCACGCAAAAGCTATTGATAAAACGCGCTCGGAAAACTCAGAGAACTCGAAGAGCTTGGAGAAAGAGAGAAAGAGAGAGAGAGAGAGAGAGAGAGTGTGTATGGGTGTGTGTATATAATACCGCGCAAGATATAAGAGGGGACAAAAAAACTCGAGCAAATTGCCAATATAGCAAAAGATTATGATGGTATATACTCACGGTATCCCTTGAATGCAGTAATTTTTTATCCTCTTTGTACCAAGTGACCAAGGCGATCGGACGACTGCCGGTTGTTTTGCAAATAAGATCGTAAGTCTTGCCGGCTGACAACGGCTGATTCGCTTGCTCGATGCTTACCGTTAATGGATTCACTGTGAAAGTTAAAAAATAATAACAAAAGAATTAATTTACATGAATTTTATCGAAATTCGGGAAAACGTTACTGTGAGTAAGAAAACAATTAACATCAATTTCGCATGAATATTTGTTTTATTTTCAAATAAGAATTCAAACAAATATTTAAGTTTGCAAATCGTGTAATGAATATTTACACAAAGAGTATATACAAATGTAATCAGATATTGCTTACTTAAAGGCCTATATGTATGCAAAAATTGCGGTAAAATTATTCTAATTGGCTTTAAAAGTACTTTATAAATATACGATGATTGGATAAAATTTTGACAAGTTTCTTTAACTTTAGAACGGCCGAAATAAAGTACAAAATTCGAATTTTACTCAAATTAACATAGTGAGGAGCCTTTTTTTTATTGGCTTATAATTTCTTTCTTTAAAAAGCAATTTTCATTCGATCCTTATAAACACTTTGAACAATTGCTTTCATTACCAGCTAAAATTGGCTAATATAAGTCCTGTTACAGAGATAGTTGTTTTTTCCAGATCGATTTCCGACCATGGGGGGAGGAAGAGGAATAGAAAGAGAGAGAGAGAGAGAGAGAGAGAGAGAGAGAGAGAGAGAGAGAGACAGAGAGAGAGAGACAGAGAACGAACGAACTTGAAGAGAAAAAGAGGAAAAAGCGAGAAGCGCGCTATGATGGAAATTGACGTTGACAAATCTCTTTTAGTTACATCGGCCTATACATCATCCTTGCGTCTTTTCGCAAGCGGTACTCGCTTATTTTCCCGTGCGGAGGCATGTTATCGAGACGAGAAGGTGGAGGAAGAGGAGAGAGAGGAGGGAGAGGAGGAGGATGAGGATGAGGATGAGGAAGTCGCGAGAGCGGGATAACGGAGACTGCTGTCTCTTTCAGTGCCGGGACGACGTCGCTGTTGTCGCTCGCGCCGGCTGCTGCTTTTTCCCGGCGATAAACCGTCGACGGTGTGAGATGAGATTCTTGGAATATTTCCGCGCACGGTCGGTACTCTCGAAATTAGTTACCGGTTGATTAACCCTAAGCCGCCAGTGCTATGGGTCAACCTCGCTCTTCATTACCGTTATTACTCTGCTTCAGCTCCGGTGCTACGAGCGAATTTTTCCGCCTCTTTTTTTTCGCCTCCCTTCTTCCAACTTTGAAAAATATGTAGGCCAGTCACGCGGGCAAGTCACCGAGTTACGTGATTCATTACATTCTCTTCGTTCTCACTTTCAGCGCTAAACGAGGCTAAATTCTTTCTAGTTTCGCGTATTATTTTTATTTTTTATTATTCTCACGCAAATATGTTTTAAAATTTATTATGGAATTTCATCCCTGATTTGTCCTACAAATTAATTTGGCTTTCAAAAAGTTATTATTTTAAAAAATTTTTGTTGACGATCCACCAAGGATTTCGGATTTTAATTATTTTACAATATTTTGTTATTTTAAATTAAACTTTGTATTTAGTCGAAATAATTAGTTCGTGACATTTAATATATTTGAAAACGGATTTATATTTCATAATTTTTTTTATTTTCGATTAAAATAGAAATATTTTCTTTCGAATTAAAAATGTAGGCATTCGAAATGGTTCCGAATCGTCATTACGATCATGTATTTTGCTGATAAATGAAAAGTTTTTTATTTTTTCTTTGATGTTTAATTGTATTTTGTTAATATAAAGTAAATAAATCGAAATAAAATAAGATTTGAAAACTATTCGTTTCTTGGACAGAGCAATTAATATTCATAGTTCATTTTAAAAATGCGAAGAACCGAGGAGTCGGGAAAGGGCAAAACAGAGTTTAAATTAAAAAGTAACGAGAGTTACGTCCAGTCGGATGAATTAATACAAACTGAAAAAAAAATCGTCATTTTGTCTCTCTCTATCTCTGTCTCTGTCTCTGTCTCTGTTGGTGAAGAGAGAAATACTTAATACATACGTTAAAGGGATAAAGATAAAAGAGTAACTTTTTTAATATCACGGATCCTTCTCACGTTCCGGCTGCTTTATTACAATACTGTTCATTATATAAGGCTCGCAGCTTATAATGTTTGAGTTGAGCATGAAGTACCGCTGTTGAACATTAATTTTTTCGAGGGGAGCATTATTTTTCGCAGCATGTTTCTTACTTTTTTTTTTTTTTTTTTTTTTTTTATTATTATTATTTTAAACTTTTTTTTCTATACATGGATGCTGTTAAATTCCATCGAGTACATTGAAAATTTTATACGTAATGAAGTGCAAATATTATGTATAAATGAAAAATCAATTACACATGACTATAAAGCCTTTAATTAAAAAAAAATACACAAAAGGTATTTCGTTGTTGTTTTATAAGAACGCGCTTGTGGAAAACATAAAATTTTGTTTAAAATATAATAAATCGTTATTAAGGATGTAAAAAAATTTACGTTTTTCTTTATACGTTATTATATCTGTTTTATTATTTTTTACCTTTTATCATACACGAAAATTCTGTGATTTATTAATAATTTATATTCGATTTTCATTAATAATATACGGAATGAAATGTTGTTTTTATCCGTAACTTTTAACTCAAACGCAGCGAAATTCTCCTGAACAAAAAAGCATATCGTTTATTACGAGTTTTGAGGAGTCAAAGCTTGTTTCAAAATCTGTTAGTCGTGTGTGTGTGTGTGTGTGTGCCATACGGTAATGGTTAAAATATCGCAGAAATGATTTAGTTTGGTTATACAAAGTCGTCGAGAGGTTGAGAATTCCAGCAGCGTATCGATTATGTTATTTTTCTTTTCATTTTTTTTTTTTCGTGCGCGCATATCGGTAACACATTTATTCGCTGGTGAAGTAAGAGGATAGGAAAGTCTCAATAAATTCCCAATGCGGCATCCCATCTTTCGCCCTCTCGTTTTCCCTTTCTTACCGTCGAGTCTCTTTCCTCCATCCCGTTATTTTCCTTCGCAATAAAGCAGAAAACCGAGAGAGTCTCGCGTCGGTTCGCCCACCGTTTCGGCAGAGGAGCAACAGCTCGACACCGACCCACAGGCTAATCATTTTTCGTTCAAGGCATTCGCGAGCTATTCCTTTTCTCCTTCGTCATTCGCCTCGTATAGGTCGCCAGAATTTTTTCAACGCCATCGTTACGATCGGATGCGTGTGCGGATTGCACGGCGAAGCGGCGCACGTTCCGGATACTTGCCTCGGAGCCAGAGATGGCTTTCCATAGTCAAGGCAGCTCAAGGAGAGGGTGAGAGAGAGAGAGAGAGAGAGAGAGAGAGGCGGGATGGAAGGAGAGAGGACGAGGAGAAGCTAGGAGAGCGGGAGTGGCGGAGGGAGAAGGGACTAATTTGCATGATTCACGAGTGGTCTAATTCAGGTGGCGGTCGATGTGCCGAGAGAGTAATACACAGGTGGGCGTATACGTGTGCTTTGCGTGAGTGTGTGTACGCGCACTCGGGCGTTGGCAAGCGTGTAAGCGCCCGCTGACGGGCTGAAACGTTGCTCACTTTATAATGTAATCAGCCCGAAAGTCGATACATAGTTGCCGAAGGTTCCACGTGTGCGCGGCTTTCTAACTGTGCCCCGTGCACGCGTTTGTGTGTATGTGCGCGAGCGCGCGCGCGCGCGCGTGCGTGTGTAGCTATCTCAACGCCTCGATATTTAAGTGTGCGTAATACACGTATAATCGCGCACACGCACGCGTACATCAGCAGGATGCATTTGCCGCCTCTCTCGTCGACGCGCACGGAGAATCTAACCGAGGGTACCGTCGAGCGCATCTCCATGTAGAGTTACAATAGAATTATTGTTATCAAATTAATATTCAAATTTCAATGTTGTACAATATTTATTTACCATTTGCTGTACATTCTTATTTGTATTACTTTTCAATAAGATGATTACGAAAGGTTTCACGCTTGAATAGATTTAAAGTTTAACTTTATTTAATATTAATGCGAAATCGCAATTAGCATGGAAAGCAAAGGATAAGAGCATTAGCGTTAAATTGAAGTAACAATGAATTTTATATAATATATTATAATTAAATGATTTAATTTTAAAAATATAAGATTTTTTAATTTATTACACGCATTCATTGTACATAAATTTTAACAAAGGGTGTAGATTTATTGTT
Organism: Chalcis sispes; assembly: GCA_949987625.1. Lineage (NCBI taxonomy): Eukaryota > Metazoa > Arthropoda > Insecta > Hymenoptera > Chalcididae > Chalcis > Chalcis sispes. The sequence goes on from OX465097.1 coordinate 2,353,892, forward strand.
CTTTTAGATTTCGTAAATTCTTTTTATTTAAAACATGGAAAATTTATAAAGAGTTAAAAGAATAATAGAATTATTAAAATATTTTAAAATATAAAATCAAGGTATTGTTTTTTTTATCTACTTTTGTGGGAGAAAATTAATGAGATAAAAATTAATGTAATTTGATTAACATCATACGAGTATTATAATTTTCTACTCTATTGTTGTACTTTTGTAGCGATTGCGTGAATTGGATATTTTAATATTAAACAATATAATAAAGTTTTAAATAAATAGTTAATATGTATTTTAAAATGAATAATTTATTTAAAGTTAAGCCTATGCAATATCTTTATTTTATTTTATGAGAAAATTTCAGGTCTTTGAATTATAAATTTTGATTGAATTCTGGAAGGTCTGACAATGCTTTAATTGAAATAATTTTCATACTAATTAATTTCATGAAAAATGATTTAATTATAGTGTTAATTTAACCTGAAACGTTGTAAGAGTAATTTAACACTCGCCATGATATATCGGAGAGTAAAGAAAGTTTTCAAGTTTTTATGTTTACCGTGAAAGTTTTATTTACAAACTACTTTATCGCTGTATGTTTTCTTATTTAACGATGCTATCATAGGCTAATAATCATCTAGAAAGACACAGACACACATAAATGTGTTTTGAATAAATTACGAAAAAAATATTGTATATCATCGCGATATTTATAATAAAAAAAAAAAAAAAGTAATACCCATAAGTTTATACAAAAATATTTAGTGAATTTAATTTGGTGGTTAAAAATATAATAAAATTTGAATCTAATTGTATACATTTGAAAGAAGAATATAACTCATAATAAGCTGCATTCGAGCAGAAGTACGCGAATGCGTGAATGCACGAAAAAAATAAACATAGAATAGCTTATGTTTATCGTTGCTGCGTCATTGCCTCGACATTATTCGACGAGGAAATGGCAAAAGAGCCGCAAAATTGCATCATCTCGGTTCACTTATAAATCTTCAAACGAAATCTTGTATAGCGCGTTGGCTACCTTCTTCGCTTGCTTTCTCTTCATTTCGATTTCCAAGCGTCTATTTCTCACTCTTTCCCTCGCCCTTTCTCAGGTACGTATCGTAGAGAAGGGCTTTATTTTGCAGTTAGCGCGCGCTCGCCGGGGTCTTTTCTTTCATTGCGGTTGATAATGTAGACACAGTCGAGGCATGGAATTTTGCGGAATTAATGAAAGAGCGCTTTCATGGCATATCTCGTTCTCCGAGACTCCCTCGTAGCGTAAGAAAGCATTCGCTTCGCGAGTAACTACGAGTCGAGTCACTCCTTCTTCTTCTTCTTCTCCGCCTTCTTCTCCACCTTCTTCTCTTGCTCTTCAGAGTTACGTTATTCTATCCTACTTTACTGATAGTTTAGATATTCTTTGTGCGCAAAAGAGCTAGTAATCTTCGTAAGAATGAGTTCGTGCATCTAAGCCCAAGTGTAATAATAATTAATCAATGGCAAAAGCGCTTAGCTTAACGAGGTTAGATTAATTCTTCTGCGCCAAAAATATATCGTTTGCTTGAGCATAAATCTAACATTGAATCTTTACTGGAACTTAACTTTGCTACGCTATTTGATACTTAATGCCCATTTCTCATTTTGAATTTAAGGAAGTTTATATTATATAATTGTCTTAAATAGAAAATTTAGAGTTTTTTTAGTTCATCAAAAAATTAATAAATTTTCGATGTTGAAAGGCTCGATGATCATCGTTGTACGTTGAACATTTTTGTAAATTCAGATTTTCGAAAAGTAATTTGTTTTACCGCATTTCTTGCGTTATCAAAGCTTAACAAGTATTTCAGTAGCGCATTCATATATCGTAAAGAATAATACGAAATTCTTTAGAAAATCGTTAGAATATTTATATATATTTATTTATATAATCATGTGGAATATAATTTCAAAAGCAAGTTGCTCCTCGTTGATAAAATACAATATTATCATTATTTATTTATATTTCAATTCAAACGTAAAGTCATATTGTCAATAATTGTGAAATTTAACTTTGTTGTTGACAATGAAATTGCTAATATTTTGAAAGCTTATTTAGACGAATAATTTAAAATTTCCTGGAAAATAACATAGTATAAATAACATAAAGAACGCTTGCGATGCATCGGAAAATGTTTACGTAAAAGCAGCGTTTTCTTTGACGGTATTTGCTATTCCGTGTAGTATTAGCGTTTTGTCATTACTTACATTATTAAATAAAGTTAAAGTTTTTACTACTTCTAAACGAAACGAAATAGTTAAAAATAATTTATCGTGAAAAAAAGTTTAATTATATAATTTAAAGTTTTATTCAAGTATGCAACTGAATTGTTAAATTTAATGAAACTTAATTTTTCGATAATAATGTAACAGACACTCGAAATAAACTTTTACAATCGTCGTTTGAAAAATTTTGTATGTCGATTAAAGTTACTTTATGTCCATAAGATTGAATGAAAATGTATGATTAGCGCATAAACAAACAAAATCAAAGAGATATCAAGAGATCTACAGTGTTTAACGACCTGAAAGGTTCCAAAGCGAGCAATTTTAAATTACGAAAAGTCAGTGATCGCATAAACTGCGATTTTGTGCGGCAAATAATGCTCCGATGTTAATACGTTTTTAATCTACCCCTGTCAATTTGAGCGTAATATGCCCAAGTGTTGTATTTCCACGTTTGGAATACAAGTATAACTTTTTTTTTTAAATTTCCTATGCGTAATTTTGAAATGCCTCTATTAAAAGCTTTTTATTTAATTTAAAAGAAAAATCAGCTTTCATTTTATTTTATACAATGTGCAACGACAATATAATTTTAATTGAAAGTCAATTATCGAATGGCAAATTTTTTTTTTTTTTTTCTCCCTTTATATTTATTCTTATTACGGAAAATGTAAATACCGTCAATATTATTTAGTAAACGTTACCAGTTTTTCACGGTAAATAATTTACAGTTTTTAATGTCAACGTAAACAAATAAGACAATATTTTCAACATTTTTCTAAATAAAAAATGATATGATATATATTTATCAGATAAAAAGTATCACAAATATGTTAAATGAAATTTATTAGTACAAATTAAAATCACATATACCGCAAAACTTATTTTGCGGTATACGCACGCGTCCATCAACATTAAGCAAAATTTATTTCACTGAAAAAGTTTTTTATTTACAAAGATAAATATATTTTTTTAATTTATTTGCATTGAAATTATTAATATTTTTGTTGTTATTCGTATAATTATATTATAAGTAAAATATTATTTTTATGTTCAAATTTTTATAATTTAACAATATCTATAACTTTAACTATAAATGCATTTCTATAATTTAAACTGAATAAATTGACAATTAACAATTATTGATATTCAATAATTAAATTGAAACTCCTTTGAGGCAAATGAGCGATGTTATTCTGAAATTCATCTAATAAATCTCGTAAAATATTCGAGTTTAATTATTTTATTCTATGAATTGACATTATTATGTTTTGCTAAATATCTATTGTATATAAAACGATTATAAAAAATATGTAACACCTATGTCGACATTGAATGGAATTATAAAAATTATTTCAAAGTTTTAATTTATTATATTTTTTATAGTTCTTAATGAAGATAAGGACAACATTAATTAACGATAATTGCCTTGAGAGATTTTATTATTTTTCTTTATTTTCATATTTCCAACTAGGATCTTTTAGAAAAAAAGTAATTATTGAATGAAAAATTTGAAATCGTTTTTTTTTTTTAACATCGAAATAAAGTTGGAAAACTTTGTGTCCGTTACCAACTCACGCGTAAAGAGCGTTAAACAAAAATCAAAGTTCTATGATTTTCAGTTCACTCGGAATCATGTTAAAAATTCAGGTTCGTGAAAACAAAAAAAAACATTCGGCACTATTTTTCGACTTTTTCTTCACCCCTCTCTCTCTCTCTCTCCTCCTCCCTTTTTCGCTTTTTCCCTACCGGTAAACTTTATGTCGGGTAATTTTCTTGGACATATCCAAAACTCGACCGTTTATTCGTAAAATGGGAGAGTTTTCCCTCGCCCGCTACGGATGCGAAACTCGAGTCGACGGCTGTTTTTCTTCTTGTTCTTCTTCCTCCACCTACCTTACTTTAAAAACTCGACTTCCGATCGTATTGGGCCGTGAGAGAGTCTGAAATTGCGCGATTCTGCCGCGTTGTTACACCGTCGAGTGAGCGAGCGAGCGAGCTAGGGGACGCGCGCGTGTATCATGTCCCGGCGGCCCTGTAATGCGATTTAACTTGTACCACGTCCGGCGAACCTCTCGGAATATTGAGTTTTCCGAAGCTTTCGCCCCGACGCGCTTCGCTCTCTCGCGTTGCATACACGCGGCTCAGCTTCCCGTGCGCGGCTTCGGATGAGCTCCGCCGCGCGGGAGACGCACGCGCGACCTCGCTCCCCTTACCCCTTCCCCTTCTCCCCGGCTATTTCTCTCTTTCCGCCTCTCTTTCTCTCTCTCTCTCTCTTTCTCTCTCTTTCCTCTGTATCCCGGAAAGTTTCGGCGTTACCGGTATTTAATCAAGCCCGACCCGAATCTCCGGTGCGCCGTTGCCGCCCTTCATCCGACCGCGAAGGAATCCGGAGGCCGCGGGCGTGAGCCGCAGGGCTAACTTTATTTGGGTGAATTAGAAAAAGTGAGTAACGTTTCGCGGTGTACGAGTCCCGGGGACTCTCGAGACCAGCGCTCGCTCGCGTTTAACGAACCTCCTCCCACGACGAATCTCCCACTCTGCCTCCTCTCTAATCGTATTTTTCGTCCTCCCGCACTATTGAAGATTAGTTTGTGTTTCTGTCTCTTATCTGAATTACGAACTTAAAGCGTAAAGGAGAAATTTTAATCTCTTGTATGTGCACGACGCATTTTCTCCATTACTTTTAGAAAAATCTTTTTTTAATTATTATAATCGTAAGTGCGATCAAGTTTTCGTTGAATCGAAATTATTTGACAAAATTTATTATTACAGTAGAATCACTTATTTTTTTTCTAATTTTTTTAAAATACTACTTAGATGTTTTTAAACTTTAATTTCGCTTATAAGAAACATTATCGTAAAAAAGTTATTTTCTTCAATTCTTAAAATCATATTGAGGATTGACAGAAAATTTTATATTTATTATATTAAAATCAGGTTGTACGTATTTGATTTTGGGTTAGCAATAAGATAAAAATAGTTGTATTACAAACTGTTGTCCATTTAAAATAAATGGTCAAAAATAACGCACGACTTTTTAGGGTATTTCTTGTGCCCTCCTTTTTCATTTTACAAGTCGTAACACGTAATGTAGGACCTTGTCTTCCCACTAAGGTATTACCTAATAAGGGATAAGGTTTTTTTCCTCTTTTGAAATATGATTTCGGTTATAGTTAAAATTGCAATATTTTATATTTGTTTTATCAAAATTTGAAAGAGTTGAATTATTTAAAAATAATTGGAATAAATAATTTGCCATAAATGCCAAGTTTTAAAAAATTAAAATAATTTACTTTGAGAACCTGTATTTCTTTACCGGCATGGAAGTTATAAATAAGTAAGATATTACGCGAACCTTTATAGCATCATTCTTAATTTTCTTAGAGTTGAAACATGTTTTATAGAGTAAGATATCAGGTTAATGATACCGGGAGGATTTGAATTGGTTCATATATTTTTCTCATAATTATTCATTTATTATTCTCATCAATTAACTTAACAATCCACCATACATGTAATTTTATGATCTGACGTTTTCTAAGTACATTTTATAAATCACAAGAAAGATAAACATTTATATTGAATAAAGTATAATATTTACAAGAATAAAAATATTGTTTTTAATAAATATAATAAAAATGGAAAAAATTGAAAACCAAATTTAAATGTTAAATTAACCATGGTTTAAAAACTCTGCAGTTATCGTGGAGAGGAAAAAAATAGTATAAATTGCAGTTTTAGACTTGCAGTTTTGTAGCATTTTATTTAAATAAAAAAATACTATTATGTATTTTATAAAAATGAACGGTTCACTTCTAAAAACTATAAATTTTAAGATTTATGTGTACTTTTGTTTAAAAATTTCCAGAGAAATGCAATGTTATTTGAGCATAATTTTGAAACTACAATTTTTTTTTCGCTTCTTGTTTCCCCGTGAATTAAAAAAAAAAAAAATTTTAATAAATACAAATGAGTAATAAAAATTCTATATTATAAAAGAAAAATATATTATGAAAATATTTTTTGAAATTTTAATTAAATGTAATAAAAACAATACCATAAACTGCTATTCGATAAATGTTTTATTAAAAATTTGACGAAGAAGAAATGTAAAATTTTATTTTATTCATCAACAGTGTAAACAATACTTTATAAAAAGAAATTTTTTAATTAATGCATATTCAAATGCAATTAATTCTATATAAAACAATGAATAAAATATCTGCATGTATAAATCAGTTGAAAATTTTTTTTTTAATTTACATTTGACACGCATGTTTTTGTTGTAAAAAAGAATAGATTTTTTTCGTTTATTATTTTTTAAATAAAATTTTCTTCATCTTTAGGCATGAAAATTTATTTTAAAAAATACTAGCATTACCATGGAGAATTAAACATCTAATTTTCGCTACTAAAAACGTCCACACAGGTATACATATTCGTGCGTGTTCCATTACTTCACTTATGTATAAGAAACATACTTGTAGTCTCGTCGATCTTTGTGGTATGCCTTATATATTGTCTATATAGTGGCTTCCTTTTATATCTACATCACTAAGTTTGAAAAATAGGTGACGCATCTCCATGGTTATTTTATTATTTATTAAAGGAATTTAATTTTTTAATGAATTTACTTACGGGTGTATTATTGAATTGCATGGCTTGAAAATAAATTGAAATTAAAATGAAATCTTTGAATTATTTGTGAAAGTGAGATGTGTTATTTTTATTTAAAACGTAATGTTATATGTATTTGTCCATGTAAATAATCTAAATTCGATATTTTATTCAAATTAAATTGCGATGTAAATTTATATAAAAGGTTCTTATATCGTCTAAATGCACTATTCGCAATATGATATCGATTAGTTGGAAAAAAAAATTAAACATTACCAAGTTAATATAGGTAGCTGCACAAAGCAAATAAAATAACGGCACTACTCTATTATCGAACGATATCTTAATAAAATAAACGCGAGACGAAGCGCGTAATCGTGGGAGTTCTCCAAACCGGCAATTACGGAATATCTCCTTGATATTCAGCAACTATACCTCACCGCATGTTTATAGTGCATGACGAGAATACTCGCGCTCGCTTCGTTCCCTCTTAGAAAGCTCGCTGGCTTCTACCGAAGCTAGCTGCGGTACTCTATTCCCAAGCGCCGAAAATTTCCTCCATGAATTTAGGAAGCGTCTGCCGGTGGCTAAGAAAAAGCTAGAGAGAGAGAGAGAGAGAGAGAGAGAGGGAGAAAGAGAGAGAGAGAGAATGAGAGATGCTGCTGCAGGGGTGGATCGATCCGAGCGCGCGTGCGAACCTTTCGATCACGTCGAAAGAAAAGCGGCGCCAGCCTTTCCTTTAACCGCGATGCGAAAAAAGAACGAGTCATTCTGAGTAGAAGAATAAATGGATACTGCGAGAAAAAGAGAGAGAGTGAGAGAGAGAGAGAAGAGAAGAGGAAGCCAACGCGGGAAGAACAAGCGCGTGGAGAGGAATTTTCGTTGCAACGGTATCGGATAGACGTTTCGTCTCGGCCTCTCTTTGTTTTCTCTCGTGGATCGAAGAACTTTCTCGAGCGTCGACGGATATATACATATAGTATATATACATGAGCGCGTCTGCGAGGTGCGCGATTAAGGCACGCGAGGAAACGGGTAACAAGGAAGCGACAACGTCGACGATAACGAAAATGCAAAATTTCTGACGAACTCGTTATTAGGAAACGCATCGTTTTCCGTGCACGATTTCATCCCGGAATTTATCGGCCAAACCATATTCATCATTCGTTCGTTTGTTCTCTCTTTCTCTCGCATTTTCGCTCTTTCTTTGCCATGAATATTCCAATGACGTCGACGATTCCTGATGTGCGTAGTTGAGAGAGATATGCGGCTAACGCCGTTGACAAAAACGTCAGGAATTCAAAAATGCCGCGCTTTGATTATTTGCGTATTCACGTGGCGCAAGAGAAGCGTCCAACGGAATTTCGCGCGATATTTTTCCCCTTACTTCATCTTTTTTCTCCTCATTTGCAATCTTGCTCGGAGAAATAATTTTCAACCGCCGCTGTATAATTTGTAGATTTATTATAAATATTTTGCAGGAATTTTTCACTCGTTAAGGATTTTTATTTCATATTCAATAGTATGATGTATTTTTGAAATCTGTAGTAAAGTATAATATAAGTTTTAAAATCGCCTTTTGACCTTGATTCGTTTTAGCAAAAGCTTTAAAAATTTATAGAAGCTAGGACAGTAAATTCAAGAGGCAAAATTCGCCAGTATATTTCAAAATTTCTTTATTTTCTTAATGAAATTGAAGTTTGTGTACTTTGCATTTAAGGCATACTCAAGTTTCGTTACGATAGTCTCTTTAACTTTGGAGAGCTGATCAAAATTGAAAGAGAAAATGGGGTATTAATGAAATGCTTGAATACGTATCGATCGCTAAGAATTTCACATCTCTTCGCAACACATTCAAAGTTTGATCAAGTTCGCCAAGGATTAGCGGGAACTATTAAGTTATGACACAGCAATTTAATCACAGTCAGATGATAATACGTTTACGTTATAACGTAACGAATTTCAAATTTTAACAAACTTACAATATTTAATTTTCATTACTCTCTCTCTCTCTCTCTGTCTCTGCCCGAGTATATGAAAAAGTATTGGATTCTACTCTCTCGGCGTCCATCACATAAAATAAACAATCGCATAGCTCTCCATTCTTGCGGAAAATTCAATTCTTATTATTATAGCAATATTTCTGATGAAAAATAAACACCGTCTAGCTAGTATTGAATATCCACCTTTTTTAAATTTGCATGTATAAATGAATATATACGTGGTTTATTGCTCATTTCACGCTTTGCTAACGCAATTAGCGCAGTCGTTTGGTAGAAAAATATAAAGTATCGGTTTTTAATTTTAGGTATTCTGTATTGAGTTGCCTCGCGTTGGTTAGAAGCGTGCGAAATCGCATCGATTTATTTTTATTGTGCATCAAAGGAAATAAGGCAAATAAATGAATAAATGAGTTGGTGTGTATAGTTTATGTAACTTAATGTAATGCAACCGTCAAGCTACCTTTTTTTTTTCTTATTTCATCGCGCTTGTTGATTCTTCGAGATCTCTTTCTCTCTCTTTCTTCCGGTCTTTCTTTGTCTTGTTTTCATACATTTAATTATGCAATCAAATGACCGATGCGCGCGTATACAATTTGTCTTGACACTTAACCTCTGCACCATTACCGTCGACTGTTGGACTCGAAAACGACATAATATTTGCGTAATCTTTCATTTCTATGTTTTTAAATAGACTTGATTAAACATGCCGTTTTGTACATATTCTCTCTCTCTCTCTCTCTCTTTCTCTCTCTCTTTTTTCGAAATAACAAAATAACGCTGAAAAATAATGCATAATTTCTTTGCGCTAAATCGCTTGAAAGATTAATTATCCATAGTCATGGTACATTAGTTACTTTCAAAAAACTTCCATTATATTATACTTGTTTAATACGTAGGATTTATCGAAGGCCATTTGATAAATTGACTTCTTTAATGATTTATTTTCTCTTTAAAGGTAATGCCATATCTAAAGCACCGATATCTATTTTAAAATAATTTTTTTTCTTCTCATGGTTAATTAAAATATAAAGATAAATTATATGCATTATTATAAAAAAAAAAAAAAAAAAAAAAAAAAAACCGTAGAGTTATGAATCATTATCTATGCTCAGTCGTTACTAATATTTGCACAACAATTTATTGACATAACAGTTAAAAAAAAATCAAACTTATATTTTTATAAAAGCATTTGAAAAGAAACAATATTAATCCGATTCAAATGATTCGGAAAGGTTATAAAAAAGTTTTTTTAAAACGGAACGATCATGCACAAGCGAGTGCTTTAATCGTGATTTGATAGACACATTGTACACGCGTGTATCAAACTCGTGTGTGGGGAAATAAAGGGGAAAGGAGGGGGGGGGGGGGGAGACGAGCGAGAGATAGAAAAAGAGTGAGAAAATATGATGAACGAGTTTGCGGACGTATGTAAAAGCTTTATAATAACGCAACGCGAACGAGTATCGATATGATCGAAGATTGAGAGCCAACGACAAGAAATATATAAACAACAACGCGCGCTCATCCAATCGCCTCGAATACGCGCCCGGATACTCTAAAAAATAACGATGCTCGTCCGATATGCGAGTGAGTGGACATTATTTTATAGCTGAAATATTAAAAAACAAACGAAAATAAAAATAAAAAATAAAAAAAAAAAATAAAAAAATAAAAAAATAAAAAAAAAAAGAAAAAAAAGTCGGAAAAAAGTAATGCCGCATCGAAACTCGTAAATATACGGCTTTGTGAGGCAGCCGATGAATGCTCGTTCTATTTTCTATTCTCTCGCTTTATTCGTTAACTCTTTTTCTTCTTTCTTTTCTCTTCGGCTAGCGTCAATGTTGCCGAATATCAATGAGTCTAAAAATTGTGTACGTATCTCTCGCGTTAGGATAATGCAAACGAAATGCTTGGAATCGTATAAACGACAAGTCGGCATCTTTGAATGCCACATACACACATGTTTTAAAAATTTATTTTCTTGGGGAATAGTGTTTACATTGGTGATATTTATGTTGCATATACACTTTGTTTGTGCCGTGCTTGAAAAAGGGCTAAAAATCCAACAACTGATTTGAAGCATCGTTGTAATTTCTAACTCCGCGTTATCGTCTTTTATTTTTAAAAGTATTAATTTTGAAAGTATTTTAAAAGTATTTTGAAAAAGATTTTAGGCGGTGCATTACCGCGAACATACAACCGAGATTATTGTTGTCGGTCGTAGACGAGTATAGAGAAAATCCTTCTAAACCCACTCGTATCCATACATGTGTTGTGCGCGCTTAAATGTAAAACCAGTTGGACGAAGATAAAAATGCACGGGTCGATTCTTCCCCGCCGTTTGGAAAACTCTATGCATAACAAACGCTTCTCGATACTCAGCTCGCTGAGCTCTGCAGCTATATTCCATTTTTCCGGTGTTG